>QTSX02005682.1:393018-993018 GCA_014839935.2 Entomophthora muscae | reverse complement strand
ACAATGTTTTCCATTGTTCACTCCTCTTGAAGTTAAAGCAACCTCCCCCAGCCACCAAACTAAGGTTCCACCTCCTCCTCTCCATCTCCAAGGTTCTGAAAAATGCAAAGTACAGGAGATCTTAGCTCACCGTATTCTCCAATCTGGCACAGAATACCTCATCCTATGGAAAGGCTATGAACTTGAGAACTCTACTTAGGAACCCAAAGGAAATCTAAACCACTGCAAACAGTTGCTATAGGACTACCAAGAGCTCCAGACTAGCAGCTAGGGGGATACTATCAGGATTCACCTTTTATTAGCTGCTATTCTGTTTTTTATATTTATTTGCCTCTTTGGCTTGTAAGTATTATCAAGATTGTCTCTTTCAATTAAATCTTAATCCCCTGCTTTCTCCTTCCATTTTCTATATTTGTAGTTCAAATTTGGCTTTGTTAAAGCCTAATTATGATCTAAATGCTGGTTAATACTATTTCCAAACATTCCTTACCTTTTGCCACCCGGTTTTGAACCCTGGACCTACACAATGAAGCATTGAAGTTGGCTCCAAAAGACTTACTTTTTACTATACACTTGCTTATGTCTTTCCTTAAGCTTTGGACTAGTTTTTCCTTTACTTTTTACTTGCTCTTACCTATAGAGCTTTGCTGTAACCGTTTCCTTCTCTTTATGGTCCCCTTTATGTTGAGTTAACTATCCTAAGTCAAATTCAAAATTATTGATGCCTCCTATCTCATTTTTTAAGCAGTTCTCTAACCAAAAATGGTTGAACTCTCCACCCTAAATTCTGCATTCTGCAAACAAAGCATAATAAAAAGCTTGGCTTTTTCCAGTCTCAACACTAAGTTGAGATTGTTTGACTTGCACCCCAAAAAGGTACTTGTCAGGTTTTGTGGCTTGTGTTTTCCTTCAATTTTAATTTTAGTTTTAACTTTTGGTCCTATGATTCCTTTTGACTTTCTTCTTCACCAGTTAGGTAGTTTTTATAGTAGTACACACAATTTAATTGTTGATAGCTTTAATTCTCCTAATAGTTCAGACCATTTCCCAGCTTAGAGATTGATTTTTTAACCAAATCATCTGTCATTAAGACTGGACTCTATTTTATCTTCTTAGGGTTAATAAACCGCCTTAGTCCTTATTTCACCTTGTATAAGCTTTTAGGAGCCTTAGTACAGTTGCTATTGCAAACTTTGCCCACTTTTTTGTATTTGACCAATATAAATATCACTGGGTTAAAAGATTTAGTTTATAATCATCTTCATCAGACCATGAGTCCTTACACAAGCAAGAGACCAAATTGGGAGGACAGCTTCAACATTTTGGATCCTGTAGTGATGTAGCAAAAGATGGAGGTTGAAATTTTCAGAAGACAAATGATTTGCAGAGGTAAATTAGAGAAAGAATTAGAAGGTGTCAGCATGTAAAGAGCAGGTTGGGTTTTGGCCAAGGAATTGATGGCAACCTTAACAACAACAAAGGCTAATCTTTTGAAGACGGGGCAAACAGCCCCAGATGAGCCATAATTTTTGGGGAACTTTCTTTTATTTGAGGGAAATTAAACTATCTAAAAACAAGTTTTTAGAGGGTAATGGGGGAAGTCTTAAGGGAGTTCAGGATGGGGGAGGAGGGGGTTCTGTAGCATCTGATTGGCTGAAAAGAATCTTTTCAGCAGTTGGGGGGCTGCATTAGAATTCAAGTCAATGATGTCATGATTTAAAAAACTTGGCAATCAGCAGGTTGAGCACTGCCATCCCCAAATAATATATAACATGTGATTTTCTTGTCATAGTTATTTGGGTAAAAATATGGCAAGTCCAGATTTTCCAGGGCTATTTGAACAACCCCATCTTTGACCCATTTCTTGTCAATAACAGCATTTAAATTGTCAATTTCTCTCAAGGGTTTGGGGGCAGTTCTTCACTAGTTTCTGGTCTTATGCAGACACACTATCCCTTCTATTTGGTTTTCTACCGTAACACCCATGGACAATTTGCTGGCAGGAAATGGATCTTGGCTTTTGGGTTTGAGGGCAGCAGATCCTGGTTGTGCTTGCTCTGGTGAACAGAAGTGGCGATACTTTGTTCTGCCGCTGCTGTTCACCATATTACCTGAGCAGTCAAATTGTATTACCAATTCTGGACTGGAGGCTGGCATTAGCTGGTGATCATTGGCAGGACTGGCAGGAAGATTTGTTGTAACCTCCTTTAGGCAAGCTACAACTTCTGTGTATGTCTGGGTCTTTGGTGGCACAAGGTTAACAGCAATCTAGTGACTATTTGGGGAATCATCCTTAAGAATCTGGTGGGTCTTGGAGTAATTCAACAACTTGGGTTTGTGACTCAATGAGTTAGTGGGTTCCTGTCCATCCTGGGTGACTCAGTTTGTCTTTGAAGGGTCAGGGTTTATTTTGGGGGTTTCAATGTTGATATTGAACTTCCAGTCTCAATACTTGACAGGCTGACAGGTTCCTGTTCCTCCTGGTTGGGGAAGGCATTTCTGGCGGCCCAGGGTTTAGCCCAACTAGCAGTCTGGCGGGCTCCTGTCTACCCTGGTTGAAGCAAGGCATTTCCTGGGGGCTGGGGTTCAATTCCTGGGCTTTTATAAAAGTATAAAAATGTCATTCATGACACCTGGGCAGCTAAAATTAGCCTTCCCAGGCACAGCCAAACTCATCAAGGCTTGGGAGTAGCTTTTGGGGCCCAGGACAGGCCCCACAGCTACAGATAGGGTAGAAATGATTCCCACACCTGGATATTTGCTTTTCAACGCAAATCCAGATGCAGGCAAATCCCTGCCACCCGCTCTCTCCACCTGGTGGCTGGGTGTGGGTTCAATTCCCGCCTGGGGCTTCAAAACAGTTACTTTCATAACAACTTACAATATCCTCAATAGGCAGTGGCATAGTAATTTAGGCTTAATTGTGTCACTCTAATTTGCTTAAATTCACCCTGATGGATGATTACAAGAAAATAATTGACATTTATGATTGTCAATATTATAATTAATAATAAATTCTATAGTAATGTCAAGGTAAAGTAGATTGCTAGCTTGTCATAATTGATCAAATGTAGAATGTACACCCAAATGAGGATGACATTACCAATGAGGAGGAGATGATGTGTGTTTACTTGGAAATTGTAACCCTTGAAGAGTGAATAAGGAAAGGTGCAGCAAAAGATTATGCACAGGTACATCAAGAATACCTTAATTTGGCTCAACATCAAAGAATCAGCAGCATAGATAGGCTCACATTCAATTTTGCGGGTTTCAGGAATCATTTCAGCAGGAGGAGAAAATTACAAGGAAATTGCAGAAGTGAGAAAGCAGAATCTAGCAGTCTGTTTATTGAAAATCTGATTGGGAAATGTTGAAATAAGTGAATCATTGAGACAAGATATTTATTGAGAGTAAAATATCAAACTACTAAGGTAGTTTGATAGGGACAATTGTTACTTAAAGCCTTTAGGTGCATCTCAATGAGGTGGCCTCCTTGTATGTAATATTTAAACAGCTTACAGATACCACCAATGGTGGTTCTGTAAGCTGTTACTTGAACTCCTTTGAGGTCAAGATTTTGTGACCAACAGGTCAAAAATGAGAAAATTGGGTGTGGGGCATCTGCGCCCCACTCAGACCTAATTTTCTGTGCCACCACCAACTTGCAATTGATTATTAGATTTAAATCTACAATTGCTGCAAGTGGTGGGGCTTTGGGCCAGGTTTCCCTGGGTGGCAGCGCTTTAGCTGAGCCACACCAGGGAAAAATATGGCCATGTCAAGTAAAGTACATAGTAAATATGGCTTAAATTATGGGATCACAGTTAGCCATCAATCCATTTATACTATTAAAGATGGGATAAGTGCCACAGATAAATTTATAAGATGAACATTTCAACAATCTGCTATATGCACTATACCTATTTCTATATATTAATCTAATAAAAATATTTTTAAGTGCACAATTAATATTTTTATTGTAGATGTTTTAGTTTTGCTATTAAAATAAGTTAGGCTTAAAAAGTGTCAAAACAGCAGGCTCAACCCGCCAACAAGGTTTTGAGTAAGCAGGTTTGTGACCCACAACCCGATTATCCAGTCACTTGAAGCCAGACTAGGAAGTCAACTTGAATTTCCAAATCCAACAACATGAACAGATGATGACCCTTGCAGTGGATACCTTGTTTTGGCGCTTGACTCACTACCAGGATCAAGCCACCCCCTTCACCATCCCACCATGTGATCAACACTATCATGTTCCTGTTATCCATGACTCACATTAGCTATATAATCATTATCTCTCAATAAAGAATATTATCTAGTTTCCAAATATTTTCCCCTTGCAACTCTGCTAAAACAGCACAGTTACAACATTGGTAGCAGAAGTAGGTTTTCTATCCTACTTTATTCCCCAAAATTCCGCCTGTTGACCGTACTTACTGCAGCCAACAAATCCTTGATAGAATCATGTCTGGCCTCCTGCTAGACTGGACTCTGTACACCCCTGGTTCCAAGATACCTGATGGTTTTTTCCTGTACCAGAACACAGTGATTCTACTACCCACCTTCAACGCCATGTCTGCACAAGGGTCTTCCAGACAGTTGCCACCATCCCACGACCAACTGGCAAAAACACCATGCCTGCCTATGTAGCCTAAGACTCCAAAGTGCTGCCTTGGAACCTTTTTCCGGGGCCAACAACAACAACGCTGCCGCATGGATCCAGTCCGCCCAGAGCAAACTGGCTCAAATGAAATGCCCGCAGCAATTTTGGATTGTAGAAATCTCTATCTGACTGACTTACAACGCTGGCACCTGGTGCACCAAGTGGCACAAAGAACATACCAAAAAGGATTGGGATACCTTCAAGCAATACTTCTTGGCAAGATTTGTGCTTAAGGAGACTGTGCTCATGATCATAAGTCAAGTAAAGAATTTAACCCAGATAGGCGCCGTGAAGGAACTCACCCGCGCCTATGAGGAACTCTGACTATGTGCACCCTCTGATGTGGCCTTTGACACCCCAGCCACACACCTCATGTACTATGACACACTCAAGTCACATGTAATGAGAGGCAATAGCGCCCATGTTGACACTTTGTCAACATGGCCACTTTCAACTCAAAACTCTAAATCTCCTATGTTTTTTGCTAGTTGCGCTGGCTTAATTCTTTTTTTAAAGTGTTCAGGGGTGCAAACCCAGAAAAAAAGACAAAATTGTGGCCATCTTGACACAATTTAATATTAAGCTTAATAAAAAACTCAATTTAACCAGATTTTCCTTACTTTTACTAATAAAAATTAGTTTATTTTTTATTTTTTTTCACAACATAAAAGTGTCAATGTCAACACTTTTTAAGCCAAACTTATTTTTAATAACAAAAATGAAACATCTAAAGTAAAAAAAATAAGTGTGCATTTAAAAATATTTTTATTGGATTATTATATTGAAAAAGACAGTGCACATACATTTAATTGTTGGAATGTTCATGTTATAAATATACATGTGGCATTTATTACGGCTTTAATATATTAAGTGGATTGGTGGCTAACAGCAATCCAATGATTTAAGCGTGAGTTACTATGTAAGTTACCATAGAATTTATTATTAAAAATAATGTTGACACTTGTGAATGTTGTTTATTTGCTTGTGAGATAGGACATGCCACTTTGAAAACAGCACTTCAATTTATGCCATCTTGAATTAAATTTGAGATGGCATTTTTTGTGTTAGTGATTTTGAATCACAAAAAAATAAAAAATAGTTAAAATTCACTTATAATTTTATAATGCAGCATCTTGAAATTACACCATCTCAATTTTGTCATTTCAAGTCAAATTAATTAAATCTTATTTTGCTAACTTTATTTATATATGAAATCACTTAGTGTGGAGGGTGTTCAAGCCATCTCAATTTTACGCCATCTCAATTTACGCTATTTATCTTAAACTAAAATAAGCTTAATCCCACACTAAATCAAAGCCTGTTGTATAAAATCAGAAGATGTTCCTATATTATTAATCCAAGATGGTTATACTAAGAACAACTTGAAATAATGCCACTATGGTTGTGGTGCAGGGCGCCGCCTGCAGATATTATCATATTGAGACTACTACCCTATAAGGAAAAGTATAGGGGAACTGCTGCCCTTTCTTGTGTTTTTTGATTGGAGAGTTACCCATTGAAACATAAAGATCAATTTCCAATTAGCCACTAATTGACGTACCTGCGGCTAACTGCAGATGCATTGGAGAGTGGCCCATTGTGGTGACTTTCATTTAGGCAATTAGTGATCAATTTATGCATCTGCAGCTAGCCGCAGATGCATAGATTGGTCACTAATTGCCATATATATAGGTTCCTCTGATGAGTCACCAATCTACGCATCTGCAGCTAACCGCAGATGCATTGAAGAGTGACCCATTGTGGTGACTTTTATTGAGGCAATTAGTAGCTCATCAATTTTCCCAATTTGTAATTTGGTATAGAGACCTTCTGTCCCTTACCAACAAGTATGACCCCCAGATGAACATTCTGAAACCCTGTTATAGACCTAGTTCCCAAAAATTGGCCCTAATTTTGCTGCAACCACCTTACCCAGAGATCAAATGTTTAGATGTTCACATCCCACCCAATCCAAGCCCTTTCTCTCTGAATATTCTCCAAAATATTTCACCCCATAAGACTAACTTAGTCCCTGACCAGTCTAGACTTCAGTCAGGATGAACCCTTTATTTCCCCTCCCCCACTTCCAACTATATAAGGCCTTCAGATAGCCCCAATAAAGACATCATTGAATAGAACATAACAGCCAACAAAATATTCTTAGATTAATTGCAGAGCTCAAATATAGAAGTTCAGTTGTGAAAGGAGATAATAGTCCTGTTGTGTTTTTCCCAGTTGCTGCTCATCTACTCCAACCTTACCCTTAGAACCCTTGAGTACCACAGATAGAAAGCTTAAGCATCTTCAGGCCATCTCAGTAGCACTGTCAACCAATGTATGGGCCTTCCTCAATAAACTATTACACTTCTTTTTTTCAGTTTCATCATTTTTTACTTTCACTTAGTATTTGGTACAAATATTTGCTTATTTTAAAGTATATGACATAGCTATAATAGATGAAAATAGTTGTTTTTGTGTAGATTTTGACTTTTGTCCTTTACGCAGCCTTGTTGCTTCTAATTGTCCCCCTTTTTTATTGCAGATTTAAAGTTCTATGGCCTTTTTAAGACTATAAATGGGTTTTAAATTTTATTTTTTTTGGATTTTTCTGGTTTTTTTTGGAGTTCAAAAAAACTAAATTTTTAAAACCTGTTTTTCATAGTCGTGATGCCGTAAATTGAAATGATGTTTTTACTATAAAATTGAGATAGCCAAATTTTGAGATGTTGTATTTCAAGATAGCGTTTTTCAAGATGCAGTAATTGAAATGGAATGCCCTACCACTTGTGATCATCTGTTGGGGTGGAGTTAAGCAAATTAGAGTGACACAATAAAGCCTAGATTAATATGTCATCTCATATAAAGAATGTTGTAAGTGACATTGTCAACACTTTACCCTTTTCAATACTGAAGACTACTTTCTTAACAACTTCACATAAATGCAATGGTAAAATATCATATTAACACTACCCAAATATTATTTTTAATAAAAGAATAAAGAACTTTGATACTTTTTTTACTTCTTTTCATATGTTTTTTTAATTTTTAATGTGGACAAAAATACACAGAAAACAGTTAATTTTTGCTAGCTTGTGTAAATTTAATTAAGTGTACTATGAAAAAACATAGTAAATTTTTAAAAAAATGTTGACAGTGACAAGGTTGTCAAAAATAATGTCTACAATTTTTGTAATTGACAGTGAGAATTCAGCTTTTTTTACTAATTGTCATTCATAATGTCAAGGCTTTTCAGTTCTCACATATAAAACTTTATGTTTTACATAATAAAAACTTCTCATTTTTTTGATATGTTGTATTTTTAACTTTTATCTTCTATATTTTCTAATTTTTAAAATAAAATCTATATCTAAATATAATACTTTTGCATATTTCTCTTAACTTTTGATTTTTTATTTATAACTTTAATAAAATAAAAACTATACAAGTATTTTTTAACTTTTAAATGCCAATAAAAGCCATCTAAGATTTACTTTTTATATATTATGCTTTTTAAGTTGTTTTGTTTATTTTTTACATACATTGCTTTATTTTTAAACCCTTTTACTTATTATTTTAGGACACAAAACACTTCCAAACAGCCCAAAGGAACCAAGCGTCCTTCAAAGCCAACCAAACCCACAAAAAAGAAGCCTGTCTCATCAAAGAAGGCCACTCCAAAACCATCCCCAAAGCCCTCCCCTGAGCCTTCTCCTGAGAAGAGCCCTACTCACTCCACTGGGGAAGAGGAATCTGATGGCTCTCTTACAGAGCACAGTTTTTACAACTTGGCTTCTGACAAGGAGCCAACCAAGAAGAAGCGCTCAGCCCAAAAGTCCCCACCCAAGGATAAGTCTCCTGCACATGAGGAGCACCACAACAAGCCCCCTTTTGCTTCCCCACCACCACCAAACTCACCCCTTCAAGCTCATCTGGGGATGATTCAAAGCCCTGCCCCAATTACTTCCCTTGGCTTCCGCCATGCTCCTGTTGGCCCCTGGGACCCTCTGTTGGTCCACAACATCTGCAACATCAACAGCAAATTTAAGGTTGCCTCTTCCTTGCTCAAATACTTCTAAATCATGAGCGTAAAGAGTGGCCAGCCATGGTGGCCAATGGGTATATTTTTTCTTGCAACAATGCCAGCCGGGGCTTTAAAAGCCGCAATTACACCTGTGAGGACCGCTCCTGCCCAGTGTAGCTCAACACTGAGCGCTGGGACTTAGTCCAAACCATCAAGGGTGAGAATACCTGCATCATGCCAAATACCACCATAGTCCACCTCCTCAAGTGGTATCTCATCCAGGTGATGCCCACCTCCAAAGATCTTTCCGCCACCCAGCTGGCCGTGCTTGCTTGAAAGTACCTCTCCCCAACTAACTTGAAGAGGGTGCCAACTGAAAATCATTTGGTCAAGTTTGTAAGTGATAGGCGTCAAGCCTCCAATCCCCTGGTCAAGAGCACCACTAAAATTGAAGACCTGGTCCTCACAGATGCCCTAAAAAACTGAGGATGGTGAGATGTTCCTGCTCCATGACAATGGGCAGGAAGTGGAGGATAGGATTATAGTCTACGCCACAACCCAAAACCTGGAGCAGCTCAATACTGCTACCACCTGGCTGTGCAACGGCACATTTGCTACTTGCCCATCTTTCTTTAAGCAGCTTTGGGTCCTGCATGGGTAGTTTAATGACCAGGTTATCCCTCTTGTGTTCTTTCTCCTTCCTGGTGCCAAGACTGAAGTCTACACCAGAGCCTTCAAGATTGTCCGGGATGCTTTGAGCTCCCTTCCCACCAACCAGCTCCCCCCTCCCACTCACGTCACAAGGGCAAATCTCTCCTCCACTGAGAAGAATGAGTTGACCCTAGCTGCTGAGCAGCTAGCTCATGTGCGCTCACTTGGGCCAAAGGTTATAATAATGGACTTTGAGCAGGCTCAGTTCAGAGCCTTTGAGGCCACCTTCAATGAAGAAGTCCAGTGCTGCTTCTTCCATTTTAGGCAGACCCTCATCAATAATCTCAAGAGCAAGAAGGAGCTTTTTGAGACGTATCTTAACAATGGTAAGGGGAAGTGCCGCTTTGCCTTGACTCAGTTTGCTGCCTTGGCTTTTGTGCGGCAAGAGCATACTGGGCTTGGCTTTGAGGCCCTCCTGGAGGACGCTTACATCAAGAAGCACTCCACCATATTTAAAGGTTACTTGGATTACTTTGAGCACCAATGGGTGGATAAGAAGGTGACTGCCTGGAGAGGAAAGAGTGGGGCCACTGCCCCTCTGAATTGCCAGGGCGCCTGCCTCAAGGGGGAGATGAAGACCACCTCCATCCTGGAAGTGTGGCACAAGCACCTGAAGGTGAAGTTTGGGTCAACCCCCAAATACAACAAGTTCTTCTCTAAGCTGTAGGAGGAGCAGGCCTTTAATGTCTCCAAGTTTTGCAACCTGGCCAACCAGGTGGCCCCCAGGAAGCAAAAGTCCAAGGAGCAGGACTACCAAGAGGACGTTCAGAAGGTGGTAAAGAAAAAGTGTAAGGTGGCAGAGATTAAGAAGTACCTTGAGGACGTTGCCACTGCTCTTGCTGATGGCTTTAATTAGCTTAATAAACCTTGCTTTGCCTGTATATTTTTTACTTTTAAACTTTTAATTTTTTAATTTATTTATAGTTTAATAATCTTTTTAGGTATAAATGGTAAGTTTCAGATACAGTTTCAATGTGGTTTAGTAAGAAATATCTTATATTTTGTTAATTTATCTTTAAGGTATGAAATTTTTTCAGTTATGCTTATATAAAGTATAATAAATTAAATATAAAGTTCTCTTATATTTTGTAGTTATTATGATATATAAAATATCTTTATTTTTGTCTCATTGGAATTTTTTATGGAAATAAAAAATAATTCCATAATAAAGAGTGTAATTTACATAGTAAACTGAAAAATAGTTGCTTATATCTCCTTTTTCTTATTACTTATGGCAATTTTTATTGTAGTTTTGAACTCTCTGGAGTCATTTTAGTAAAATAAAGTATTTTAAAATAATTTTTTATATTAAAAATGTTCAGGGTAAAGTGTTCTGTTAATTAAAAAAGTGTCAACATCCAGGAAATGATATTAAGTAAAACCGGGTTGTCACTTTACTATAGTGTCGACATTAAAAGTGTCGACATGGCCACTGTCAACATTTTTAATGTCAACATAGGCGCTGTTGCCGTAATGAGACACATGAGCCTGGACCAAGTGACCAATCTAAAAACTGTATTGCAAAGAAGAGAAAGCAGAACAAACATCCAATGCTCTTCACAAAGCGCAAACCAGAAAATGAGAAAGACCAAAAGACTCTCACCCAGGCAGGTGCTCCAATTGACCACCCCCTGGGAACAACGGGAACAACACAAAACATAAGCCCGCAGGCTCAAATAGACATGGAAGTGGGAAAAATGGCCAGTCAAATTGTACACATTTCCATATCACTGCCACACAAGGCAACTAAGACAAGGGAAAAGCCCGGGAGAGCATTAAGCAAGCCAAGCTCTCCCCGCACAACTCCTGACTTGCCCAATGATGAGTACCAAACCAAGGATGTAGACCAATGTACAATGATCCAAGTTCCCTCAGAGGACCCAGTACTTTACACCATTACCAGACATCCCAATAAACTGATGTCTTATCCTTTCTGCTTTTGCAATTACACAGGCTCAGCACTCCTGGACTTGGGCGCGGACTGAACCCTAGTCAACAGCAGCTTTGTGGACAAGTTCAAGCTAGCCACTAATCCTTTGCAGATTAAAAACATGGCTTTGGCTGATGAACATCACATGTCAGGGATTCTTTCCTTGACTACCTTACTCTTATTGACAGCCTTGGGAAAAACACAGTTTTAAAACATCACCAGAACATAGATTTAGAGGTTAACCAGTCACAAACACAACACAACAGTCCAAACAGTAATAATTGTTGTTTTGAAACTTTGGGGCCCCGGATTCAAACTCAGGACGCTTCTAAAGTGTGTGTTGTTAGCTCCGGATCAACACAAGCCTTTGATTTACCTTTTTATTACTCAGTTATTCATTCTGTTTTTGCTTCTTAAACGTCTTTTGCATTTGAAAATGTTAATAACCTGCCAGGAAACGTCACATACTGTCCTGATTCTGATTGGCTGAATCTAGCCTTCAAACCAACTTCTTACCCGCTTTCTCTTACTTTAGTTCAAGCTCTGTACTATACAATGCTTGATCTTCAGCCTGTACACCTCTCAATTACCTATGATCTTTTGGCTTTCTCTGCTTCCATATTCTTCAATTGTAAGATTATATTACCTCTACTGACCCAAATCCAAGCCCATATTAACCAGGTATTAATTTTATACATCCTAGTGCTGTAACTGTGCTGTTTTAGCAGAGTTACACGGGAAAAATATTTAGAAACTAGATAATAATCTTTATTGAGAGATAGTGATTATATAGTTCATATGATTCAAGGATAGTAGGAACAAGATTGGTGATCACACGGCTGGATGAAAGAAGGGGGTGGCTTGATCCTGATAATGAGTCAAGCGCCAAATTGAGGTATCCACCGTGAAGGATCATCATCTGTTCATGTTGTTGGATTTGGTAATTTGAGTTGACTTCCTAGTCTGGCTTCAGGTGACCAGATAATCAGATTGCAGGTCACAAACCTGCTTGTTTGGAACCTTGCTGGCGGGTCAAGCCTGCGGTTTTGATACCCCCTGGCTGAAGGTCAGCCTCCTCTGGGGGCAGGTCATCAGGGAGGTCGTCAGGAGCCCAGGCGCTGTATTGAATCAGTTGTTAATTGGTGGCAGGCAGGGCGGTTTCTTGTTGTTTCTGTCTTGCTTTGCAGGGTTGTAGGCAATCATGGTGTAAGGTCTTGTCTTGCTTGCGTTTCCCAAGCTCTTGCACAAGGTAAGTGTTATTGTTGTTTACCTTTAGAATGATTTCTGGCCCTACTTTCTTGGGTTGTAATTTGCTTTTGTCAACATTCATGACCCAAACTTTGTCCTCAACTTCATGTCTATTGCAGATGAGAACAAAAGTCTTTTGTAGGTGTTCCTTTTCTTTGGCTGCTTGCTTGCTGTTGGCCTCTACTACTTGAGGATCCAAGCAAGGGGGGACTTGATTTGGGATTTCCAACTTAGGTCCTGTCAATGCTTGAATGATATTAGGCTGTGTGCCATATACCAATTCAAACGGGCTTTTCTCAGTGGATCTGTTCACTTGGGTTTGGCACACAAGTAACGCAGTTGGTAGCTGCTTATACCAGTCTTCAGGTCTCCCAGCAGTGAGTTTGGCTAGGGCTTGCATGAGGCTACCATTAAGCCGCTCTATGCGTCCATTGGCCTGTGGATGGTATGGTGTTATGACAGTGTGTTTGACCCCATTCTTGGTGAGGTACACATTGGTGTCTTTGGAGGTCAATTCTTTGCCTCCATTAGTTATCAGGAGTTCTGGCTTTCTGAACTTGCTGATTATTTCCTTGCCAATGAATTGTTGGATGTTGTTGCCGGTGTGTGCCTTCACCGCTTGGGCTACTGGCCACCTTGTTGCAAAATCAATGGCTGTGATGATGTATTTTTTGTTGTTGTGCTTTCCTGGCATGAGGCCCACAATGTCAAGAGCCCATACTTTGAATGGTAGTTGAGGTTGAATGGGGAGTACAGACTTAGGCGGGGTTTTGCTTTTAGCAAACTTTTTGCAAACCTCGCACTGTTCTAACACTTCCTGGACGTTGCGGTATAAGGTTAGTCACCAGGCTTTATGCTTTAGGAACTTGTATAGACTTTGGCTTTTAGTATGTCCAAGATCTCTGTGGTAGCAAAGAATGGTGTCAACCTGCTGATGTGTGGGAATGTAGGGAATGGTCGTGCCACCTGTCATCTTTCTGTGAAGAGTCCTGTATACGTCAGCAAAGAGATGTTCATTCTTGATGACCGTTTCTTTGGTGATGTTGGTTGTGCCTGCAGGGAATCCTTTGTCTTTTGTACGTAGCACTAGGAGAGGCCAGTCTGGGTTGAGCCCATTCTCTCCCCTTGAAGCACAGACGTACAGACGGGACAGGGTGTCTGCCATGGCAAGCTTGGCCCCATGTTTATATTGGATGAGCATGTTAAATCTTTCTAATATTTCCATCCACTGTGCTTGGCAGCGTGACAGGTTTGCTTGTGTCTTGAAGTAGATGAGCGACTTGTGATTGGTTAGTGATGTGAACTCTTCCTGCTGTTCCAGTTAACAGCGCCATTCAACTAGGCAGTGTACAATGGCCAGCAGTTCCTTGTTGTGGATAGGGTATCAACACTTGCCATCTGTCAGTTTGCGTGATTTGTATGCTACGGGCAGGAAGTCATGATTACTATTCTTAATTTGTAGTACTCCCCCAATGAATGCATCTGAGGTGTTGGTTTCCATCTGGTACTCTCTGTCTTGTTTGGGGTATTGTAAGGTGGGAGCTGTTGTGAGCTTCTCCTTGAGGCTTCTAAAACAGAGGTCACGTTGGGGGTCCATACAAACTTGGACTTGGCGCCTGTTATGGTGGACAAGGGGGCAGTAAAAACACCACAGTCAGGTATGAAGCGTTGTACATAGGCCACCATTCCCAAGAAGGTGTGTAGTTCTGACTTGTCCTTAGGAGGTGGTATTTTGCAGATGGCCTGTATCTTTTGACTGTTGGGTTTGATGCCGTCTTTTGAGACTATGTGTCCCAAGAAGGGTAGTTGCTCCCAGAAGAAGTGGCATTTGGAGGGTTTGGCCAACAGTTTGTGTTGTGCCAAGGTCACAAAGACCTCTTCCAGGTATTTGTGGTGTTGTTCCACCAAGGGACTGTAGACAATAATATCATCCAAGTACACTAGGGCATGTTTGCTATGTGTGGCGCAAACACTTTGTCCATGAAGGTTACAAAGGTGGACGGGGCATTGGTCATGCCAAAGTTGAGTACCACACATTCATAGGAACTGTATTTAGTGTGGAAGGCTATCTTGTGGATGTCTTCCTCCTTGATACAAATCTGATTGTAGCCTGCAGTTAGATTAATATTAGAGAAGACAGTGGCTCCTCCCAAGGCGTCAAAGAGGCCGTCAATCAGTGGCAGTGGGTAACGGTTCTTAATGGTGACTTTGTTTAAGGCGCGGTAGTCTGTGACCAGGCGTAAGGTACCGTCTTTTTTAGCCACAAATAATACAGTGGCCCCAAAGGGAGACTGTGCGGGGCTGATAAGTCCTTTTTCTAATGCCTCCTTGAGATAGGTGCGCAGGGTGTTGTCCTTGTTTGGGGTCAGTCTGTAGATGGGGCGTGCTTTGGGTACAGCCCCCTTAAGTTGGATAGAGTGTTGAATATGTTTCTCAGGGGGTAGCCCAGGTAACGCTTCCTTAAAGATTTCTGGATGTTGGGCCACAATGTTGCGGTCTTGAGGCGTGGAGGTATCCTGGTGGTCCTTGAAGTGTATGATTTTATACTGACAGGAATCCCAGTCAATTGCCTTCAGGTTGTCCTTCTTGTCCAAGGTCTCAGTGATGTGTACAAAGACGTGGTCATGTAGGAGTTGGTACATGGAGTTGGGGTAGATCTTATGGTTGACGCCTTCACGCTTGATGGTCAACACTGAGGTCGCCCAGTCCATGTGGGGGTTGTTTTTCCGTAACCAGTCCAGCCCCAGTACAATGTCAAACTTAGGGAAGTCAACAATGGGACCTTGGATGATGGAGTGGAGGTTTTCAAGCATGATGAAGAAGGGGGCAGTTTCCTTTGTCACGGCAATGTGGTGTTCATCAGCCAGGACCACATTTTTAACCCGCAAAGGATTAGTGGCCAGCTTGAATTTATCCACAAAGCTACTGTTGACTAAGGTTTGGTCTGCGCCCAATTCCAGGAGTGTTGAGCCTATGTAACTGAAAAAGCAGAAAGGGTAAGACATCAATTTATTGGGATGTCTGGCAATGGTGTATAGCACCAGGTCTTCTGAGGGTACTTGGATCATTGGGCATTGGTCCACATCCTTGGGTTGATATTCATTTTTGGGCAAGTTAGGAGTTGCGTGGGAAGAGCTTGGCTTGCTTATTGCTCTCCCTGGGCTTTTCCCTCATCTTGGTTGCCTTGGGTGGCAGTGACACAGAAATGAGTGTGATTTGACTGGCCATTATTTCCATTTCCATGCCCATTCAAACCCGTGGGTTTGTGGTTGGTGTTGTTTCTGTTGCCTCCAGGAGGTGGTTGAGTAGAGCGCCTGCTTGGATGGGAGTCCTTGGGCCTTTCTTGTTTCCCAGTCTGTGCCTTGTGTAAAGCGTTGGATGTTTGTTCCTCTTTTTCCGCTTCACGGTACAGGCTTTGCAGGTTAGTTACCTGGTCCAGGTTCACATGTCTCATAACGTGCAACTTGAGGGCGTTGTAGTACATAAGGTGTGTTGCTGGGGTGTCAAAGGCCATGTTAGATGGGGCACAGAGACAGAGTTCCTTGTAGGCGCGGGTGAGTTCTTTAATGGTGCCTGTCTGGGTCAGGTTCTTTACTTGGTGTATGATCATGAGCGCTGTATCCTTAAGCACAAACCTCGCCAAGAAGTCCTGCTTAAAGGTATCCCAGTTCTTGTCAGTGTGCTCTTTGTGCCACTTGTCACACCAGGTGCCAGCGTCAAGGGTCAAGTAAATGGAGATCTCTGCAATCCAGAATTGCTGTGGGCATTTCATTTGAGCCAGCTTGCTCTGGGCGGACTGGATCCAGGCGGCAGCATTGTCGTCGTTGGCCCCGGCAAAAGGCTCAAAGGCGGCGCTGCAAAGTCTTTGTGCTACATAGGCGGGTATGGTGGTTTTTTCAGCTGGTTGCAGCATTGAGGAAGGTGCCTGAAAGAACCCTTGTGCATACATGGCGTTGAAGGCGGGTAGCGGGATCACCATATTTTGGTAGAGAACAAAACCATCAGGTATCTTGGTACCAGGAGTATACGGAGTCCAGTCAGGCGGGAGGCCAGACATGATTCTGTTGAGATTTGTTAGCCGCAGCGTGTGCAGGCAACAGGTGGAATTTTTCAAGATAAGTTAGGATGGAGAACCTACCTGTGCTACCAATGTCGTAACTCTGCTATTTTAGCAGAGTTACACGGGGAAAAATATTTAGAAACTAGATAATAATCTTTATTGAGAGATAGTGATTATATAGTTCATGTGGTTCAATGATAGTAGGAACATGATAGTGTTGATCACATGGTGGGATGGTGAAGGGGGTGGCTTGATCCTGGTAGTGAGTCAAGCGCCAAAACAAGGTATCCACTGCAAGGGTCATCATCTGTTCATGTTGTTGGATTTGGAAATTTGAGTTGACTTCCTAGTCTGGCTTCGGGTGTCCGGATAATTGGATTGTGGGTCACAAACCCACTTGGTTGGAACCTTGCTGGCAGGTTGAGCCTGCAGTTTTGACACTAGTCATGAAAATCACTGGCAAATCCCTCTCCTTCCCCCAAATAACCACTTAAATATTCCAGCCTCCATTTTGGAGACTATTTAAGTGTACAAACCTTACCATTCTTAAATGTTCCAACAATAAAGAATATTACTCTTCTAGCTACTCCTCCATTTTTGATAACACACCTTTTTGGAAGCCATGAGGGGAATTCTTTTCCTATCCTGTTTTCTAGCCTATTTCTTGCCCAAGGTGTACACCTTGAAAAATCCAACTCCTACAACCAACTGGTATAATTCCTCCCCAGATGACGCCCACCAGAAGGAATTCCTTGCCCATGGATGATTCAAACATCCTTCTGGACACTGGGGACATAAATTCCACTATGGTTGTTCTGTTGCTACCCCACCCAATGAACCTACTCTGGGTAGACCTTATGCCTCATTTTACCTCTTGACGTATTTGGTGGGCTACTATCTACTTGGACAATTCAGTTCTATGTTTGGAAGGTTTGCTTACCTAGGACACCTTGGACATCTTGCAATGGTCACGGTTCCTATAGGCTCGGTAATTGCAGGCTTGAATGTAGGGGCTTTGGCCCATCAGCTGGGAAGTTTATTCCCCGCTAAGTGGGTCCCTGACATCACATTGCTGTGACAAGGGAAGCCGCCCCCTTCTCTGTCATGCTCAAGAACCTGCATTTCACCATCCAAGGCTCCATCATTGACTTTCCAAAGTTTGACATTGTACTGGGCTTGGATTGGCTGTGAAAGAACAATCCCCATGTAGACTGGGCAATCTTGGTATTGACCATCAAGTGTGAAGGAGTCAACCACCAGATCTATCCTGACTCAGTGGACCAACTCCTACACAACCACGTCTTTGTGCACATTACAGAGACTCTGGACAAAAGAGAAAACCTGAAGACAATCAACTAGGACTCCTGCCAGTACAAGATAATACACTTCAAAGATCACCAGGACACCACCACGCCTCAGGATTACAAAATTTTAGCCCGCCATCCAGAAATCTTCAAGGAGGCTTTACCTGGTTACCCCCAGAAAAACATATCCAACATTCCATTCAACTCAAAGGAGCTGTACCCAAAGCGCGACCTATCTACCGCCTGACCCCAAACAAAGACAACACCCTATGTGCCTACCTCAAAGAGGCCTTGGAGAAAGAACTTATCTGTCCTTCACAATCTGCCTTTGGGGCCGCTGTGTTATTTGTGGCCAAGAATGATGGTACCCTGCACCTAGTCACAGATTACTGAGCTCTAAATGAAGTTACCATCAAGAATCATTAACCACTATCACTTATTGACAACCTCTTTGACGCTTTGAGTGGTACCACAGTCTTCTCCAAGGTTGACCTAACCGCAAGCTACAATCAGATCTGTATTACGGAGGAAGCTATCCCTAAAACAGCCTTCTGTACTAAATACAGCTCATACAAGTGTGTGGTACTTGATTTTGGTATGACAAACGCCCCCTCAACCTTTGTGACCTTCATGAACGAGGTGTTTGCCCCTCACATAGGCAAGCATGCCTTAGTCTACCTGGACAAAATTATTTTCTATAGCCCCTTGATAGAACAGCACCACAAAGACTTAGAGGCAGTCTTCACTACCCTGGTACAACACAAGCTGCTAGCCAAACCCTCCAAATGCCAGTTCTTCCGCAAGCAACTGCCTTTCCTAGGGCACATAGTCTCAAAAGACGGCATCAAGCCCAAAATTCAAAAGATAAAGGCCATCTGCAAGATGCCACCACCCAAGGATAATTCAGAACTCCGTAAATTCCTGGAAATGGTGACCTACGTACACCTTATACCTGACTGCGGCATCTTGACGGCACCCCTATCCGCCATAACTGGCGGCAAATCCAAGTTTTTATGGACCCCCAATGTGACCTCTGCTTTAGATGCCTCAAGGAGAAGCTCACAACAGCACCTATCCTGCAATAACCCAAACACAATGGGGAGTTGTGACGGTCCACATGTTTGGTGGTTTGCAGGTGGGGCTTATGTTGGCCAAGTGAAAGTTTAGTTACTTTTGTTGAAGAAGTAACTGTAGGACTGGTCTGAGCTGTTGGAGACTGAAATGAGCTGGCCAAAGGACCAGAAGATGATGGTGAAGGACTGGTGGTCCGGAGAAATGAGCCAAGATTTTACTGAATTGATTTGCCAAAGTGGTAAAATGTGGAATTTTTGCCTTGGTTTAGTATTAAAATCAAGAGATAATGTGGATAGAAGTGTGGGTAAGATATTTATTTATTAAGTTCCTAGGATAGATGAAGGTATGTTGCTATGAAAGCTGGATACAAAGTTGTTTTGGTGGGACGTTTTCCTTGTATTTTACAATATTTGTTAATATATGGGGAAAACGTTGAAGAGGTCCAAAAGAACAGTTTAAATAGTATTCTACTATTTAAATTGGTTTAGGTTGAATGCAAAGAATACTGGTGCTGGAATAATGGACCAGTTAACACTTTGGTGCACAAAGAGTTGTCAATTTAAGCGGTTTGAGTGGTGGAAATTGTTTTCCTAGTTGGATCCCGGTGGAACCTCAGAAATAATCCAGTTTTGCGCTCTGCATTCATTGGTTGAGTTCTGGAAGGTTTCCTGGTGAATATGATTGGTCAAAAGCCAAAAGCTTAAAGTATAAGCAAGGAAATAGTGAATTAATACTTTAAGCTTTTGAGGAAGTAAGTATGTAAGCTTAAGTTATTATAGGAAAAAGTGAGTGACAATGGTTTAAGCTTTTGAAGAAAGCCCTTTTGAAGGCGGAACCGTTGGGAAAAGAACACTATAAGAAAGAAGCTAGCTGAAAAGTTACAGGTCTTTCTGGGTCTTTGATAGGGTCTTTTAAGTTTCTGCTGAAAGGTTTTTGGAAGCCTTTTGATTGCCAGCAGGAGCTTGGTTGGACTGATACAAGTGGAATACCAAGACCACTAAAGATATACAGAGAGCTGAAGTCCAAGATAACGGAGCTGGAGCCCAAGAATAAGGAGCTGGATCCTAAGCATGGTGCAGGAGTCTAATTCTAAGGCGCAGAAGTCCAAGTCAAAGGAGAAGAAGTCCAAGACTAAGGTGCAGGAGTCCAAGACCAAGTACAAGGAGTGCAAGATATTGTTGGAGGACTCCAAGTATTGTCAAACCCATATTGTTTTCCTGACATACCGGGCCATATACCAGAAGGTTTCTAAGGGGATCTTCCTTCTGAGAGTGAATAAAAGCCCATTTTGACCCATATACATATTATGAGATACATTTTCCCTTACTAGAGAATGACAACCCCTTCCAGCCGGTCCCTGGCTATGACCCAGGACACTCTTTGGGGACTGGTGGGCAGGAACCCCACAGGAGTACCAGATGGAAACCGGCGCCTCTGATGCATCCATTGGGGGAGTACTATGAATCAAACAATGATGGTGACTTCCTGCCTGTAGCCTACAGATCACAAAAACTGACAGATGGCAAGTGTCAATATTCTATCTATGACAAGGAGTTGTTGGCCATCATACACTGCCTAGTCAAATGGTGCTGCTATCTAGAACAACAGGAATAATTCACGGTGTTGACTGACCACAAGTCACTCATATATTTCAAAACCCAAGCAAACCTATCCCGCCTTCAAGCCCGCTGGATGGAGCTCTCAGAGAGATTCAATATGCTCATACAATACAAACCTGGCCCAGAACTTGCCATTACGGACGCACTCACGCGCCTGTATGTCTGTGCCACAAGAGAAGAGAATGAGCTCGGCCCAGACTGGCCCCTCTTGGTATTTTGGACAAAGGACAAAGATTTTCCCCTGGGACCACGGACATAACAAAAGAAACAGTTATTAAGAATGAGCTCTTATTCACAGAAAGTATAGAACCTTACATCAAAAAATGTCTGACAGGACCACCATTCCTTATGTTCCCACACACCAGCGAGTTGACATCATCCTACGTTACCATAGAGACCTAGGGCACACAAAAATTTGCAATCTCTACAAGTTCCTTAAACACAAAGCATGGTAGCCAACCCTGTACTGTGATATTCAGGAAGTCTTGGACCAATGCAAAGTATGTGAGAAATTTGCAAAAAGCAAAACCCCACCAAAGTCAGTACTACCTATCTGCACACAACTACCCTTAAAGGTGTGGGCTCTAGACATTGTAGGCCCCATGCCAGGAAAACATAATGATAAGAAATACATCATCACTGCAATAGACTTTGCTACACAATGGCCAGTAGCACAAGCAGTAAAGACATACCGGCAATGATGTGTGGCAATTCATAGGGAAGGAAATCATCAGAAAGTTTGGAAAGCCAGAACTCCTGCTAACCAACGGAGGCAAAGAGTTGACCTCTGAAGACACCAACATATACCTCACCAAGAATAAGTTCAAGCACACTGTGACAACACCATACCATCCTCAGGCCAATGGACGTGTGGAGCGGCTAAATGGCAGCCTCATGCAAGCCTTGGCCAAGCTCACTGCCGGGAGACCTGAAGACTGGTATAAGAAGCTACCAACTGCACTACTTTTATGCCAAACTCATGTGAACAGATCCACCGGGAAAAGCGCTTTTGAGTTGGTATATGGCACACAGCCCAATATCATTCAAGCATTATCAGGACCCAAGCTGGAAATCCCAAGCAAGGTCCCCCTGTTCAGATCCCCAGGTCATAGAGGCCAATGGTGATCAAACAGAAAGAGAAAACTAGTGTCTACAAAAGACATTTGTCCCCATCCAAAACAGACACGAGGTTGGTGACAAAGTTTGGGTCATGAACATTGACAAAAGTAAAATACAACCCAAAAAAAGTAGGCCCAATGATCATCCTAAAGGTAAACAAAAATAACACTTACCTCATGCAAGGACTCAGGAAACATAAACAAGACAAGGTCCTCCACCATGATTGCCTGAGACCAAACAAAGCAAGATAGAAACAGTATGAGACTGCCCTACCCGCCACAGAACAACAGTTAGTCCAGTATGGCGCCCGGGCTCCTGATAACCTCTCTGACAACCTGCCCTCAGAGGAGGCCGGCCTTCAGTCAGGGGGGTGTCAAAACTGCAGGCTCAACCGCCAGCAAGGTTCCAACCAAGCGGGTTTGTGACCTGCAACCCGATTATCCAGTTACTCAAAGCCAGACTAGGAAGTCAACACAAATTTCCAAATCCAACAACATGAACAGATAATGACCCTTGCAGTGGATACCTCATTTTGGCGCTTGACTCACTACCAGGATCAAGCCACCCCCTTCACCATCCCACCGTGTGATCAACGCTATCATGTTCCTGTTATCCATGACTCACATTAGCTATATAATCATTATCTCTCAATAAAGAATATTATCTAGTTTCCAAATATTTCCCCCTTGTAACTCTGCTAAAACAGCACAGTTACGACAAAAGTGTTGACATTGACACTTTTATGTTGTAAAATGAATTGATAAAAAAAATATTTTTATTAGTAAACGTAAAGGGAAAATTGGGTTAAATCAAGATTTTAATTAAGCTTAATATTAAATCATGTCAAAATAGCCACAATTTTGACGTGTTTTCTGGGTTTGCACCCCTGAGCGCTTTAATAAACGGGAATTAAGCTAGCGCGACTAGCAAAAAACATAGAAGTTTTAAGATTTTGAGTTGACAGTGGCCATGTCGACATGGTCACTGTTGACATGGGCACTGCTGCTGTATTATTTATGTTCTGAGATGTAGGTAAGATAATCAGCACTCAGCCTCAAATATATTTGGTATATCCTGATACCTATTCCAGCTCTGAAGGTTAAAAGCTATTTAAAGTAAATTGGCAAATGATTGTGCTGAAAGTCTGCCATTTATAACAATATATAACTGCTCTAGGATATGAATAGGAAGAATTATGTAATTTGAGACAACATAAAATAGATTAGCTACATTAGATATAATTGAATAGTCTTGTCCAAGGTTGAACAGCACAGTATTTTAGTTAGCATGGGGGAGCCATTTCTGGTAGAAGAGCATAGATCACACTACTTGTTTCAGGGATACTGCAACTTATGTTCCACTGTGGATCTAAGTAAGGATTCTTGTCCGCAGATTATTCTCCAGCATTATGTGGATAAGCTCTTCACATTGAGATTCTGTCAAATGGGAATGTAGCAGCTTCAAGCCAAGGATGTAAAGATCTAGAAAATCAGCGAGAATCAAAACCAAGAAATACTTTTGGAATAGGGACATGCATGAGCCGCACGGAACAAGATGTTCGTGGCAGAGCCATAATCTTTCATACGCACCTCAAACATGATGAACAGTGCCCAAAGTGATGAGCAGCCCATGGCGCTAAAAATGAGTTGCTGTTAAAGAAGCGGGCTTACGTAGGGCATTCCAGTGCCTTCTCAAAGAGTGAACGGGTAAAATAGACACTTCCTTGGCCAGGAGGGAGGTTGATTTCGGAAAATATTGCAAAAAACCAAAGAGGAAGTGTGGGATTCTGATGCAAGGCTTTGGTAATAAAGCTGCGCAAGCGACCGGCAAATCGAAACTTGGCTTCAAGCTGACGGTATGCTTCTAAAAACACAGTGTTTGATGGGAAAAGTTCCAGGGCGCTGTTCAAGACTCTCCTGACAATAGCAGGCTTGAAGCCTGTGCCATTCATGATGTAGATCTGTAAAAGCGAAACATATGTATAGCATGGTTAAGGAGCAAACAGGAAGATGGATGGGTAGAAAAAAAGGATATCTGTGGTATAACAGCTCAAGGCTAAGACGACAGTCAGAGTTGGCTTGGAAAAGAGCAATTGCTTTGTCATATACACTGCAGCAAGCAGTGATTCCCTTGACGATGTAAGTAAGGATGGCATGGAGGTGGATGTGGTCAAACGTAGGATCGAGGGCAGGGTCCTTGGGCCGGAAGTTGGGGGCGACTTGGTTATTTAAGAAGACCTAAACCCTTGTCTTAAGTCAGCTTCTGAGGACAGCTTACCTCGAAAGCCCTTTTGAGCTGCTTGGGAGTGGGCTCTTGGATATAGGAGAAGTGACTATCGGTAACTGTGGATATTTAGAAGAGATGATCAGATCTTACATTCAGCATCTTTTTTATCGACATAGGCTATTGCAATTACTGGAGGGTTAAGGTTGGCCTTGCAAACAGATGGTTTACCTTTGATGATGGAGATGTTGTCCTTTTGCAACTCCAAGTCAGCCCATAAGCGATACATCGAAGCAATGTGGACAGGAAACCGCTTTGGTGTGCGCCAGAATTCAGCGATGGCAGTTGAAAAGATCTTACGGCCCTAATGGGGTTAATGCATCTTTATGGAATTACCTCGGGGTACTTTTTGTCTTGGAAGAAGTGGGACGCATAGGCAGCGTAGAGCTGTAGCGAGTGGGGGCTCTTTTGCAGGGTTTCTTTGAACTTTGCTTCTATGCTGAGGAGATTAGAAGGTTGGTAGGGTGTTACTTGGTAGGATCCATGGTTGAGCTGGAAGACAGATAAACGAGAGTGGGCCCTAAAGTAGGAACCTTGAAGCGGAGAGCGATAGCCGAGATATCCCGCATGCTGTTGCTAACAGGTCAGCGAGAACAGATCTGTGCTTACCAGGCAAATTGGTAGTATTTCGGAGAGCAGAAGCGGGGGTTGAGTCCGCCCAATACAAAGGAGGGCATGAACATGTTTTCGCCGTTGTGGGGGAAATGCCGGAAAGGTGCAGCATATATGTCTTCTTGCACCTGGGCTGCTGGCGGCTCAGCAGCAACGTACATCATATGGAAATAACTGATGGTCTCTTCGCAGGCTTCGTAGGCCGATTTTCTTGGGAAAAAGCGCTCAAGGCATGGAAGTAGTCCCAAGTCGCCGTGTAAAAATGGATTCACTGCAGAAGTAGCGGTTGAGCCTTGTCCATAGTTGGGTAGAACTGCGAAGCGAATAAAATTGTTGATAAGCTCCCGCTGAGTATCCTCAGTTGTAAGGTTGATGAGGAATGGGGACACGTCGTCAAAAAGCACTACGCGATAGGGATCCAGATGGTAGCTGTCTTTGATCAGGCTACTATTTATGGGAAGCTGCTCAATCATATCGAGTTGCTGCTCCCTGTCTATCCTCTCTGAAAGCTTGCTTTCCCTTGATCTGTAGTTAGACATGGGGACATAGTATGGTATGATGCCAAGATTGATATAGGAGCTCCAGCCAGTGGCCCCATCCTCGCCAAACCGAGGCCATTCCTTTTCCCAAAATGTTTTGAAAGAAGCAAGCAGGTCAGCCTGGTGCTGGTACTCAGCAGGACGATGGAAGGTCCATTCGATCAATGCTTGATAAATCCCTATGGCTTGCTCGGTAAAGCCAGTGTCCCTGAAAAAGCGGCAGAGTGCATCGATGACTTTGAGACTATTCTTTTCACTCTGGACGGTATCTGTGCCGATAGTGCTGAAGCAATGGAGGAAGATGTCCCTGACTGAGTTGACGTTAAAGGCGGACAGCTCAGTAAGGCGGTATCCAATATACTGTTGCCAGAGGTTAAGATTCTTGGGATGTCGGGCCAGAACTTGGTCCCATTTCGACAACAGCTGAGCTGAACTCCATACCTGTTGGCAGCATTTAAGATATTCAAGCAAAAGCTTTTCGCTCTCGGGATTGATTTCCAGTGCCCGTTCAAACATGGAGATTTGGATTTCGTTCTTGATGGACTTTGTAGAATGTCTGTTTCTTCCTCGGAGGTCTTCTTCTCGTGCTTGGAAGCTGATATACTCGAGCCACAAGTCGATGTTATAAGGGGTCTAAAGATGAACACAGCGTCGCATTGAAGCCTTACTTGTTTAATTCGCATTTCATAGTTGCGAATCTTGTCTCTAAACGCAGAATCATGTGTTTCAGAGGAATCCATTGCGGAGTCATCCTCCATGATCTCTGGTTTAATCTTGGGCTCAAACTGAATAAACGAAGAACATTCAAGCTCCAAGGCCTTTCCTTTGAAATTTCTGCTACATAGTTGAGTGGATGGAAAAATTAACTAGTAAAGCATCAACTATTGATAGAAAAGCCTAGTGGTAAATAATTTTTCTCTAGAATTAATAGTAAAACTGGCGCCTGGATTAAATTGAGGTCCTTGATAAAAGACAAGCTATAAAAGTTGTTACCTGTCTTTTTGGAGAAATATTGTTGGGGTGATATTTTTAAACTCTGTATATCGCGGAGTCTTAGATCGTCGAATGAGAAACAAGCACTTGTATTGTTAATCTTACCTTTTTCTGGCGAGTTGTATTCTGGAAAAGCTGTAGATGCCGCTGACCATCACCTTTATTATTAAGCTTCCAAGCTGCAGACAACCCAACTATAAACCCATCTGATATTCCCAATTAACCCAAGTCTCAGTAATTACTTACTTCCAGATAACTTATAGACAGGAACTTTAGAACGGTTAGATTTACCATAAGCTAAGAGATCTGGATCTCCACGAGAATCCAGGTAGATATTAAATTCTGTTGTAAGACTAAAATATGGAAAGTGAGTTTTAGTTGTAAAGATAATCTCACTATTCAGGAAAATCGATGAGCTTTTCAGTCTTGACCTCTGTATAATAATCCTATACTTATATTTAGCTTACTTAATTTTAGGCTTGAGTTCAAATAATATATATACAACCTTGAACTTAAAAGATATCCCTAAGAAAACAAAACAGTTTTCTGAGGGAACCAGAACTGCATATGCTCTTTTGAAAGAGACTTCCAGCAAATCCACAAAAATAAGCTAAAAGCTCAGCAATAATTTTAATAAAAAGATCCCATAACTTGATGTATGCAGTACAAAATTTAATGAATATCCTTGACTTATAATTGATCTTTTGATAAAAGATTATTAAAAACCAAGAAAGCAAATCAAACATAAAAACGCGATGCTTTGATCCACGAACCTCTTTTGGTGTAACACCAGGCAAAGATTGAAGTACCTTTTTCTTTAAAGAACTCCTTGATAGCTCCTCAGAGAGTTCAAGGACTAGATCTCGTTCCTTTTTGACCTTGGGATCTTTTTTTTGAGCCTTTCTTTTGTGAGACTCGGGAGAGTTTGACCGGCTTTTATCTAAACCATACATATAACACAACCTAGGAGCTGTTACCTCTATGGCTTTTCTTAGGCCCTTTTGATTTGGATGGTTTTGCATTCTGGTTGGGAGGGGGCGGAAGAAAGGAGGAGAACGTTGGAACTACAGGAGATGTTCTCTCGCGCTTTACAGAACCCTCAGAATTACTTTCCATTTCTGTTAAAGTAATGGTCTGAAAGGTCTACAGATACCCTTATATATTAGCTGAGCGAAATGTTTGAGAGGGCTGTTTCAATATCGCCGAGAACCAACCAAATATTGATTAAGAATAGATTGCTTTGCTGTCCCCCTGTGATCCACGCTCGCATTGACTTTTGAACTCCTGATACTAGGCTCAGACCCGGCTAGCTTCCGGCTTTGGGCCGCTACCTCCAAAAAAGAAATTAATACATTCAAACGTTTTAAAATAAACATTTAAAGGGAGTGGCCCTGAGTCAGAAGCTAGACACAGCTGTTAGGGGTGCTATGACATGACTTAAAACCATAACATTTAGAAAGCTCCTCCAACGACATCACTGAAAGATCCTATAATCAGCAGCACAGTTGGAGACCTTTAATGGGACAAATATCTATAAATCACTCAAGAGAGCACCAAGATAAATATAGAGGTATTTGGGTAATGACTTATTGCACAGGAAACCAAGACATTGAGAATGTAGAAATTACACTCTTTAAATACCCTTCTGGAATAGAGAGAAATAACAATATCCATGGAAATAATGGAAATGAGCCAAACAAACAAAACTGTGGAAAAGGATTCAGACAAGTGGAGATGGAAATAGAATAGTGGGAAACCCACCTCTGTCACAACAGGGGCTTAAACAAAGCAGCCCTACCTGAGATTAAACCCAAACCTTGAACATTTCCCTTGGCGCAAACCCCTAATAAATGCTTGTCCACCTGATTAAACACAAAGAAAAAACTTGGCTAAAATTTAATCACACAAAACAGGTTTCAGAGCTTCCAACCCATTGTAGCTACTGAGATCAAGTGGCTATCTCCATGTAGCTACATTTGAAGTCCATATATTTCTATTCAACAAGCTAAACCACCTGACACCTCTGAATACTGCTGTAGAAAGTGCCCATTGCAGTAGCAGTTAAGTGCTGCTTTTAAATATTTTCAAATATCATAACAGCCAGCCCTGAGAACTTGGATAAACTTTGGAAACTATAAAGAAATTTGTTCTCATTCTATTGTAGCATCAGAAGAAGTGCTCTCCATTTTTCACAGAATCTGATATACAGATGTTATCTAAACCTCACTTTTTGATTTGATCAAATTCAAACCAGGGAGAGGTAACTCAGATTCTTAAGTATACATTTAAATCAACACTCAGAGTTGATCACTGGGCTATACTGTAAATTCAGAACCTGAACGTAAAAATGTGGGATTGTCAAATCCAAGAACCAAATTTCAAATCACTTTTGCGGGCAACTCAGCTGAGTGAAAAATAAAATATTTAATAAAATTAACCATTTAATTTGATTTTTTTTGGTTTATTTAAATTGGCAAATTTCAAATCACTTGAGCAGATAACTCAACTAACAAAAGATAAACCCCAACAAACAAATGTGGGATACATGGATCAGAAATACAGGATTCTTATGTACAATTTGAGATTTCCTATATTTCAAACAAATCATAGACATTATGCGAAAATTAATGAATCTGAAATTGTGGGATTGTCAAATCCAAGAACCAAGTTTCAAATCATAATTGTGAGGAATTTGAAATAAATATAATTTATGGGTGTCTCAAAAAGAATGCCAAAGGATCTAGAGTGAATTTGTGCTGATTCTTTTAGGAAGCACAGGCATTCTCAAAAATCACCCTATTCCATTTTAGGACGGCTAAATTTTAGATTTTAATATTCACAAAATTGACATATTTAACAATAAAATTGACTAAAATATACATACCTCTTCTCAAGTTTAAAATTTTAATAAATTTTTATTATGTCTTCTTTCAACACCAACCAAGTCAACAAGCTGTTCCCTGGCCTTGACAAAATCATGCAGGGCTACGCTGGGTCTCTTGACGGTGAAGCCTCTGTCTATGGCCACTCCCAACCCGCAGGCCCCTCTGCAAGCACTACCCAGGAGTGTGTTATTTCTCCCGCGTCCTCAAGCATGGCCCTGTTTGCCCATCACATATAGGCAGCTGCCAACCCAAATCCCTTATCAGCAATGGCATCCAGAACCAGCCATTTTAGCCATGGGGTCACCCAGAGAGCCCAGAACCCCAAAACAGCCAATCAGATGACATCAACCAGTTCCCAAGATGGACACGTCCCTCCCCCAGCCAATCAGCCTGCAAGATGCAGAAGAAAATTGATCACTACAGACATTGTTCTCAAAATGGTTGAAAAGCAAGGAAAGCTTATATCCCTTGGGGAAATTGCGGCCACAATGATTTTGAAAAGTCCACAGTGGCTGCAACCCTGCGAGCCCACACCAACTGTGGCCCCCCACCAAGAAGACCCCAACTGGTGCCCGTACCTCAACCAAAGGTGAAAAAGCCCTCCCTCTCATGATGGCTATTATGGAGCGTGACCCGCGGATGCCCCTGGTCTAGGTATGTCTCCAGTTGGGATTCCACAGCATCTTCACCAACAAAAAAATGGTGAATTCATGGATGCACAGAGTCATGGTTGCTGCTAGAATCTTGTCCAATCAAGTTCTCAGTGGCCCCATTTTGGTGGATACCGACCCCTACAATTCAACAATTATTAATTTTATCAAAGGAAGGGCAATGAGGGCCTGTAATGACATAATATTCCTGTTGTATGCTAAGATATCTGCAAATATCCAAGACTTTGGAGAGAAGCGCATCCAATCTGACGTGTACAAGCGCAGCCCAATCTTGTATTGTTTTGTTGGGGTTTTATTGGCAGTTTTCCCATTGGGCGTCAATTATTACTCAGCAATATTGAACACCGCAGATGGGTATGCCTACCAGACAGAGCTCAAGGCCATGCTGGAGGAGTGGGCCGCCCAAAACGCCGTGCACACAGTTGTACTGAATGCGGAGATGGAGCAGCGGGAATGGGCAACCCAAGAAATCAGGGCTGCGGGGCATAGCTGTTGGGCCTACCCCATCAACTATGCCAACATGCATCTTGCAGATGTATTTCTCTACAATTTTGGTTCTGCCCTCAGGCGCTTAAAGCCTGCCACCTACAACAAACTATGCACCCAAATTGATAAGGGGTATGAGCTTTTCCCTTCCGCGTCCGTCCAGGACTTATTTGATCTCATCATCTTCTAAGCAAGTGATAGTGATAAGTCTAGAAAGGACCCCCACCTCCCCCCCCACACCACTTCATCCATTTTGTCAAGCCCGCATATGTGACGGAAGAAGAATATGAGCAATTGAAGCAATCAGCTCTTGCTGCCCCTTCCCAGTCAACAAACCCTGCCTCACCAACCCCCCATCAAGCAACCCGCCTTCCAACTCTGACTCCCAAACCACCACCCATTCCCTCCCCACCATCTCTGATGCCGTCCCTTTCATAAGAGCAGATGAAGGCAATGTTTATTCCGCCCATTCCCTCCCCTTCCCGTCCTTTGATTAGTAAATAAATCTTTTCTTGGTGACTACTATTAAAATTGATTTTTTCTTTCAGTTCATAATTAATAATATATTTTTTACATTGTTCTAAGTTTCCGTGTGTAAAGAATGTTGTACATTTGATGTGATAATATATAATTATTTCTATGGATATTTTCATCATCATTACTAAATTAAAGACAATACATGTAAATATTGCATTAAAATATTGCAATTAGACGTCAAATCTTGATATTTTGATATTATATTCATAAAGCAATGCATTTTGTTTAATAAAATCTATTGTAAACTTGACCTTTTTTATTATAATTTAACTAAATGAATGTGTTTATATTAGAGAGCCATTAACACTTAGTATAATATTAATAATTAATGTATTTTACAGCCTGTATATTTACCTATTGGTAATAATTATGTAAACTTCTTAGTCAGATTTTGCGAGGTAATAATAATGTAATGTGTTAATAGAATACTGTTTATTGGCATTAATTGGCTGATTTTTTTGATGTGGCAATTGTGCATTTTCTGATATTTCTGCACTAGTATCCAATTGGTTGGCTTCACATCCAATCACACAGGCAATAGGAAAACAAGCCGCCACCCTGAGACTGGATGTGGTCGGGGTGGCAACTTGATTTCCTATTGCCTGTGCAATTGGATGTGAAACCAACCAATTGGATACTAGTGCGTAAATATCAGAAAATGCACAATCACCACATCAAAGAAAATCAGCCAATTAATGACATTAAACAGTATTCTATTAACACATTACATTATTATTACCTCGCAAAATCCGACTAAGAAGTTTACATAATTATTACCAATAGGTAAATATACAGGCTGTAAAATACACTAATTATTAATATTATACTAAGCGCTAATGGCTCTGTAGTATAAACACAGTCAATTTAAATAAATTACAATAAAAAAGGCCTCATTTACAATGAATTTTATTAAACAAAATGCATTGAGTTATGCACATAATATCAAAATTTCAAGAGTTGACGTCTTATTGCAATATTCTAATGCAATATTTACATTTATTGTCTTCAATTTATTAATGATGATGACAAAAATATGTATGCGTCAAAGATAGTACTATAAAAGCCAGTTTTTCAATGGAATTCAAACAAAATGTCATCAATCTATAACTTAATCAACAAATTAGAAGCTCACCTGCAAAAGGTTGTTGAAATCAAGAAAAATATCAGGGAAATAGTGACAGGAAAGCTGGGGGACAAGGGCCAGCCACTGATCCAGTCAAAAGAAGATGCTCTGAACAAATTGGGAAATATTATAGATGAAAAGAATAAAGAAAAAGTACTTAATCTACAGGGGACAATTTTATCAAGTCTAAAGTTCAACAATGCGGCATACAATTTGTGGTAGTTCTGGCAGGGGGCCAAAGAAAACAACGAGAAGATCAAACTAATAGAAGGAACATAAATTCAAAAGGAAATCAACACCAATGAAGAGGAAACCGACCAAATGGAAACAGATGAAAATGAAACACAATCAAGAAGCAGAAGTGCATTAAGAAATACAGAAGCTTTATCAAATGAAAATCAAGAGGAAGCACAATTTGCAAGAAGAATAAGGAAAATTAAGCCTAAGAAAATTAATGAAGAGCATCCAACACTCATGAAGTTTGCCAATATGGCGCCTGTGGCTGAGGGGGCGACAGGGGAAACAATCAGTAAGACTTTTTATGTTTTACTTATATTTATTTTAGTCATCACCAGGAATGGGGATGAGGTTGCAGAAGTGGCAGCTTTTACGCCGAGTTGGTTTTATGGGGGTTACCAGTCACTGGTGGCCCCCATAAAACAAATAAATAAAAACCAAATAAATAAAATAATTCAACAGAATATGAATAATTTTTTAATATTGAAGCTCAAAATAGGGAATATTTACCACCCGCGGGGTGCTTGCTGTGGTTAAGGGAAGCATATGAAATAGGATCAAATATCAACTTCAAAGAAATTAATGAAATTCACGGGGATGTCAAGATAAACTTTGATGAATACATATATGAAAGTGTTCAAAGGTTCCCCTTCACAAATATCAACAAATAAAAAAATTAATAAAAACTGATTTTCAAATAGGAAATGAATATCTGAAATCAGCAGTTTTTAATGAAATTTTTAAGTCTCTATCCAATAAAGTTGGGGATGCAGTCCTCGTGAATAATTTTAAACCTTTATTTATTTCATTTGCAGAGGCCTGGGGGGGCAGATTCAAGTCAGGCACCCCCGGTACCCTCTTCAAATTCAGCCAAACGTCCTATATCAATAGGCTAGTAAAAACTTTCAAAAAATTGTGCATGTTCTCAGAAAAGTATACCTCACAAAGAATCCACGTCGCGGTGTACCTGGGAATCCTTCTCCATTGCATATGGAAAGCCAATGTCAAAAAGTTGGAAGATGTACCCATACAAATCAATATATGCTGCGTAGCCCTCAACCAACAGAAGACACCACAGGGATACAGGACAGTCAAGCACGTCCTGTATGACCCATTTGCAATAGCAACACTATACGGGTACTATGTGCCCCCTGAAAAAAATCTACTAGTCAATTCTCTCACCAGATTGCCTTTTATAAGACGTTTGGCCACCACTGGGGTGCTGAGCGCCACCCCTCTAGCAATTGGCGCCAGAGTCATCCACCACATACAGAAGAGTATGTGGTCCCAATTGGACACATTAGCTGAAAGTTTAATTTTGGGGTATAATTACCAGGAATAATCACATTCCCCTTGCAATTTGCATTCCCCTAATAAATCATTTTCCCTTGCAACTTAAACTTTTTTATTTTATTTTTAATTTATTTTTAAATATTAAAATTTTAATACTAAATAATTCACTAATTTAAAATTTTACTTGTAAAATTTTAATAGTAAAATATTAAATATAAAAATATTCACTGTTAAAATAATTTAATATTGAAATATTTAATAGTAAACATTTAATATTAATATTATAATATTAAATATTTTACTATTAAATATTTTAATATTATATATTTTGATATTAAATATTTACTATTAAATATTTTAATATTAAAATTTTAGTATCTAAAAGTCACTATTAAAAATATTGCATAAATCACAATTAAATAAAAATTGGTATATTTTGAATATTTAACCTTTAATATTAAGCTTTTAAGATTTGTAATTATACTTTTATTTTATAATTTTTAGTAGGTAAATTATAATATTAATATATCTAAATATATTACAAGACAATAGTTAAAGTTGCAACCACATCAAATATTTAAAAATAAGTTAAAATGTTTTTATTTATTATTTATTATCTTGTCAAGTACAGGTCCATTTATCACAAAGATAAACATGGAGAATTGAATTTATCTGCATCATGCGGCCCTCTCCACTATTTTTCTAAACAAATGATTGTTTAGAACTCAATTACCTTTCCCTTGTAATATGATTTTATAAATATATTTTATATGCTTAACCCGCATCATAAGTACTAATTAGTAAGAGATACATGAAAATCATTGGTTGCCGTGTTGTGTGGCTATAGTGGCACTGAAATACCAAGGAGCAGATGATGACACACAAGGTCCAATTTGTGGCTCAAAAAAGTTAAAGTACCAAAACAATTCACAATTATTTAAATAAACTAATTTTTTCTATCTTTTTTTAAATTTATTTATTTATTTGTTAGTGCAAAAGCCAATAATATTCAGTGCATCATAATAAAAATAAATCCCTCTTATCTAGTATAATTAATTTTACTTACCTTTTCTAGTATTCTTAAATGTCTATAATACAATCAAACGTCACATTATTATATATAAATAATAATTTTTGAGTCCTAGTAAAAACAAACTAAATAAAACTAAAACTAAATGAAACCCGGGGCACCCATTTATTTGATTGACTTGGAGGCCAGGGCTTTTGGGAGGAATGATTCTGAGTGCTCGTAGAAAGCTGCCACCACATCAGGTGGCATTGCAAATTGGCTGACCTCAAGAATGTTGAAGAGATCCTTGGTGTCCTGAGGGAGGCCTTGTTTCACCTTATTCTTGATCCACCCAAAGACCTCCTCAATTGGATTCAGTAATGGGGAATATGGGGGGAGGAAGAGGAGTCTCATTAGGCAGTCTGCAAGGCAGTGGCTAGTAGAATGGCTATTTTTATCAATGGGCAGGAACTCAGATACAACCAGATCCACTTTGTGGAGCCCGACATTATCAAGCACAACAACGTTGGTTGTGCTGCTATAATTTATCCAAATGTACTCCTTGACAGCTCAGAGAAAATCAGGAAAGGTCCCGCTGTTATGAGAGCTTTTAATCATCTGGTATTGATCTAAACCACGGGACCCAGAAGAACAACCATTGAATAGGTCTGGGAACGGATAGCTGCACAATGGGCTACACCGTCCTTGGACCCCTTCTTGACCCACTCATGCCTGGACCTGAGTGAGGAGGAAAACAACAATTTGTTGATATAGAAGAACTGGACATTCCCAGTCTCCTTTAGTGCCAGATATGTCTCGGCATAAATGTGTTGATCCTCGATGGTCTTTTCACTGTTTCTGTTGTACAGAGAAACTCCAAGCACCTTCCAAGAGAAGCCCAAATCAACCATTGTTTTGTAAACAAGGGTTTTAGAAACAGAAAGCCCAAACTCTGTGGCAAGCATTGATTGGACAGCAAGTGTGTCCAGGTGGCAATCCCTGGCTACCCACTGCTTGATTGTGTTAATGTGTACGGGCTGAAGGAGTTTGGCTGTCTTTTTGCCTTGGTGGATTTGGCAATTTGCCCGGTATTGCCATACTTGGTGTTGGTGTTGGCAATGTACCTGGCTGTGACACCAAATTGGGATGCAATATCCCAAATCAACATTCCCCTGTTTAAGCAGTTGAGGAGAGCTTCACGCTCACTATCCATCAACTGACGCCAGCTCTTGGCAGGTACCACAGCATCCTGGCTACCAGGCTCAACACAGGGGATTTGGACCTTAGTGTAGAAGGTGGGATCACACTTGGTTGCGCTGGCGTCATCAATGGTGGCATAAGACACAGGCACAGATGGCTCCTCAGTGGTGGCCAATGGCTCATAGGACGTGTCAAAAACGCAGGGGTAGGAAGTAGCAACTCTTGGGTCAAGAGTGCGGGGCCGGGTGACAACTGGGTATACGGTGGAGGTGTAAGTAACCTCAGTGTTCCCAGTGAACCTGGTGTAAGAGACTTTTGTAGCAGGCCTTGAGAGTGGCTTCTGTCTGGGATTCAAGCTGGTTGATCGGGCCTGGGACACAGGAGGTGGCTGGCTGGCAATGACACCTTGGGCGTCCTGAGTATTGGCATGACTCCCTTCAATTTGTGTTCTGGATCTGTTCTTGGACTCTCTGGGACGCCCTTGTGGACAGGCTGCCCCGCAGGCTGGTGCAAGAGCAGGTTGGGAATGCAATTGAAAGTCCATAAAAATAAAATAAAAAATATATTTTAGATTAAATATGTATTTATTTGGAGTTATTGGTTTAGTTGTGGGTAGTTATTTTCTCTTGAGATAGCCTTGAAGGCAACTGTGGTAAGTCCAATTCCCTTAAACTTGACTCCCTGGTACTCAACACTTTGTTGAGTACCAGGGAGTCAAGTGCCGCATATGTGAATCTATTAGTATTTTTGGCTTAACCAATTTTAAGCTAATTTTTACTAGTAATTTAGGGGTTCAAAACCAAAAACCAAGGTTAAATTTACTCAAAATCAACTCTGTTTAATAAATCAGTTAGCTAAAATACCAATTTAAGGGGCAATTTATAAGTAAATTTACTAATAGAAATGAAAAAATCTGTGGTCAACACTCTAAACCCAAAAGTGACCAGTTTGACACTTTTTAAGCCAAATTTTAATTTTATTAATAAAATACTTATGCACTTATATAAAAATTGTTATTTACTATTATATTTTTATTATCAGTGTCCATAGTTGTTGATTAGGCTCCCAAGCACCACTATACTGGATTAAGTGATACATATTTTAATCAAATACCCCACTTGTTTTACATTATGTCATTCCTGGGTTTTTGGATTAAGTGGTGCCACATAAATTAAGCCCAATTTATTAAGATATTTCATATGTAATTTATAAAAAACTGAAACTCAACACTTTCTTTGTTTGACTCTATCAACTTGACACCTGATTGGTTTTGGATTTAACTAATCAAAGGCTTGGAATTAAGGCTAAATTAATATGTGACGCACTATGAGCGCCACTTGACACTCATCCACTTGACACTTTAACTTGGGGATTAGTACAGAGAGCTTCTTAAAATTTTAACCAACACTATGGTAAATAATTCACTCCCAGCTCCTCCCAGCATAACTTAAACACTAATAAACACATTCCCATTCATTTACTTTTTTAACTTATGTTGTATTTTTTTATTTTTGAGCATACAAAACTGTCTTGCTTTTGGGTTAACTTTCAAACCCGGTTTAAATTTAAGCAAGTTTTATATGTAAAAAACATAGAAAATTTGATGTTTCTGCTTGACTCCGGCATACTCGACAGTGAGAATTCAGCTTTTTCTGGCTGTTTTACAGTGCCAAACTTGACACTTTACTATGTTTTGAATTTTCAACTCTCAATAAAAAATTCCACATAATATTTTTTTGCTATTATAATCTACTACTTTTTCTGCTGCTCCCCATATAATTTTCATATATATTTTTTGATTTTCAATTAAACTTTTACATTGATTTAACACTAAGATGTTATGCTGAACCTAACATCTTTGATGCTTTATCATAAATTCACTTATTTTCTATGTTTTAACCTTTATATCTACACTTTGAGTTTCTATTTTGCTTCTATTTACTTTTTTATGTTTTTTATAAATAAAACTTTATTTGCATACTTTTCATTCAACTTTTGCTTTGCTTTACCTCTTTGTGTTTGCAATATCTTCTCAATCATTTTATTTACAATGCTAAACTTTACTTTAGACAAAAATCAAGCAAGAACAGCCAACAGCCTAAGCGCCAAGCCTCCAAAGGCTCCAAAGAAACTGCCTCCACCCCCAAGTGTGCCAAGAAGCCTGCAAAGACAAAGTCTCCAACCCCATCTCCTCCCACTCCTCCCCCCTCTACCCTCATCTTCTACATCCCCTTCACCTTCCCCCCAAAAACCTCCCCTAATAAATCTGATGGTGATCTTACCAACCACTCATTTTATCACTCAGAGGCTAACTCCAAGCCTACCAAGGAGCGCCGGACCAAGAAGGCAAAGGCTGCCAAGGAGCCCACCTCTTCTTCTGGTAAGAAAAAGGAGGCATCTAAGCAGGCCTCAAAGAATCCTTCCCCTCACCCTCCTAATGGCTCTTCCCCTCCTTCTTCATCTGACCCCAAAGATGAGCTGGAGGATTACTCCAAGAAGTTTAAAGCTTCTGGTCATGTGGCTTGGGATCCACTGGCCATCCACAACATTTGCAACATGGACAGAGAGTTTAAAGTTCCCAAGCGCTTCCCCTGGTACTTTCTGACCATGTCTGTAAAGGGCAGCCCTGGTTACGTTGCTGACAATTATATCTTTAATTGCAACAACCAAAAGCGGCAGACCAAAAGCAAGCACTTTGTCTGCAAGGATAAGACTTGAAGGGCCTGGTTGAACACCAAGGGCTGGGTGCAAGTAACGTTGGAGAAGGGGGAGCACACTTGTGAGCCCCCCCAATCATCTAATCACTTGGATGTTAAAGTGGTACCTTGTGAAAGTAATACCCACATCCTCTCATCTTTGCGCATCAGATCTGGCCATCAAGGCCCTCCAACATCTCAAACCCAACAATCTCAAGTTGGTACCAACACAGAAGCAGTGGGTCAAATTCATCAGGAATAAGCGTATTGCTGCAAATCCTCCTCCCCCCAAGGCTTCTGACGTCCTCTCTGAGCTCACGCTCACTCATGAGCTTAAGCAGCTTCCTAGTGGGGAGCGCTTCCTGCTTCATGATGACAGGCCTGCAGCCAAGGACCGTATAATCTGCTACTCAACTCAGAAGAACCTGATGGAGTTGAAAAGGGCGTCAACCTGGCTAGTTGATGGTACCTTTGCCACTTGCCCCTGGATGTTCAAGCGCTCTGGATGGTTCATGCCCATATTGACATCCAGGTGATTCCACTTGCGTTCTTTCTTCTTCCCAGGGCCACTGAGGCCATCTATACCTGCACGTTCTCCATCCTCTGCCAAGAAATTTCCCTCCTTTCTCCTGCCAATGATGATGAATCCAAGAAGACTCCCCCCCACACCCGCGCCAACCCACCTGCCTCTGACAAGGACCAGGCCACCCTGGACTTGGAGGAAAAGGTGAGGCTAAGAGCTCTTGGGCCTTGCATATGCATTATGGACTTTGAGCCTGCTCAGTTCAATGCATTCAAGCAGCTGTTTAGCAGGGAGGTGCAGGGGTGCCACTTCCACTTCTGCCAAGCAGTTGCTTGTAACATGCAGGCCCACGCCAAGCTTAGTAGGTTGAGCCGGAGGGATACTTTGGACACCTGCAGATTTGTGCTGGCACAATTTAGTGCCTTGGCTTTTTTAAAGCCAGAACACACTGCAATGGGGTTCAAGGTGCTCTCAAAGGATCCCTACATAGTGAAGCACCCGGAGTTCAAGTCTTTCCTCAAGTACTTAGAGCCCCAGTGGATTGGGAAGGTTGTCACGCAGAGGCAAGGCAAGGCCTGTGCCAAGGCCAGCCAGAATGTGTACCAGGCGGCAGTGAATGGTGAGCTCAAGACCACCTCAGCACTAGAGGCTTACCACAAACACCTCAAGGCCAACTTTGGGCTCCACCCAAAATTTAATAAGTTCTTTTCCATCTTGCAGCATGAGCAGGAGAAAACTATCTCCAAGCTGCGTGATCTCTCCAACCGCGTCCCCCCATCAAGCCAACAACCCGCTGTACCCTCTTCACCAAGGCCATCCAGGGTGCAGCCAAGCACAAATACAAGGCCTCTAAGCTTAAGCAGCAGCATGAGCTTATTGCCACTGCCATTTTGGAAGGGGCCAAGATGAAATGGGGAAAGAATGACGAGGAATAAACTTGCTTGCTTGCTCGGTTATATGATTTTTACTTTTTACTTTTAACTTTTTAACTTAAATTTTTATGTATTAGATTTGATCATTTAGTTTTTAGCTTTAATTTTAAGTTTTTTTAACTTAATTAGATAGCAGTAATTGTTCTATGTATACATGGTAAGTTTGAGATGGATATTTATAGTTGGAAGTAAGTGAAATATCTTAATTTTTGTTAATTTCCAAATAAAACATATGATATTCACAGTTGTGCTTATATGAACTATATCAAATAAATATTAATATTTCTTTATATTTTGAATGAATTATATTGTTGTGTTTATTTTTATTTTTGTTTATTGGAATTTTAATTTTTATGGTAAAAAAATATTTTTATAATGAATGGTGTAAATTACATAGTAAAATGAAAAATAATTGCTTATTTCTCCTTATTTTTATTAATTAGGGTACTGTTTTTATTGCATTTTTGAGCTCTATGGAATCACTTTAGTATACCATAGCTGGATAGCTAATTTTTTATATTAAATCTTTTCAGTACATCAAGATTGGTTAATTAAAAAAGTGCCAATTTCCAGTTGTTGATCAGGGCAAAAGCTGAATTCTCACTTTACTATAGTGTTGAGTTCAAGGGAGTCAATTTTAAGGGAGTCAAACTTACCACAGTTGCTGCCTTGAATAGTAACAGAATTTCTATATCCATGATTTGAAGTGAATAATATTGTATACTTTCCGGATTTGAATGATTTTAAAGTTTAATAACTTTTTATGTCTAAACATGGTTATTGATATTGAATTTTTAGTTTGATTTTAGTTGTGATGGAGCTTCTTGATTTGGCTTGGTGTTTCCTAGTGTGCTTAGAGTACATTTAATTTGGATTCTAGTTCCTTCAATTAATATCTGAGTTTACTAGTGGCATTCAAAAGTGATTTAAAATTTGGTTCTTGGATTTGACAATCCCACAATTTCAAAAAACATAGTAAACTTAATGAAAATGGTTGATGGATTTGAACGCTTCAAATCTGATTCCAGTTAATTCCTTTTGTCCATTGTAAATATGCAGCTTGACTTGAACTTTGCAAAGTGTCTATGAGTTCTCGCATTTTCATATATTCAAATAAATACTCACAAAAATCAATTTAATTAAAAAAGGCCATCCTGAAAAAGTGATTTGAAATTTGGACCAAGGATTTGACAATCCCGCATTTTTACGTTCAGGTTCTGAATTTACAGTAAAAGATAAGCCTATTTTGTAACAAACTCATATATAATGACCATATATATTTATCCAGAGTCTATATTATATACTGTGCTTTGTACAGCTGCTGAGATAGACAAACCAAAGTCATCTCAGAGCTAACAAAAGTCATGCAATGAATGAACCAATAATAGCAAAATATTGTTTCAGCAATATTGAAGGTTAAATATTGTCATTGTTACGGAAGTAACAGTTTTTAAGCCCCGGGCAGGAATCAAACCGCACCTAGCCACCAGGCGGGGCAAGCGGGTGGCTGGGATTTGCCCAAACCTGGATTTGCTTCAAAAAGCAAAAATCCAAGTGCAGGAATTATTCCCTCCCAGGAAACAGCTGTAGGGCCTGTTCTGGGCCCCAAAAGCTATGCCCAAGTCTTGGTGTGTTTGGCTGGGCCTGGGCAGGCTAATTTTATCTGCCCAGGGCTCCCAGTTCAAAACCATCCTCCATTTAGTAATTCAGGGTTCCCAATTGGTAACCCCTTTTTTAATCAACTTCTTTTATATCAGGAATGCCTGTCAAGCCAGTCCCAAAATGTTAATCAATTAAAAAACTCCATGGTACCTGCAGCCAAACATGCCAGAACCAATGACCAGTCAGGCAAAGATTGGCTTGAGTAAGCTCAAGCAGCTGCTCCTGAAGACCCCAAAAATGATGATGAAGCAGCCAACCAACCAGCAGAATTTGAGATGCCAAACTTTGCCACCCAGATAGCACCAGAAGATTTCCCAGATGCACCTGCATGTAAATGAGTATATAAGCCAGAAGCACCAGAAAGATTTTGTATTGTCATTCTTACTAATAAAGTTGTAATGAACCTTTGGTTCACCAATATGATTCCTTACATATGTTTGATACTTTTCCATCTGCAATCACCTAAGCACCAGTACTCATCCTTAGTGATTGATAGCCAAGCACCAGTTGAAAAATGAAAGCCTTTGACTACTACTGCCCTCATGACACTCCATTTTGCCCTGTGCACTACACTGAGTATCCCCATAGCCCTGATCACAAACCCTGGACCTTGGAAGACTTGCAGTGGTACACTTGTGTTACAGTAGAAAATCAAATGGAAGGAATAGTGCACCCTTGTAAAACCAGAAACCAGTGAAGAACCACAGCCAAACCCTTGAAAGAAATAGACAACTTAAATGTCATCATAGACAAAAAATGGGTCAAAGCTGGGGTCAACTGAATAGCTCTGGAAAATCTGGACCTGCTTTATTTTTCCCCAAATAAGTATGACAAGAAGTTTACATGTTATACATTATTTGGTGATGGCAGCACTCAGCTTGCTAGTTGCCAGAATTTTTTGAATTATGACATCATTGACTTGAATTCCAATGCAGGACCTCTAACTGCTGAAAATATTCTCGCCAGCCAATTGGATGCCACATAACCCCCTCCTCCCCCATCCTGAACTCCTTTAAGACTTCCCCATTCTCCTCTAGAAACTTGTTTCTAGATAGCTATATTTCCCTGAAGAATAAAACAAAATAAGTCCCCAAAAACCTCATGTTAGAGTATCTTGGCCCCTGTGGTTGACAGTATGTTGGCTGCTCTCTTTCAGTTTGCTACCAACTCCTTGACTGCACCTTGGCCTTCTTTGTACCCTTTGGTTCCTCTGGAATCAGCCTCTGATTTGCGCCTTCAGTTAATGTCTTGTTCTTGGTCCTAATGTCTGCCATTTGCTACACTCACAAAGGCGTGAAATTAGTAACCCCCTCTTGTCAAAAGCAGGCTCGGCCCGCCAACAAGGTTTCAAGTAAGAGGGTTTGTGACCCGTAATCCAACCATCCAATCACTTGGAGCCAGACCAGGAATTCAACTCAAAATACCAAATACAATAACATGAACATCAGCTGACCACTCTTGGTGGATGGCTTGTTTTAGCGCTTGACTCATTACAAAGATCAAGCCACCCCCTGCACCATCCAACCATGTGACCAACACAATCATGTTCCTGTTATCCATGGATTCACAATAACTATATAATCACTATCTCCCAATAAAGATTATTATCTAGCTTCTAAACATTTCCCCTTATAACTCTGCTAAAACTGCACAGTTACAAAATTGAAAGCAAAGGTAGGCTCTCCATCCCACCTTATCTTTCAAAATTCCGCCTGTTGCCTGTACTTGCCACGGTCAAAAAATCCTTGATAGAATCATGTCTGGCCTCCTGCTGGATTGGACTCCGTACACACCTGGAACTGAAATACCATATGGGTTTGTCCTGTACCAGAACATGGTGATTCCACTTCCCGCCTTTAACGCTCTGTCAGCACAAGGATTCTTCCAGGCCCCTTCATCCATACCTTGTACACCTGATGGAAATACAATGCCAGCCTACATAGCCCAAAGACTTTGAAGCACTGACCTGGAATCTTTTGCTGGTGCCAACAATGATAAGGCCGCAGCCTGGATACAATCTGCCCAAAGCAAGCTAGCGCAGATAGAATGTCCCCAACAATTCTGGATTGCAGAAATCTCCATCCAATTTACCCACAGCGCGGGTACCTGGTGCAACAAGTGACACAAGGAACACACCAAAAAGAATTGGGACACCTTCAAACAAGACTTCTTAGCAAAATTTGTTCTGAAGAATACCATACTCATGATCATACACCAAGTAAAGAACTTGACCCAGACTGGCACTGTAAAGGAGCGCATGTGCACCTATTAGGAACTGCGCTCATGTGCCCCCTTCAACATGGCATTTGACACTCCAGCCACCCACCTCATGTATTACGGCACACTAAAATTGCATGTAATGAGACACGTGAACCTGGACCAAATGATCAACCTACAAAGCCTATACCACAAGGCAGAAAAAGCAGAACAAACATCCAACGCCCTCCATAAAGCACAAACAGGAAAGAGAGAGTGTCCCAAGGATTCCCACAAAGGTGGATGTACCAACAGACCTCCCCCTGGGCCAACAATGGCAACACAAACCACAAACCTGCAGTCGCAAATGGACACGGGAATGGAAACAACGGCCAAGAAAATCAAACTCATTTTTGTATCACCACCAGGCAAGATAATCAAGAGGAGGGAAAAGCCTGGGGAGAGCACTAAGCAAGCCACACTCTCCCCAGTTTATCCCTGACTTGCCCAACAATGAGTACTGACCCAAGGACGTAGACCAATGCCCAATGATTCAAGTACCCTCAGGAGACCTGGTACTGTACACCATCACCAGATATCCAAATAAACTGATGTCTTACCCTTTCTGCTTTTGCAGTTACACAGGCTTAGCACTCCTGGACTCAGACGCATATTGAACCCTAGTCAACAGCAACTTTGTAGATAGGTTCAAGTTAGTCACTAATCCTTTGCGGATTAAGAACATGGTTTTATCTGATGAACATCACATTGCTGTAACCAAGGAAACTGCCCCCTTCTCTGTCATGCTAGAGAACCTACATTCCACCATCCAAGGACCTGTCATTGACTTTCCCAAGTTTGATATTGTGCTTGGGTTAGACTGGCTACAAAGGAACAACCCTCACGTAGATTAGGCAACCTCCATACTGACCATCATACATGAAGGTGTAAACTATCAGATCTACCCCAACTTGGTAGACCAACTCCTTTGCAACCATGTCTTTGTACGCATCACTGAGACTTGGGACAATCAGGAGAGTCTCAAGAGAATCAACTGGGACTCCTGTCAGTACAAGATTATACATTTCAAAGATCACCAGGACGCTACCACTTCCCAGGATTGCAAAATTGTAGCTTGCCACCCAGAAATCTTCAAAGAGGTCCTGCCCGGGTTACCACCCAAGAAACACATTCAACATTCTATTCAGCTCAAGGGCACAGTGCCAAAGGCGGGACCCATTTATTGGCTCACCCCAAATGAAGACAATGTCCTACAGGCTTACCTCAAGGAAGCTTATGAAAAAGGGCTTATCTGACCCTCACACTCCCTTTTTGGTGCTGCTGTATTCTTTGTACCAAAGAAGGACAGCACCTTGCATCTATTCACGGACTATTGGGCCCTAAACAAAGTCACTATTAAGAATTGTTACCTGCTGCTGCTCATTGACAACCTCTTTGACGCCTTGGGTGGCTCCTCTGTCTTCTTCAAGATTGACCTGACAGCAGGCTATAACCAGATTCACATCAAGGAAGAGAATATCCCCAAAACAGCTTTCTGCACCAAATGCCACTCATATGAGTGTGTTGTACTCAACTTTGGTATGACAAACGCCCTGTCAACCTTTGTAACTTTCATGAACAAGGTGTTTGCACCCCACATTGGCAAGCATGCCCCGGAATACTTAGACAGCATTATTGTCTACAGCCCCTCCATAGAACAACACCACAAGGACTTAGAAGCAGTGTTTGCCACCCTAACACAACACAAGCTGCTAGCCAAGCTGTCTAAATGTTAGTTCTTCCGCAAGTAACTTCCCTTTTTAGAGCACATAGTATCCAAAGATAGCATAAAATCTGACAGCCAGAAAATCCAAGCCATTTGAAAAATGCCACCACCCAAGGACAAATCAGAACTCTGTACCTTCTTAGGAATGGTGGCCTATGTACACCGCTTCATTCCTGACTGCAGTGTCCTGACTGCACCCCTATATGCCATGATGGGCGCCAAGTCCAAATTTGTATGGACCCCCCAATGTGACCACTGCTTCAGACAACTGAAGGAGAAACTCACAACAGCACCAATCCTCCAGTACCCCAAATGTGATGGGGAGTATCAAATGAAGATGGATGCCTCTGACACATCTATTGGAGGTGTACTATGTATTAAGAACAGTGATGGCAATTTTTTACCTGTGGCTTACAAATCACGCAAGTTGACAGATGACAAGTGCTGGTACCTCATCCACAACAAGGAGTTGCTGGCAATTATGCACTACCTAGTCAAATGGTGCTGCTATCTGGAAAGATAGGAAGAGTTCACAGCCTTAACAGATCACAAGTCACTCATCTACTTTAAGACCCAGGCAAACCTATCCCAAAGACAAGCAAGCTGGATGGAGCTCCTAGAGGACTCAACATGCTTATACAGTATAAACCTGTCCCAGAGCTCGCCATGGCTGATGCTCTGTCACGGCTCTACGTCAGAGCCACAAGAGGCAAAAATGGGCTTGACCCAGACTGGCCCCTCCTGGTGCTTTGTACAAAGGATGAGGGGTTTCCCCCTGGAACTACAGATATCACAAAAGAAACTGTCATCAAAAATGAGCATCTATTTTCCAGCATATACGGGACACTACACCAAAAGATGACCAACAGAACAACCATCATGTATGTTCCTACCCACCAACAAGTTGACACCATCCTGCGCTATCATTGAGATCTAGGTCACACCAAGAGTTGTAACCTTTATGAATTTCTGAAGCACAAGGCTTGGTGGTCAGCCTTATATTGAGACGTCCAAGAAGTCTTAGACCAATGTAAAGTGTGTGAAAAGTTTGCAAGGAGCAAGACTCCCCCCAAATCTGTATTACCTATCTGTACACGGCTACCCTTTAAAGTATGGGTCCTGGACATTGTGGGCCCTATGCCCAGAAAACATAATGACAAGAAATATATCATTACCGCCATTGACTTTGCCACACAATGGCCAGTGGCACAAGCTGTGAAAACACATACAGGTAACAACATGTGACACTTCATAGGCAAAGAAATCATCAGCAAGTTTGGAAAGCCAGAACTCCTGATAATCAACAGAGGTAAAGAATTGACCTCTGAAGACACAAATGTTTACCTCACCAAGAATGGGGTCAAATTTACAGTGACCACACCATATCATTCTCAGGCCAATAGACAAGTAGAACATTTGAATGGTAGCATTGTGCAAGCCTTAGCCAAACTCACTGCTGGGAGACCTGAGGACTGGTACAAGCAGCTATTGACTGCATTACTTGTATGCCAGACCCGTGTGAAGAGATCCACCGGCAAAAGCCCCTTCAATCTAGTTTATGGAATACAACCCAATATCATTCAGGCGCTATCTGGTCACAAACTGGAGATACTAAGCAGGGTTCCCCCTGCTCAGATCCCCAATTCATGCAAGCCAATAGCAACCAAACTGAGAAAGAAGAAAACACCTACAAAAGACCTTTGCCCCAATTAAAGATAGACACAAAGTGGGAGCAAGGTCTGGGTCATGAACACTGACAAAAGCAAGCCACAGCCAGAAAAACTCAGCTCCGCCATCATCCTAAAGGTAAACAAAAATAACACTTACCTTGTGCAAGGACTTGGCAAGTGCAGACAAGACAAAGTCCTCCACCACAATTGCCTCAGACTTTGCAAGGCAAGACAAAAACAGCAAGAGGCTGTGTTACCCACCACCAAACATCAATTAGTCCAGTATGGTGCACAGGCTCCTGACAACCTCCCCAACAACCTGCCCCCGGAGGATGATCCTCAGCCGGGGGGGGTGTCAAAACAGCAGGCTCAACCCGCCAACAAGGTTTTTAGTAAGAGGGTTTGTGACCCGTAATCCAACCATCCAGTCACTCGGAGCCTGAATAGGAAGTCAACTCAAATTACCAAATACAATAACATGAACATCAGCTGACCACTCTTGGTGGATGGCTTGTTTTAGCGCTTGACTCATTACAAAGATCAAGTCACCCCCTTCACCATCTAACCATGTGACCAACACAATCATGTTCCTGTTATCTATGGATTCACAATAGCTATATAATCACTATCTCCCAATAAAGATTATTATCTAGCTTCTAAACATTTTCCCCTTGTAACTCTGCTAAAACAGCACAGTTACAACACTCTCATCAATTTGGGTTAGTGTTGTTGAAGCAACTGACAATTTGCTTATTTTATCCAGATTGTTTTTCATTGCATCTTACAGCCCACCATTTAACCCTTACAACTTGCCCAAACGTAACCAAGGATCCTTATCAAATAATCTGTGCCGGCAGAGAAATAACTAAATACCCTTTGATCTTCAACAGGAATTTAATAATCCTGCCGCTTTCTTAGTCCCAATGGAACCACCTCTGACACACAAACCAACTATCTCAACCCCATGCACTTCTGATGCCCCTGGCTATAGTAGTCATATCTGGAAGTGCTGTACCTGGCACTTACATGATTGATTGACTGTCTTGCCAGTGGCTGGCCCATGGGCTGTGGCTGGGAAGGCCCTTTTTTATCTGGTAAAGTTAGATCCCATTGTCTGGTGGACCATGTCAGTACCTGAATCTGCTTCTCCCTCACTTGAAGGAGCATCACAGTACTCCTGATATCCTGACAGTCATGTTCAGGTCTTTGAGACAGCCTCCAAGCCAACATAGTGAGAAATCTTTATTACGCCAGATTTTAGTTTCAACCTGACCAGTGGTCAACCTTCAGGGTAAAGCAAGGGATTAGTACCTTAATTTCCTGGGGGCAAGAAAAGCAGTAGTTTTCCTTTAAACAAAGGAAAAGGCGTTGAAGTAAACAAAACCAACATAGTTATGTATAAACTTAATGTTTTTATTAGAGAATCAAATAGTGTATAGCCTTCAATAGCAAAGATCAATACATAAAAGGACAGGGAGGGCTGATTCTGGCAGTGCAATACACCATCTCAAAAGTTTTTTTGTAATAGAGTCTGGATTCACTATAGCAAAATTAAAAAAAGCTTAATAAAAAATTATTAAATAGTTAATTTCTACATATTGGTTTCATATAAAGAATCTCAAAAAACCACCTACAAAAAAACCATTACAAATAAAAAAGGGTGTTACCCAAATATGATTTTTAAGTATAACATTACATAGTATTTGCCCTGAAATACGCCATCACAAAAGACACCATCTAGAAAGAAGGGATAAGGAACCCAATAATAAATTATACTTTTATGCAATAAATACAAGCATTTTCTCTTATTAACTGGGAATAAAGTATGATATTAATTTATGACCACATATAATAAATCAACTCAAATTAACACCACTTTGATATTACTATCACCCTATATCACAGCCATTCAAAAATGCACTTTTCATACTGTAAATTCAGAACCTAATGGAAAAATGCATGATTTTCAAATCCTTTTATCTAAATTCACTAACTTAATGGAGTAATTTTCATCCATAAACAACTTGATTTTTAAATAACAAGATGAAAAACATCTCAGTAAGTTGGTGAATTCAGGAAAAATAATATGACAATCCCACATTTTGCCAACAGGTTTTGAATCTATATTATGCTGGGTTTATTTCTTATCATAGAAGGAACTTTAATCTTGGGTTTCAACAATAAAATGTTTTACTAGTGATTTTATTTAGTAATTGGATGTCTACGCTACTGTAAATTCAGAACCTGAAAGTAAAAATGCAGGATTGTCAAATCCTTGGTCCAAATTTTGAATCACTTTTGTGGGATAGCTTTTTTAATTAAATTGATTTTTTGTGTATTTATTTGAATTTTTAAAAATGCGGGAACTCATAGACACTTTGCAAAGTTCAAGTTGAACTGCATATTTCAAATGGACAAAATGAATTAACTGGAATCAGATTTGAAGTGTTCAAATTCACCAACTATTTTCATTAAGTCTACTATGTTTTTGAAATTGCAGGATTTTCAAATCCAAGAACCAAATTTTAAATCACTTTTGAATGCCACTAGTAAACTCAGATATTAATTGCAGGAACTGGAATCCAAATTTAATGTAAAGTAAGCACACTAGGAAACACCAACCCAAATCAAGAAGCTTCACCACAACTAAAATTAAACTAAAAATTCAATATTGATAACCATGTTTAGACATAAATAGTGATTAATCTTTAAAGTTATCCAAGCCAGGAAAGTATACAATATTACACATTTCAAATCACAGATATAGAAATTTTGTTACTATTCAAGGCTAAATAAAGAGAAAATAACTTCTTGCAACTAAACCAAAAATCCAAATAAATACAAATTTAATCTAAAAAATATTTATTTTTATTTTTATGGACCATCAATTGCATTCCCAACCAGCTCTTTCACCAGCCTGTGGGGCAGCCTGTCCACAAGGGCGTCCCAGAGGGTTCAAGAATAGACCCAGAACACAAATTGAGGAAGTCATGTCAACACAGAGGCCTCCCAAGATGTCATTGCCAGTCAACCACCTCCCGCGCCACAAGCCAGAGCAACCAGCTTAAATCCTAGACAGAAGCCACTCTCAAGGCCTGCCACAAAAGTCTCCTACACTAGGAACACTGAGGTTACCTACACCCTCACCAAGTACCCAGTCATCACCTGGCCCCACACTCTTGATCCAAGAGTTGCCACTTCCTGCTCCCGCGTTTTTGACACCCCCTATCAGCCATTGGTCACAACTGAGGAACCATCTGCACCTGTTACCTATTCCACCATTGACAGCGCCACTGCAAGTAAGAGTGATCCCACCTTCTACACAAAGGTCCTCATCCCCTGTGTTGAGCCTGCCAGTCAGGATGCTGCGGTACCTGCCAAGGGCCAGTGTTGGTTGATGGATAGTGAGCATGAAGCTATCCTCAACTGCTTAAACAGGGGAATGACAGTTCTGGATATTGTGTCCCAATTTAGTGCCATTCCATATATATTGGCAATATCAACAAAAAGCATGGCAACACTGGGAAAATTGCTGAATCCACCAAGGCTAATCAGCAGCCCAAACTCCTTCAGCCTGTTCATATTGATGCAATCAAGCAGTGGGTATCCAAGGATTGCCACCTGGACACATTTGCTGTCCAATCAATGCTGGCCACAGAGTTTGGGCTTTCTGTTTCCAAAACCCTTGTCTACAAAACAATAGTTGATTTGGGCTTCTCCTGGAAAGTACTGGGATTTCTCTGTACAATAAAAACAATTAAAAAACTATCAAAGATTGACAAATTTATGCTGAGACTTATCTGGCCCTAAAGGAGACTGGGAATGTTCAGTTCTTCTATATTGATGAATTGTTGTTTTCCTCCTCACTCAGGTCTAGGTATGGGTGGGTCAAGAAGGGGTCCAAGGATGGTGTGGCACATTGTGCAGTTGTCTGTTCCCAGACCTATTTGATGGTAGCGCTTCTTGGTCCCTGCGGGTTGTATCAGTATCAGATGATCAAGGGTTCCCATAATAGCGGGACATTCCTTGATTTTCTCCGAGCCGTAAAGGAATACCTCTGGATTAATTACAGTAGCATAACCAACATTGTTGTGTTGAATAATGTTGGGCTCCACAAAATGAATCTGGTTGTGTCTGAGTTCCCCCCATTGACAAAAACAGCCACACCTCCAGCCACTGGCTTACTGATTGTTCAATGAGACTCCTCTTCCTCCCCCCATATTCCCCATTCCTTAACTCAATTGAGGAGGTCTTTGGGTGGATCAAAAATAAGGTTAAAGCAAGGCTCCCACAGGACACAAAATATCTCTTCAATATTCTTGAGATCAGCTAATTTGCAATGCCACCTGATGTGGTGGCAGCTTTCTATGAGCACTCAGAATCCTTCCTCCCTAAAGCCCTGGCCTCCAAGCCAATCAGATAAATGGGCGCTCTGGGTTTTATTTAGTTTGTTTTTATTAGGAATCAAAAATTATTATTTATTTATAATAATGTGACATTTGATTGTATTATAGACATTTAAGAATACATACAAAAGTTAAGTAAAATTAATTATACTAGATATGAGGACATATATTTTTATCATAATGTACTGAATATTGTATTGGCTGTTGAGCTAACAAATAAATAAATTAAAAAAGATAGAATTATATTTATTTTATTTAAATAATTGTGAATCCTTGTTGGTACTTTGGCTTTTTTAAGCCACAAATCAGACCTTGCAAGTCATCATCTGATCCTTATTATTTCAGTGCCACTATAGCCACACAGCACAAAAACCAATGATTTTCATGTATCTCTTACTAATTAGTACTTATGATGCAGGTTAAGCATATAAAATATATTTATAAAATCATATTACAAGGAAAAAGTAATTTGAGTTCTAAAAATCATTTGTTTAGAACATAAGTGGAGCAGGCCGCTTGATGTGAATAAATTCAGTTCTTGTTGTTTAACTATGTAATAAATGAACCAGTACTCAACAAGCTAGTAAATAAAAATATTTTTCAAATTTTTATTTATTATTTGACATGTTCACAACTATAACTAATGTCTTTTAATATATTTAGATATATTACTATTATAATTTTTCTATTAAAATTTAAAACAATATTAAAATATTAATATTTTAATTTTAATATTCTAGTTAAAAAATAAAAAAATAAAAAAATATAAAAGTTAAGTTGCAAGGGAAGATTATTTATTGGGGGGATGCAAATTGCAAAGGGGAATGATATTTCTGGGGTATTATACCCTGAAATTATATTTTCTGCTAATGTGTCCAATTGAGACCATATACTCTTCTGTACGTGGTGGACAACTCTGGCACCCATTGCTAGAGGGGTGGCGCTCAGCACCCTGATGGTGGCTGAGCGTCTTATAAAAGGCAGTTGTGAAAGCAAATTGATGAGGAGTTGGTTCTCTGGAGGTATTGTGTAACTGTACAACAAAGCTATCATAAAAGCAGTTGTATAGGACATGCTCTAGGGTTTGGTAGCCCCACAGTGTCTTCATTTTATCCAGTGTCAGCTGGCAGACGTCCATTTGAAGGGGGATGTCCTCCAGTTTCTTCATGCTGGCCTTCAAAATGCAATGTAGTACTACCCAAGGTAAACAGCAAGATGCAGTTGCTGTGAGGTATAGATTTCCACAAATAAGCAGAATTTCTTGTAGATTATAACTAATCAATTTGTATAGGATGTATTTGAAAAATTGATTGAAGGAGAGTTGGGCATTTTGGAGGCATCCACAACCCACGCCTCTGCAAACAATATGAATAAAGGTTTCATCTTATTGACTAAAAATATATAACCTGTTTGATTTGATATTGATTTCATTAAGTTATTGAATATTGCGGCTTTGATGTTTTCTTGTGGAACTTGAAATTGACTTTTTTTAGGTTTATTTCATATTCATTCATAGTTGAAATGTTAACTGTTCAAGGCATTCAAATATATATTTATCAAAATTCATGTTGACATTTATTTGGATATCCATCATTCCTTTGAAGTTGATACTTGTACCTACTTCATAGGCTTCTCTGACCCAAGTTGAGCTTCCTTCTGGCGCTTTGAATTCCCTATTAATTGCATCTTTTGATGCATATTGATTGATGTTATTTTGAATTATTTTATTTATTTCATTTTTATTTATTTGCTTTACAGGGGCTACCAGTGATTAATAACCCCCGTAAAACCAACTTGGTGTGAATGCCACCACTTCCGCAACCTTGTCCCCATCCCTAGTTATAACTAAAGTAAATACAAATAAAACATAAAAAGACTTACTGATTGTTTTCTCTGCGGCCCCCTCAGCCACAGACGCCCCTTCAGCAAACTTCATGAGCGTTGGCGGCTCTTCATTTGTTTTTCTGGGTTTGATTTTCCTTATTTTCTGTGTCACTTGTGTTTCCTCTTGATTTTCATTAGTTGAATTTTCTTTGCTTCTTGAGGCTCTCCTGCTCTTGACTGTGTTTTGTTTTCATCTGTTTCCATTTGATTATTTCCCTCTTCATTTGTGTTTATTTCCTTTGAGCTTTCATTTCCTTAAATCAATTTGATTTTATTATTGTTTTCTTTGGCCCCTTGCCAGAACTCCCAAAAATTGTAGGCCACATCATTGAACTTCAGACTTGATAGGATTGTTCCCTGTAGATTGAGCAATGCTTCTTTGTTCTTTTTGTCTATAATATTTCCTAGTTTATTCAGAGCATCTTCTTTTGACTAGATCAAGGCCCTTCCCTCATTTCCCAGTTGATTTACCACAATTTCCCTTATGTTATGTTCAAGCTTGACCACCTTTTGGAGGGCTGACTCTAATTTGTTGATAAGACTGTAGATATTTGACATTTTGTTTGAATTACATCAAAAAACTGGTTTTTATAGTACTACCTTCAACGCATTAGTAGTTTTTTGTTATCAATAATAAATGGAGAGCCACAAATATAAATATTGCATTAGAATATTACAGGTATGCGTTAAATCCTGATATTTAGATATTATGTGCATAACTCAATGCATTATGTATAATAAATTTCATTGTAAATGAGGCCTTTTTCATTATAAATAATATAAATGGACTGTGTTTATAGTAGGTAGCCATTAACACTTAGTATAAATATTGATACATAGTGCATTTTAAATCTTGTATATTTTCCTATTTATAACAATTCTGTAAAATTTTTAGTCAGATTTTTCAAGGTAATGATAATGTAATGGATTAATAAATTACTGTTTATTATAGTTGATAGGCTGATTTTCTTTGCTGTGGTAATAGTGCATTTTCTGATATTTACACACTGGTTTCCAATTGGTTATCTTCACATCCAATTGCACCGGCAATAGGAAATCAAGTTGCCACCCCAACCACATCTGGTCTTGGGGTGGCAACTTGATTTCCTATTGCCTGTGTGATTGGATGTGAAACCAATCAATTGGATAATAGTGCGTAAATATCAGAAAATGCACTATTGCCTCAGCAAAGAAAATCAGCCAATTAATGACAATAAACATTAATTTATTAACCCATTACCTTATTATTACTTCACAAAATCTGACTGAAAAGTTTACAGAATTATTACTAATAGGTAAATATACAGGCTATAGAATGCACTATGTATCAATATTTGTACTAAGCGTTAATGGCTCTCTAATATAAACACAGTCCATTTAAATAATTACAATGAAAAGGCCTTGTTTACAATAAATTTTATTAAACAAAATGAATTGGTTTTGCACATAATATCAAAATATCAAGAGTTAACGTCTAATTGCAGTATTCCAATGCATTATTTACATTTATTGTCTTTAATTTCTTAATGATGATGAAAAATATGTATGCTGATAATTTTAAGTTATTCATAAAATGTACAACATTTTTTAAGTATAGGAAATGCTAATAATGTAAAAGAAATATTGTTAATTGTGAATTAAAAGAGAAAATTAATTTTTTTAAGTTGTCACAAAGAAAAGTTTTATTTTACTGATCAAAGGATGAGAAGGGGAGGGAATGGGTGAAATGAGTGTTGCCTTCATTGGAACCTGTGAAAGGGAGGGCATCAGAGGTAGTGGGGAGGGAATGGGCGGTGGTTTGGGAGTCAGGGTTTGAAGGTGGGTGACTTGATGGGGATGGGGAGCCAGGGTTAATCAACTGGGAAGAGGAAGCAAGAGCTGATTGCTTCAATTGCTAAAATTTGTCTTTCATCACATATTCAGGCTTGGTGAAACAAATGGATTGGCGTGAGGGGAGGCAGGAGTCCTTTATGGACTTATCACTATCACTTGCAAAAAAATGACAAGATCTGATAGGTCTTGGAAGAACACAGAAGGGAAAAGCTCATAACCCTTATCAATTTGGGTGCACAGTTCATTGTATGAAGCAGGCTTTGAGTGCCTGAGAGCGGAACCAAATTTTAGAGACACACATCTGTAAGATGCATGTTTGCGTGGTTGATGGGGTAGGACCAACAGCTATGCCCCACAGCCCTGATTTCTTGGGTAGCCCATTCCCACTGCTCCATCTCCGCACTCAGTACAACTGTGTACACAGCTTGTTGTGTGGCCTGCTCCTCCATCATGGCCTTGTGCTCTGTCTAGTAGGCATGCCCATCCTTGGTGTTTGCCAACGCAGAGTAATGATTGACACCCAATGGGGAAACTGCCAACAAAACCCCAACAAATTGATACAGGATTGGCCTGTGTTTGATTAGTTCAGATTGGATGCGCTTTTCCCCAAAGTCTTGGATACTTGCAAAAATCTTGGCATACAACAAAAAATGACATCATTGTGCATCCTCATTGCCCTCCCTTTTATAAAATTAATTATGATTGAATTGTAGGATTTGGTATCTACCAAACTAAAATCACTGAGAACTTGATTGGACAAGATTATAGCAGCAATCACAACTCTGTGCATCCACAAATTCACTGTTCTCTTATTGGTGAAAATGCTGTGGAGCCCCAGTTGGAGACAGACCTGGACCAGGGGCATCCACAGGTCACGCTCTATAATAGCCATCATGAGAGGGTGGGCTTTTTCACCTTCAGTTGAAGAACAGGCACCAGTTGGGATATTCTTAATAGGGGGCCCCAGTTGGTGTGGGCTTGCAGGGTTGCAGCCACAGTTGACTTTGCAAAGCCCATTGCGGTTGCAATCCCCCAAGGGACATAAGCATCCCTTGCTTTTCAATCATTTTGAGAACAATATTAGGAGTGATTAATTTTATTCTGCGTCTTGCAGGCTGATTGGCTGGGGATGGGGTGTGTCTGTTTTGGGAACCAGACAGTGCCATCTTATTGGCTGTTTCTGGATTCTGGCTTACTTGGGTGGCCTCATGGCTCATGTCATAATTTCAGGCTTACGCAAGGCCTATGGGACAGGAACCCCTGCAAGGGTAGAGCCTAACCCTGTTGTCTTAGGACTGGCTGGTTATTAAAAGAAGACTTAAAATAGATATATGTATAAAGCTTATTTATTAATAAAAGGAATGATGGGATTATATAGTCACTCATTCCATCTTCAGGATGAACAAAGGGCAACATGAACAGTCAAGTGAACATTCAGGAAAGGTTCTATTGATCCTAGTATATCATGTGAGGGATCTACAGAGATCAGGTGATACTGGATAAGTCTAAGAATAAGGTTTGAGTCCCTAGTTTCAGAGATATGAGCTCAACAAGGCAGGAACTGATTTGGAGCTTTATAAGAGGAACAATGTATTATTATCCAGTAATAGAATCACAAACACTGCTGTATCTCTAGAAGTACTGAAGATTGGATTAAAGTAGAAAAGTCTTTCTAGGGTAGTTTTGCATGGAAAATGTGATGATGCAATAATATTGATAGGCCAAATATTGGCTAAGCCCAAATTAATAACATCAATGATATTGCATATATGGATCAAATTAGTACTAAGCATATCATAGTGAAATATCTTAATACCAAAATTCACAACAGCTCAAATGGCTGGTTCCAGATGCCATTGCTGATAAGGGATTTGGGTTGGTAGCTGCCTGTGCATGGTGGGCAAACAGGGCCATGCTGGAAGTTGCAGGAGAAAGAACACACTCCTGGGTGGTGTGGCAGAACCAGGTCCATCCAGTCAATTCTGCCAATACCTTGCCCTTGATTCTTGTTTCCGCTACCTCCTTGTGACAAAGCTTCAATGAGATTGGCCTCCAGGGAGGCAATTTTCTGTGCTAATGCTTTATTCTCATCATGCCAACATGCCATTATCTCAACGCTTTTATCCTCCCTCAATCTCAATGCTTTGATTTCATGGTTTGCCCTTTCCTTAACTTGTTGCAAGATTTCATCCCATCCTACTAATAAGTTCCAGGCGTCCCAAGAATAATTTTGATTGCTTTGAGCAGGAGTTCCCTCCTTTGAAAAATAGTTGAATACAGCTCTTCAAAGACAGCCTTGACTTCTACCAAAGACTCTTCAGGGATAGTCTTTGTGACCTCTAGGCTGAACCAAGCTTCTTCCAATGAACTACTAGGTATTCCCTTCCTTGCAGCAGCGGTCTCTACACAAAGAACCCCAAATTTTGCTCTCTCAAATTTTAGCAAAGAAGACACAACAATTGAAAAATATAGTTGAGGGGAAAGCTTCAAAACCAACAATGTAAGTATCTCTTTATTAATGTTTAACTATTTTGGCTTATATACCATTTGGGGCATATACAGCTGAAAACCCCTCTGGTTGCTGAATCAACCAATGATTTGCGTCATGTGGCTTATGAAATTTGAGTCATCTAACATAGATTTTTACCTAAAAGATCACCAACAATTCTCAAACTATGAGAATTAACCTACAATGAGAAGAAGTCACCTGATGCCATTAATCTCAATGTACCAATTTGGCATGGAGCTTCCCCAGCTCCTGGCGCCAAAACCCTGTGGATTACACATCCCAAAGCTCAGCTATCAGTGTTCTAACTGGGAACAAGCTGATCAAACCTGAATTCCTAGGCATCCTTGCCTTTATTTAGTTATCTTTGCATTTAATGGTTTTTTGTCTTAAAATCCATTAAACTGCTTTGAAACTTGAACCAGGCACCTCAGCGCTTTACAAATCACTTAGATAGTGCAGCGGCGCTTCCATCCTAATGAATATTCAAAGACAGCGCTTTTAACCCAAAATCCAGGGGTTCCTTGTGGTTAACCTTAACCAGCCCTCTTGACACAGTCAAGGCCAATAAACAATATAATTAAATCCTCAATAATCATATTCCCCTATATTTATTAATTAATCTTCCCAATTAATTAATTAATTTGTTTTTGAGACACCCAGTCTCCAAGATTGACTCAGCCAATCTTGACCCCTGTTCTTTTACTGAACATAGATACCCAGTTTCCAGGAATCTTCACCTTAAGACTTCCAAAAACCTATCTGTGCAATAAACAACAAAAACAAAGGTAACTTTTTTACTTCAAAGTATTTATTTGGCTAAATCCCAACAGTGACTGTAGTACGGTCACAAGGCCCCTTCCTTCCCTTTGGGGAATTGGCCTCATTTTCCTGGATCTTAATAAGCTTCATTTCCCCAAGGAATAGCTTAAGAAACTGAGGATGAATGCAGGATCATTCTTCTACCAATGCAGCCCCAACCCCTTTAATTAAGTAGTTTGTCCCTGGGCTAATTGAGATAACCTTCATAGGCCCTACCCATTGCTGAAGACCTCTTCTTGGGTGTTTTTATTGACGTTTTGATCAAAATTATACCAGATCACCAACCTGGAAATGATCACAGGGAAGTCCTCCAGGCTTTGAGTCCCATTTGGCGGCACGCTTTTCTCAAACCCGCTCTCCTTTACTCTGGCCTTGGCAAATAACTTCTGCATCTTGACTGCTGTTCCTCTACGGCGGCTTCATAGGAATTCTTCTCTACAAATTACCATTGGCCCATCTCAGTGCTGGTTGTGGTCTCTTGGCCATACATCATCCAAAATGGTGAAAACCCAGTAGAGTCATGGGGCGTTGTTTGGTATGCCATGACACTCAGTGCTAAGTGATCCTTCCAGTGTGTTGTAGTTCCATTGGCCAATTTCTCTATAATACACTTTAACGTTCTGATGGTTCTTTTGGCTAACCTATTGGTCTCCAGATGATAGGGGGCTGGCATTAACTTAGTAATGCCCCATTTCAAGCATTTCTTAGTCGGAGCTGGCCCTATGTAAGGTGGTCCATTGTTGGTGAGAACCTTCTTAGGACAATCATGTTGTGCTATGATTTCTTCTCGGAGAAACTTAGCAAGGGCAGCACTTGTTACTCTGGCCAGTGCTCAAACTTCTGCCCATTTTGTAAAAGAATCAACAGCAACCAAAAAATATTCTTTCTGGTCATTTGGTAATGTGATATGACCTGTATCCATTGAGACCAACTCAAAGGGATAATTTGATATCACTGAATTAAACTGTACCTTGAATTTTGCTGCTGAGAACTTAGAGCAAATATCACATTCTTTCAAAATCTGGAAGACCATTGCTCTCATCTCTGACCACCAATACTGGGCCTTTACCGCTTGCCAGAGCTTCTTGTATCTGAGATAACCTCCCCATTGAACATGAAGATCTCTCACCACTTGAAGACGTTTGAATTTTTCTACGTAAATCCTATTCCTTAATAAAGCCTCTTGGGCTTCCTGCGTTCTCACTTCTCCACAGGCTAACAGCGCTTGGGATAACAAGTTGGGAATCTGATTTTCCAACCCTGGATGGTATATGATATCATAATCATACCCAGAGAGCTTCTCTGCATACAATTGCATTTGGCCTTGTAAATCTTCCTTAGCCCAAATTTCTCTCAAAGCTGCGTGATAAGTGACAATGATGAACGGCATTTTTAGGATATACATCCTAAAATGTTCCGCCGCCCATACTATTGATAATCCCTCACATTTGGTAGCAGAATATTTCCTTTGAGTGGCTCCTAATGTTTTAGAACCATATGCCACAGGGATGTTGGGACAATTTCAATTCTCCTTCCTGAGTCAACACGGCACCCAGACCAGTTGAACTTGCATCTGTCTCAATGTAGAACAACTTTGACCAATCAGGGAATCTTAGGATGGGGGCTTTGAAGAGTCTCTTCTTAAACTCTAAGAAACTGAACTCTTGCTCCTGTCCCTAAACAAATTGGGTGTTCTTCCTTGTTAACGCAAACAATGGCTCTCCAAGTGCAGAGCAACTAGGTATGAATCTCCGGTAGAAATTCACCAATCCCATAAAACCCCGTACCTCTCAGACCAACTGTAGCAATCTCATATTTAATAACAGAGTAATTCTCTCAGGACTTGGCTTAATCCCTTGAGAATTCACAATATGTCCTAACACCTTGACCTCTTGACAAGCAAGCTTAGTCTTAGATACACTAATCTTTAACTTTTCTTTCTTGATTTGGCAGAATACTTCATCAAGGTCTTCAAGATGTTGCTCCCAGGAAGGGCTATATACAGTAATATTGTCCAAATATACTGAGACACACCTAGGTTGCAATTATGTCATAATCTGGTTCATTACTTGCTGAAATAAAGCACCTGTTGTTTTCATTCCCAATGGCAAAACTTTCCATTGATAAAGACTGTCAGGTGTAGAGAATGCTGTAACCTCCTTAGACTTCTCATCAATCAACAGTTAGTGATATCCCTTAGTCAGATCCAAAGTGGTGAACCAAGAAGATCCAGCCATGGTGTCCAGCTGATCCTCAATTTGGTGCATTGGGTAGGCATCATTTACAATATCCTTGTTTACCATTTGGAAATCAATACAAACACAAATATTCCCATCTGGCTTTGGAACACAAACCATTGGAGCAGAATAAGGACTGATGCTCTCCTCAATCAGGTCGGCTCTTTGCATCTTCTCCACCTCTTCTCTGATTGCAGCAACTGCAGCAGGACTACAACAGGGTACATACCCTTTGTATGGCTTCCTAATAAGCGTTTTTATGATATAAGGTGGACTGGTTCTCCCTACATCATATTTGTCCAACAAGAAACAACTACTCCATTACCACACCAGAGTATACAACGGGGTACCTGGTGCTTCACTTGGACATAGTATACAGGTTAAATTGTTGAAGGGCACACAAACATAAGAGATGGTAGGTTTATTTGTTGTGACTTCTCCAACTACAGGCATCCAAACTCCAATATGCTGACCTTGCTGAATGTCTACAGGAACTGCACAAGTGTTGAATAACTTCCAAGACTTGAGGAATTCGCCATTTGATCCATTCTCAAATATTGCTACTTTTGAGGATATATGACAGGGCAATTATGGAACAACCTGTCCTACTTGAGTCCCACAATTGAAAGCTATCAGTTTCAACCAAGCAAATCCCTTTGATGGAATAGAACAGTATTCCTTGGCATAGATGACCACTGACTGAACATCTTCTGGCGCCGGCAGAATTGTCAGTTGTTGATAAGCATATTCAACTCCTTCATGAACCAGGACATTCTTTACGGCATCCATGATCACCTTGGTCTCTACAATCCAAGTCATACCAAGCAGAACATCAAATCCTGCTGCTGGTAAAACTACAGCAGACGTCTTGATCTTGGTATTTTTCCATTTTTATAACCATCTCATCAAAAATGTCTCATTCAATAGTGGTAACCCCATATGTGGAAGATAAAGTCAGAGTGACCAATCTTGATAAGTCCATGCCATTTTTACAAACAAAGCTCTTTGATACCGCCACTCCAGCACACCTGGTATTGTAGACTGCTTTTGCGGAGATACCATCAAGCAAAATATCCAAAAGGATAACCCCTTTCAATGCCCAAACAAAAGGTTTGTCAATCAATAGTGCAGGCATACTTTGGGCCACCTTTTTATGCCATTCCACTTCTTTGAGCCAATCTACAATCAACTGAACCCAAACAGGCTGCCATGTGATCTCCCAGTCCTCTTTCATACCCAAGCGTACATTTAATATCCACTCATCTGGAGAGGCGTCTGGACTTCCCTCAGGCAGAGTTGGACAAAAGACATTGATTTCCTGTACAGGTGGCTCCACTGGCTTGCTGGTGCTTTTCCCGTACTCTTTCAAGGCCTTTCCAGATCAAAGCCTCATTCTCCCATTATTCTCCAAATTACAAACTCAGGTTGGGAGATACCTAAGCCCGCCTTCCTTTTCCCAAATCCTTAAACATAAGGTTGGGGTGTTCCTTGTCAAATTCCACACGGTTGGGACATTTCCCAGAAAAATGGCCATCTTTTCTGCAGATCCAGCATCCCTTTGCCATGGGAAATTTACACACCAGTTTAAATCTAAACATGCAATCCTTATCTGAGGGACTTCTAGAACGTCTGGTTCTCTCAGAAGATTCTTCCCCAGCAGCCACATGAGCTCCTACTCTAGAGCAAGGAGCACTGTGTGGGGGGGCCTCCAAGATCCCATTCCATTTGGATGACCTTTTGAACAAGTTTTGACCATGATGACTTCTTGCGGCGCAGCATAGAAGCCTGAGTTTGTAACCTGGGCCACATTCCAGTGAAGAAAGCATCCTCCACCAAATCCTGGTTGTGTTCCACATCCACAAAAGCTAGGAACTCTTTCATTTGTGAAAGATACATTGACACTTTTTCATGACTAGCTTGGATAACATCTTGGGCATTTCTGCATAGCATCACCAGGCCTTAGGGTTACTGTGTAGCTGGCTCAAAATTCCTCTAGCAATGTGGTCCAATTTCCGCCTTTTTGTCTCAAACCACTTGAAGCAGGCAGGACCTGCAAGAACTTCCAACCAGTGACGTTTCTCATCATCCTCCAAACCAGAGGCTTGGATAAGGAACCCCTCTAGGAAAGCGTTTCCTTCCTTGGGATTTCCAGAAAACAGTGACATCTTGGTGAGCATTGACTGGACTCCTTTCACCATGGGTTTTCTCTGCCCCCGTGTTGGGCTATGTGGCAGATCCAGGTCCATCCATTCAATTCCGCTATTACCTTGCCCTTGACTCTTGTTTCTGCTACCTCCTTGTGACAAAGCTTTGATGAGCTTGGCCTCCAGGGAGGCAATTTTCTGTGCTAATGCTTTATTCTCATCATGCCAACATGCCATTATCTCAACGCTTTTATCCTCCCTCAATCTCAATACTTTGATTTTATGATTTGCCCTTCCTTAACTTGTTGCAAGATTTCATCCCATCCTACTAATAAGTTCCAGGCGTCCCAAGCATAATTTTGATTGCTTTGAGCAGGAGTTCCCTCCTTTGAAAAATAGTTGGAATACAGCTCTTCAAAGGCAGCCTTGACTTCTACCAAAGACTCTTCAGGGATAGTCTTTGTGACCTCTAGGCTGGACCAAGATTCTTCCAATGAACTACTAGGTATTCCCTTCCTTGCAGCAGCGGTCTCTACATGAAGGACCCCAAATTTGGCGCTCTGAAATTTTAGCAAAGAAGACATGACAATTGAAAAATATAGGTGAGGGGAAAGCGTCAAAACCAACAATGTAAGTATCTCTTTGTTAATGTTTAACTGTTTTTGCTTATATACCATTTGGGGCATATACAGCTGAAAACCCCTCTGGTTGCTGAATCAACCAATGATTTGCGTCACATGGTTTATGACATTTGAGTCATCCAACATAGATCTTTACCTAAAAGATCACCAACAATTCTCAACCTATGAGAATTAACCTACAATGAGAATTCACCTGATGCCATTAATCTCAATGTACCAATTTGGCATGGAGCTTCCCCAGCTCCTGGCGCCAAAACCCTGTGGATTACACATCCCAAAACTCAGCTATCAGTGTTCCAACTGGGAACCAGCTGATCAAGCCTGAATTCCTAGTAATCCTTGCCTTTATTTAGTTATCTTTACATTTAATGGTTTTTTGCCTTAAAATCCATTAAACTGCTTTGAAACTTGAACCAGGCACCTCGCGCTTTACAAATCACTTAGACAGCGCAGCGGTGCTTCCATCCTAATGGATTTGCAAAGACAGCACTTTAACCCAAAATCCAGGGGTTCCTTGTGGTTAACCTTAACCAACCCTCTTGAAAAAGTCAAGGCCAATAACAAATATAATTAAATCCTAATTAATAATATTCCCCTATATTTATTAATTAACCTTCCCAATTAATTAATCCCTTTTTGAGACACCCAGTCTCCAAGATTGACTCGGCCAATCTTGACCCCTGTTCTTTTACTGAACATAGATACCCAGTTTCCAGGAATCTTCACCTTAAGACTTCCAAAAACCTATCTGTGCAATAAACAACAAAAACAAAGGTAACTTTTTTACTTCAGAGTATTTATTTGGCTAAACCCCCAACAGTGACTGTAGTACGGTCACAGGTGGGGCTTGCAGAGGGGCCTGCGGGTTGGGAGTGGCCATAGACAGAGGCTTCACTGTTAAGAGACCCAGCATAGCTCTGCATAATTTTTCAAGGCCAGGGAACAGCTTGTTGACTTGGTTGTTATTGGAAGAAGACATAATAAATTTTTATTAAAATTTTAAACTCAAAAAGAGGAATGTATATTTTAGTCAATTTTATTGTTAAATATGGTAAGTTGCTAAATAGTAGGATAAAATTTTAGCCGCCCTAAAATGGAATAGGTTGATTACAAGAATGTCTATGATTCCTAAAAGAATTAGCACAAATCCACACTAGATCTTTTAGCATCCTTTTTGAGACACCTATAAATTATATTTTTTTCAAATTCCTTGCAATTTTGATTTGGAATTTGGTTCTTAGATTTGAAAGTCCTGCAATTTCAGATTTGTTTAATTTTCACATGATATCTATGATTTGTTTGACATACAGGAAATATCAAATTGTACATTAGAATCCTGCATTTTTGATTCATGTATCCTGCATTTGTTTGCTGAGTTTTGTCTTTTGTTAGTTGAGTTATCTGCTCAAGAGATTTGAACTTTGCTAATTTAAATAAACCAAAAAAGTCAAATTAAATGGTTAATATTATTAAATATTTTAATTTTCACTCAGCTGAGCTGCCCGCAAAATTGATTCAGAAACAGACCAAGGAATTGACAATCCCGCATTTTTACATTCAGGTTCTGAATTTACAGTACTGGTACAGTATCCATGCACTATACCCCTGGCCTTTGTCATAGATACTCTTCCAAAGACTTGTACTCCTTCTTTCTGAATTTGGTCTCCTTCTTAGTCTGATGGATCAATGGACACCATTGGTGTGCTGGTGAATCAATTTATTCAGACTGCCTTGATGCATCATCAATTAGTACTGGGTTCTCAGAACCAACTTCTGGCTTCAGTGGCAACTACAGTGACAAGCAATCATACTCAAAATTATGGCTTATCAAGAGTGGACACATAGCCTCTTTGCCTGTAAAGTCACTTCCCCCTTTGGACTTAGATCAAACTGCTTTCCCTACATGTAAAAAGAAACCCAGCAAAAACCCAGTCAAGTCTCTAAATTCTATGGCTGACTTAGCACACAATGTTGACAAGCGTTTTGTGTTGGCATACCCTTCTCAAGCCCCATCAACCACACCTAGTCCCCCCTGTCCAATAATGGAAAAATTACTAATTAATTTGGATTGTTTTTTGGCCTGGTGTCACTCCCTTTTTAAGATCATAATATTCAACCAATCAAATGAGGACACATATGTTGCTACAAATTTCAATGCTTCAGTTCCTCTGCAGGAATATTTTATAGGCGCCATTCAATCAAATCCCTATTTGGAAATTATTTCAAGCCCTTCCAACCCCCCTGGCAATGGATTGCAAAAATCATCACCCAGCAAATCAGGGGATCCCACAGCTTAAAGCAGCACTCTGGTCCCAAATTATGCCTCTTAAAAGACAAGCAGGTCCATTCTGGGTCCCTGCTTGTCTATTGTTCAAATTAAATAGGTTTATATTTATTTTCTTTTTTTTGAGGATTTTTTGCCCCAGCTATTTGAGCCCTTTATTCTGGAAATATTAGTAAACATTTAAGTTATATTTACCTTTATTACCTCTTTCCTGCCCTTGCAAGTGTTTATATTGCTCCAGGGTTTTCTGTTAGTGTCATAAGGTGGTTCTTTACCTGCTCTTGCTTTTGGATTTGAACCCAAGTTTCAGTTATGTCAAAACCGCAGGCTCAACCCGCCAGCAAGGTTCCAACCAAGCGGTTTTGTGACCCGCAATCCAATTATCCGGTCACCTAAAGCCAGACTAGGAAGTCAACTCAAATTAACAAATCCAACAACATAAACAGATGATGATCCTTCATGGTGGATTCCTCAATTTGGCGCTTGAATCATTATCAGAATCAAGCCATCCCCTTCTTCCATCCAGCTGTGTGATCACCAATCTTGTTCCTACTATCCTTGATTCACATGAACTATATAATCACTATCTCTCAATAAAGATTATTATCTACTTTCTAAATATTTTTCCCTGTGTAACTCTGCTAAAACAGCACAGTTACAACAGTTAGTAAAATATATAAAAACTTGCTCTTTTTTTGGAATTTCAGTGTTTTTGGTTTGCTTTTCTTATTAAAAGCGCATATAAAATTGTAAAAGACTCCCCTGGCCAATTCCAAGAATACCTACCCACCCAAAGACTTCCCTGGCTTCAAATTTTCCTGTGGTCCCCCCTGGCCCAGTAATTTTTATATAATTAAATCACTGTGATTCCTGAAATCTCCTCCAAATTTTCTGACAAACAAGAAAATGCTGGCTCCTCTGGTAAAATTTGTGGTTTTTACACTGGCTCCTGCCCTATTTTTAATCTGGTCCACCTCCCCTAAGTTGTGAACTTATATATCCTCTTCTGCTCTTCTGGCTGGTAAGAATCCCTCTCATCTTCTGCATCTGCCAGACAACCTCACCAGAAAGGCCAACAGCCTACTTTTCACAGGGAAAGTTCTAGTTTGCAGTCTGACTTGAAACAACATGAAGTTTTTACTGCTCACTGAAGCGTCAACAAGCCTTCAGTATGAGGATCCTCCTATGCCTACTTGTGTGTAATCTGAAGTTTTTCCACCAATCAACAGTACACCTCTGACCTCAAGATTGGCCCCCAGGCACACCTCCTGTCTTGTTGCAGGTGTCTTCTTGATGGACCTGAACGCTTATATCCCACAATTTCTCCTATTAGGTCCTTTTGATCCCTAGTTTGGGCAGTGTTGCAACTGAACCAATGAGGATTCAGTATTTGGAATTGGGGAAGACAACATTCAATAGGGAAGGACAGAATAATAAGGATAAGGTATTGTTTATTGTAGAAATTGTGATTAATATACTATATGGGGAAAGCCACAAGGCCACAAGGGGGTGGCATAGTGGGGAGTTCCATGTAGGGTTTGGAGCCAAGGAATAACCCGTGCAGGGATCAGCAGGTTGAATTGGCAACACTCCTAATTAGGATGAAGTTCCCGCCATTTGACATTGCCACCAAATTCATTCATAACATTAGATATGTCAAGGGGTGACTCATTGAGCGCCCCCTGTGTATCATAAGATACGTTAGCAGGCAAGCCTAGAAACTAGGTTGCAACACCCCCCTTGCCCCCTGTATGTTGTCTGACACTAGGACTAGAGTTTGCGGAAGGTCTGGGAAGGTCCTCATGAACAACCTTTGTGTGGGGATGGCGCGGCAGGGGCGCAAGCGGTCATAGTGAAGCTTCTTGGTATTCCCTTGGGCATCCTCAAGTTGGTAGGTGTGGTTGTCATAGATGGCAGCTACCTTGAAGGGCCCTAGGTGGTTGGGTTCCAGTTTGGCAGAATTGGGATTGAGGGTATAGACGGGGTCACCTACTGCGTATCTAGCTTTGAGGTGTTTTGTCCCCCCTGCAATCCGCTTGTGTTTGATCTCCCGGGCTTTGGCGCGCCATTGGTCCAGGGAGGGAGTTGGTACTAAGGGGGGTTTTTCGGGAACCTTGAACTGTAGTTTCCCCTGTTCAACCCCTGTCAGACCGTCAGGTGTTCCAAAGGCCAGGGTGTTAGGGCTGAACCCAGTGCCCCTGTTGATTCTTGCTTGCAGGATCAGTAGGGCGGTGGGAAGATGTTCAGTCCACACAGTATTGGGATGCTCCTGTGAGAGCTTGGCAATCAATTGAACCAGGGAGCTGTTTAACTGTTCCACGCACCCGTTGGCTTGCAGATGATAGGGGGTTGTTACAATATGCTGGAGCGCGTTCTTGACACAGTATGCCTTCACAACATGCCCCACAAGTTTGGGCCCACCATCTGTGATGAGACGCTTGGGTCACCCAAAGCGAGCCACAATCTCCTTGCCAATAAAGCGGGTAACGGTGGTGGCAGTGTGGTTGGTTGTGGCCCAGGCCACTGGCCAACGTGTGAAATAGTTGATAGCAGTGATAATATACTTTTTACCTAGTCTGTCTTTGGGAAGCGGCCCCACAATGTCAAGGGCCAACTGTTTGAAGGGTTCCATAGCCTTAATGGGTAGGACAGACTTAGGAGGGGCTGGTTTTGATGTATTCTTTTCACACAATACACATGTCTCAAGGAGGTCCAAGATGTCTTGGCGCATGCGCGGCCACCAAACCTTACATTTCATAATCTTGAAGAGGTTGCACCCTCTGATATGACCCAGGGTTTTGTGGTAGTGTAAGATGGTGTCTCCTTGCTGTGTAGTGGGAATATACAGCGTCTTCTTGCCTGTCTCTGCTTGGCAACAGACATTTCCAGCATTGATAGTGAATTGACTTTTGTTATCCTTCAGTTTGGAGATGGTGACCAAGTTAAGGCCCTTGTAGCGGGTTGCCTCAGGGCGCAGATAGAGCATGGGCCAGTCAGGGTCCAGACCGTTGTCTCCAGTGATGGACTCTACATAGAGTTGTGAAAGAGTGTCAGCTGTAACGAGCTCTTTCCCAGGCTTATATTTGATGCATAATTGGTAGGGGGACAGGCATTCAACCCATCCTGCTTGGCGGCGTGTCAAATGTGACTATGTGTTGAAGTATTGGAGGGACTTATGGTCCGTCAGAACACGGGGTGGGAAGGTTGCACCTTCCAAATAACAGCGCCACTTCTCAACGCAGTGTACAATGGCTGCCAGCTCTTTATCATGGATGAGATAATGTTGTTCCAAGTCAGTGAGCTTCCTGGATTCATATGCTACAGGGAGGAATACACCATTGTCAGTTTCTACCCTTAGCACGCCCCCTATGGCCCTGTCAGAGGCGTCAGTCTCAAGTTTGTACTGTCGGTTTTGGTTGGGGAACTGCAGTACTGGTGCCATTGTGAGCCTTTGCTTCAACGTCTTGAATGCTTGATCTCTGGCGGGGGTCCAATGGAAGCGTTGTCTGTTATTGAGGAGCTCAGTGAGAGGTGCAATTAGTTCCCCGCAATTGGGGATGAACTTGCGTACATAGGCAACCATGCCCAAGAAAGTTTGCACTTGGCCCAGATCTGTGGGGGGCGGCATGCTAGTGATTGCCTTGATTTTGGCAGGATTGGGCTTTATCCCTTGGGCAGAGATGGTGTGCCCAAGGAATAATAACTCCAACTTGAGAAACTCACATTTGGAGGGTTTAGCTTTTAGCTGGTTTCCCCAAAGGGTGTTGAGGACAGCACAGAGGTGTTGGAGATGTGTGGTTTGATCTTGACTGAAGACAATAATGTCATCAAGGTACACCACCACACACTCCCCAATCAGTTCCTTGAAGGCTTTGTTAATCAACATGGCAAAGGTGGAGGGAGCGTTGGTCATTCCAAAATTCATGAAACAACACTCAAACAACCTGTAGCGTGTGCAGAAGGCAGTTTTTGCCTCATCTCCTGGTGCAATGCGGACCTGGTTGTACCCTGCGGTGAGATCAATCTTGCTAAAGACCTTTGCGCCGGCAAGTGTATCAAACAGGTTGTCAATCAGCGGCAGGGGGTATTTGTTTTTAACTGTCACTTCATTTAGGGCGCAGTAGTCTGTGACCAGACAAAAAGACCCGTCCTTCTTAGCTACAAAGAATACCACTGCCCAGTATGGAGAGAGCAAGGGGCAAATGAATCCCTTATCAAGCGCATCTAAAAGGTGCTGGCGGAGGGTTTCATCTTCCTTTGGTGTGAGACGGTATAATGGCTGTGCTTTAGGTAACAATCCTTGAAGTTGTACAGTGTGCTGGATCTCCTGGGGTGGAGGCAGCTGTTTGAGTGTTTCACTGAATACGTCCTTGTACTCCTCAAGGGGTGCAGCTAGCGCTGGTGGTGGTGGTGTTGACAAGGGAGGGACTGCAGATGGTTCTGCACGGATAACTTCAACGGAACATTGGTTAAAGTCTAGTTTCCCCCCTTGAAGTTGTATGAGCCTGTTTCTGTCATTCTGACAAACACAGTGTTGTGTAGTAGTTTGTGTCAAAACTGCAGGCTCAACCCACCAGCAAGGTTCCAACCAAGCGGGTTTGTGACCCACAATCTGATTACCCGGCCACTCAAAGCCTAACCCGGAAGTCAACTTGGATTACCAAATCAGTCAACATGAGCAGATGATGATCCCTCATGGTGGATACCTCAATTTGGTGCTTGACTCATTAACAGGATCAAGCCACCCCCTCTTCCATCCAGCCGTGTGATCACCAATCATGTTCCTTCTATCCATTGATTCACAATAGCTATATAATCACTATCTCACAATAAAGATTATTATCTATCCCCTAAATCTTTTTCCCCTTGTAACTCTGCTAAAACAGCACAGTTACAACATTGGTAGCACAGGTAGGTTCTCCATCCTACCTTATCTTGAAAAATTCTGCCTGTTGCCTGCACACGCCGCGGCCAACAAATCCTTAACAGAATTATGTCTGGCCTCCTGCCTGACTGGACACTGTATGCTCCTGGTACCAAGATACCTGATGGTTTTGTTCTCTACCAAAACACGGTGATCCTGCTACCTGCCTTCAACGCCCTGTCTGCCCTAGGGTTCTTTCAGGCACCCTGATCAGCGCCACAACCAGCTGAAAAGACCACCATGCCCGCCTACGTTGCACAAAGACTTTGCAGCGCTACCTTGGAACCCTTTGCGGGGGCCAACAACAACAACGCTGCTGCATGGATCCAGTCCGCCCAAAGCAAGTTGGCTCAGATGCAGTGCCCACAGCAGTTTTGGATCACAGAGATTTCCATTTGTCTGACCCATGACGCTGGCACCTGGTGTGACAAATGACACAGAGAGCACACAGACAAGAACTGGGATACCTTCAAACAGGACTTCTTGGCACAGTTTGTGCTCAAGGATACAGCACTCATGATCATACACCAAATAAAGAACCTGACTCAGATAGGCACCGTGAAGGAACTCACCCGCGCCTACAAGGAACTCCATCTCCGCGCCCCATCTGACATGGCCTTTGACACTCCAGCAACACACCTCATGTACTATGACGCTCTCAAGTTGCACGTAATGAGACATGTGAACCTGGACCAAGTTACCAACCTACAAAGTCTGTACTGTGAAGCAGAAAAAGTGGAACAAACATCCAACACTCTGCACAAGGCACAGACTGGGAAACAAGAAAGACCCAAGGACTCCCATTCAAGTGGGTGTTCCTCTTGACCACCCCCTGGAGGTAATGGTAGCAACAACAACCACAAACCCTCAGGATCTAATGGGAATGGGAACAGAAATAACGGCTAATCAAATTGTACCCATTTCTGTGTTACCGCAACCCAAGGCAACCAAGATGAGGGAAAAGCCTGGGGAGAGCACTAAGCAAGCCAAGCTCCCTCCACGCAACTCCTGACTTGCCCAACAATGAATACCAACCCAAGGACGTGGACCAATGCCCAATGATCCAAGTGCCCTCGGAAGACCTGGTGCTATACACCATTGCCAGACTTCCCAATAAATTGATGTCTTACCCTTTCTGCTTTTGCAGTTACACAGGCTCAGCTCTCTTGGACTTGGGCGCAGATCAAACCTTAGTCAACAGCAGCTTTGTGGATAAATTTAAGCTGGCCACTAATCCTTTGCGGATTAAAAACGTGGTCCTGGCTGATGAACATCACATTACCATGACAAAAGAAACTGCCCCCTTCTCTTTCATGCTTGAGAACCTCCACTCCACTATCCAAGCTCCTGTCAATGACTTCCCCAAGTTTGAAATTGTACTGGGACTAGACTGGTTACGGAAAAACAACCACCATGTGGACTGGGCAACCTCAGTGTTGACCATCAAGCGTGAAGGTGTCAACCACCAAATCTACCCAGACTCTGTAGACCAACTCCTACAAGACCACACTATGTACGCATCACAGAGACCTCAGATGAGAAGAAAACCTGAAAACTATTGACTGGGACTCCTGCCAGTATGAAATCATACACTTCAAGGATCACCAAGACACCTCCACGCCGCAAGATTGCGACATTGTGGCCCATCACCCAGAAATATTTAAGGAAGCATTACCTGGTCTACCCCCTGAGAAGCACATCCAACACTCCATCCAACTCAAGGGGGCCATACCCAAGGCATGCCTTATTTATAGGCTGACCCCAAACAAGGACAACGCCCTGCGCACCTATCTCAAGGAAGCACTGGAAAAAGGACTTATCTGCCCCTCACAGTCTCCCTTTGGGGCCGCCGTATTTTTTGTGGCCAAGAAGGACGGTACCTTACGCCTGGTCACAGACTACTGCACCTTGAACAAAGTCACCATCAAAAATTGTTACCCCTTACCACTAATTGACAATCTCTTTGATGCCTTGGGAGGAGACTCTGTCTTCTCCAAATTTGACTAACTGCAGGATACAATCAGATTCATATCAAGGAGGAAGACATCTCCAAGACAGCTTTCTGCACCAAGTACGGTTCCTACAAATGTGTGGTACTCAACTTTGGCATGACCAATGCCCCGTCCACCTTTGTAACCTTCATGAACAAAGTGTTTGCACCACACATAGGCAGACACACCCTTGTGTACCTGGACAATATCATTGTCTACAGACCCTCGGTGGAACAACATCACAAGGACCTGGAGGAAGACTTTGCAACCCTGGCACAACACAAACTGCTGGCCAAGCCCTTCAAATGCCAGTTCTTCCGAGAGCAACTACCCTTCTTGGGACACATAGTCTCAAAAGACGGCATCAAACCAACAGTCAGAAGATACAAGCCATCTGTAAGATGCCACCCCCAAGGACAAGTCAGAACTACACACCTTCTTGGGAATGGTGGCCTATGTACAACGCTTCATACCCGACTGTGGCGTCTTGACTGCCCCTTTGTTAGCCATAACAGGCACCAAGTCCAAGTTTTTATGGACCCCCCAACGTGACCTCTGTTTTAGACGCCTCAAGGAAAAACTCACAACAGCTCCCATCTTACAATACCCCAAACAGGATGGCAAATACCAGATGGAAACCAACGCCTCAGATGCATCCATTGGGGGAGTTCTGTGAATTAAGAATAGTGACAGTGACTTCCTGCCTGTATCCTACAAGTTGCACAAGCTGACAGATGGCAAGTGTAAATATCCTATCCATGACAAAGAACTCCTGGCCATTGTACACAGCCTAGGTAAATGGCGCTGTTACCTGGAACGGCAGGAAGAATTCACAGCATTAACCAATAATAAGTTACTCATCTATTTCAAGACACAGGCAAACTTGTCACACCGCCAAGGCGGTGGATGGAAATCCTAGAAAGGGCCAACATGCTCATCCAATATAAGCCCGGGGCCAAACTTGCCATTGCAGACGCCCTGTCCCGCCTGTATGTCCGCGCTTCTAGGGGAGGGAATGGGTTTGACCCAGACTGGCCTCTCCTAGTACTCCGTACAAAAGACAAAGGGTTCCCTGCAGGCACAACTGATATCACCAAAGAAACAGTCATCAAGAATGAGCACCTCTTTGGTGATGTATACGGGACTCTTCACAGAAAGATGTCAGATGCCACAACCATCCCCTACATTCCCACACATCAACAAGTCAATACCATTCTTTGCTCCACAGAGATCTTGGACATACCAAGAGCCAAAATCTGTACAAATTCCTAAAACATAAAGCCTGGTGGCTAACCTTATACTGCAATGTCCAAGAAGTGCTAGAACAGTGCAAGGTCTGCAAAAAGTTTGCCAGAAGCAAAACCCCGCCTAAGTCTGTACTTCCCATTCAAACCCAACTACCATTCAAGGTATGGATCTGGACATTGTGGGCCCTATGCCAGGAAAGCACAACAATAAAAGATACATCATTACAGACATTGATTTTGCAACAAGGTGGCCAGTAGCCCAAGCAGTGAAATCACACACCAGGTCCAACGTCTGACAATTCATTGGCAAGGAAATCATCAGTAAGTTTGGAAAGCCAGAACTCCTGATAACCAATGGGGGCAAAGAATTGACCTCCAAAAACACCAACGTGTACCTCACCAAAAATAGGGTCAAACACACTGTCACTACACCATACCATCCACAGGTCAATGGACGCGTAGAGCGGCTCAATGGTAGCCTCGTGCAAGCCCTAGCCAAACTCACTGCCAGGAGACCTGAAGACTGGTATAAGCAGCTACCAACTGCGTTACTTGTGTGCCAAACCCAAGTGAACAGATCCACTGAGAAAAGCCTGTTTGAATTGGTATATGGCACACAGCCTAATATCATTCAAGCATTGGCAGGACCCAAACTGGAAATTCCAAGTCAAGTCCCCCCTTGTTCTGATCCTCAGATAATGGAAGCCAACAGCAAACAAGCAGACAAAGAAAAGGAACACTTACAAAAGATCTTCATTCCCATCTGTCAAAGACATGAAGTTGGGGACAAAGTCTGGGTCATGAATGTCAACAAAAGAAAACTACAGCCCAAAAAAGTAGGGCCAGCAATAATCCTAAAGGTAAACAACAATAACACTTACCTTGTGTAAAGGCTCAGGAAACGTAAGCAAGACAATACGCTACACCACAACCGCCTACAACCTTGCAAAGCGAGACAGAAGCAACAAGAAACCGCCCTGCCTGCCACCAAACAACAACTGGTTCAGTATGGCAGCCGGGCTCCTGACAACCTCCCCAACAACCTGCCCCCTGAGGAGGCCGACTCTCAGCCGGGGGGGGGTGTTGAAACCGCAGGCTCAACCCGCCAGCAAGGTTCCAACCAAGCAGGTTTGTGACCTGCAATCTGATTACCCGGCCACTCAAAGCCAAACCCGGAAGTCAACTCAGATTACCAAATCAGTTGACATGAGCAAATGATGATCCCTCACAGTGGATACCTTGATTTGGCGCTTGATTAATTAACAGGATCAAGCCACCCCCTCTTCTATCCAGCCGTGTGATCACCAATCATGTTCCTTCTATCCATTGATTCACAATAGCTATATAATAACTATCTCACAATAAAGATTATTATCTATCCTCTAAATCTTTTTCCTCTTGTAACTCTGCTAAAACAGCACAGTCACAACATTTGTTCATTTCCATGGGGTAAATCTGAAAACCCACCCCATTTCTATTGAGGGTGATGTCAGAGGTATCCCAGTTAATGTAAGGGCGGTTATGCTGGAGCCAGTTGAGGCCAGCAATTACGTTGTGGCTGAGGCCTGCAATGATTGGTCTAGAGAGTTTGACCTGGATGTTCCCCATTCTTACGGAGAAGGGTACCATCTTGTGGGTGATGGCAATTCTGCGGGAATCAGCTACACGTACTGCTTTGAATATGCTGGGTACCCGGTCTAATTGTTGGGAGTCAGCAAATACCTGATCTACCATGGTGTGATCAGCCCTGGTGTCTACCAGTAGCTTGTGGGTGTTCCCACGGAAACAGAAGGGATAGGACAAGCGTGTTACTTTATTTTCAGAATGAGCGGCTTGCAACACAGGGTTGTTGCTATGGACCTGGAGGACGTCTAGGGTTTTGACCTCGTGAAGATTGTAGTTGCGGAAGTTCCTTGCAAGCATGGGCTGAGAGGGCAGGTCAATTGGGGTTGTAGGGTCTCTCTTTGTTACAACCCCCAGGCTTTTCCCTGGTCCTTGATTAGTGATAGCTGGAGCTCCCCCTTGCAGGGGTGTTTAGCTGCACCTTCTTGCTGTTGAGGTTGGCGACGTCCCACTTGACTTTAAACATTGCTAGGTGCAGGACGTGGTTGGGGTGGAGGATTGTTGGTGTGGCGGAAGCCCATTGAAGCCTGGTTACTGGCCTCTACAATGGCTTTATAACAGTTGTCAATAGAGGTGCAGCAGCCTATGGGAACCCACTTGCAAATATGGGGTTTTAACCCATTGAAAATGAGAGTGAGCAACATGGTGTTCCCATTGGTCACTGCTTTGGGGACAGCAGCAAGGGCTTGTTGCCACGTAGCGAGATACTCAGGGACGGAACCAGTCTGCTTGATGGCTAGGAGGGGAGTCCCCAAGATGATGGGGGAGAAGGTTTTGCTATACTGGGACTTGGTGGCGTCTCAAAATGTTGCCCAGGTGACGTCAAATTCCTGGCTGGCCCAGTTGGTGAACCACACGGCAGCAGGCCCCATAAGGCGGCCAGATGCGGTGGCAACCCACATGGGCTCAGGAACCTGACAGATACAAAGGCGCGTTTCAGTGGACTGGAGCCAACTGACAATGTCAGCTTCTTTGACACTTCCGGTGAAGGACTCTAGTTGAAGGTTGAGCATATGTTGCAACATATCCAACTGTGGCAGTGTGACGCTAGCGTCACGCTGCCCGAGGCAGAGCCAATTGTATACACTTGTAAGAACTAACTGGTCTTGATAGATGACATATCCTTTGGGAATGTCCCCCTTGGGGATTGGAAGGAACATCTCTTGTTGTGGAGTAGCCATGCAGCCCGTACTCTGTCCTTTCTTGGGGGGAATTTTGTTTTTGAAATAGGTCAGAACCTACTTCTGCTACCACTGTTGCAACTGAACCAATGAGGATTCAGTATTTGGAATTGGGGAAGACAACGGTCCAATAGGAAAGGACAGAATAATAAGAATAAGGTATTGTTTATTGTAGGATATTGTGGTTAATATACTATATGGGGAAGGCCACAAGGGGGTGGCACAGTGGGGAGTTCCATGTAGGGTTTGGAGCCAAGGAATAACTTGTGTGGGGATCAGCAGGCCAAATTGGCAACGCTCCTAATTAGGATGAAGTTCCCGCCATTTGATGTTACCACCAGATTCATTCATAACATTAGATACGTCAAGGGGCAACTCATTGAGCGCCCCCTGTGTATTGTAAGATACATTGGCAGGTGAGGTTCAAACCTCGGTTGCAACAGCAGCTATCCCAGTCTTGCACTAGATGGCATCTTGGTGGGTCTTCCTGCCAAGATGAGAGCCAAGCTTAGTAAGTTTAGCCTCCCTTTCTCACATTGCCTATATCTCTGACAACCAATGTGGCTCCTTAGTTTCTTTGGAATATTGATCACTTTGTGGCTCACCCTCTGTTAATCTCTGTCTGTGTACATTATGAAACATCTTTACAAGCTTGATGACCACCACACCATCTGGAAAGGCCATATTAAAACTATCCTCCTACACTATTGTCAAGACTTTGAGATGTTGGTTGGAAACTTAATCAATTTTGAGAGCATAACAATTATCAGTTTTAGTTAGTAGTAGCTTTTGTGGAAAAATGGGGAAATAAATTGTAGCAAGTATAAAAGCAGTACAAGGCAGCTTTCAACAACACACTGCACCAAATACAGAATTACATCAACAACAAGATTGCATATGATTCCATGGTGCCACCAAATCCTCTCCCTGAGGGCCCCATATTTATGAATCTAAACTTTGGAAAGCTATAGATGAGCTCAAGGATACAACACACCACCAATCTGATCAGGCCAACACACCTGCTCCTGCACCTAATCCCCATACCACCATTCTGATAAATTAGGTAGTCACACTGCAAGAAGAAATTTCCTACCTACAACAGTACTTTTCTAATCAATAAGACTCTTTCTATGGGTCTAAAGGCAAAGCTAATGATATGGATGAGAGTGAATCTGATACTAATAGTCATAGATGCTTCTATGGATTGAAAAGACCCCCACATGTTAACTGTGCCCTTATGCTGAAAAATTGGATTCTGTGATCAATCACATTGCAGATAAGCAGAAAACTCTGTAAATAAACTACAAGGTCTAGCCAGACTGTATGAGACCAAAAACAAGAGTATTGCTCATCTGGTACCAAAAACTGTGGTTATGAACAGCAGGGGCAAATTTTTTTTGGAAGCTTTGGCTGTTAATCAGATTTGAATTTAGGATGTTGAAACTGTGATGGCTACATCTAGAGACATTGAAGGCCAGAATAGATTCACTATAGACACTTTGGAATAAAGCCTTTGTCTTCTGTGGGCTAGAGAACCTGCTTCTGAGTCTGAGTTTAAATCTACCCTTAACATCAACATTCTTAATACGGGTGATAACAGCCAGTCTACTTCCTCTTTCATTGATCCCAACTACAAGCCTATGTTCAAACATACCTTTGACCCAATACCTATATCATTGAAGCTTTCCTGAAAATCAAAAGACTGCCATGCAGAGAGCCACTGATGACCTCAAGAAGAAACATACACTTATCTGCCTCTACCCCAGTGCCATCAATTTGTTGTCCCTGATCTCCCATCTATAGTTGCTTGGGATGATATGAAATGGCTCCTAATTGAAGAACTTAGAGGTGAACTTAGCTTGGAGGTCAAGAAGGATCTATCAATACATATTGTCTTCAAGCTTAAGGAAACCTTGGCTGAGTTTTGCTGATTGTTTTTACATTAAAGGACAGCAACTTATCACTAGTTGTCATTTGACTCCTTGGGAAGCCTACTTCACCTGTTTAAATGCCCTCAAAGCAAACCAAATCTTGTGCTTATACTTTAAGGTGCATAAGGTGTCTCTCACCTCCATGAAGAGTACCAAGACTCTTCTGAAAAACATGCAATCAACAAATAGTTAGACTGTGATGTGTGAGAGTAAGGCCAAAATTGCTTGCAATAATTCCTGCAATCCCCACATTATGAATTTGGGGACCAATGGGCAACCCAGATTTCAGAGCTGCCATAAATGTGGCCAGATAGGTCATCACTCTTGATAATGCACAAACCTTCAAGTAGAATAATGCATCCCTAAGGAACAGGCAGGAAAAGAGAGGTCAAATTAGAGGCAGAGATTCTCTCAGTTGAGCAACCTCTCCAATCTCCTCCTGATCCTCTCTCTGATGATGAGCTGCCTCCATAATCTGGCCCCTTTATCTTCCATCTCTTTCATGATCTCTTTAGTGATTTTGAATCCAAAGATTATGACTATGATGATAGTGATAATTATGGCTATTATGTTTGGCTGTTTCTGAAGCTGTGTCTGTTCCCTATAATATCTGTTCAGGTAAGACCACTGACATAACTATCCTACCTCTAGCTGAAGCCAAGACTATAGTAGCACACCCTTACCTTTTTCAGGCCCATTGCCCTCCTGTTCTGATCAATACCTCTGAAGAAGCCACTGAATTAGAAGAGGCCCTCTTCAGCAATTCCTCTGTATCCTTACCATTGAAGACTGGGTACAAGTAAACTCATGCCTTGAAATGCATGTTGGCTAAATAGTAAAAAGAACTATAAGATGCCCAGAATGCTCTTGATGTCCTACCTTTTTTTGGAAAAGGATCCACCTGCTTGAACGTATTCATCCAGAAAGTCAAGATCAAGGCCATCTTGGACAGAGGCTCCCCTCTTAACATTGTGTAATCCAAGTTTTTGAAGGCTCAAAATAGCTCCTGATTCCAACTATACCCAGCCCTAAAGGACTGCTGATATGGCCCAGACTTAGGCTGTTGGTGTCTACTCCGCTTTGCCAATGGGGTTAGGAAAGATTGTCATTGCTTCCCCTGCTGTTGTGTTGGAAAATGAAAGTTATGGCATTTTGGTGAGACCTCAATTATTATGGGAATACAATAGGATTGTTAACCTTTGAGATGGAAACTTGTCCCTCCTAGGGTATGAAGTCCTGTTAATATTTGAGGAAACTCCCTGTATTTCTAATAAAAGGCTTAAGATGTGCATCATAAAATACCCAACTGGCATCTTCTTGTTAAAATACAGGACTCACTCCTACAATATGTGCTCCCCTCTGCCATCTTGACCTGCTGAAGAAGGTGTCCTGCTGTTCACCCCATCTTTCATCATCATCCCTCCTAGTTCTCAGGTCATCATTGGTTCTCAGATCTCTGAAGAGCTACCCGAGAAGACTTTCTTGGAGTTATAATTCCCTGAATCTCTAAGTTACAAGGAGCCTTGTTTATGCCCTGGAGTTTTGGAGTAAACTCATAAGGAATATGTAAAGCTGCTGTTGGTCAATTTGGCTGCTTCATCCATGCAGGTCTCTAAAGGACAAGCTGTGAGCATGGTTGCATCTTAGGAGCAGAATAGGTGGCCTTTCTCTATTCTTTTGGGATGTTTGGTGACTTCAAACTACCTGAAGAGTATCCCCAAGTGCTCTCCTTGTTTACTGCTTCTGATTTTCCTCAACTTTCACCTATCCAGAAGAAGGAATTACTTGAACTCTTAGAGCAATTTAAGGATATTTTTGCCTCTGGAACTAACAACTATGGGTTGGCCAAGGGTGTTCTCCATCAAATTGATACATGAGATGCACTTCTTTTCTGCACTAAACCTTATAGACACAGTTGAGTAAAAGATTCTCAAGTATCTAAGGAGTTAAAGAAACTCTTGGATGCTGTATTTCTGGCCCTGTCTCAAAATTTCATGGGCTTCTCCTTTTCTGATCCTCAAAAAGAAATATGGAGGGCACCAGATTATTATGAGCTATTGGCGCCTTAACTCTCTTACCAAAAAGGACTCATACCCTCTGCCTCAAATTGACAATGCTTTTAGACGTTTGGGAGGATATAAGTTCTTCTCTGCAATGGAATTAGCTTCTGGATAATGGCAAGTAGACTTATCCCCTGAATATCAGAAAAAGGCTGTACTCATTACGTCTGAAGGCCTATTTGAACCCACTAGAATGCCTCAAGAACTCTGTAATGTGCCTGCTACCTTTTAGTGTACAATGTAATCATCCTCTAAGATCTTAAACTCTCCTGTGTTCTTGTGCACTTAGATGATATCACTGTGTTTAGCTCCACTTTTAATGATCACCTAGAACACATTGAGTCTGTGTTCATTAATATCTGTGGTACTGGCTCAAATCCTAAATCATCTAAGTGCTCTTTCTTTAAAGAGAAACTTAAATTTTAGGGCATGAAGTCACCCAAACTGGGATCTGACTCATGAACAACAAAGTTGAGGCTATTGATAAGCTTCTGCCCACACCAACCTCTGTGAATTCCAAGTATTCCTGGGCATTATAGGGTACTATTGACATTTTATACATGATTTTATCAAGCTAAGTGAATTTCTTGTCTAATTACTCTAAAATTACCCTTTGATTGAACTGACAGCCAATAACAATCTTTGAAGCCCTCAAGACTAGACTCAATCAAGCCCTGTTCTGGTCTACCCTGATTATGACAAGGAATTAATCTTGTAAACAGAAACTAGTGAATTGTCAGTGAGAGTAATACTGGCTCTTTTGGATGAAGAGGATGTTGATTAAGCAGTTGCTTATTCTTTTAGAGTGCTCAGAAAGCATGATAAGAGCTATACTATAATAAAAATGAAATTCATGACTGTCTTTCATGCTGTTAAACCACTTGTCACTACATCTATGGAAAATACTTCAATGTTGTCACAGATTACTCCTCAATGAAATGGCTACAGCAACTGAAGGAGCCTATCAAGTTGTAGCAGCTTAGGGTGCTAATTTCTACAACAGTTAGTCAGTTACTATTTACTCCTAACTCTCTTCCTGTTGTTATTTAGTTGCAGCCCAATGTAGGACAAAAAATAAAGAATATTATGACAAAAACTACTTCATTGATTTTAACTAGTAAAGTTTATATAGAAGGAGAAGATGATTGGTGTTTGGCTGGAGCAGGAATATGATCAGCTGTTCCTTGGAAGATAGTGGTGGCGCAGAAATTAAGGGGCAAGAGAACAACCTGTTTCACATTGCTTCCTGCTTAAGAGAATTAGTGTGAATAATCCACTGTGTGGAATTGAACCTAAAATTTCCTTTATGGGATTGTTTGGGTAATCAGTTGAGAGTGTGCTTACTGCATTTAGAACCTCCATTTAATTGACAATTGACATAGGAATTCAAATGCAGCAGAGCAATTGTGTTATTATATAATTGTTATTTTGTTTTACTCCTGATGGATGATATATTCTCTTATCTATCTAGGGGCTGCAACAGAGCCTGAAGGCAGGTTAGCTCATTAGTCTCTGCACTTGCAAGGGTATGACTTAACAGTAGTTAATAGACCTGATGCTCAACATTAGAATGTAAATGGTCTATCCAGAATGTCATCTTAGCTATACATACCACTGATGCTAATAGATTTTATAAGTCAATTGGATATCCTGATGCCTGGGCCACTGAGACTGAAGAGAGACACCTAGCCCTCCAAACCCTATCCAATGACACTGTCATTCAAGATAGTCAATTGTTCAAAAAGATCAAGAACCTGTACTTGCCATATATACATCCCATCATGAGATTAGCCATTATACTTTGGGCTCACATAGGTACTGGGCATGATTGTCTAGATAAAACTTATGACTGGCTTTATAGAAACTATTATTGGTGAAACATATGCCCCCTCATTGTGAGAGAGGGGGCTAAACCAACTAAGTTTGGCTTCCATCCTTGGGAAAAGATCCACCAGGATGTCAACTAGTGAAACACTGGTATGGTTGCTTATACAGAGGTCCACAAGAAATAGGGGGGCTACAGGGGAAATTAGGTGTTGGCTGACATCAGAATTATGTCCAACAGCAACCATGGTGAGTGCCCAGGAGGGGACACCGGCAATGGCAAAGAAGGCTCAACACTGGGATTCTCAATGACGGTTTTGGGTAGAGGGATTGCCTCCACTGGCACAGGAGAATAGGTGGTCATCTCTTGCACAGGAGGGAAGTCTTTCTCATGAGAAGCAAGGTTCTGAATAGAGAACTACCAACATTCAGGTCCGGACAAGCCCTTCCTGGGAGGCTGTCCATAATGTAGAGGATGCAAGAAGGATTCTCCTTAACAACAACAACTGACACCAACAGGCATCTCCACACATTGGGCAAGGAAGAGCACAAGAATATTAGGACTGGGAGGACCAAAAACACCACAAAATTAGCAAGGGGGAGGATCATTGATGGCTTGGCCTTTAAAGACGGAGTTTTTTGGTCTTGTTGCAATAAACTTACAGCTTAAAATGGAGGCCAAATAGGGATTCCATTGGATGGCAGGAGAATCCTGGAGGTGAAAACAGTAGATTTTAAACAAGAAGTCCACACAGTAGTCTTTAAGAACTATGATTTTAAGTTTGAAGCCAACTTTAAATTTAAAATGATTAAAACTAAGCTTAGAGAAGATATTTATATCAAATTTATTAATAAAATCAGGTTCAAAGTTGCTTTTCAAAAGCTTGAAGATAGTGTGTAGGTTTGAATCCACACATGAAAGCATATAAGGTAATCCTAAACTGTTAATGCTAACATTGACTATAGGATAAAATCTAGAGGAGCCCAAAAAGGGGGGAGAATATCCAGAGGTAAATAGAAGGGTATGTGTTATACTGATAACTATTTTTAGGGAAAATACTGGTATCCAAGAAAAACTTGAATACTTTTAAGAAAACTTAAAATATTTATTTGAGAATAGACAAGCAGGGACCCTTGTGGGACCTGCTTAAATTTTAAGGGGGGGGGGTTGGAAACATTTGCACCACCAGGAGCAAGGGAGTTTCCTGGTTAGTTGGTGAAGAATATTTACTTCTCATGAACAGGGGGTTGGAGGGCTTAATATTAGTTTAATCACCCAGATATGATTGGGAGGGATTTCGGATTGGAAAGTATAGACTATTTACAAAGGTTCAGAGCCAGGAGAACTATCTTATGTGGCCAAACTTGATTGGATAACACAAATTTGTTTAAGATGGTGACAGAACCAAGATAAAAAATAGTCCAAATTAATTAGATTTTCTCCCAAGTTGGGCACAAAATCTGAGGGTCAACTGACACAGTCTGAGAGGGGTATGCTAGGATAAATATCTCATTGATTGTGTGGGCCAAATCCTCCAGAGAATTAAGGGGTTTAGCAGGGCTTTTGAATATCTTTTTAGTTCATTGAGGTCAGATAGACCTGTCCAAAGCCAAAGGGGGGAGTAACTTTACACTCATCTCTGATGTTCTCTCTGTGTCATTCTTGCCAACTAAAAAGCCCTTAACTCTCATAGCATAAATTCAAACTCATTCCTCTAAAGCATGATTTTCACACTGTGAGTATTGATGCTGTTGGCCCCCTCTTCTGCTCTTGCTCTATTTTTTAGTTCATATTAATTGATGTAGACAGCTTCAGCAAGTGGTTTGAACCCCGGGCTATCAAGGAAATCACTGCTAAAATAAAGCCAATTCCTGTTACAAGATTATTTTATCAACATAGATGCCCCCCAGAACTTGCTCTCAGACAATGTCATAAATTTTAATGCTCAAATAATCATGTATATTGTGGAAGCTATAGCACTCATTAATCTTTCTCAGCCATCTATAAACCATCCACTAATGGGACTGTTGAGCGCGCCAATTCTATTCTTGTCATCATTATGAGGAAACTCATCCTCTCAGACGCTGTCAATTAGGATATATTCCTCCCTGCTTCAATTTTTGCTTATTGACTAAGAAAACATTGAGTAACAGGATAATTGGATTTTTTCATGCTGTATGGATGTGAGGCAAACATCCTCTCAATCTTGGGTCCCCTGCTGGCCAAGTTTGATGCTTCAGTCAACCCAGAGACCCATGTGAAAGAGATGGAAAATCAAATTATTGATTTTTAAGCCTCTGCCTACACCTTGGGATATAAGATCAATTCTCTTGGGCTGTTGCCCTCTAATGACTCTAGGTCCTCCCTTGCTGAATTTCAAATAGGTGACCTAGTTCTATATTATCATAATTGTACTGGTGGTTTTACTCACAAGTTGGAATTGCTGTGGGTTGGGCCCTGTGGGGTTACGTTTAAAAAGGGATTTGAGTACACTTTAAAGCTTCTGTCCTCTGAGCGTCTTTTTTCTTGGTTACATGATAAATTCCTCCGCAATTATCAACTTCCTGTGTCCAATCTTGAGGGGGATGTTGTAAATTGCGCCATTGATGCTATTTTGATATGGCCTGCAAATTGCAATACTTGAAAAGGTATAGTTAGGATTGCTTTTGAGTTCAACAGTTATCCCATAACATTAAATGAGTTTAATGCAATGTCTACATATTTGGGATTTTACTATCTTAGTTATTCTGATTCTGTTACAAAATCAAACCCAATCAGCCCCCCTGTCTATCTATTAAACAATCCTCCCTCCCAGTCTAATATATAAGTAGAATTCTCTCTCTAAATAAAGACAAGTTTTTCTACATTTGTGTTAGCTTTTATAATCTTCAATACTTTCCTTTCCTTTTTTCTAAAGAAAATCCTCTTTTATCTTTCCAGGAAATTAAACTATGTCCCTTTAATTTTGCCTTGGAGGCTACCATTAGGCTAGCTTCAAGCCTTAAACCTTTTGTAATAAAGGTTTTGTACCCTGTCCTATTTAATGTCCTCCCCAAGAGCCAAATAGTATATGCCAACAGAGAATATGGGTGGCAAAAAGAATAAGGGTGATCCAGAGGCCAACCAGGAAAGGAAAGTCCTATCCAAAAAGACACCATAGCCTCTTGCTTACCATTCAACGCTGATGTTCAATTTTGAGGCCGCTCAGGCTAATGCCTTCATCAAAGACTTCAAAAGCAGGACCCAAGGCTGCTTCTTTTATTACTGCCAGGCTCTGCGTAAGAACCTGTTGAAAACCCCAGACCTTGACAAGCTGGTATGTAAGGATGGCAAAAAATAGGCCAAGAACGTTTTTAATTGCTTTGCTGTCCTGACCATGGTCAGAAAAGGGGAAGCCAACAATGTTTATAACAAGCTTCTCACAAACAAGTGCATTGTGGATAATCAAAAAGTCTTTGATCCATCCATTCAATATTTTGAGCACCAGTGGGTGGGTGTTTTCCAGGAAAGTGTCACATCTGCAAGGGGATGGCTTCATCAACTGGTACTGCTAAATTCAGATTAATAAAGGGGTCATCAAAACCACCTCTTCACTTGAAGTTTGACACAATTGATTTCCATGCCCAGTTAAGATAAAAAGCCTAGGTTTAATAAAATTGTCAATAAGCTGAAGATCTGGTATGCTCATGGGGACCCAATTTACCCCCAAGACATCAAAAGAAAGGCTGAAGCCACCAAAGATTTTTTTAGCCCACTGCTCCTAAAAAGTTGCCTTGTTCATCTCAAAGGCATTGAAAAAGCTCTTGGATCCAAAGCCATGATATATGTGTTGAGTATATAATTCTGGGAAGTATAGGAAACAAGATAAAAGGGAAATTAAGAAGAGAATGATACTTTATTAGATATGAGTTTAGTATTATATAGTATCATGAGAAGTGTTGCAACCTCTTTGATTACTCCCTCTTGGGGAATTTACGCCCCAAGTATATCACCAAATAAGTCACTGAATGGCTCACTGACCAATCTATAAGTTGGTGGCACTAATATCATTTGATCATCTATTATGGGGATCAAACAATCCAGATCCTAAACAGAACAAAACTTGAATAAGCGTTGTGACTTAAGAGAAACATTACTCAGATAAGCCACATGACCTCCATGACGTACATGGACAGTATGTGGCTTCCCATGATACTATATAATATCCTACTTTCATATCCAATAAATTATTGCATTCTTCTTGATTTCCCCTTTATCTTGTTTGTTATACTTCCAGAAGTATATAGACAACAGAAGCCACATATTTTCCATGTGCGTCATGGCAGTCATGAGGCTTGTCTAAGTAGTGGTATGCTTAGGACTCAAAATGGTTGTTCTCTTTAATAGATGGGCAAATAATAAGAGTGCCACCAACTTAATGATTATCCAGGGAATCATTTAGAGAGATACTTGGAGAATTACTTTCCAAGAGGGAGTAATTAAAAATGTTGCAACATCTCTTCCTGGGGTGCTGAAAGGTAGAACCTTAGGGATTTAATTGAGAGTGTCAGGAATTTGGGCTTGGTATTGTTCCAGTTTTGCATTGAGTACAGGAAGTTGAGAGTTATGTTGTGCGGTTCTTGCTTTGCACAGGCAGAGGTGGTCATGGTGCATACACTTGAGTTCTTTTCAAGTGTTAATTCATTTGAAGAGGTAAGTGTTGTTTGGTTTGACTTCCATGATGATTCCTGGACTTTGTAACCCTGGTGTCAACTTGTGCATATTGTGATTAATGACACAGATCTTGTTGCTGACTTGAATGTGCTCCTGTTTTAATGAGATTGCTCCCATCTTAACCCTTTTTTCCTTGTCCTCTAGTTTTTCCTGGCGGGATGTACATTAGGGTCACTGGTGTCAGAAACTTTCTTAGGCAGAGCTAATTTTGGTCCTGACTTAGTGCTACCAATGGCAGGTTTATGTCCATAGACAATTTCATATGGGCTTTTTCCTGCATTCTGGTTCACCTGTGTCCTGCTGTTATGAATGCCAATATGCACCCTTTATTATTTTGTCTTTGTTGGGTTATTTTGAGGACAAATCCCTTGCTTTTTCTTTTGCTCCTCAAAATGGGTCTATTTCCAAAAAGGGAAATTCAACTGTTTGGTTTCCTGATTTTGCGCAACTCACTTGCCCCACTTATACCTGTGGCAAGTGATCCTAACGTCTTGGTAGTGTTTTGTGGTATTATAAACCACTATATATTACATTTCCTTATTGGCTAATAAAATTAAGTTCTATTCACATTTTTGTCTTTGTGTCTTCTGTACTTCTGCGCCTCTCTCTAGCCATGCCTAGTAGAGATTATTCTTCTGGGGCCTTGAGGTAATTGCACAGCCTTCCCTGCCATCTAACCAAGACTTAGTACAAATTCAATCCTAAGGTTAGTATTTCCTGTTGTGTGTCTGTGCCGCACCTAGAACACAACAAAAATGGTGCTCACTGCAGGGGCTGCAAGCCCCTTGGTTATCCCTTTTGCCACTATGTTCTCAGGCTCATCTCCTACTCCAATACAGGAGCCGTCTTCACCTGAAATTACCAGTCCTCCTATTGAGGAAGACATTACAGACCCATCTATTGTCCCTACTGTGCTGAACCTTGGGAATGATCCTGCCTAGTGGCCTACCTTTTGGGTACCCCTGACTTGGAAAAAGTCATGGCAGTAGCCCTGGGGTTAGCCTGTGATGGGGCTGTCCCTTGCCTCCAGCTTCAGTTCAGTTGAGCATAATATTATGAGTTAATTGCTGCTCTGAAGTTCACACAACATCTCTTATCAGTTTCTGGCTCTGCTGAACATCTACTGAAATCCTTTGTGCAGCACAGCTTAGCCCATCACTAAATGGTATTGAGGTGTCACATCCAAGAGATTTTGTCTCTCCAAGCCGCAGTAACTAATCATTGGGATCAGTTTGATGCCTACCAGTAGTGGATTCACTCCTTATTCTCTTTGATATCTGATAACTGACATAATTCCATTACCTTTAAGGCTTGCTTGGTTACCTCTATTGAGAAAATGTGCTTATTCATCCCTGAATACATCAGGGAATGTCTTTATGAATTTCACCAGCTACAATAACCTTATCAAACTCAAGTAGACTCCACCCTAGAAGCTTACCTCTCTGATTTTAAACAACTCATGGAATAACTTAATGTGTTAGCAACTAATCCTTTGATCAATTACAACAGGTAGCAGATCTTGCTGCTAGAGGTCTTCCTGAACTACAAAAGGAGTTTGATCAAGAGAGAGCTGTCACTGCTGCCGCCATTTCCAAGCTTTGAGCCCAATTAAACGAGGTGTCTGCGCCTAAACTAGATGTTACCCCCCCTGTTGGATGACATGATGGATAGTGATCAGAAGTTATGGGACACTATCTGAGGACTACATGCATCCACTTGTAGTCAAGGACGCCCTGCAGACCCTCTGCAGCAAGATCCTCAAGTGATTGCCCTGACTGCACAAGTTGTTACTCTTGAACAAGAAGTTGCTGTGCTTTGAAATACTGTGGAAAATATCACTAGTTCAGTTGGGATCACTGAAAAAAATGGCTGCTGCCCAGGGTTGCCCAGGTATCCTCAAATTCAGTGTGCTAGAGATTTGATTGCTCTAGCCAATGAAGTAGACCACCTGAATCAAGATCACTTCAGCCTTGACAAAGATGTTCAAGAGATGAGTGAGTTAATTGACTCTGTAAATGACAGGTTCTCCCCTTGTCTCTCAGTGAGACCTTTTTGACCTCTCAGTTGGCTGAGCTTTTGGCTATGATGACTACTAATGGTTGATGGCTAGATGTTACTGATCAACAGACTGACCAGGCCAACAACTTGGGTGCCTGCGCCTCCAAGACTGTGACCACTCTTGAATAGAGTGTCCACCAGCTGTGGGCACAAAACCCCCTAAAGAATCTGAAGCTAAATTTACCCCACATATAAATGCGCTCAATAGTAAAAATGGTGGCCCTACCCCTGAAACTCACTTTAAGCCTACCTTCAAACATGACTTCAACCCTAAAACGCCCACCATTGCGTCTTTCTGACTATCTATGAGACAGCTATGCAAAGGGCCTCTGACAAGGTTAAGAAAGATCACATTTTAACCTGCTTGCACCCAACCTACCAAGAGGTGGTAGTTCCTAAACTGCCATCCATTAATACTTGTGAGGAGATAAAACAGCTTCTGATTGATGAGTTTGGTGGCAACCTCAGTTTAGAAGTAAAAAAGACGCTTTTATGCACATAACATTAAAAACCATAGAGACTTTGGCTGAGTTTGCTGACAGGTTCTATATGAAAGGACAGTAATTGATCACTAACAGGCAGCTGACAGCTCATGAAGCTTGCATGGCTTGCACTCAAGCCCTCAGAGTTAATCAGCTTCTGTGTCTCCACTTTAAGGCTCACAAGGCCATACTATCATCTATGAAGAGCATAAAGACGCTGTTGCAGGACATGCACCTTAATTACTCTGGAGATGTTGTGCATGAGAACCAAGCAGCCTCCAACTCTGGTTCTTCTTCCTGTGGCCCTCACATCCTCACCATGAACTCTCATAACTCTCCTAGACGTTAAGGTTATCATAACTGTTGACAGATAGGTCTTCACTATTAAGTCTGTACCAATCCTTGGGTTGAAGGTGCTGATCCCAAGGACCAGGCGGGAAAAGAGCAGTCAACCTAGAGGCAGAGACACTCTTGGTTGGCAATCCTTCTCAGTCTCCTCCAGCTCCCCTGTCCATAGCAGACTATTTGCACAATAACTCTGAGGCTCCTCCCATTCTGCTATTATTCCATGATATCTTCAATGATTCAGACATTGATGATTCCAATGCCTATGGATATTCAGTTCTATAAGTGTCTGAAACCATTGCAGTCCTTTAAAAACTACGCTCTGGAAAGACTCAAACCACTACCAAGCCTCTGCCTGAAGCCAAAGAGGTTGTCTCTTGTCCATACCTCACACAAGCTAAGAGGTCTGCTGTGCTTGTGGAATCTTCTGAAGAACCTGCTGAAGTAGCTGATGCTGTTTTCAAGATTTTTTTAGTCTTTCTTCCAATTCAGACTGTTTACAAAGAGTTTCTGGGTTTAAAGTTCATGATCAAAAAAATGGGACAAAGAACAAGCTGAAGCCTAATATATCCTGACTGTCCTCCTGCTCTTTGGTTGTACTACTACTTGCATAGAGATATTCATCCAAAAGATGAAGATCCAGGCCGTCTTGAACACTGGATCTCCTGTTAATTTTGTTTCTTCCAAGCTTGTAAAGAATCTTAAACTTGCCCCCAATCTTAACTACCATCAGTCTTATGATAGTGCTGGTTTGTCCATGAATTGTGCTATAGGAGCCTATTCTGCTCTCCCTATGTAGTTTGACAAACTACTCTTGGCTGCGCCTGCTGTAGTTTTGGAGAACAAGAAATTACAATCTTCTAGTTGGTACCCAGTTCCTTAGGGAGTACAATGTAATTTGTCAACTTAAAAGGTGAATATCTCTCTATTTTAGGGTGTGAAGTCCCCCTGATTTTTATGGATCCTGTCAAAGTCCAGGAAAACGCCTTAAACGTGTGCCTTAGAGTACCCTACTGTCTTCACCTTGAAGTACTGTACCCACTCTTCCAACATGAAGTGCTCTCCTATGGCCTGCCCTGCGTCTGAAGGAATTACACTCCTGGCCACTTTGGCTGTAATCATCCCCCTGGCTCTCAAGCCATCCTTGACTCTCAGATATCTTACAAGTTGCCTGAACACATGTTTCTGGAGCTTTAATTGCCTTCCTTGTTAGGCTGCAATGAACCCTACCTCTGCCCTGGGATCCTAGATGTCTCTTAAAAATATCATATCCAGCTTTTAGTAGCCAATTTAACAGCTCTCCACATATCTGTGTTGAGAGGCCAGGTTATTGACTATAGCAAGCTGCTAAACACCCCTGATGTTCTATCTCTACATCCCTTTGGCACCTTTCAAGACTTAAACTTACCTGAAAATGAACCACAGGTTCAATCCCTGTTTACCACTCAGTATTTCCTGAAGGTGTCCCCAGTTCAGCAGAAAGAAGTACTTGACCTTTTGAATCAGTTTTTGGATATCTTTGCTAAGGGTAGCACTGACTATGGTCAAGATAAAGGATTTTTTATCAGATCAATACCAGTGATTCTCTTCCTTTTTAAGCTAAGACTTATTGCTGTAAATAGATAGAGGATGCTCAAGTATCTATGGAACTCAAACAGCTATTAGGCACTGGGTTGATTGCCCCTTCAAAGAGTTCATGTGCCTCATCCTTGCTCTTCTTGAAGAATAAGGATGGATGTCATTGCATTGTGATGGACTATTAATGGTTGAATTCCTTAATCAAAAAGGATTTTTACCCCTTGCCACATATAATGATGTAATCTGCTGTCTTGGTGGCTCTAAATTCTTCTCAGCTACAGATTTAGTGTTTGGCTACTGGCAAGTTGACCTCTCTCCTGAGGATAGACAAAAAGCTGTGCTTATCACCTCTGAAGGGCTATTTGAGCCCACCATCATGCCTCAAGGGCTATGCAATGCCCCTGATACCTTCCAACAAGTCATGGATCCCATACTTTGTGACTTGAAGCTCTCATGTGTCCTGGTGTATTTAGATGATACAACTGTCTTCAATGCAACCTTTACTGATCATCTGGACCACTTAAAGGAAGTTTTCCTTAATATTTGATAGGCTGGCCTCAAGTTTAAACTGTCTAAATGTGTTTTCTTCAAAGAACGCCTTGAGTTCTTGGGTCATTAAGTAACTCAAACTAGGATCTGACCTATGACCAAGAAAGTTAATGACATTGACAAAATGCTTCCCCCAACCAACCTCTGTGAAGTACAAGTCTTTTTGGGCATGACAGGTTATTATAGACAGTTCATCCCTGACTTTGCCAATACTAGTAAGCTTCTGGTCTAATTATTACACAATGACCCCTTCAAATGGACTGCTAGTCAACAGCAGACCTTTGAGACTCTTAAGCAAAAACTCAAAGAGGCCCTCATCCTAGTGTATCCCAATAATGATAAGGAGTTCATCCTTTTTCACAGATGCTAGTGACCTAGCTATTGGAGCCATCCTGGATCAACTAGACAATGAGGGGGTGGATCACCCTGTAGTGTGTACTTCTTGTGTTCTAAATAAGCACAAAAAGAATTACATTGTCACAGAAAAAGAGTGCCTTGCTGTGTTGCATGCAGTCAAACAGTTCTTTCATTATGTGTATGGCACCCATTTCACTGTGGTTACTGACCGCAATTTGCTTAAGTGGTTACAACAGCTTAAGGAGCCCAAAGGACAACTAGCTAGATGGGCTCTCTATTTAAAAGGGTATGACTTCACTGTTCTCCATTGCCCCAGGATTCAACACTAGAAAGCTGATGGATTATCCATAATGCCCATATTTGCTCTACACCCTGCTGAGGCTGATCAACTGTATGAACTAATTGGATACCCTTCCTCTTGGGAAAGCTAGACAGAAGAAGTCCAATTAGCCCTGTCCAAACTATCTGAGGATACACTTATTCAAGACAATCAACTCTTCAAGAAAGTACAAGACCAGTACCTGCCTTATGTACGGCCTAGTCTTTGCCTGTTGTTGGTGCTTCAAGCTCATAAATAGACAGGACATGGAGGCATCACTAAGATCTATGGCTGGCTCCAGATAAACTATTTCTGGGAAAACCTTTGTCTGCTGATTCCAGACGTCATAGCTTGTTGCCACGGCTGCCAGCTTCAGCAACCTTGAGCTGCCTCTCATGATTTCAAGCTAGTCTCCCTCAGCACGCATTTCACACTGTCAGCATTGACACTTTAGAGCCTCTTCCCCGCTCCCGCTCTGGTTGCCGCTTTATCCTAATTGCTGTTAATCATTTCAGCAAGTGGGTAGAATCTTGCCCTACTAAGGACATCACTGCTAAGACAACTGCTGCCTTCCTGTTGCAAGATTTTTTCTACTGCCATGGTTGCCATCAAGTGTTGCTATCTGATAATGGGAATAACTTCACACCAAGTTGGTAACCTCTGTTGTCAAGGCCTTGGGATCTCACCAGTCTTTTTCTGCCCCCTATAATATTTCTACCAATGGGGAAGTTGAGTGTGCAAATTTGACTCTGGTCTGTATTGTGCAGAAGCTCACTTATTCTGACGCTGCCAACTGGGATCTATACTTATCTGCTGCTCTCTTTGCTTACTGCCTTAGCAAGCATTGTGTCACCAGTTATTCTCCTTTTGCTATGCTGTATGGGCGTAAGGCCATCACTCTGTTGCTCCTGGAAGTCCCCCTACTCTCCTCTGATAAGGCTATGAATCCTGACAACTATATCAAAGATCTAGTCAACACATAATTGATATACAGGCCACTGCTTATACCTCTGTGTATAAGACCAAGATGCTTGAGCTTTCTCCTGACAATGCTGGACACTCTCCCTTGCCTGAGTTCAACGTTGAGGACCAAGTTCTCTACTATCAGCATAGAGTAGGAGGACGCGCTCACAAGCTAGATACCTTTTTGGTTGGACCTCTAGAATTGACTTTCAAATGTGGTTGTTGTGTTCTGGGGCGCAGCACAGACACACAACAGGAAATCCTAACCTTTGGATTGAATTTGTACTAAGTCTTGGTTAGATGAAAGGGAAGGCTATGCAATTACCTTGTGGCCCTGGAAGAATAATCTCTACTAGGTGTGGCTAGAGAGAGGCGCAGAAGTACAAGAAGACCCAAAAAAATGTGAATAGAACTTAATTTTATTGGTGAATAGGAAACAAAATATATAGTAGTTGAGAATACCACAAAACACTACCAAGACGTAAGTATCACTTGCCACAGGTATAAGTGGGGCAAGTGAGTTGCGCAGAGTCAGGAAACCAAAAAATCATATTTCCTGATTCAGTTATCAACTCATTTTGAGAGACAAAAGCAAAAGTGAGAGATTTGTCCTCAAAATGGCCCACCAAAGGCAAAATTGAAACATGGTGAATAGCGGCATTCACAACATTATCCTCCCCAAGATTGGCCTTAGGGGGTGGTATTTACAGAGGAACTTTGCATGCACTTGAGCAAAAGGACAACCACCAGAGAGGAGCTTTAAAGTGTATTCATACCCTTGTTTGAAGGTCACTTCCAAAGGGCTAATCCACAGAGAGTCTAATTTATGTGCGCTCTCACCCACTCTGTGCTGGTAATAGAGAACACGGTCACCAAGGTCAAATTCAGGAAAGGAGGAGCGTCCAGCATTATTGGGGGAAAGCTCAAGCATCTTAAACTTGTATGCAGAAGTTTAGGCAGTGGCCTGTATATCAATTATGCTGTTGAATAAGTTTTTGATGTGGTTGTCAGGTCATGGCCTTATCTGAGGAGAGTAGGGGGCTCCAAGAGCAATGGAGTAGTGGACTCACGCCCATACAGCATAGCAAAAGGGAAACACCCAGTGACACAATGTTTGCTAAAGCAATACACAAAGAGAGCAGCAGGTAAGTATAGATTCCAATTGGCAGCTACAGAGTAAGCGAGCTTCCTCATGATGGAAACCAGTGTCAAATTTGCATGTTCAACTGTTCCATTGGTGGAAGGGTTATAGGGGGCAGAGAAGGACTGGTGAGATCCCAGAGCTTCAACAACAGAGGTTACCAGCTTGGCGTTGAAGTTAGTTCCATTGTCTGACAGCAACACTTGAGGCAGCCATGGTGGTAGAAAACATCCTGCAACAGGAAGGCAGCAGTAGTCTTAGCAGTGCTGTCCTTAGTAGGGCGAGCTTCTACCCACTTGTTGAAGTGATTGAAGGCAATCAGGATAAAGCAACATACAGAACGCAAGCAGGGGAGAGGGCCTACAGCGTCAATGCTAACCATATGAAAGGCGTGTTAAGGAGGAACTAATTTGAATTTGTGGAAAGCAGCTCAAGGCCTCTGGAGTTGGCAGTTGTGACAACTAACTATGACGTCTGGGATCAGTAGGCAAAGATTCTCCCAGAAGTAATTCTTCTGAAGCCAGTCAAAGGTCTTGGCAATGCCTCCATGCCCAGTCTCTTTATGAGCTTGCGACACCAACAAGAGGCAAAGACTGGGTTGCACGTAAGGCAGTTATTGATCTTGTACCTTCTTAAGGATCTGATTGTCATGTATAAGAATATCTTCAGATATTTTGGACAGAGCTAGCTGGACCTCTTCCATCTCACTCTCTCAGGAGGAAGGGTAACCAATTAGCTTATACAACCGGCTGGCCTCAGCAGGGTGTAGAGCAAGGATGGGCATTTGGGACAAATCATCAGCGTTCTGATGTTGAATTCCAGGGCAATGAAGCACAGTGAAGGCATAGCCTTGCAGGTGGAGAGCCCATCTAGTTAGGCGCCCTTCTGTCTCCTTAAGTTGTTGTAACCACTTAAGCAAAGCGTGGTCAGTGACACCAGTGAAATGTGTACCATACACATAGTGGTGGAATTGCTTGACTACATGCAACACGGCAAGACACTCCTTCTCCATGACACTATAGTTCTTCTAATATTTGTTTAGCACACAGGAAGTGTAAGCCACAGGATGTTCCACACCTTTGTCATTGAGTTGAGCCAAGATAGCCCCAATAGCTAGGTTGCTAGCGTCAGTGTACAGGATGAACTCCTTATCATAGTCAGGATACACTAGGATGGGCGCCTCTTTGAGTTATTGCTTTAGGGTCTCAAAGGCTTGCTGTTGGCTGGCAGTCCATTCAAAAGGGACATTATATAAAAGCTGGACCAGAGGCTCACTAGTATTGGCAAAGTTGGGAATGAATTGCCTATAGTAGCCCATCATACCCAGAAAGACCTGTACCTCTCACAGATTGGTGGATGGAAGCAATTTGTTGATGGCTTCTACCTTCTTGGTCATTGGGCAAATCTCTGCCTGGGTTACTTCATGACCCACAAAAGTCAAGTTGCTTTTTGAAGAAATCGCACTTAGAGGGTTTTAGCTTGAGGCCAGCTTCTCAAATCTTTACAAACACCTCTTTGAGATTGACCATATGATTGGTGAAGGTAGCGCTGAAGACTGTTATATTGTCCAGGTATACTAGGACACACAACAGCTTCAAGTTGCAGAGGATGGAGTCCATAGCCCTCTGAAAGGTAGCTGAGGCATTAAAGAGGCCCTGTAGCATGAGGGTAGGTTCAAAGAGCCCTTCAGATGTAATGAGCGCAGCCTTTTGACAATCCTTAGGGGAGAGGTCAACTTGCCAGTATCCAGATGCTAGATCCATTACGGAGAAAAACTTAGAACCTCCAAGACATCAGAGAGCATCATCAATACACAGCAAAGGGTAGGAATCTTTCTTGGTTAAGCAGTTTAATTGTTGATAGTCCATCACAATTTAATGACCCCCATCTTTTCTTTTTTAGGATGAGTAGAGGTGAAGCCCAAGGACTTTGAGAAGGGGCCAGTAGTCCAGCGTCCTGCAGTTGCTTGAGTTCCTTAGATACCTGCGCGTCCTCCACTTGACTGCAGTAATATGGTTTGGTGCGGAAGGGGGGAGCATCTCCAGTGTCAATCTGATGGATAAAGCCTTTGGCTAGACCAATGTCAGTGCTGTCTTTGGCAAATGTATCTGAAAAATGGTCTAGAAAATCAAGCACCTCCTTCTTTTGGACTGTAGATACTTGTGGGAAGTCTTGCACAGCAAATAAGGATAGGACTTGGGGCTTGTCTTCAGGTAGGTTGAAATCCTGAACTTACTAAAGGGATGAAGGGACAAGACATCAGGAGCATTCAATAGTTTGCCATAGCCTACAACCTGCCCTCTAGATACGTTTATGGGGAGAGCAGTTAAGTTGGCTACTAGCAATTGAACAGGGTTCTTATGGGAGACATCCAGGATTCAGGAAAGAGGTAGGTTTGTTACGACCCAATGAGGGAGGAGAGTACAACTCTAAGAAAGTTTGTTCAGGTAGCTTGTACAATATTTGGGAGTCCAGGATGACCTGAGAGACAGGGGGGATGGTTTAGCGGACGTGGCCAGGATAGGGATTCCCTCAGACACCGGACAAGCCCTGGGTGGACACTTCATGTTGGAGGAGTGGGTACAGTACTTTAGAGTGAAAACACTAGTAGGATATTCTAGAGCACACATCTTGAGGCACTTCCTAGGAACTTTAACTGGCTCTTCAAAGATCAGAGGGACTTTGTACCCTAGAATAGAGAGGTAATCATCTTTTAAGTTGATGATAACATTATATTCCCTAAGGAACTGGGTACCAACTAAGAGATTGTAGCTCTTGTTTTCCAAGACAACTGCAGGCTCAGCTAAGATAAGCTTTCCAAACTGCATGGGGAGAGCGGAATATGCTCCTATGGTGCAAGTAATAGATAGCCCAGCTGTGTCATATAACTGGTGATAATTAAGGTTGGGGGCAAGTTTGAGTTTCTTCACAAGCTTGGAGGATACAACATTGACTGGCAAGCCATTGTCTAGAACTGCCTTAATCTTCACTTTTTGAATGGATATCTCTACTTAAGTGGTAGTGCAACCAAAGGGGGGAAGGACAGCCAGGATATCTTGAGCCTCTGCTAGTTCCTTATCCCACTTCTCAATCATACATCTTAATCCCAGAAAATCCTTATAAACAGTCTGGAGGGAGAGCAAAACATATAAATTCATGAAGACAGCATCATCAACCTCAGCAGCTTCTTCTGACGACTTCACTAGCATGGGGGACCTCTTAGCCTGAGTGAGGTAAGGGCGCAAAACAATCTCTTTAGCCTCAGGCAAAGGCTTAGCAGTAGTTGTAGTCTTCCCAGAGCTTAACTTATAGGAAACTCCAATAGTTTTGGGAATGGCTAGAATGGAGTACCCATATGCATTAGTGTTGTCAATATCAGAATCATCCAGGTCAGAATCATCAGAGATATTATGAAATAGGAGGATCATAGAAGGGGCCTCATTATCAGCAGGCTCAGATTCAGCCATAGAGGGAGGGATTGGAAGAGACTGGGAAGAATTGTCAACCAAGAGCGTCTCTGCCTCTAGGTTGACTGTTCTTTTCCCAACTGCTCCTTGGGATCAGCTCCCTCAACCCAAGGGTTGGTGCAGAATTGAGAATGGTGACCTATTTGACCACAGCTGTGGCAACCTTGAGGTTGAGGAGGGTTTTGCAAGTTCATGGTAAGGATACAAGGGCCACAAGAAGATGATCCAGAATTAGAAGCAGCACAACTCTCCCAAACAACAGTCCCAGAATGGGTAAGGTGCATATCCTGCAGCAGCATCTTTATACTCTTCATGGAGGAAAGCATAGCTTTATGGACTTTGAAATGAAGGCACAGTAGCTGGTTAACTTTGAGGGCTTGAGCGCAAGCCATGTAGGCTTCATGGGCCAACAATTGTCTGCTAGTTATCAGTTGCTGTCCTTTCATGTAGAATCTATTTGCAAAGTCATATAGAGTCTCCTTAGGCTTGAAAGCAATATGCATGAAGGAGTCTTTCTTCACTTCCAGGCTAAGGTCACCACCAAACTTGTCAATCAGAAGCTGATTTAGATCTTCCCAAGTCTCAATGGAGGGCAGCTCAGGCACCACCACCTCCTGGCAGGTCAGGTGTAGACAGGTCAAAATATGTGTCTCTTCTTAACCTCATCAGATTCTTGTCTCATGATAGTCTTGTAAATAGTTAGGAAAGCTGCAATGGTTGAGGGTTTGGGATCGAAGACTTGCTTAAAGGTAGGCTTGAAGTAGGTTTCAGGAGTTGGGCCACCATTATTGCTATCAAGTACATTTTTTTGCGGGGAGAACTCAGCTTCCAATTTGGAGGGGGGTTGTCTAGCCCATAGCTGTCAAACACTCTCTTCAAGGGCCGTAAGGGTCTCAGTAGTGCAGGCGCCCGTATTGGTAGCTAGAGTGGTATGTTGCTCAGTAACATCTAGGCATTGACCTTGGGATGTTACCACTGTGGAGAGCTCAGCCATTCAAGAGGTAAGGGATGGCCCCACCAATAGGCATGGAGCAAACCTGTCATTTACTGAGTCAATCAACTCACACATCTCTTGTATGTCTCTGTCCAAATCAACATGGTCTTGTTTCAAGTGATCCACCTCATTAGCTAGGGCAATCAACTCCCTAGAACATTGGATTCTAGGAGCTTCTTCCAAGCCAGGACAGCAGCCATCTTCATTGTCAACCCCAACTGGACTAGCAACAGTTGTAACCATCTTGTGTAAGGCAGCAAGTTCCTGCTGTAGTTCAGCAACTTGAGAAGTCAGTGCAAGCACCTGTAGATCAGGCTGAGGAGCTTCAGTAGGACGTCCCTGACTACAAGTAGATTGTTGTGAATGCTGCTATTCACAGTATTTTGATTTCGCCTTTGATGGGCCATTTTGAGGACAAATTTCTTGCTTTTGCTACTTGAAATGAGTTGATGACCAATTCCAAAAATACAACTGTTTGGTTTCCTGATCCCTGAGCAACTCACTTGCCCCACTAATGCTGGTGGCAAGTGATCCTATTGTCCTGGTAGTGTTTTGTGGTATTCTCAACCACTATATATTACATTTCCTTATTTGCCAATAAAATTAAGTTCTATTCACATTTTTGTCTTTGTGTCTTCTGTACTTCTGCGCCACTCTCTAGCCACGCCTAGTAGAGATTATTCTTCCAGGGCCACAAGGTAATTGCATTTGCCTTCCCTATCATCTAACCAAGACTTAGTACAAATCCAATCCTAAGGTTAGATTTCCTGTTGTGTGTCTGTGCCGCGCCTCAGAACATGAAAAAAATTGCTCACTACAGGGGCTGTAAGCCCCTCTGTTGTCCCCTTTGCATCCACGTTTTCAGGTCCTTTGCCTCCGCCTATACAAGAGCCAACTTCACCTGAAATAACCAGTCCTCCTATTGAGGAAGATATTGCTGACCAGTCTATTACCCCCACGTTATGAACCTTGGGAATGGTCCCCACCCAGTTTCTTACCCCATGGGTACCCCTGACTTAGATCAAGTCATGTTGGTAGCCCTTGGGATAGCCCGTGAAGGAGCCATCCCTCACCTTCAGTTGCAGTTCAGTTGGGCAGAATACTAAAAATTAATTGTGGCTCCTTTTCACAACTTTCTCCTCTCAGCAGCCAGCTCCACTGAACAATTGCTATCATCCTTTGTGCAGCCTGCCTTAGCCCACCATCAAATGGTGTTTGGGCTCCATGTCCAAGAAATCTTGTCTCTGCAAGCAGCTGTCACCCATCACCGGGACCAGTTTGCTGCCTATCAACAGTGGATTTATTCCCTGTTTTTTTGGTATCTGACAATCAACGCAACTCTGTCACCTATCAGGCCTGTTTGGTTAATTCTATTGAAAAAATTTGCCAGTCTATCCCCAAATACGTGAGAGAACGTCTATACAGGTTTCACCAGCTAGAACAACCCTGGCAAACTCAGGTAGATTCCACCTTAAACACTTATCTCACTGACTTCAAGAAACTTGTGCAACAGCTCAATGCCTTCAGTACATATTCCTTTGAGCAGCTACAGCAGGTAGCGGACTTTGCTGCTAGAGGTCTTAATGAACTCAGTACCGCATTTGAGCAAGAAAGAGAGGCCACCGCTGCTGCCATAGCCAAACTCTAGAGCCAAGAAAATGAGCTATCTACGCCCAAGCCAGATGTTCCGCCCTCTCACTCTTCTGATGACTTGGTGGATAAGCAACAGAGAATATGGGACGCCATCTGAGAGCTACGTTTGACTACTTGCAGTCAGGGACGTCCTGCTGAGACGCCTCTACCTAACCCCCAGGTTCTTGAACTGACTACCCAAGTTGCGGAGCTACAGAAAGAACTTGCTGCCCTACGTGCAATGATGGCAACTGCTGCTAGTCCAGTTGGGGTTGTTGATGAAGATGGCTGCTGCCCTGACTTATCTGGAGCACCTCAAATCCAATGCACTAGGGAATTGATTGCCCTAGCTAATGAGGTGGATCAATTGAAGCGGGACCACACTGAGCTGGATAGAGACATACAAGAGATGAATATAGTAATCAAATCTGTAAATAATAATTTTGTCCCTTGCCTCTTGGTGGGGCCATCCCTTACTTCCTGTCTGGCTGAACTCTCCAAAATAGTGACCACCCAGGGTCAATGCTAGACGCTACTGCTCAACAGACCACTCAAGCTGCCAATACTGGGGCCTGTGCTGTTGAGACTCTTACCATTCTTGAAGAAAGTGTTTGCCAGATATGGGCTAGACAACCCCCCTCGGAATCTGAGGCAGAGTTTTCCCCATGTATCAACATACTTGATAGCAACAATGGTGGTCCCACCCCCAAGGCAAATTTTAAGCCTACCTTTAAGCAAGTCTTTGACCCCAAAACCTCAAACATTGCAGCTTTCCTAACTATCTATGAAGCTGCCATTAGAAGGGCCTCTGATGATATCAAAAAAGAAGACATCCTGACCTGTCTACACCTGACCTGCCAAGAGGTAGTTGTGCCAGAACTACCCTCCATTGAGACTTGGGAAGATCTGAATCAGCTTCTGATTGACAAGTTTGGTGGTGACCTTAGCCTGGAAGTGAAGAAAGACGCCTTCATGCATATTGCTTTCAAGCCTAAGGAGACTCTATATGCCTTTGCAGATAGATTCTACATGGAAGGACAGCAACTGATAACTAGCAGACAATTGTTGGCCCATGAAGCCTACATGGCTTGCGCTCAAGCCCTCAAAGTTAACCAGCTACTGTGCCTTCATTTCAAAGCTCATAAAGCTATGCTTTCCTTCATGAAGAGTATAAAGACACTGCTGCAGGACATGCACCTTACCCATTCTGGGGCTGTTGTTTGGGAGAGTTGTGCCGCTTCTAATTCTGGATCATCTTCTTGTGGCCCTTGTATCCTTACCATGAACTTGCAAAACCCTCCTCAACCTCAAGGTTGCCACAGCTGTGGTCAAATAGGTCATGATTCTCAATTCTGCACCAACCCTTGGGTTGAGGGAGCTGATCCCAAGGAGCAGTTGGGAAAAGAACAGTCAACCTAGAGGCAGAGACGCTCTTGGTTGACAATTCTTCCCAGTCTCTTCCAATCCCTCCCTCTATGGCTGAATGTGAGCCTGCTGATAATGAGGCTCCTTCTATCCTCCTCCTATTTCATAATATCTCTGATGATTCTGACCTGGATGATTCTGATATTGATAACACTAATGCATATGGGTACTCTGTTCTAGCCATTCCCAAAACTATTGCAGTTTCCTATAAGTTAAGCTCTGGGAAGACTACAACTACTGCTAAGCCTTTGCCTGAGGCTAAAGAGATTGTTTTGCGCCCTTACCTCACTCAGGCTAAGAGGTCCCCCGTGCTAGTGAAGTTGTCAGAAGAAGCTGCTGAGGTTCCTGATGCTGTCTTCATGAATTTATATGTTTTGCTCCCCCTCCAGACTGTTTATAAGGAGTTTCTGGGATTAAGATGTATGATTGAGAAGTGGGATAATGAACTAGCAGAGGCTTAAGATATCCTAGCTGTCCTTCCCCCCTTTAGCCACACTACCACTTGAGTAGAGATATCCATTCAAAAAAAAAAGATTAAGGCAGTTCTAGACAATGGCTTGCCAGTCAATGTTGTATCCTCCAAGCTTGTGAAGAAACTCAAACTTGCCCCTGACCTTAATTATCACCAGTTGTATGGCATGGCTGGACTGTCTATGACCCGCGCCATAGGGGCTTACTCCGCTCTGCCCATGCAGTTTGGCAAGCTTCTCCTAGCTGTGCCAGCAGTTGTCCTGGAGAATGAGAGTTACAATCTCCTATTTGGCACCCAGTTCCTCAGGGAATATAATGAGAAAATCAACTTGAAAGATGGCTACCTCTCTATTCTAGGATAAAAAGTCCCTTTAATCTTCAAAGAGCCAGTCAAGGTTCTGGGGAAACGCCTCAAGACCTGCGCCTTGGAATAACCACTGGGGTTTTCAACCTCAAGTATTGCACCCACTCTTCAAACATGAAGTGTCCACCCATGGCTTGTCCTGCATCTGAAGGGATCCCTCTCCTAGCCACGTCTGCTGTTACCATCCCACCTGGGTCTCAGGCCATCCTGGACTCCCAGATATCATATGAACTACATGAACACACCTTCTTGGAGTTGTACTCTCCCCTCTCCTTTTAGGACGCACCAAACCTTACCTCTGTCCTAGGATCCTAGATATCTCTCATAAAGACCCTGTTAAGTTGTTGGTAGCCAACCTGACTGCAATCCCCATGACCATATCTAGGTGACAGGTTGTTGGATTAGGAAAGTTGTTGGGCACTCCTGACGTCCTGTCCCTTTGTCTTTTTGGAATATTTCAAGACTTTAACCTACCAGAGGATGAGCTGCAAGTCCTATCTCTGTTTTCTGCACAAGACTTTCCTCAACTGTCCCTGGTTCAACAGAAAGAGGTGTTAGATTTATTAGACCAATTTTCTGACATCTTTGCCAAGTACATTACCAACTATGGGTTAGCCAAAGGTGTTATCCATCATATAGATACTGTCAATGCTCCCCCCTCTGTGCTAAACCATATTGCTGCAGCTGTGTGGAAGACACCCAAGTATCTAAGGAGCTCAAACAACTGCTAGATGCTGGACTGCTGGCGCCTTCCCAAAGTCCTTGGGCTTCATCACTACTAATCTTAAAGAAGAAGGACGGGGGTCATTGTATTGCGATGGACTACCGTCGGCTGAAATCTTTGACCAAGAAGGACTCATACCCCTTGCCGCATATTGATGATGCTCTTCAACGTCTTGGAGGTTCTAATTTCTTCTCCACCATGGACCTGGCGTCTGGGTACTAGCAAGTTGACCTATCCCCTGAGGATTATCTGCAGGCTGCGCTCATTTCTTCTTGGGCTTTTTGAGCCTACTCGCATGCCACAGTGACTTTCTAACGCCCTGGCCACCTTCCAAAGGGCCATGGACTCCATCCTTTGTGACTTGAAGTTGTTGTGTGTCCTAGTGTATTTGGATGATATAACAGTCTTCAGTGCTACCTTCATCAATCACCTGGCTCATCTCAAAGAGGTGTTTGTGAAGATCCAAATAGCTGGCCTCAAACTGAAGCCTTCCAAATGTGCCTTCTTCAAAGAACTTCTAGAGTTCTTGGGCCATGAAGTAACCCAGACAGGGATTTGCCCAATGACTAAGAAGGTTGAAGCCATCAAAAAATTGCTTTCACCCACCAACCTGTGAGAGGTACAGGTCTTTCTGGGGATGATGGGCTATTACAGGCAGTTCATCCCTGACTTTGCCAATACTAGTGAATCATTAGTCCAGCTTCTATGTAATTACCCCTTTGATTGGACCGCCAGTCAGCAGCAAGCCTTTGAGACCCTTAAGCAAAAACTCAAAGAGGCGCCAATCCTAGTGTATCCTGAATATGACAAGGAGTTCATCCTGTACACTGATGCTAGTGATTTAGCTATTAGAGCTATTCTGGCCCAACTGGACAACAAGGGTGTAGACCATCCTGTGGCTTACACTTCCTGTGTATTAAACAAGCATGAGAAGAATTATAGTGTCATGGAGAAGGAGTGCCTTGCTGTGTTGCATGCAGTCAAGCAGTTTTGTCATTACATATACAGCACCCACTTCACAGTTGTCACTGACTACACTTCTCTCAAATGGTTACAGCAGCTCAAGGAACCTGAAGGACTCCTATCTAAATGGGCTCTACGCCTGCAGGGATACAACTTCATGGTGCTCAATTGTCCTGGAATTCAACATCAGAACGCTGATGGGCTCTCCAGAATGCCTATTCTTGCTTTGCATCCTGCAGAGGCCCACCAATTATACAAACTAATTGGGTATACTTCTTCTTGGGAAATTTAGACAGAAGAGGTACAACTGGCCTTGTCCAAGCTATCCAAAGATACCCTTATACACAACAATCAACTCTTAAAAAAGGTACAAGACCAGTATCTGCCTTATGTACGGCCCAGTCTTTGCCTCTCGTTGGTGTCACAAGCCCATAAAAAAACTGGGCATGGAGGCATTGCCAAGACCTTTGACTGGCTTCAGAAGAACTACTTTTGTAAGAACCTTTGCAAGCTAATCCCAGACGTCATTGCTAGTTGTCACAACTGCCAGCTACAGCGGCCTTGAGCTGCTGCCCACAAGTTTAAATTAGTTCCCCCTCAACATGCCTTTCACACTGTTAGCATTGACGCAGTAGGTCCTCTTCCCCGCTATAGTTCTGGGTATTGCTTTATTCTGGTTGCTGTCAATTACTTTAGCAAGTGGGGAGAGGCTCGCCCTACAAAGGACATCACAGCTAAGACAACTGCTGCCTTCCTGCTACAAGATGTTTTCTATTGACATGGCTGTCCTCAAGTGTTGCTCTCAGATAATGGGACTAATTTCAATGCCAAGCTGGTAACATATGTTATCAAAGCTTTGGTGTCCCATCAGTCCTTCTCTGCCTCCTACAACCCTTCTACCAATGGGGCTGTCAAGCGTGCAAATTCAACACTGGTCTCCATCATGAGAAAGCTCACCTACTCTGGCTCTGCTAATTGGGACTTGTACTTACCTGCTGCCCTCTTTGCATACCGCCTTAGCAAACATTGTGTCACTGGATATTCCCCCTTTGCTATGCTATATGGGCGAGAAGCTACTACCCCATTGCTCTTGGGGGGCCCCTGCTCACTTCAGATAAGGCCATGAATCCTGACAACCACATCAAAGATTTAGTCAACCAAATAATTGATATTCAAGACACTGCTTACACTTCCACATATAAGACTAAGATGCTTGAACTTTCTCCTGATAATGCTGGACGCTCTCCCCTGCCTAAATTTGATGTTAGTGACCATGTACTTTAATATCAACACAGAGTAGTTGGTTGCGCACATAAGTTGGACTCTCTGTGGATTGGCCCTTTAGAAGTAACCTTTAAGCAAGGATCTGAATACACTGTAAAGCTCCTGTCTAGTGACCGTCCTTTTGCTATAGTGCAGGCAAAATTCCTTTGTAAATACCACCCCCCTAAGACCAATCTAGAGGAGGACAATGTTGTGAATGCCGCTATTCACAGTATTTTGATTTCGCCTTTGGTGGGCCATTTCAAGGACAAATCTCTTGCTTTTGTTTTTGCTACTCAAAATGAGTTGATGACCAATTATGGAAATACAATTATTTGGTTTCCTGATCCCTGCGCAACTCACTTGCCACCAGCATTAGTGGGGCAAGTGATCCTACCGTCCTAGTAGTGTTTTGTTATATTTTCAACCACTATATATTACATTTCCTTATTGGCCAATAAAATTAAGTTCTATTCATATTTTTGTCTTTGTGTCTTCTGTACTTCCACGCCTCTCTCTAGCCACATCTAGTAGAGATTATTCTTTCAGGGTCACAAGGTAATTGCATTTGCCTTCCCTGTCATCTAACCAAGACTTAGTACAAATCAAATCCTAAGGTTAGGATTTCCCGTTGTGTGTCTGTGCCGCGCCTCAGAACACAACATAGATGCACATAGCTCAAGAATGACATGCCATATTCTCTGCTCCCTGTCTGCCAGGTCATTGGAAGGATGAGAAGGTGGAACATCTGGCTTGGGCGTAGACAACTCATTCACTTGACCCTTGAGCTTGGCTATAGCAGCGGCGGTGGCAGTTCTTTCTTGATCAAATTCTGCACTGAGCTCATTGAGCCCTTTGGCAGCAAGGTTTGCTACCTGCTGTAGTTGCTCAAATGAATACAAGCTGAATGCATTGAGCTGCTGTACAAGTTGTTTGAAGTTGGAGAGGTAAGCATTCCATGTGGAATCTACTTGAGTTTGTTAGGGTTGCCCTATCTGGTGAAACTCATGTAGACGCTCCCTAGCGTATTCAGGGATGTACTGGCGCATTTGTTCAATAGAATTGACCAAATTTTGGGAGGTGATAGAATCACGCTGATTATCAGATACCAAGGAAAACAGGGAATGGATCCATTGATGATAGGTGGCAAATTGATCCCAGTGATGAGTAACAGCTGCTTGTAGAGACAAGATTTCCTGAACGTGGAGTCCCAACACCATCTGATGGTGGGCCAAGGCAGGCTGTACAAAGGATGACAATAAATGTTCTGCGGAGACAGCTGTCAAGAGGAGATGCTGAGGAAAAAAGAGGGGCCACAATTAATTTTTAGTATTCAGCCCAACTGAACTGCAGCTGAAGGCAAGGGATGGCTCCATCCTGGGCTATCCCCAAGGCTACTGCCATAACTTGCTCTAAGTAAGGGGTACCCATGGGGTAGAAAACTAGGCGGGACCATTCCCAAGGTTCAGTACATTAGGGACAATAGGTGGGTTGGCAATATCTTCCTCAATAGAGGGCTGGTAATCTCAGGTGAAGTTGACTCTTGATTATATGGAGGGAAGGGACCTGAAAACGTAGATGCAAAAGGGATAACCAAGGGGCTTACAGCCCCTGTAGTGAGCACCATTTTTGTTGTGTTCTGGGTGCGGCACAGACACATAACAGGAAATCCTAACCTTAGGATTGAATTTGTACCAAGTCTTGGTTATATGGCAGGGAAGGCTGTGCAATTGCCTTGAGGCCCCGGAAGAATAATCTCTACTAGGCGTGGCTAGAGAGAGGTGCAGAAGTACAAGAAGGCACAAAGACAAAAATATGAATAGAACTTAATTTTATTGGCCAATAAGGAAATGTAATATATAGTGGTTTAGAATACCATAAAACACTACCAAGACGTTAGGATCACTTGCCACAGGTATAAGTGGGGCAAGTGAGTTGCGCAGAGTCAGGAAACCAATAATCATATTTCCTGATTCAGTTATCAACTCATTTCAAGAGGCAAAAGCAAAAGTGAGAGATTTATTCTTGAAATGGCCCACCAAAAGCAAAATCAAAACATGGTGAATAGCGGCATTCACAACAGTGGTTCTGAGTGCACTGTGAAGCTCCTATCAAGTGGCTGCCTGTTTGCTTGAGTGCATGCTAAGCTCTTCTACAAGTACCAACCCCCTGAGCTAATCTAGAAGGGGCAATGTCATGAATGCCAATTTTCACACTTTATTGGTTTTGCATTTGTTGGGTTATTTCAAGGACAAATCCCTTGCTTTTGCTTTTACTCCTCAAAATGGGTCTATTTTTAAAAAGGGAAATTCAACTGTTTGGTTTTCTGATTCTGCACAACTTACTTGCCCCACTCATGCTTGTGGCAAGTGATTCTACTGTCCTAGTATTTTTTTGTGGTATCACCAAATGATATAAATTTACATTTCTTATCCTCATTAAAATTTAAGTTCTATTCAAATTTATGTCTTTGTGTTTTCAATGTACTTTGGCGTCTCTCTCTAGCCGCAAATAGTAGAGACTTATTTTTCAGGGCCACAAGGTAATTACATCACCTTCCCTGCCAACTAACCAAGACTTAGTACAAAGCCAATGCTAAGGTTATGATTTACTGTTGTGTGCCTGTGTTGCACCTCAGAACTCAACACCTGCACACCATAAGCGCTATTGGTAGCATGTCAACCCAGGCTTTTGGGTTGTTGACAGATATCTTACTGAGGGCTTCCACAAGGGAACCATTTAGTCTTTCAACTCTTCTGTTTGCTTGTGGGTGATAGGGGATGGCTTGGTGTACTTTATTCCATTTTTGATAAAGTAAATATTGGTGTCAATGGCTTTGAGTTTGGTTCCTCCATCTGTAGTTGGGAGTTCAGGTTTTCCAAACTTAGCTATAAATTCCTTACCAATAAACTGTCTTACATTTTTTATTTGTGTTCTTTTACTGCTTGCGATACAGGCCATCTAATTGCATAGTTGGTAGCTGGTATAATGTATTTTTTGCATTTGTTGTCTCCAGGGTTTGGTCCCCTAATATCCAGTGACCACATCTTGAAGGGCTGTGTGATTGATACTGGTATTTCTAATTTGGGGGTGCTTTGGAATGGGTGTACTTTTCACAGACTTTGCATTGGTCTAGAACTTCTTGATTTTATCCAGCATGTTAAGCCGCCAGTAGCGTGTCTTGTGAAATTCATGCAAGTTCCTGCTACAGGTGTGTCTCAGATCTCTGTGTTATTGAAAGATTGTGATAATATTTTCCTTTGAAGGGACATAGAGTACAGTATTGCCACTTAGTAGTATGTGGTGTAGAGTACCATATACGTTTTTGAACAGATGTTTGTTCTTGAGGACTTTCTCTTGGATTTCTATTGGTGTACCAGGTGGGAGCTCCTCTCTGAGATTTCCCATTATTAACATGGGCTAGTTGGGGTCTCTATCAGTGAATAGAACATTTTTATTGTATAGCCTTGAAAGGGCGTCTGCGGTAAGCATTTCCTTGCCTGGTTTGTGTTCAATTATCATGGGATACCTCTGTATGAGGCTCATTCATTTAGCTTGCTGTTTAGATAGGTGTTGTTGAGTCTTAAAGAATACCAATGACTTGTGATCAGTAACACTTTGAATACTGTGCAACTTCCTGAAAACACACTACTTTATTAGACAGTGTATGATGGCAACCAATTCCTTATTGTGTATGGGGTATCTTTGTTTGCTGTCTAATAGCTTCATTTATTCATATGCCACAGGGAGGAAGTCTTTTTCTGAAGTTTGAATTTGGAGTACTACTCCTATTGCGTAATATGAGGTGCCAGTTTCTAATTTGTACACTCCTTAACAATTTGGGTATTGTAGGATGGGGTGGTAAACATGTGTTCTTTCAGTTGGCGGAAATGTTGATCTCTCAATAGTGTCCATTTGAATTTTGTTGTCTTGACTGTGATTGCAGATAAGAGGTTAGTCAAGGTGCCCCAGTCAGGGATGAATATTCTAACATAGGCTACCATGCCTAAAAATTTACAGAGCTCACTATTATTTTGTGGTGCTGGCATATCAGTTATGGCTTATATCTTTTCTGGGTCTAGATCAACTCCGTCCTTGCTGATAATGTGTCCTAAAAATGGGAGTTCTATTGAGAAGAAGTCACATTTTGAGGGCTTGGATATGAGTTGGTTATCTTGAAGGATGTGGAGGACTAGGCAGACGTCTTTCTAATGTTGTTCCTTAGTAGGGCTGTATATGATTATGTCATCAAGGTAGATGATAGCCCTTTTTCTGATGTGGTCTGAAAATACTTCATTTATAAAGGTCACAAAGGTACTTGGGGCGTTTTTCATGCCAAAGTTAATGAAAAAACATTCAAACAAGTCATACTTAGTTTAAACCATAGACTTGGGGATATCTTCTGGTTTAACACAGATCTGGTGAGATACTGGATTAAATCAGTTTTTGTGAAGAACTGGGACCCCCAAGGCTTCAAAAAGGTCATCAATCAGGGACAGGGGATACCTGTTCTTAATTATGACTTTTTTGAGTGCCCTGTAGTCTGTGACCAGGCTGAGTCCTCTGTCTTTCTTGCTACAAAGAAGATAGCAGCACCAAAAGGCTTTTTTGAGGGTCTAATGAGGCCCTTTTCAAGAGCTTTGTCCACATAGGCTTTAAAGTGTTTTTTTCTTGTGATGTAGGTAATAGATAGGGCGTTGTTGTGTTTGGCTCCAGGTGACAATATCCTTGAGGACATGGCGGGGAATCTTTATTAAAAAAAATTTGAGGTTCAAAGCTAGCCTTGGGTTAGCCTTCAGGGCAAAATTAAGGGCACATACTTTAATTTCCTGGAAAACAAGATGTAAAAGTCCTTTTGGCAGAAAGGACAGGAAAAGCTTGAAGATTATAAAAGCCAACACAAATGTGGATAAACTTGTCTTTATTAGGAGTAATGATTTTATTTTAAATAGTAGACAAGGATTGGTGATCACTCATTAGGAAGACGGAGTGGCTGAGGGGGTCACGTTGGGATAAGGTCATACCAGGATCAACCACAGACAGGTACAATAATCTGAAATGGGTGGATATTGAACCAGACCCATTTGCAGAAGGCAAGGAATTTCTGAACTCAAATGCAAAACCAGATAAATCTTTGCAACTATCAATATTTGAAGGGCAAATTGAAATAGCATTAATAGCGCAATTTACGACATCTCCCCTCTCAAGATTGGACAGAGGGAGTTGATACTTGCAAAGGAATTTGGAGTGGATGCAGGCAAAGGGACGGCCAGACAATAGTAGCTTTACAGTGTACTTGAAGCCCTTCTTGAAGGTAACCTCACAGGGCCTAACCCAGAGAGAATCCAGCTTGTGGGCTCTACCACCTGTACAATTCTGGTAGTAGAGAACTAGATTGCCTATCTGATATTTGGGGAGGGGGGCTCTAGAAGCATTGGACGGAGAGAGCTCCAAATCCTTAACCTTATAAGCAGTGGAGTAGGCGGTTGCCTGGATGTCAATGATATGGTTGGTTAGGTCTTTCACGTGGGTCTCAGGATTTGCAGATGTATCATACTCAATCAGAGGAGGTCCCAAGATTGAGGGGGTAGTGGCCTCACGTCCATAAAGCATGGCAAAAGGGGATTGATCAGTCACCTGATGTCTACTAAGGCGGTAGGCAAAGAGGGCGGCAGGGAGAAACAAGTCCCAATTGGCAGCATCAGAGAGCGTGAGTTTTCTCATAATGGATACTAGGGTGGAGTTGGCATGTTTGACAGTTCCATTGGTGGAGGGATTATATGGTGCAGAGAACAACTGATGAGTCCCCATAGCTTCAACAATAGAGGTGATGAGGCAGGCATTAAAGTTGGTACCATTGTCTGAGAGCAGGACTTGAGGGCAGCCATGTTGATAGAGGATGTCTTGCAGCAAGAAAGTAGCCGTGGTCCTAGCTATTATATCTTTTGTTGCTCTGGCTTCAACCCATTTTCTAAAGTGATCTATAGTAACCAAAATAAGCCAACATCCCAACCTAGAACAGGGGAAGGGCCCAACAGCATCAATACTCACCGTATGGAAGGCATGCTTTGGAGATATGAGTTGAAACTGGTGTTGGGAAGGACAAGAACATTGGAGTTGGCAAGAATGGCAGAAGACAAGGACATCAGGGATCAAGAGGCACATGTTTTCCCAGTAGAAGTTTTTGCACAACCAGTAATGAGTCTTGGCTATACCTCCATGGCCAGTATCAATGTGAGCCTGGAGGATGATGGCTATCCTCATACTAGGGCAAACGTAAGGTAGGTAGGCATTGCTAACCTTCTTGAAGAGTTTTCTATCACAAATTATGGTGTCCTTGGATAGGGTCTGTAGAGCTAGGCAGATATCTTTGGGCTCAGTGGTCCAAGAGTCAGGATACCCTATTATCTCATATAGTCAATCAGCATCAGCGGGGTGGATAGCCAGGATTGGCATCCTTGACAGGCCATCAGCATTCTGATGTTGGGCCCCAGGACGGTGTACCACAGTGAAATCATACCCTTGTAGGCGCAGAGCCCAACACGCCAAAAGACCTTCAGGCTCCTTTAGCTGCTGCAGCCACTTGAGGGAGGAGTGATCTGTGACCACCATGAAGTGGGTCCCATAAATTTAGTGCCAAAACTGTTTCACTGCGTGCAGTACCGCCAATCATCCCTTCTCAGTGACGCTATAGTTCTTCTTGTGCTTATTGAGGACCCGCAAAGAGTAGGCTACAGGTCAATCCACGCCTTCATTGTCAAGCTGGGCAAGGATGGCACCCACAGCTACTCCAATTGCGTCAGTATACAAGACAAACTCTTTATCTAAATCAGGATAGACTAAGATAGAAGCCTCCTTGAGCTTGGCCTTCAGCGCCTCAAATGCTTGTTGTTGGCTGTCAGTCCACTCAAAGGGGACGTTGCAAAGCAATTGGACGAGGGGTTCACTCAGTTCAGCAAAGTCAGGGATGAATTGTTGGTAGTAGCCCATCATACCAAGGAATACTTGTACATCTCAAAGATTTGTGGGAGGTAGCATCTTTTCAATGGCTTCCACCTTGTTATTCATGGGGCGGATTCCAGTCTGAGTGACTTTGTGTCCTAGAAACTCAAGACATTCCTTGAAGAAAGAGCATTTAGAGGGTTTGAGTTTAAGGCCAGCTTCACAGATCTTGATGAAAACAGCCTTGAGATGCTCCAAGTGATCAGTAAAGGTAGCGCTGAATATGGTAATATCATTAAGATACACGAGGACACAAGAGAGTTTAAGGTCTTGTAAGATGGAGTCCATAGCCCACTAAAATGTGGCAGGGGCATTGCATAGTCCCTGGGGCATACAAGTGGGTTCAAAGAGACCCTCTGACGTGATGAGCGCAGCCTTTTCTCAATCTTCAGGTGATAGGTCAACCTGTCAGTACCCCAAAGCCAGATCCATGGCAGAGAAAATCTTGGAACCATCCAGCTGTCTGAGAGCATTGTTGATTCTGGGCAAGGGGTACAAATCTTTCTTAGTGAGAGAGTTCAGGCGGCAATAATACATTACAATGTGGTGTCCCCCGTTTTTCTTCTTGAGGATCAGTAATGGGGAAGCCCAAGGACTTTGGGAAGGAGCCAGTAACCCAGCGTCCAGAAGCTTCTTGAGTTCTTTGGACACTTGAGCATCTTCCACCCTACTACGGTGGTATGGTTTAGCACAAAAAGGGGGCGCATCTCCAGTATCAATCTGATGGATGACTCCCTTAGCTAGGCCATAGTCTGTAGGTCCAGAGGCAAAGATGTCACTGAACTGATCTAGCAGGTTCAACATGTCCTTTTGTTGAACAGGAGGCAGTTGGGGTAAAGCAGCAGCAGTGAACAAGGAGAAAACTTGTGGATCATCTTCAGGTAGGTTGAAATCACTGAAAGTCTTGAAGGGATAGAGGGAGGATACTTGTTCTGCTCCAAGTACCCAACCATGACCTACAACCTGACCTATGGTTACTTGCATGGGCAGGGCCGTCAGATTAGCAAGCAGTAATTGCACAGGTTCCTTGTGAGTTTGGTCCAAAATCCCTGGACATAGGCGGGGCTTGGTACGACTTAAAGATTCAGGTGAGTAAAGCTCTAAGAAGGACTTTTCAGGAAGCTCATAGGAAATCTGGGAGTCAATCATCACTTGAGAGCCTGGGGGGATGGTGATAGTGGCTGGCGCTAACAGAGGTACCCCTTCTTCCGCAGGGCAGGAAGGAGGAGGGGTACACATGTTAGAGGAGTGAGTCCTATACTTGAGTGAGAAGATACCTGTAGGGTACTCAAGCACGCAAGTTTTAAGACGTTTGCCTGGGAGGCGCGGAGGTTCCTCAAAAATCAAAGGAACTTCATATCCCAAGAGCAAAAGGTATCCATCTTGTAAGTTTACAATTCCGTTATATTCACAGAGGAACTGAGTACCAACCAAGAGGTCATAGCTTTTGTTCTCTAGGACCACAGCAGGTGAGGCAATAAGAAGTTTCCCAAACCTCATGGGTAAGCAGAGTAGGCACTAATGGCTCAAGTTTGGGCCATGCCAGCTGTGCCATACAACTGTGTGTAGTTGAGGTCAGGGGCCAACTTAAGTTTCTTCATTAACTTGGAAAATACCACGTTGACAGGGGAACCTGTGTCCAAGATGGCCTTGATTTTGACCTTTTGGATTGATACTTCCACGCAGGTTGTATCTTTCCCAAAGGGAGGCAAGACTGCCAACACATCTTGCGCAGCCTCTAGCTCATTTTCCCATTTGGCCAGCATACACTGTAACGCAGGGATTTCCTTATACACAGTCTGTAGTGGAAGAGATATGTTTACATTGTGGAAAAGAGCTTTGGCTAACTCTGCTGCTTCTTCAGAGGAGTCAACCAAGACGGGAGGTCAATGGGCTTGAGCTAGGTAAGGGCAAGCCACCATGGACTTAGCTTCACTTGGAGGTACCCAGGAAGTGGTGGTAGCCTTCTCAGAGCAAAGCTTTTAGGGTACAGGGATAGTTTACAGAACAGCCAGGACAGAGTAGCCATAACTATCAGAATCTTCACTATCAGAATCTTCAGGCTCTGAATCACTGGAGAGATTGTGAAATAGATGAAGTATAGTGGGACCAGAAGAGGAGGGAGCTTTCTCATTGGAAGGTGGGTCAGGTGGAGATGGGGGAGATTGGTCAGCAGAGAGCGTCTCTGTTTATAAGCTGACCTCTCTTTTCCCGCCTGTTCCTTGGGATTGCAACCTTCCACTCGAGGATTAGTGCAAGTGCGCTAGTGGTGTCCAATCTGGCTGCAGTTATGACAGCCCTGTCTCTTAGCCTGTCCACTAGTGCCTAGAGTCATAATGTGTGGCGTACAAGAGGTGGTCCCAGCATTATTGGCTTTGTTCTCCCGCACCACTGTACCTCCATGTGTCAAATGCATGACTTGTAAGAGCGTCTTAATACTCTTCATGGAAGTGAGTGAAGCCTTATGTGCCTTAAAGTGTAGACACAGAAGCTGGTTCACCTTCAAAGCATTTGAACAAGCCGTGTAGGCTTCCTGGGGAGTTAACTTTTGACTAGTAATTAACTGTTGGCCTTCAATGTAGAAACAATCTGCAAACTCAGCCAGGGTCTCTTTGGGTTTGAAAGCAATATGCATAAATGCATCCTTCTTGACTTCCAAGCTGAGGTCTCCTCTAAACTCTTCAATATGGAGGCGCTTCATATCCTCCCAGGTGACAATAGAAGGGAGCTTGGGGACTACAGCTTCCTGGCAAGTGGGATGGAGGCAGGTAAGGATGTGTTCCTTCTTAAGTTTGTCAGTAGCCCTACACATTGCATTTTTGTAAATGATCAGAAAAGCAGCAATGGTAGAGGTCTTGGGATCAAATATCTGCTTGAGGGTTAACTTATAATTCAGGTCAATGGACAAAGACAAGGACTGGCTGTTATCACCAAGGTGGAGGACGTTAATATGAGGATTGCCTTCAAATTTGGATTCAGCAGTAGGTTGTCTAGCCCAGAGAAGTCAAAGGATTTCTTCTAAAGTGTCCAAGGTAGAGCTGTTTCACCCACTGATGTCTTGAGCAGTTGTGGCAGCAGTCCCAAATTCATCAATATTGATTTGTTGTACTGCAAAGGTGCCAGCAATCCCATTAACACAAGTAGCCAGGGAGGTGGCCTGAGTGACCAAGGGGGTGACTTGTCCATTTAGAGTCTCTGTAAAGTGGAAGAGGTTTTGGACCTCTCTTTCTAACTTGTCTTGCCTATCAGCTACATCATTTGTCACTTTGGCAAGTTAATCTAGAGCACACACACAGTAGACCTGGGGTTGATCTTCTAAGCCAGGGCAACAACCATGATTGTCATGAGCAGGAGTATTAACAACTTCACCTTCTTCTTCATCTTCAGATTCAGATGACAAACCTTCAGAATTAGAGAGGCGCTGTCTTAAGTACTCAATTTCACCTTGTAGAGTAGCCACCTGATCAGTGAGGGAGGCAATACAAGGGTGAGGCATAGGTTCAACTGGAGGGGGAGGTTGCACAGAAGCTTGGCGTCTAGTGGTAGCCTTGAGCTTGGCAATGGCCTCACATACTTTGGTTTTGAAATCAGAAGGGGTCCTGACAGAAAGAGTGGGAGGAGTCACCTCAATAGAAGCCACCCAATTGTCCACATAAAATTGCACTTGGTATAGAGTGTTGCCTAGTGCAGCCTTATCCAGACCATATTGATGCTGCAGGTGACAGCCCTTAAGTATCAACATGAGCTCCTATCAATTCAAGTTGTGAGTTGATATGCTCTCTGAATTGATTTTGTTCACTAACCAGAGTCTCAAAATCCTGCCAATGGTTAAACAGAAAAGCCTTGATTTGCTCACGCCAGGCTGCATGATGTTCATCCAATTTGCATAGTTGATCCTTTATGTATCCAGGGGGGAGAGGAAAAAAGGGAATTCAGGGAGGTGGTTAAATACTTCTGTGACACCAACAAGTCGTGCTGGTTGTCAGAAATACAAGCAAAGAGACTATGTGACCATTCTTGGTAGGCCATATTCTGAGTGTGGTTATTTGAGACAGTGGAAGCTACTGCATCTAGCAGTTGATTCTGGGATTTTAAGGCAAGTTGGTGGTGGACTAGGGCAGGTTAGATGAACTGGTTAACCAACATGCCAATAGTATCCATGGATTCCATCAACGCGGGGGAGACCAAAGTCCAAAAGGAAGGAGTACAGGTCTTTGGAGGTGTACCCAGGACAGAGGCCAGGGATAGAGTGCATGGTAACCGTGCCAGAATGAAGAAGGGAGCAGGCAGCAGCATGGGCTTGCTAATAGTTGAGAGAGAAAGCAGGAAGGGGTCCCATGAGGGCCCAGGAGACAGAATCAATACCATAGGATTTGCAGAAGTATTGGTAATGTCTTCTTCTAGGGGAGGACTAGAAACTTTGGGTTGATCTAGTACTTTGGCAACAAAGGAAGAGGGACCAGAGAATGCGCGTGGGAACAGGATAACCAAGGGGATTGCAGCCCCTGTAGTGAGCATCATTTTGTTGTGTTTGGCTCCAGGGGACAACATCCTGGAGGACACGGCGGGAAATCTTTATTACTAAAGATTTGAGGTTTGAAGCTAGCCTTGGGTTAGCCTTCAGGGCAAAATTAAGGGCATGTACCTTAATTTCCTGGAAAACAAGATGTAAAAGTCCTTTTGGCAGAAAGGACAGGAAAAGCTTGAAGATTATAAAAGCCAACACAAATGTGGATAAACTTGTCTTTATTAGGAGTAATGATTCTACTTTAAATAGTAGACAAGGGACGGTGATCACTCATTAGGAAGACAGAGTGGCTGAGGGGGTCACGTTGGGATGAGGTCATACCAGGATCAACCAAAGACATGTACAATAATCCTGAATGGGTGGATATTGAAACAGACCCATTTGCAGAAGGCAAGGAATTTCCAAACTTGAATGCAAACCAGATAAATTTTTCAACTATCAATATTTGAAGGGCAAATTGAAATAGCATTAATAGCGCAATTTACAATAGGCGTGCCTTAGTTATACTTCCTTTTAAGTCAATATCATATTGTATACCATGGTCAGGTGGTAAGCCTGGTAGGGCTTCCTGGAAGACAGAGGGCAATTCACTGACTAACTGATCTTGAATGTAGTTTTTCTCACTTCTGGTTTCTGTATTTTTAAAGTAGATAATCTCATACATGCAAGTGTTCCAATTGATTTTGCTAGGGTCTTTTTCCTCTTCTATTTACATGATCTTCACAAACACATGGTCTCTCATGAGTGTGTCAAGGTGGGTGGGATACAAATGATGATGCACCTCTCCTTGCTGTATGGTGAGGGTAGCACTATCCCAGTCAATATGAGGTTTGGTCTTCCTTATCCAGTCCAGGCCAAGTATAACATCATACTTGGGGATCAGTATGATTGGACCACTAAGGGTAGTCTGTATTCTCCTACTTGGGAACAGAAAGGTTTTGCTTCATTAGTGACTGGTGTACTTCTATTATCTGTCATAATAACTCTCTTGATTTTGCTTTGGACCATGGGTAGCTTCATGAGGTTAGTAAATCTTTTGTCAATGAGTGATTGGTCTGCTCCAGTGTCAAATAGTGCTGTGCCCTGGTATCTGCACAAACAGAAAAGATAAGTGAGATTTTTATTTCCAGTTTGGACAGCAAACAGTATAGGATTGCTGAAGGGTATTTGGATCATGGTAATTGAGTCAACATCCTGGTCCCTGTACAAGTCTTTCAAGGTGGGGGAGGGTGGCTTGCCTAAGAAATTCCCTGAGTTTTTTCTCTTTGGCTGTGTTTTTGGTACTCATTTGGTTAATCTGGGTTGAAAAGTTTCCACCTTTAGGGTGAGGGTTTTTAGCTTGGTTGTTCTTCTTGTTGGGTCAAGGGTACTTCTTTGCTGTGGGGCTTTTTTTGCTTTTTGGTTACATGCAGGCTGTCATATTTTGGTGCAGCTTGATTTCCTTCCAAGAATATTTCTTGGAGGTTCTTACAGCGGCTCATGTCAAACTGATGTCTGATGTGCAGGGGAGGCCATTGTAGAAGTCCAATTGTGGCCCAGCCTCATCAAAGTTGATGGTTTTGGGAGCTTGATTGTGTATGTCATTGTAAGCTGAAATGTACTCCTCAATAGTTCCTATCATCTTGAGGGTTATAAGTTCTGTCATGATCACAACATCAGAGTCCTTTATGACAAACTTTCCAGGAAGGCGCTCTTGAACATGTCCTAGTCTTTGTTTTGATCAGGGTGTTGATCAAACCATTTGCTTACAAAGCGTGAGGCAGCCCCAGTAATGTGTAAAGCAATTTCACTTGCCCAGATTTTGCAGAGATATCCTACTTGTGTGAACTTATTTTGGGTTCTTTTTATCCAGAGGTTGCCATTTTCATGACGTAGTTCTGAGAACGTTCCAATTTCTGCTGAGTGTAGGTGTTTGTGACCGTACTACAGTCACTGTTTGGGATTTAGCCAAATAAATGCTCTGAAGTATAAAGTTACCTCTGTTTTTGTTATTTATTGCATATAGATAGGTTTTGGAAGTCTTAAGGTAAAGATTCCTGAGAACTGGATATCTATGTTCAGTAAAAGAACAAAGGTCAAGATTGGCTGAGTCAATCTTGGAGACTGGGTGTCTCAAAAACTGTTTGATTAATTGGGAAGATTAATTAATAAATACATGGTGATATAATTAATGATGATTTAATTATATTGTTTAATGGCGTTGACTGTGTCAAGAGGTTTGGTTAAGGTTAATCATAAGGATAACCCCTGGATTTTGGGTTAAAAGCGCTGTCTTTGAAGATTCATTAGGATAAAAGTGCTGCTGCGCTGCCTAAGTGATTTGTAAAATGCCAAGGTGCCTGGTTCAAGTATTGAAGCATTTTAATGGATTTTAAGGCAAAAAATCATTAAATGTGAAGATAACTAAATAAAGGCAAGGATTCCTAGGAATTCAGGCTTGATCAGCTGGTTCCCAGTTGGAACACTGATAGCTGAGTTTTGAGATGTGTAATCTACAGGGTTTTGGCGCTGGGAGCTGGGGAAGCTCCATGCCAAACTGGTACATTGAGATGAATGGCGTCAGGTGACTTCCTCTCATTGTAGGTTAATTCCCATAGGTTGGGTCTTGTTGGTGATCTTTTAGGTAAAGATCTATGTTAGATAACTCAAATTTCATAGACCACGTGACGCAAATCATTGGTTGATTCAGGAACTGGGGAGGTTTTCAGCTGTATATGCCCCAAATGATGTATAAGCAAAATCAGTTAAACATTAATAAAGAGAGATATTTACATTGTCGGTTTTGATGCTTTCCCCTCACCTATTTTTCAATTTTCATGTCTTCTTTGTTCAAATTTGAGAGAGCCAAATTTGGGGTGCTTTGTGTGGAGACTGCCGCTACAAGGAAGGAAGTACCTAGTAGTTCATTGGAAGAGGCTTAGTCCAGCCTGGAGGTCACCAGGACTATTCCTGAAGAGTCCTTGGTAGAAGTCAAGGCTGCTTTTGAAGAGCTGTATTCCAACTATTTTGCAAAGGAGGGGACTCCTGCCCAAGGCAACCAAATCTATGATTGAGATGCTGCAACTTATTAGTAGGATGGGATGAAATCTTGCAACAAGTTAAAAAATGGCAACCTGTGAAATTGAGGCATTGAGGTTAAGAGAGGAAATAAGCGTTAAAATAATAGCTTGTTGGCGGGATGATAACAAAGCATTATCCCAGAAAATTGCCTTCCTGGAGGCCAAGCTCCTCAAAGCTTTGTCACAGGAAGGTAATGGAAACAAGAGTCAAGGGCAGGATTATGGTAAAATGGACTGGTTAGGCCTGGATCCGTCACAGTGTTGAAATATAATGTTGGGTATTTTGGTTGCTTTGGAAATTGGAGGCAGATTCAGGGCTTCTTGTGTACTGAGAAAGTTGTACTGTTCAGTTATTACAAGGATATTATTGAATTAGTGAATCCTGTGGGGACGTCCTGACCTTCTTTGTATTGTCTCCAGCTGGTGAGGAGTGCCATCTTCTGGGTTCTTTTCTTTGGAGGATTTTTTTCCTTTAAGTTGCGTAGGTGTGTATAACCTACCTGTGCTACCACTGCCAAATATATACTTCTGGGAAGTATATATAACAAAAATAAAGAGGAATAGTAAGAATATAATTATACTTTATTTGATATGAATAAAGGTTATTATATAGTATAATGGGAAGCCACATGTTTTCCATGTGTACCATGGCAGTCATGAGGCTTGTCCAAGTACTTTTCTGCTTAGGACTCAAAATTTTTGATCCATGTAATAGATGAGCAAATGATAAGAGTGCCACTGGATTAATGATTAACCAAGGAATCATTTGGGAAGTTACTCAGGGAATCACTTTCCCAAGAGGGAGTAATCAAAGATTTGACAACATACGTTTTTTTCAATAAATACTTTCCCATGTAAAAATTTAACCTTTATGCTGTAACTGTGCTGTATTAGCAAGTTAAAAAGTGAAATATTTGGAAACTAGATAATTATCTTTATTGTGGTATCACTTATTAAGTTTGATCAAATCATGTTAAAAGAGCATTATTGTGATGATCAATTAATTTGATTAGACAGGAGGCAGTTTTATTCTTATAATGAGTCAATTACCAAATTGAGATTTCAACTGAATAAGAATTGTCACTGGTCCTGTTGTCTTGTTTAGAAATTTGAGTTGACTTCTGCATTTGGCTTTGGGTTCTGGGGAAGTCAGGTTGAATAGCACAGGGTCTCTTGTGCAGAAATTTTCTGGGGGGTCAACTCTGCTGTTTTGGAATTTACTTTAGCTTTAGTAGATAGATGTTTAATATAGGACCAAGTTTCAATATGAAAGTATCACAATTTTGGGTGTTGTGGCTTTGAAGCTTTATGCACTATAGTTGTTACTAGCTGATCCCATTTCCATTGCAGATTTGGAACCCTTGGATAATTTTAGTCTAGATTTGTGTTCTTTATATTATTTTTAAAAAAATTTAGGCTTTAATTTATGTTTGAAGTTATCAGGTGCAGTTTATCAGGAAATTTGATATGGAGTGTTTCTAGATGGCATTTTTAGATACATTTTCTAGATGGCATTTTCTAGATGGTGCATCCCACTTTGCTTGGCACTAGATGACGTGTTCTGAGGCGCAGCATAGCCACACAATTGAAAAATTTTAATCTTAGGATTGAATTTGTACTAAGTCTTGGTTAGTAGGATAAGAAAGGTGAATCAATTACTGTTGGAAAATGTGCCATTAATGCCATTTTGATATGGCCTTTGAATTGTGATATGTGCAAAGATTTGGTAAGATTTGCTCTTGACTTCAGAAATTCCTTGCCTTCCATAAATGGGTTGACATCAATGTCCACTCATTACGGAATACCATACCCGCCCTTGACTGATCCTGGTATGATTTCAACTCAATGTGACACCCTATGTCACTCTGTCTACCTATAGAGTGATCATTGGCCCTTGTCTACTATTTAAGTAGAATTACTTCTCCTAATAAAGACAAGTTTATCCACATTTGTGTTGGCTTTAATAATATTCAATCCTTTTCCATTCCTTTTTGATAAAATGAATTCCTATTCTTTTATTCCAGGAAATTAAGGTATGTGCCCTTAATTTTGCCCTGAAGGCTAACCCAAAGCTAGCTCAAACATCAAATCTTTTTTATAAAGATTTCCGCTGTGTCCTCCTGAATGTTGTCCCCAGGAGCCAAACACAATAAAATGGTGCTCACTACAGGGGCTGCAAGTCCCTCAGTTACTCTGTTTTCCCATGCCTTCTATGGTCCTTCTTCTTTTGTCTCTGAAGTACCTGAGCAACCCAAAGTCTCTAGTCTTCCACTTGAGGAAGATATCACCAATACCCCCTCCATTCCAATGGTAATGGTATTATCTCCTGGGCCTGTGTGGGCCGCCTTCCAGATTTCTCTCTCAATTATGAACAAGCTTGTAACGCCGTGTTCTCCCTCCTTCACATGGGCACAGTGGCAATGCATACCATTCCTGGTCTTTGTTCTTGGTATGCTTCCAAAGATCTGTATTCCTTCCTCTTGGACTTTGGTCTTCTCCCCAGGCTGATGAAATTGATGGAGACTATTGGTGTATTAGTTAATCAATTTATCTAACCTTCCTTAGTCACCACCAGTTGGTGTTAGGGTCACAGAAACAACTCCTGTCTACTGTGGCCACTGCTGTCTCCAATAATCACGCGCAGAACACGGCCTAACAGGAGTGGACACATAGCCTCTTTGCCTGTATCTCAGACAACCAGCGCAGCTTGCTGGCTTTGAAGAAATAACTGACCTCATCTCTGAACGTGCTTTGCTCCTTGCTTCCCAGGTACATCAGGAATCAACTATGTGAACTAGACAACCATCAAGCTATGTGGCAAGGACAGATCAAATTGTCTCTCTTGAAATATCAACAAGATTTTGATACCTTGGTTGCTGAACTCAATCAATTCTGGAAACATATTAATTCTCAACTTGAGTTGGTTGGAGCTCACATTAATAATTGGGGACAACAACTACACCAGTAGTAAAGCTTGGATAAGGCTGCTCTAGGTAAACTCTGTACCAAGTTCAGAACTACATTGATGACAGAGTAGTCTCAATCAAAGTGACTCCACCTACTCCTTCTGCTGAGATTCCATCTTCCATTGAGGCTAAGGTTTGGGAAGCCATAGCTGAGCTCAAAGCCACTACCCAATGCCAGGCAGCTATTCCCAATCCTCCAATAGTTGATCCTATGTCTGAACCCTGCATTGCCTCCTTGACAGACCAGCTAGCTACAATGTTTGATGAGATTGAGTATTTGCACCAACGCCTCTCTGACCATGATGAGTTGTCCTCTGAATCTGAGGGCAAAGGAGAGGCTGATGCCACTGATATCCCTGCCCCTACAGACCACAGATGCTGTCCTGGTTTGGAAGGACAACCTCATGTCAATTTGCCCTTTCTTTGGATCACTTGGTGGCAGCAACCAATGATGTTGCAGATAGACAAGACGTGTTGGAAAGAGAAGTGCAGAACCTTATTGCTTAACCAAGACTATGAATGAACGAGTTACCCCTTTGACATCTCAGGCTGCCACTTTAGCCACTTGTGTTAATGGGATTGTGGGTACCTTGGCTGCTTAACAGATATGAGTTGATGAAATTGGAACTGTTGCCACCACTGCCAGGGACATTAGTGGGAAAAACAGCTCCACTCTAGACACCCTAGAGGAGAGCCTCCAGCTCCTATGGGATAGACAGCCTGCAGCAAAATTTGAGTTTAAAGGAAACCCTCACATCAAAGTTCTCAATCAGGATAATAACAGCCATTCCACCTTGTTATCCATTGATCCCAATTAAAAGCCTACTCTCAAGAAGATCTTTGATCCTAAAACCTCTACCATTGCCGCCTTTCTAACAATTTTGCAAGACTGCAATGTGTAGGGCTACTGATGAACTCAAAAAGGAACATATTCTCACTTGTCCCCATCCCACATGCCAAGAAGTGGTGGTCCCCCAACCCCCCTCCATTGCCATGTGGGAGAATATGAAGCGCCTCCTTATTGAGAAATTTGGAGGAGATCTTAGCCTGGAAGTCAAGAAGAATGCTTTTATGCGCATTGCTTTCAACCCCATGGAAACTCTGGCTGAGTTTGCTGACTTCTTTTACATTTAGGGACAAAAACACATCACCAGTTGCCAGTTGACTCCTTGGGAAGCAAATACAGCTTACTCTAATGATTTGAAAGTAAACCAACTTCTGGTATTACACTACAAGGCCCATAAGGCATCCCTTACTTCCATGAAGAGCATTAAGACCCTCCTGCAAGATATGCATCTGACCCATGGAGAAACTGTGGTCCGTGAGAATAAGGCTAAGGCTACTGGAACTACTTCTCACCCCCTTCATCATGACTCTTGGCTCTAATGGTTGGCCCAAGCAACAAGGGTGCCACAATTGTGGTCTTTTGGACATCACTTGCAAACCTGCACCAACCCCTGCGTAGAGGGATGTGTCCCCAAAGAGCAGGCAGGAAAAGAGATGTCAGCTTAGAGGCAGAGATGCTCTCTGCTGACCAATCTTCCTTGTCTTTTCCTGATCCTCCCTCTGACAAAGAATCTTCTCCTTTGTCTGGCCCTACTATGTTTCACATATTTCATGATATGTCAAGCAACTCTGAGCCCAAAGATTCTGACTGAAATGATTCAGATAGTTATAGCCACTCAGTGCCAGATGTCCCTGAGACTATGTTTGTTCCCTACAAGCTTTGTTCATGAAAGATCACAACTATGTCTTGCCCAACTCTGTCTGAAGCTAAAGCCATGGTGGCTTGTCCTTACCTAGCTCAAGCTCATCAACCTCCTGTCTTGATGGACTCCTCAGAAAAAGCTGCTAAGCTAACAGAGGCCCTCTTCTTAAATTTAATGTATCTCTCCCTTTGCAAACTGTATAAAAGGATATTCCTGCCTTAATGAATGTTAGAAAAGTGAAAAAAAGAACCGGAAGCAGCACAAGACGTTCTGGCTGTCTTGCCACCCTTTGGAAAAGACACCACCCATGTAGAGGTATCAATCAAGAAGGTTAAAATTAAGGCCATCCTGGACACAGGTTCTCCAGTCAATATTGCACCTTCCAAATTGATGAAGAAACTCAAACTGGCTCTTGATCTCAACTATACTTAGTCTTATGGAGCTGCTGGTATGGCTCAGACTTGGGCTATTAGCGCCTACTCTGCTCTGCCAATGAGTTTTTGGTAGCTTCTCATTGCCTCTCCTATTGTTGTTTTGTTAACAAAAGCTATGACCTCCTGGTAGGCACTCAATTACTTTGAGAATACAATGGAATCTTCAATCTTTGAGATAGTTACCTATCCCTCTTAGGATATGAGTTATGTTAATCTTTGAAGAACCTACACACATCCTGGCAAGCGCCTTAAAACTTGTGTCCTCAAATACCCACAGGCATTTTCTTGCTGAAGTATAGGACTCACTCCTCCAATATGCGCTCCCCACCTCCTTCTTGCCCTGCTGAGGAAGGTGTCCCTTTGCTTGCTCCTGCAGCTGTCACTATTCTTCCTGGTTCTCAAGTGATAATTGATTCTCAGATCTCCTATGATTCACCAGAGAAGTTGTTCTTATAGTTGTACTCTCCTGAATCCTTAAGTTGTAAAGAGCCTTGATTATGCCTGGGAATTCTATATCAAACTCATAAGGAGCCTGTACAGATGCTGCTAGCTAATCTGACTAATTTTCCCATGCAGGTTTCTAGAGGTCAATTTGTGGGACATGAACAAATATTGGGAGCAGAGCAAGTGGCCTCTCTCTATCCCTTTGGGACCTTTAGCAACTTTAACTTATAAGAAGAAGACCCTCAAGTGTTGTCCCTGTTTATAGCTGCTGATTTCACACAACTATCACCTATCCAACGAAAGATGTATTGGAACTGCTTGATCAGTTTGCCGTGACCTGAGGCTTGGCACAGATACACAACGGGGAATCCTACCCTTAGGATTGGATTTGTACTAAGTTTTGGTTAGAATGGCAGTGAAGGCTATGCAAATACCTTTTGGCCCTGATTAAATAATATCTGCTAGACGTGGTTAGAGAGGCACTGAAGTACATGAAGACACAAAGACAAAAATGTGAATAGAACTTATTTTTTATTGGTGAATAAGAAATGTAATATATAGTGGTTTACAATAACACAAAACAATACCAGGACAGTAGGATCACTTGCCACAAGCATGAGTGGGGCAAGTGAGCTGCTAAGAGTCAGGAAACCAAACAATTGTATTTTCCATTTTGAACATAGGCTCATCCCAAAGGGCAGAAGCAAAAGAGAGATATTTGTCCTCAAAATAACCCATTGAAGGCAAAATCAAACCATGGTGAATGGTGGCATTCATGACATTGCTCCCCTCTAGATTGGCCTTAGGGGGTAGTACTTGTGGAGGAATTTGGCATGTGCTCAGGTAAGCAGACAACCACTAGAGAGGAGTTTCACAGTGTACTTGGACCCTTGCTTGAAGGTCACCTCTAGGGGGGCAACCCACAACAAGTCTAGCTTGTGAGCTTATCCTCCTACTCTGTGTTGATAATACAGAACATGGTCCCCAATGTTGAACTCAGGCAGGGGGGATCTCCTGGCATTGTCAGAGGAGATCTCTAGCAGCTTGGTCTTATAGGCAAACGTGTAGGTAGTAGCCTTTAGATCAATGATGTGGTTGACTAGATCTTTGATGTGCTCATCAGGATTCATGAACTTATCAGAGGAGAGTAGGGGCCCCCAAGAGTAACAGGGTAGTGGCTTCAACTTCATACATCATAGCAAAAGGGGAAAACCCGGTGACATGATGTTTGCTAAGGTAATAGGCAAAGAGAGCAGCGGGTAAGTATAGATCCCAGTTTGCAGTGTTGGAGTAAGTGAGTTTCCTCATGATAGAAACCAGGTTGGATTTGCACACTTGACTGCCCCATTGGTAGAAGGGTTATAGGGCTCAGAGAAAGACTGATGAGACCCCAAGGCTTCAACAACAGAGGTTATCAATTTGGCATTAAATTTAGTCCCATTATCTGATAGCAACACTTAAGGGCAGCTGTGGCAGTAGAAAAATCTTTCAACAGAAAGGCAGCAGTTGTCTTAGCAGTTATGTCCTTAGTAGAGCGAGCTTCTACCCAATTGTTAAAGTGATTGACAGCAATCAGGATAAAGCAACATCCAGAACGCAAGCAGGGGAGAGGGCCTACAGCGTCAATGCTAACCATATGAAAGGCGTGTTGAGGAGGAACTAATTTGAATTTGTGGGAAGCAGCTCAAGGCCTCTGGAGCTGGCAGTTGTGGCAACTAGCTATGACGTCTGGGATTAGCAGGCAAAGGTTTTCCCAGAAGTAATTCTTCTGAAGCCAGTCAAAAGTCTTAGCAATGTCTCCATGCACAGTCTCTTTATGAGCTTGCAACACCAACAAAAGGCAAAGACTGGGTTGTACATAGGGCAGATACTGATCTTGTACCTTTTTGAAAAGTTGATTGTTGTGTAGGAGGGTATCTTTGGATAGCTTGGACAAGGCCAGTTGGACCTCTTCTGTCTCACTTTCCCAAGAAGAAGGGTATCCAATTATTTTGTAAAATTGGTCAGCCTCCGCAGGATGTAAAGCAAGAATGGGCATTCTAGATAGCCCATCAGTGTTCTGATGTTGAATTCCGGGGCAATGGAGCACAGTGAAGTCATAGCCTTGCAGGTGGAGAGCCCATCTAGTTAGGCGCCCTTCTGTCTCCTTAAGTTGTTGTAACCACTTAAGCAAAGCGTGGTCAGTGACAACAGTGAAATGTGTACCATACACATAGTGGCAGAATTGCTTGACTGCATGCAACACGGCAAGACACTCCTTCTCCATGACACTATAGTTCTTCTCATGTTTTTTAGCACACAGGAAGTGTAAGCCACATGATGGTCTACACCCTTGTTGTCCAGTTGCGCCAGAATGGCTCCAATAGCTAGATTGCTAGCGTCAGTGTACAGGATGAACTCCTTATCATAGTCAGGATACACTAGGATTGGCACCTCTTTGAGTTTTTCTTAAGGGTCTCAAAGGCTTGCTGTTGGCTGGCAGTCCATTCAAAAGGGACATTATATAAAAGCTGGACCAGAGGCTCACTAGTATTGGCAAAGTTGGGAATGAATTGCCTATAGTAGCCCATCATACCCAGAAAGACCTGTACCTCTCACAGGTTGATGGGTGAAAGCAATTTGTTGATGGCTTCTACCTTCTTGGTCATTGGACAAATCCCTGCCTGGGTTACTTCATGACCCAAGAAGTCAAGTTGCTCTTTGAAGAAATTGCACTTAGAGGGTTTTAGCTTGAGGCCAGCTTCTCAAATCTTTACAAACACCTCTTTGAGATTGGCCAGATGATTGGTGAAGGTAGCGCTGAAGACTGTTATATTGTCCAGGTATACTAGGACACACAACAGCTTCAAGTTGCAGAGGATGGAGTCCATGTCTTGTTGAAAGGTAGCCAGGGCATTCCAGAGTTCCTTTGGCATACATGTAGGATCAAACCGCCCTTCATATGTAATGAGCGCAGCCTTTTGACAATCCTTGGGGGAGAGGTCAACCTGCCAGTATTCAGATGCCAGATCCATCGCAGAGAAGAACTTAGAGCCTCCAAGACGGCAGAGAGCATCCTCAATATGCAGCAAAGGGTAGGAATCTTTCTTAGTTAAGGGGTTTAATTGTTGATAGTCCATCACAATTTGATGACCCCCATCTTTCTTTTTTAGGATGAGTAGAGCTGAAGCCCAAGGACTTTGAGAAGGGGCCATTAGTCCAGCGTCCAGCAGTTGCTTGAGTTCCTTAGACACCTGTGCGTCCTCCACACAACTGTGGCAATATGGTTTGGCGTGGAAGGGGGGAGCATCTCCAGTATCAATCTAGTGGATAACACCTTTGGCTAGACCAATGTCAGGGCTGTCTTTGGCAAAGATATCTGAAAACTGGTTTAGCAAATCAAGCACCTCCTTCTGTTGGACTGGAGATACTTGTGGGAAGTCTTTTGCAGCAAACAAGGATAGGACTTGGGGCTTGTCTTCAGGTAGGTCAAAATCCTGGAACGTACCAAAGGGATGAAGCAACAGGACATTGGGAGCATTTAGTAGTTTTCCATAACCAACAACTTGCCCTCTAGAGACATGTATGGGGAGAACAGTTAGGTTGTCTACCAAAAATTGAACAGGGTCTTTATAGGAGACATATAGGATTCCAGGACAGAGGTAAGGCTCATTGCAACCTAGCAAGGGAGGAGAGTACAACTCCAGGAATGTACGCTCAGGTAGCTCATACAAGATTTGGGAGTCAAGGATGATTTGAGAGCCAGGGGGAATGGTTAAAGCAGAAGAAGCCAGAAGAGGGATCCCCTCAGACGCAGGGCAAGCCATGGGTGGGCACTTCATGTTGGAGGAGTGGGTACAGTATTTTAGAGTGAAAACACCAGTGGGATATTCTAAAGCACACGTCTTAAGGCACTTTCTTGGAACTTTAACTGGCTCCTCAAAGATCAGAGGGACTTTGTACCCCAGGATAGAGAGTTAGCCATCTTTTAAGTTGATTATCCCATTATATTCCCAAGAAACTGGTTACCAGCTAGGAGACTGTATCTCTTGTTCTCTAGGACAACAGCAGGTGCGTCTAAGAGAAGCTTGCCAAACTGCATAGGAGAGCAGAATATGCCCCTATGGGGCAAGTTGTGGATAGCCCAGCTGTACCATAGAACTGATGACAATTAAGGTTGGGGGCAAGCTTGAGCTTTTTGACAAATTTTAAGGAGACAATGTTAATAGGAGATCCATTATCCAAGACAGCTTTGGTTTTCATCTTCTGGATAGATTTTCACACAAGTGGTAGTACAACCAAAGGGTGGAAGGACATCTAAGATGTATTGAGCTTCTGCTAACTCTTTGTCCCACTTTTTAATCATGCATCTCAAGCCTGGAAACTCCTTGTAGACAGTTTGGAGGGGAAGAAAAACAGACACATTCTTGAATATGGCGTCAGCGACGTCAGCGGCCTCTTCTGATGACTCTACTAGCACGGGAGACCTCTTTGCTTGAGTGAGGTATGGGCAAGAGACAATCTCTTTGGCCTCAGCCAAAGGCTTAGCAGTTGTTGTGGTCTTTCCAGAGCTTAACTTATAGGGAACTGCAATAGTTTTGGGTTGTTAAGAACTTAACAACTGTAAAAATCAGAGTCATTAACATCAGAATCATCCATGTCAGAGTCTTCAGAGATATTGTGAAACAGAAGCAGGATGAGAGGAGCCTTGGTATCAGAAGGCTTAGAATTGGATATGGAGGGGAGATTGAAAGAGACTGGGAAGAATTGTCAACCAAGAGCGTCTCTGCCTCTAGGTTGACTGTTCTTTTCCTGCCTGTTCCTTGAGATCAGCTCCTTCAACCCAGGATTGGTGAAGACTCAAGAATGATGACCTATCTGGCTACAGTTGTGGCAACCTTGACGTCTAGGAGGGTTCTGCAAGTTCATTGTAAGGATGTGAGGGTCACAGGAAGACAAACCAGAAGTAGAGGCGGCATGATTCTCCTGCACAACTGCTACAGAATGGGTAAGGTGCATATCCTGCAACAACGTTTTTATGCTCTTCATGAAGAAAATCATGGACTTATGAGCCTTAAAGTGAAGACATAGAAGCTGATTAACCTTGAGGGCTTGAGCTCAAGCCATGTAAGCTTCATGGGCCAACAATTGTCTGCTTGTTATCAGTTGCTGTCCTTCTATGTAAAATCTATCTGCAAAGTCATATAGAGTCTCCTTAGGTTTGAAAGCAATGTTTATGAAGGCATCTTTCTTCACTTACAAACTAAAGTCACCACCAAATTTATCAATCAGAAGCTGCTGCATATCTTCCCAAGTCTCAATGGTGGGCAGCTCAGGCACCACCACCTCTTGGCAGGTCGGGTGTAGACAGCTCAGGATGTCTTCCTTTTTGACATCATCAGAGGCTCTTCTCATGGCAGTTTCATAGATAGTTAGGAAAGCTGCAATGGTTGAGGTTTTGGGGTCAAAGACTTGCTTAAAGATAGGCTTGAAATATGCTTCTGGAGTTGGGCCACCATTGTTGCTATTGAGTACATTTATGCACAGGGAGAATTCTGCTTTGGATTCAGAGGGGGGCTGTCTGGCCCACAGCTGAAAAACACTTTCTTCAAGAGTCATCAGGGTCTCAGCAGTGCAGGCACCCATATTATTAGCTAGGTTGGTCTGTTGCTCAGTAACATCCAATTGTTGTCCTTGGGCTGTTACTATTGTAAAGATCTCAGCCAGGCAAGAAGTAAGAGAAGTACCCACCAAGAGGCAAGGTGCAAACCTGTCATTTACCAAATCAATCACTTCACTTAGTTCTTGTACGTCTTTGTCTATCTTGGTGTGGTCTCTTTTCAAATGATCCACCTCTTTAGCTAGAGCAATCAACTCCCAAGCACATTGGATTTGAGGGGCTCCTGGCAGGCCAGGGCAGCAGCCATCTTTATCAACAACTCCAACTGGACTAGCAGTAGTTGTCACCATTTTGCGTAGGGCAGCAAGTTCCTGCTGTAGCTCAGCAACTTGAGTCATCAAAGCAAGCACCTGAAGATCAGGCTGAGGGGCTTCAGTAGGGCAACCTTGACTGCGGGTAGATGCTTACAGCTTGTGAATGGCGTCTCATAGTCTTTGCTCTAACTCTACCAAATCATCAGATGGGGGAGAAGCAGGGCATCTGGTTTGAGAGTAGAAAGTTCATTTACTTGAGACTGGAGTTTGGCAATGGTAGCGGCAACAACAGATCTTTCTTGATCAAATTCCTTACCAAGTTTGAAGAGGTCTTTAGCAGCAAGAGCTGCTACTTGCTGTAGTTAGTCAAGGGAGTAAGCACTTAACTTGTTGAGCTGTTGCACAAGCTGTTCAAAATTTGAGAGATAGGCGTTCAGAGTGGAATCTACTTGGGTGCGCCAGGGCTGTTCTAACCGGTGAAACTCATGTAGACACTCTCTGACATACTCAGGGATGGACTGGCGCATTTTCTCAATGGAGTTGACCAAGCGGGCCTGGGAGGTGACAGAGTTGCGCTGATTGTCTGATACCAAGGGAAACAGGGAGTGGATCCACTGCTGGTAGGCTGCAAACTGATCCCAGTGATGAGTGATAACCGCTTGTAGGGATGAAATATCCTGAACATGGAGCCCTAACACCATTTCTTGGTGGGCTAAGGTGGGTTGTAAAAAGGATGACAGTAGGTATTCTGTGGAGCCAGACGCAGAGAGGAGATGCTGTGGAAATTGCAGGCCACAATCAATTTGTAGTATTTGGCCCAAATGAACTGAAGCTGGAGGCAAGAGATGGCCTCATCACGGGCTAACCCAAGGGCTACTGTCATGACTTGTTCCAAGTCAGGGGTACCCAAAGGGTAGGCTACTAGGCGGGGACCATTCCCTTGGTTCAGTACAGTAAGGACAATAGGTGTATTGACAATGTCTTCTTCAATAGGAGGACTGGTAATTTCAGGCAAAGTTGGCTCTTGTATGTGAGGAGGCAAAGGTCCTGAAAACGTGGTGGCAAAAGGGATAACCAAGGGACTTGAAGCCCCTGTAGTGAGCACCATTTTTTTCATGATCTGAGGCGCAGCACAGAGTCACAACGGGAAATCCTAACCTTAGGATTGGATTTGTACTAAGTTTTGGTTAGAATGGCAGGGGAGGCTATGCAATTACCTTGTGGCCCTGATTGAATAATATCTGCTAGGTGTGGCTAGAGAGGCGCTGAAGTATGTGAAGACACAAAGACAAAAATGTAATAAAACTTAATTTTTATTAGTGAATAAGAAATTTAATATATAGTGGTTTACAATACCACAAAACAATACCAGTATGGTAGGATCACTTGCCACAAGCATGAGTGGGGCAAGTGAGTTGCTAAGAGTCAGGAAACCAAACAATTGTATTTTCCATTTTGGACATAGGCTCATTTCAAGGGGGAAAAGCAAAAGAGAGAGATTTGTCCTCAAAATAACCCATTGAAGGCGAAATCAAACCATGGTGAATGATGGCATTTGCAACAACAGTCAAGGGTCTGGCCAACTCCAGATGCAGAGAAGTTGAAGGCATCAAAAGTTGGAATCAACTGCCTGGCTAGACAACTAGGAGGTACCCAGGGACCCAAAGGAGAATTGGGGTGGGCTGTATTGTGGGGATCTTCATAGAGCAAAGTTGCTCTACTGGGCTTGGGTAATTTTTTGGGGTTGCTCAGTACTCTGTTTGAAGTTGCAGTTTGTCTGATGGCTCAATTGACAGTGGAGCAATTCCCAAAGGGAGAGCAGAATGGTATGACAGGATTACTGGTGGTATTTTTTGAAAGTCAAGAAGGTGGTCTTGCCACCAACAACTGGCTTACTCTTTGAGGGTGGATACTAGAAGTTGACCCCGGTGTAGTAGTACTTGTGTTGGATGGTGCTGATGTTTTATTAACTGGAGGGCTTGTTCTATTTGGACAACCTACACGTTGGATGTTGTTGTTTAGAGGTAGGAGGGGGACTCCAGAGGATCTGGTATTAACCATGATTACAGGTTCTTCTTTTGTCAGAGACTTATTAGATGTCAATTTGAGGGCAGCAGGGATCAGCTATAAGCCCCTGTAGTGCGTACCAAGATGTGGTGCTCTTTAAACTACTAGTTGGAATAGTTGGTTGGTTGACTGACTAAACACTGGTTGATGGGATAGAGAGATAGATTTATTGGTTGGCTAAAGTAGCCGAACACAATACCAGTTGGAATCCAGAAAGGTACTTAGTTGTATACATGTAATTAAACCAAGGAACAACAAAGAGTTTAGAATAGTAGCAACTTCTCAAAAGTGACTCCTCAAAAAGCAGCTCCTAGTCAAGCTAATTGGCAATGTAGTTGATATAAAGAGACTAGCCTTTATGTCCTTTAAATAATACACTCAAAGAAAGTAATCAGTGGTGTAGCTAAAAAAGGGTGTATGTGATGGAAATTGCAGGATAGTAAGAAGCTGTCTCTAGGTGGTGGGGAATTACTACCCAAATCCACATAGAGTTAATGATTAATCACCAACACAGCTTCAAATACTGTTTGGTAAAATTTACAAAAAAAGATACTAGGATTAAGTAAAATAATTAATCCCAACTAGAATAGCCAAAGATAAAACACCTGGAAAAGGATCAAATTGTCTTCAAAATAAAATTCAGGACATTGATATGCAGCATAATTTTCAGGTTCAAAGACAGGGGGACAACTCCAAGATTGGCAGATATTGAATTAACATTGGGAGGTGCCAACAACAAAGTTCCAACTGCGGGGGGCCATCTTCCAGTAATGATCTGGCTAAGAATCAGATTTTAAGGAATGTAGTGCAACAATCCAACTACAGGATGAATTCTTAAAATTAATTTAGACCAAGGGAGATTTGATTTTTATTGAGTAATTTTTTGGGAGGACTCAACTCTTAGAGTTGAAACAGTGAACATTATTCAATATATATCAAAAGTCAACTAAGCAATACCACCTGGATCCTGAGCTCTTGTGATGATCCACATGTTTGGTGGTTTGCAAGCGGGGCTAATGTTGGCCCAGCAAAAGTTTGATGGTTTGTTGCAGGTAGAAGCCTAGTAGGTGACATAGGACTACTAGGGGTAAGGAAGGCCTGGCTGGTAGATAACAAAGGACTACCAGAGGCAGATGTTGCCTCCACCTAGCAGAAGATATTGGCTGCTTTGGGCTATAGTGCTTCACCTTGCAGGAAACTGTGGCTGCAGAAGGGTGGAGACTGTATAGCAAGCAGGGAACTTTGTCTGTCTGGGGGGAGTAGGTTTTGGACCCCTGGCGGGTAACACGGGCTGCCAGGGAGGGGAAGAGCTTTGAAGGCTCTATGTACCCTAGTACTCTTACAGGAGGTCTGTGAGAAAGCATCCTACCTAACAGACTGGTAGGGTGTCCTTGTTTATGCCCCTATGGGAGCTTTGGGGGAACCCAAAGTGAGCATTGGAGGGTATAGACATGCTCAGAGGTGTCACCAAGTTGGTTTGCTTGGGGAAGCAAGCTGCAGAACTTGGTGTGATCAGGCCTCTGGGAAGTTGAGCTGATTACTCTGTGACTGAAATCCCAGATTTCATCACCTGGGTGAGTAAAGACAACGCATAGACATAGATTTATGGTTGAATGACCTAAGTGGATTGCCACTTGCAAGGGCCCAGTCAAACGCCAGTTCAGTGTAGACTCATGCCTGGGTCTATGAGTTTGGGTAACAGGGACTGAGATAAAGAACCAAAGTGGTTCGCGGAATTAACAGAGAAGACTAGCTAGAGGGACTGTTTGATCACAGAGAAGGATAATTGATTGACTGTTAATTCATATTGAATTGTGGGAACCAATATGGTTCAGCACGTAGGAGGAACAAAAGAGGTTCCTAGTGAGGATTTGGTGAGGAGCTGGTTGAGGTTGGGCTGAAGAACAAGAAGATTATGATGCAGGACTAACTGATCATAATGCAGAATGGCCAAAGGACCAGAAGTTTGTGTTGAAGAACTGAAGAGCTGAGAGGATGTGAGTGCAGGACCAGGAGATAACCTGAAGAACCTAGCCAGACTAGATACAGAGGCTGGAAGAACTGTTTTGGTGTCTTTTGAGAGGAAAATAGATAAAAAGAAGAAGTTGAATAAGAATCAAAATACTGCCTGATTATGATAAAAAAAGGATTTAATATCATAACAAATGAAAAAGAAAGAGGAAGAAAAATAATATATAGTTTGTTAAAACTGTAAATTTATTTAAGAAGAAGAATTGAGGAGAAAGGGAGCCAGAAAGAGGTCAAAAATGGAACAGGGAAACTATGAGGGCAAAAGAGCAAATTTTGCCAAGAACGACTCAGAGAGGTGAGAGGACAAGCAGCAAGTGAGTTTAAAGTTGCAAAACGTTGAAATAAACACAGAGAAACACAGAGAAACATTGTAAAATTGAAGGGTTGAAGATCACCTAAGAAAAACATATGGGGAAGCGCTCAATATTTGTCAGGGAAATGTGACGGGAATCACGGCAAAACCGTTCAAAACACGGAGCAGTTGTTTACCCAGAGCAAGACAGCCTCAGGGTCAAGAGCAAGTCATTCAGGGAAACTGTTTTGGCAAAACTGTTGAATCAAGGTGTGTGATTGGCTGCAAGCCAGAGTCTATTTGATCAAGGATTTAAGGGCTTTAACTTAAGAGTTAGAGCCTAAAAAATGAGGAGCACAAGCAGAAAATTCAGGGCTTTCATTGGCTGAAGTAAGTTTTAAGGTTTAATATATTGTAGAAGGAGAAAAATGTATAGTTTAAGCTTTGAAAACCCAGAGTTTTAAGAGAAGTTTTTGGTCTGAAACAAGGGGCTATAAAAGAGATCCATCTGAGACTCTTCAGGGACTGGATGAATTGGATAGCAAAGGCCACAAGAGCTACAAAAGGGGCAAAAGACCAAGGAAAGGAAGCCTGATCTGGAATAAAGCACAGGAGCCCAAGTCCAAAGTACAGAAGTCCAAGTCCAAGGAGCCCAAGTCTAAGATGCCAGAGTTTAAGATTAAGGAGCAGGAGTCCAAGACCAAGTACAAGGAGTCCAAAATATTATTGGAGGACTCCAAGTATTGAAAAATCCATATTGTTTCCTTGACCCCCGGGCCATATACCAGAAGGTTTTTAAGGGAATCTTCCTTCTGAGAGTGAATAAAAGCCCATTTTGACCACTATACATATTTCTGAGATACATTTCCCTTTACTAGAAAATTACAACCCCTTCCAGCCGGTCACTGGCTACAATCCAGGTCACACTTGGGGACTGGTGGACAGGAACCCCACAGCTTCTATTTCTGCTACATTGTCAAGTAAGTATCTAGTCCAGGTTTCAAAGAACCCTTGGGTGACCAATTTCTGACAACCATGCTGATTAATAAGCTCATATTGGGTGACTCTCAAATTACGTCAATTTATCAATGTCAATTTGCAAGGAGGAATTGGTTTCAGCTGGCAGACAGGAGCAGCTGTAACCCATTTCCAATTAACTGTTTATTTAAATCTGTTAATTTGGTCAATTTTGGTAAAGGTTTTCCAGCCTTTTGAGCCTTTTTACTTGGCTGGATGATTTCCAGCATGATAAAACTGTTGTAACTGTGCTGTTTTAGCAGAGTTAAAGTGGGAAAATGTTTGGAAACTAGATAACAATCTTTATTGGGAGATAGTGATTATATAGTTATTGTGAATCAATGGATAACAGAAACATGATTGTGTTAATCACATGGTTGGATAGTGAAGGGGTGGCTTGATCCTGGTAATGAGTCAAGCACCAAAACAAGCCATCCACCGAGAGTGATCAGCAGGTGTTCATGTTATTGTATTTGGCAATCCGAGTTGTCTTCCTAACTAGGCTTTGGGTGAATGAATAATTGGGTTGTAGGTCACAAACCCACTTACTTGGAACCTTGTTGGCGGGTTGAGCCTGCTGTTTTGACAAGAAGTATATATTTTAGTTAATTTTATTGTGATTTTTGTTAAATTGGTGAATAGTAGGATCAAAATTTTAGCCATCCTAAACTGGAATAGGGCAATTTTTGAGAATGCCTATGATTCCTAAAAGAGTTACCACAAATCCACTCTAGAACTTTTGACTTTCTATTAGAGATGCCTATAAATTATATTTATTTCAAATTCACCTCATTTTTATTTGAAATTTGGTTCTTGGATTTGAAAATCCCGCAATTTCAGATTTTTTAATTTTCACATGATGTCTATGATTTGTTAGACATATAGGAAATCTCAAATTGTACATTAGAATCCTGCATTTCTGATTCATGTACCTCACATTTTTTTGCTGTATTTTTTCTTTGGTTAATTGAGTTATCTGCTCAAGGGATCCAAAAATTGCCAATTTAAATGAATAAAAAACGTCAAATTAAATGGTTGATTTTATTAAATATTTTATTTTTCACTTGGCTGAATTGTCCGCAAGAGTGATTCAAAATTTGGACCAAAGATTTGACAATCCCACATTTTTATGTTTAGGTTCTGAATTTACATTATTAATCCCAACTGCTAGCCTGAATTGACATCATAAAATCTTCTTATCAACAACCATGAATAAATACAACAAAAAAGTAAAGATCTTCAAGATTAAAAAATTGACACTAACCAAAAACAAGATTTTTTTATAAATAAGTTCCATCAACTAAATTTTCATCATTTCAACAGAAAATAAATCAACAAAACAATAATTGTCAGAAACTATTTCTGTTCTGATTTTTGGGCCCAAACAATTCAGGATTGTATAATGCTGCTTACAGCAATCAAATGAATTTTATCTCTATAAATATAAAGTATCACAAGTTTATATTTTATGTGCTGCCCACAAATTTGTTTTATTGAGTGCATTTTATTTCATACTTAAGTTGATTGGTATTTTTTATTAGAATAAAAAATGTTTGCTATTTATACAATAGCTTATATTTTATAGAATTTTCAGACTATTATGTTAACTAAAAGCTTGGGTTTACTAATTTTCTGTTCATTCTTATATTGTGTTTACTTCTGGCCAAATTGATTCTACTAATGCTGATTTTTGATTGAATGTTCTTTCACTCCAGTAAAGCTTTACACTTGAAAGTACAATCCAAATAGTTACTTTCAATATTTTTTACCCTACATGTATACTTTTTGAAAAAACTTGCACTAAGAAATAAAACAAGTTTGTTTAGTGATGTTTGCTTTGGTCATTGTGGATTTGATATGATTTTATACTTATTTTCATGTATATATTTTAAATTATAATTCAAAGCTTCTGTGTGTTATTAGCAAAACCAGTAGTAAATAAAATTAAATAATGGTTAGTTTATGTACCTGTATTTATAGATTCTAATTTTACTGTGTGACGTTAATATCGTGTGTTCTTGACATGCATGCAGCGTGTCAGGATTTAATTAGTCCTAAAGACCCATTTTACATTAATCTTTTTGATGCAATAGCTTATTTTTTTAAAAAATTGATTGGCTTATTTTCGCTTCGAGCTGACATTATTTTCCTATTACAACAGACGTTAAAAGACGGTATTATAGTTATGCTATAAGATTTATATTATATTTAACCTTTATTGATCAGAAAATACGTGATTAAAAATAAAATTAAAAATTAAAATCCATAAATATTTCTATTTATATTACTAACTTTATTATCTGCCACGAATATTCCTTTTTATACTGTAGTTGGGTGGCGCTACTTTGTCTTCTGTTAATTAAACAATTGGCCCGAAATATAGATTTTTTAACTTAAAAATTTATCTGGGCAGTTTAATTTAATGTTTATTTAAAAGGTCTAATGCTAGCGCTATTAAGCTTATCTTAAATTGAGTACGACTTCTAAACTAAAAATTTGTCAGTCTAAATTGAAAAGTCAAACCATAAAGCCTAGTTAATACTTTTTGTTTGAAGTTAGTAGTTTATTTAAATATTGATTGTATATTAAAGTGGATTTAAAGCTGTTTATAAATGTCTTAAACAGTTGACCCATTGATGTTTCATCTCATGTGTTGCCAAGTACTAAATTCATCATAAATGATGCGACGTTATGAACAATCCAGGGTTCACTCCTAATTCCGATGGATATGTTTAGGAGCGTAGATCAATTATCATTTCATTTAGTTTAAACCGTTTGTTGTTTTGAAAATATGACATCAGAAATATTTGAAACATCATTAATGTGTAGTATTTTTAATGATGATTGGATATATTTTATTGATTCGAGGTAACGTGAAAATCCTATTGACCCCTGAACAGAACGTGCCATACATTAATCATTGTAGATGACAATGCTTTAGGGTGAAATGATTGACCCAGAAAAGCATTTAATCAATCTCAAGGATACAACTAAGACATCAAAACTACTTACATTCTGCTTCTATGCTCTTTTGCAGAGATGGGCCCTGCTATAGAGACTTCCAGTCAAACCATACCAGCTTTCTACATACCACACACTGTCCAGGCTGCCAATGCACCGTCTTCCGAATTGACAACATTGTACGGTGTACCTCATAGCCATAGATCTCATCAAACCCTTCTTAAGCATCAAGTTATCTCAATCCAAAATATATCAAAGGTTGAAGACAAGCATAGTCCAGGATCCAGAAACCCTCGCTTGGCAGATTATTTGCAGCGGCAATACCCATCAAAGCTATCTTCTCAAATTCCTTCGCAAGAGGACAAGCCTTCACCCCTCAGAACGTAGACAGGACAGTGATCAGATACTTTGGCTGTTTAACGAAAACCCCCATTCTACTTCTGCCACAAGAACCCCGAGTTAAAACCTGGTCAGTTAAGCAAAGGCATAAAAAACATAAATATACGATAAATTAAAAAGTCAAGAAAAAAAGAAATCAAAAATCAAAGACAAAAAATAAAAGAGGATAAAAAATTAAAAAGTAAAAATAACAACCGAAAATAAGAAATAATAAACCAATAAAAAAATTAAAAACCAAAAAAACAAATAGCTAAAAAAGCCAACTTTTCTGATCAACGTAAAAGCCATACCTTCCCTAAAATTCAAAGCGGGATTGGTCCAACTGTGCAGAGAGGGCTAGCAATACAACATTCTGAGCTGTCTTGCAATTCGGTTACGCTTTCTAAAAACTGAGCATCATTTGCTCTCCTGATAAATATTGGGTTCCTCTGGCCACAGTTCTGCTAAGGTGCCTCTTTGTGTGCCAGCCATAGACTAGGACTGACTTGTGGGGCATTGATGAGGTTTATATAAGGTATTCATTGTAAAGTTCATTACTAACTTTTAAATATATTTTGCCTTAGGAAGTAAATGTTGTCCATAGGGATTTTCAGCAAATGTGGATAAGAAGATTTACATTGGTTTGAATTTTGGTTTTTATATTGTATTAATCTACTTTGAAGCTTTTTCAAATGTAAAAACCTGTTGGTAAGAATTTTCGCTATTAAATTTTTACTGTTTGAATAAAAACTATTTTATAATTTGCTCAATAAAAATCATTATTCTTATTTATTTTATTCTTTGTTAAATCATACCATCCATGATTAGATTGCAGCTTAATTAGCAATTTAAATTCTAAAAAACCACTTATAAATTTCTTAAATTAATTTGTTTAACTAAGTTAATATAATTTTTTTACCCCTACCTCAAAGTAAAATGTTCTGGTAAATATAATATATACTAGTTTGAATTAAATATGGGGTTTGCAATATTTTGGCTGGTACCCTTAAAAGTTACAGTTTTTTGGGATTATAAAAAGTTTTCCTAAATATATAACATCCAAATAAAACTTTATGTTAATTACTTCAGGTTTGAATCTCATTCAGTGCTTAGTAAAATATAGATAGGCTATTTCCTGCATTGTTTAACTTGATTGGCATCTTTAAAAGTAATCATAAATCAAAAGAAGATTTAAGAGGTGCCAAACTTTAAAATATAAAAAAACTTTCCTTGTCTATAACTATTGATCTTGTTAAGTATATACTTCTGAAAAGTATATAAAACAAAATATAGGGGAATATTGAGATGATAATGATACTTTATTGATATGCATTTAGAGGGTTATATAGTATTGTAAAAAGTCACATGTTGTCTATGAACATAATGATAGCCATGTGGCTTGGCCAGTTAATGTTTCATTTAGCACCCAAAAAGTTTGATCCCCATTTAAGATGGGTGGCTGATAAGGGTGCCACCAACTTAGTGATTAAATGAGAAATTGCTTTTCCAAGAGAAAAAAATCATAGATGTTGTGACCTGTTCCCCTGAGATGCTGGAAGATAGAATCTTAGGAATTTTTTGAGAGTGTCGGGATTTTGGCTTAGTATTTATCTAGTTTTGCATTAGGGACAAATAACTGTAACTTGTGTTGTGTGGTTCTTGCCTTTCATAGGCAGAATTAATCATGATACAAGCGTTTAAACCTGTGTGATAACCAATTCATTTGATGATGTAGGCATTGTTGGTTTTAACTTTCATAACAATCCCTTGTGGCACTCCTACTCCTAGGAAGTCACCAAGATGTGTACTGTATCAAAGCCAGGGACCGGCTGGGTTGGGGTTGTCATCCTCAGAGATACTTTTTCTATTAAAAAATGAATTATCTAACCACCTTGAAAGGGACTCATTATTCCTCCAATCATCATTGAAAATTGATATCTAGGGAAGAAAATATTTCACAGCAATGCATAGGCTATCAAAGCAGCTCTATCTCTAGGAGGCTTTTTTCATGATAATCTTCAATACAAAAATATCCTGGGTCTCAAGGTTATTTGCACCACTTAACTCATTCCTTAACCAGAAGTTTTCTATGAGTAAACAGATTAAAGTTCTGCCTCTTCTGATTCTCTTGATCAGCTTCAAAATCATTAGCACTAGGGAAGTTTTATGTCACAAAAAGAGAGAATAAGGGTTGAGATAGTATTTATTAACAGAAGAAATATCCCTTTATAAACCATCTCATTTGTCACTGCTTTTGTTTTATTTTGACCATCTATTCATTCAAAAACATTTTAATGATCTAAAAGATCTTTGGTTACTTCAAACTAACCATATATGTAACCATCAAGATTCATATCAAGCGCCCAACAAAGTTCCCTCTTGCCATCAAAAGATTTACAAAAGGCTCTATCAACTTTCTAGCTAGCCTTCTTCTTATAGTGGTTTCCCCCCAACCTTTACACCTTCAGAATGGCTTTTTTAAAATCCTAAACCATTGACACTCACTTTTTGTTATAATAAATTAAGCTCACACACTTACTTTTTTAAATGCTCAAAGTATTAATTCACTGTTTTCTTGTTTATAATTTAAGTTTTTGGCTTTCAACCAGTCATATTCATCAGGAAACATGCCACAACTCAACCAATGATTACATAGCGCAAAACTAGATCATTTCTGAAGTTTGACTACAATCCAAAAAAGAAATTAATTTTTACTGCTCAAACCTTTCAAAGAATTAACCAGTTCACTGTTTCAGCACCAGAGTTTTTGTGGTACAGGGTGCCACCCCTCAGTATTACTATGGTAGGACTCTTTCTTTATTTGGAAAAGTATAAGGGAAACTGCTACTCTTTTTTGTGTTTTACGTTGGAGAATAACTCTCATAATCATATAATATCATTTCTAATTAGGGACTAATTGACGCACCTGTGGCTAGCTGCAAATGCATTGATGATCAACTCATTTCTTGCGCTCACTATATAAATTGGTATATTGTCCTTCTGCCCCTTTTGCCAAACATGGACCCTAAGAAAAGTAGTCTGAAACCCTATTCTACACCTAGTTTCCCAAAGACGGCCCTACTATTGCTGCAACCACCTGAATCCCAAGTCACACCTCTAAATGTTCACTTCTCATTCAATCTAAGCCATTTCCCTCTCAATATTTCCCAAAATATTTGAGCTGTTTAAGAATAGATTAATGTCTGTCAGTCTAGACCTTTAGTCAGTATGACTCACCTTTTCCTCTCCCTTCTCCTCCAACTATAAAAGACCCCCAGAAGGCTCCTAATAGAAACAACCATTTATCATACAAACATAACCAACAACTTTTTATTCTTGGATTACTTGCAGAGCCCCCAAAATAGAGGTTCTGTTGAGTAAGAAGATATTAGTCCTGTTGTGTTCCCAGTTGCTGCTCAGCTACATCCAAGCCACCCTTAGAACCTTTGAGCATCATATTTTTCTTTATTTTTTCTTACCCAATTTAAAAGTATAATACTATTTAAATTTTTTGTTCTTTTAAACTTCTGTACATATTTTTACTCCTAAAAAAAGAAAAATATCTTACCCAAACAGCTTTGTATCCTGATCTCATAGCAAAAAAATCTTTATCTACCCTAGAAACTTTATTAAGAAACCTCTTATCTGCAATTTTCTTGACATTTATTTTTTATTTTAAATACTGAAATAAAACCAAGGCAAAACATATTACATTTTTCTAACTTGATAAATAAATTTGGCAAAACATTAAAACATTTCTTCAAACTGCTTTGACCTGTTCCCAACTTATTTTTTGTGTATATTATTTCAAATAACTATTAAGTCACCTATGAAGGCTTTATAATTTTTTATCTAGGCTCTCTAACCTAATATTTCTCATCAGTTAACTTCTCAGACTCAGGTAAAAAGTCTTCACAAGTAAATTAACTTAGGCTTGATTATCATCAGTGACATACACTTTAGGTCATCAACAAAAGACATTTTTCATGAATTGCCACTGTTTTTACTCACTCAAGTAGTTAGCTTAAGCTTCCAGGCTCAAAATAACCTGTTTACTTCCTGGAAACATTCAAAACACCAAGTTTTGCAGCTGTTTCTTTAGACAGCCACCTCAATGATGGTTCTGGGCATAACTAAGCTTTCCTAGCAGCTTCAAGACCTTTTTAAAGCTATCAGAGATGTCACAAAGGACAAAATTTTATTAACAATGCTCATGAAAGAGCCTCAACCATGATATTTAAACAAAAAATCCTGCAGGCTGCCTGCCCGCAGGCCCAGCTGTCTGGCCTCCTGCATTTTTTGAGCTCAAACCAGAGATGAATTTGACTTTGATGAAACTTCTGAGACCTATCAATCTATATTTACCTGTGTCAATGCCTTGCCTGCAAAAGGATTCTGTTAATTCTACATATGAGAGCACAAGTCTGGTCAATAATACCAAGATAACTGGGGTCACCAAGGCTGGGGAATTAGGAGACTTTTTTTAGAAGGTGGGCTGCCCAAGGATGACCAATTTTGCAACTCAAAAAAAGAATTTGAGTCTTCTTATTCCAATCCCTAGCCAATGAAAAATTTCCTGTTTGAGATGCCACCAAGAGCTGCCAAACCTTGATAAATAGTACCACCTGGCCCAAGGGGGATTAAATTTTTTTTATGATATGTGAGCATACTTATACCCTGGGCCACCAGAAAGTTGGTCATTGTCATTATTTCAATAAAGTGATACAAAACTTTGGATCAATCAGGTCATTTCATATTTTATTTTAGCTCTATTTTATTGGCAGTCTAATCTTTGCGGCCTTGTTTCTCACGTTCATCAACTCCAAGAAACTGCAGACCGCCCACCTGGACTATATATCCCACCAAGAGCATTTTTTAGCCCAGTACATTTCACAAAATATCCGCCCAACCCAGCATATTCAAAGTTCACTCCGAGGGAATTTGCTTTACAATCTTAAAGCCAGAACTTGAGAGACTAAGATTATTGGAAGAAAAGAAGCCTGGATTACCATGACCCTTTTTTATTCCAAGATAAATATAACTACCTGCCAGCCTACTAAGTTTCTATGATCTTGTCTCTTACCCTGCAGCCCAACCGCCCTCAGGAATCTGTGGCCATAAATGAGTTCACTTCAACACAACTGTTTGGAGTGATGTACATCACTCTTAATAGGCTTGTTGATTCCATGGTTTCCTCCAAAGGACCCTGGGCCAACCTAGGCCAATCTCTATCCTATATTTTAAAGTTAGCTCCTATCTTATGATGGGCCCTACCCTCCAGGCCTGTGAGATGTCCGCCTGCAAGTTCTCAGGAACCCCTTCATGAGATGAATTTCTCTACAAGGAAGACATAAAAAGAGAAAACTTACCCTTAGTCTAGGTTAAGTTATCCAACTTCATGCCTCCTGCAGTTGGTACTAGGATCTTAGAGCTCTTTTAGCACATCTTTCTCCAGCTAGTCACAACTTTCCTACTATTTTATAGCATTATTTGGGTGTCATCCCAGTCTTATTTTCATATCCAGATTATATCTCTTTGTTCACAAGAGCTAGACATACCAACAAACTATTAAATAATTACTTGTCTTAGGCCATCATTCTCTTCTTGGCCAACATTAGCCCCTCCTAAAAAAACTGTTTAACATGTAGATCATCACACCCCTTGTACTCTTAACCCTGATTATAACTTATGCAGATTATGGTTGAAAGCTCATATCTTGTCTCCAATTTGTAATATTTTTATTGGAGTAAATTTATCTCTAATCTTCTCTTATTTTTGGCTTATTGCCCTTTCTAGAATGCTGTATGTTGTGAATTCCGCTATTTACCATGTATTGATTTTGCCTTTGGTGGGTCTTTTTGAGGACAAATCTCTGTCTTGTGCTTTTGCTTCTTGAAATGAGTCAATGACCAAACTGGGAAATACAATGGATCAGTTTCCTGATTCTGCGCAACTCACTTGCCCTACTCATTCTTGTGGCAAGTGATCCTACTGTCCATGTACTGTTTGTGGTAAAGCTACACAGTATATATTCTCAATTTTTATACCCAATATAATTAAGTTCTATTCACATTTTTGTCTTTGTGTCTTCCAGTACTTTGGCGCCTCTCCCTAGCCACAACTAGTAGAGATTATTCATCCAGGGCCACAAGTTAATCACATAGCCTTCCCTGCCATCTAACCAAGACTTAGTAAAAATCCAATCCTAAGGTTAGGATTCCCTGTTGTGTGTCTGTGCTGCGCCTCAGAATAATACACTGTAAGTTAAAGCCATTGCCAGTTTGTAATTTCTTGGGTAAAGATAACCAGGGTTCTAACTTAGTACTGACAATGACAGGCTTGTGCTCATGAATAAGTTCATATAGACTTTTTAGCCACTATTGCAATTGACACATGTTTGATATATCATTGATGCTGTAAGGAGAATGTTAGCCCAGAGTTGTGGATTGTTGGCAGATAGCTAACTAAGTGACTCTACAAGAGCATTGTTCAATCATTTTCACTCTTCTTTTTACTTGAGGTGATAAAGGCTGGCAACTGTATTTCTCATTTTTAGCAAGGTAGATATTGGTGTCAATGGTGATGGGTTTTTTCTTTATCAGCAGTCATAAGTTTAAGTTTTACAAACTTGGCTATGATTTTTGCTAATAAACTATCTCCCATTATTTCCTTTATGTTCTTTTGTGGCTTGTGTCACAGGCCATCATGTTGCATAATTAATGGATGTAACAATGTATTGTTTGCTTTTTTATCTCCTGAAATGACCTCATAATGTCCAATTTCCACATCTTGAATGATTGGGTGATTGATACCAGCATCACAGACTTGTGAGTGCCTTAGAATGCACTTATTGTTAACATAATTTGAATTGTTTAGGCCTCTTTGATGTTGTCTAACCTGTTAGGCCACCAGTAGCAAGTCTTAAAAAATTCACACAGATTTTTCTATGCTTATGACCCAAATTTTTGTACAGTGTCACAAGTGACAGTTTTCCACTATCAATTATCAAAGTGGAAATCCATTCCCAGAATTCAAACCTCAGACTCCCATGGGCCAGCAGGCTGCTGGCCCAGCTGCAAACCCACTTGCGCTTTTTTGGGCTTGAACCAGAAGTGAATTTTACTTTGTAGAAACCTCCCAGACCCACCAGTGGAGTATCTTTCACACTCAAACCCTTCCATTTGGTAAATTTTCTTAGCCCAATCAAGGAGATCAACAATCCAAATATGCCCCTGCAACCTCCCAGACTGCCATCAATGAAACAACACCTTCACATTACCCCAAGACTGAGGCCTGCAAGGAGATGTCAAATTCATTCTCTTGAAAAGAAAATCTTAGATTTCCCGCCTAACCCAGCCAATGAGGACTCAACAACTTTGGGCATTCTCAGGAATGTGCAAACTCTTTTAAGCGCCATTCCTTGGGCCACAAGAAATTGCAAAAGTTTTCCCAAGTTTGATGAGCATACTTATACCCTGGAGATGCCAGGAATATTCTTATTGCCATTCTTACAATAAAGTGTTATTAAACTTTAGTTTACACAGGTTATAACTTACTTCTTTTATCACTTTATCATATACAGTTTGATCTCTCAGGCTCTGCCTCTGCAGTCAATCATTCCCAATAAACTGCAGTCCAACCTTCTTAGTTATACTGACCCCCTAGAGTCTCATACAGCCTGCTCATTTCACCAAGTATCCTCTGAACCCAGGCTACCCTGAGTTTACCCTTGAAGAGATCCTCTTCTATAGTCCAAAAGCCCAAACTAGAGAAACTAAGCTTATTGGTTGTGAAGGACTTGGATAACCAAACAGCCTGGCTTTTTTGCAACAAGTACAACCACTTTCCTGTGTATCTAGTACCCATGACTACCTCATTGATCCTGCGGCTCAATTACTTGCAAGAACCAGCAGCAATCAGTGAATTCACCTTAACTCAGATATTTGGTGCCCTGTATATCACCCTTAAAGGCCTAATTGATTATATGGTGCCTTCACGTGGGCCTTAGTCCATTATTAAAAAATCTCTCTTTTACATAATAAAGTTGGCCCCTGTCCTATGGTGGGCCCTTTTCTTTGGACCCGCGGGCCATCTGCCCGCAAGTTGTCCAGAATCCACCTCTGGATGTATTTCTGACAGTTAGTAAAGGATTATGTCAATATTTTGTATTAATGATAATTATGATACTGTATCTTTACTTGGTAATATTTGGTGTATAGTGACATATAAATTTTCAAACATATGTTTTTTCTTAATGACTTTATCTTGAATGTTCATTAGTGTGCCAGGTAGAAACCCCTATCAGAGATTCCCTATGATTAACATGGACCACTCAGGGTCTCTATCCGTGAATAGTAGAAGCTTATGATGTAGCCTTGATAGGGCATCTGCAGTACGTAGCTCCTTGCCTGGTTTATATTCAATTATTATTATATGCCTTTTTATTAGGCTCATACATTCAGCTTATTGTCAAGATAGGTGTAGTTGTGTTTTCAATAATATCAGTGACTTGTTTTATTTAGCACTTTGAATATTTATGCGCTTTTTAAATAGCAATGCCATATAATTAAACAGTGGACAATAGGTATAAGGTTTTCCATGAATTGGATATTTTTTCATTTTTGGACAGCTTTCTTGATTCATACCCCACAGGAAGGAGGTCTTTTTCTGCAGTTTGAATCCTAAGCACTCTTCTAATTGCATAGTTGAAGGCATCAGTTTCCAACCCATAGATTCCTTTGGAGTTAGAAAATTGTAAGATTAGGCGATGATCATCTGCTTCTTTAGTTTTCAAAAGTATTTCTCTCTTAATGATGTCCACACAAGTTTGCTTGTTTTGCTGGTGATTGCAGACAAGAGAGTGGTTAGGGCTCCCAAATAAGGGATTAACCTTATGACCTATGCAACTTTTACCAAGAACTTTCAGATTTCACTCTTGTTATGTGATGCTGGCATGTCTGTAATGACTCTTACCTTTTCTGGTTCTGGTTTAATCCCATCTTTACCACTTATGTGGCCTAGGAATAAGAGTTTGGTCAAAAAGAATTAACACTTGAAAGGCTTGGCTACTAGTTGGTTCTCTTTGGGTGTATTAACTGCCATGCAACATCTTTTCAATGTTGCTCCTTGTCAGGGCTGTAGATAATTATGTTACCTAAGTAAACTATGGCCCTTTTCCCAATGTGGTTTCTTAATACTTTGATAATAAAGGCTACAAAGATGCTTGGGGTATTTTTCATGCTGCTGTAACTGTGCTGTTTTAGCAGAGTTACAAGGGGAGCAATATTTGGAAACTATATAATATTCTTTATTGAGATATATGTATTATATAGTCATTGTGAATTGTGGATAACAGGAACATGATAGTGTTGATCACACTGTGGGATGATAAACGGGGTGGTCTGATCCTGATAATGAGTTAAGCGCCAAAACAAGGTATCCACCAAAAGGAATCAGCTTCTGTTCATGTTGTTGGACTTGGAAATTAGAGTCAACTGACTAGTTTGGCTTTGAGTGACTGGATAATTGGATTTTGGGTCACAAACCTGCTTACTTGGAAGCTTGCTGGTGGGTTGAGCCTGCTGTTTTGTCACCCCCAACTGAAAGTTGGCCTTCTCTGGGGGCAGGTTGTCAGGGAGGTTGTTGAAAGCCCAGGCGTCATACTGGACAAATGTTGTTTGGTGGCAGGCAGGACAGTCTCATGTTGCTTTTGTCCTGCTTTACAGGATCTCAGGCAATCATGATGGAGAACTTTTTCTTGTTTGCGTTTTCTGAGTCCTTGCACAAGATAAGTGTTGTTTTTCCTTTAGGATAATGACAGGGCCTACTTTTTCTGGCTGTAGTTTACTCTTGTTGGTATTCATTACCCAGACTTTGACACCAATATCATTTCTGTCTTGAAAGGGATCAAAAGTGTTCTATAGACGTTTTTCTTCCCTTTCTAGTTGATTGCATTTGACCTGCATGACTTGAGGGTCCGAGCGGGATGAAAATTTACTGGGAATTTCCTGCTTAGGTCCTGATAGTGCTTGGATGATATTGAGTTGTGTGCTATAAACTAGCTCAAAAGGGCTTTTCCTGGTGGATCTGTTCACACAGGTCTGGCATACAAGCAATGGAGTTAATAACTGCTTATACCAGTCCTCAGGTCTCCTGGATGTGAGTTTGACCGGGGCCTGTACTAGGCTGCCATTCAGCTGCTCTACGCGTTCATTGGCCTGAAGATGATAAGGTGTTATTACTGTGTGCTGGACCTTGTTCTTGGTGAGTAATCATTGGTATTTTAAGAGGTCAGTTCTTTGCCCTCCATTGATTATCAGGAGTTCTGGCTTTCCAAACTTGCTGATGATGTAACTGTGCTGTTTTAGCAGAGTTACACGGGGAAAAATATTTAGAAACTAGATAATAATCTTTATTGGGAGATAGTGATTATATAGTCATGGTGAATCAAGGATAGTAGGAACAAGATTGGTGATCACATGGCTGGATGGAAGAGGGGGTGGCTTGATCCTGTTAATGAGTCAAGCACCAAATTGAGGTATCCACCTGAAGGATCATCATCTGTTCATGTTGTTGGATTTGGTAATTTGAGTTGACTTCCTAGTCTGGCTTTGGGTGACCAGATAATTGGATTGTGGGTCACAAGCCTGCTTGGTTAGAGCCTTGCTGGCAGGTCAAGCCTGCTGTTTCAACACTGATGTTTTATTCTTCTATAAATTGCTGCACATCATTGCCTTGGGTGAGTTTTTACTGCTTGCGCCACTGGCCAGCAAGTAGCAAAGTCTATAGAGGCAATGATATGTTTTTTCTCATTGTGCTTTCCTGGAATGGGGCCCACAATGTCTAGGGCCCATACCTTGAAGGGTAGCTGTGAACAAATAGGCAGTAAAAACTTAGATGGAATATTGCTTTTTGCAAATTTCTCCCATACTTTGCAATGGTCTAAGACTTCTTGGATGTCATGGTATAAGGTCAGCCACCATGCTTTGTGTTTAAGAAATTCATAAAGGTTGCGGCTTTTTGTGTGCCCTAGGTCTCTGTGATAACCTAGGTGTTGAGCAACTTGGGTTATTGCTGGTTTTTTCAAAGCTACAGATAGATGTTAGCCTTGCCAATGTACTCTACCTAATCCTATGCAAGAGCACTACAGACTACAATAGAATAGAACTTTGAAGATAATTAAATTTATTGGAACTGGAGTACAATCTAGCCAGCGGCTTCAATCTATCCAGGTGTAACTAAGAACTTGTTGTTATCTTTTAAGGTGTATGTATCAATATATACTGCAACAACCCTTGTTGTTGTCCTTTCAGACAGTTATTAATGGCTACCTTTGCAAAAGGTCCATCTTTGCTGCCTGTGTCTATCCTGATTGGTTGTCCTTGGCACGTGTGCTGCTACTGGCCTTAGCGAGCTGCATGGCAGTTCAGCTACAGCCTACACTCTTCTTCAGCTAGCCTACTGTCATTTATTGATTGGTTGTATCTTACACACCTATTTTTGCTCTAAGAAACTACACCGTATTTTGTTGACACTTATAAATGGTTCCTAATATGTCCTTCTACATTGGAAGGTAGAATTACGGTATTCCATTTGCTAGCTTAATCAGTGATCCTTTACTGGCTGGCAAGCCTTCTTCTTATTAATGCAACAGGTCAAATTAGGGATTATACATTGTAAAATAGCAGACTTGATCCAATATTGACCCATGGATTATCTGCCGTGTAATGCTGACCCAAACCAATAAGGAACCCAATTATATGCTGTGTAATGCTGATCCACACTTGGTATTTTCTATATATTTGCATATCACTTGTTTGATATGATTATATATGCCCATCAGGCTGTGAGAGACTGATTTGATATAAAGTCCAGTAGTGTGGATTGGGAGATATACAATTGATGATTTTGAGATAACATGTTGTGTAATAAATGATAATCACTATATTGGCTAACGTTTATACACCATATAAAAACCATATCAACTATAATAAACTATTGATATACGGCTTATAGTCATTACACATTGGAATGATGATCTAGTAATAATACAGCATATAACTGCCATATCAATTATGATAAAATAATGACTATACAGTGTATAATTACCATACTTAATAGAATATTGACCTAGCAATAATAAGGCATGTAACTGATAGAGATCTGCGTACAATGATTAGCCTGATCATTTGTGGTCAATAAGCCTAATCTCACATTTCCCCTTCTTGACTATAAACAGGGAGGGTAAGAATAGAATAAGGCATTATGTTTTCCAACCATGTCTTCCCGTCTTAGCAGTAAAGAGGAGTACCAGGAGTTCTTGGCAACTATGACAAGGAGCGTCACTAAGAATTCAACTGCCAGAGTAAAGAGGCACACTGCCTCCAGTTTTACAGTTGGTGTTTGCTATGCGCTCACAAGTTCAATACTTGCTCAGAGTTGTCCTTGGCCACTACTGTGGTCATCAATCCTTTTCAGGGCCTGCATAGTCCAATCCTGGAGCAGGGGGTTGAGCAGGGAAGTCTTTCCCTTTTGGTGATTGCAGGTGTACATCGGGCTTCCTCAGTGGACCCAGAGGCTTGGCAAGCTAGGGCAGTTGTTCCCTGCCCTCCTACTGTGCCCTATACACTTGATCTGGCCTTTTTAGGGTCTGTGGTCTTACATATGACCCAGATCATGTGGACTTTGAGGTGAATAGCCTGTTTTAGGGCTATGAGCTTATGAGTGAGTTTCTCTTTGCCCTTCTGTCTTGTGAGAAGGGGGTGGATATTCACTCCTGTATTTGGTATTCTGAACAGTACCACCATCCTGAAGTTTGCTCTGTAGCCCTTTGTGAGCTGGCCTGTCCTCCAGAGGAGATTTTGGTAGAACTGCTTTGCTCTAATGTTGCGCTGTATGCTGAGTATGTGTGAGTCATCAATTTTAATTGCGCAGTATTGCAAGTCTGGTCTTGTGCTTGGGGGCCTAGTCCAAACTCTATACTTGTCAGTGGGATCTTTGGTGTGCTGATAACCAGCATAATCAACCTGCTGCTGTCATCAACCTGACCTTGGAAAAGCTGGATACTGAGATCCTGCTCATTATCTTCCATATATAGATTTGTTTGGTAACTTTTTTCTGGTCCCTAAGCCTTTGCTTCCTTGTGGTTCCTTGGGCCAGATGCAGGCCATCCTGGAGTTTTACCATTGTGAAGTGTTGCGCTGTCAGCAGGGTCTTCTTATTGACTATTCCTCAGAGGGATTTATTGTGGAGTGCCTGGTGTTGAGGGCGTTCTTCCCCATTGAGTGTGGTCTGGGTCTCCTGACAGATACGGAGCTGGCCTTGACTGCGCCCATCATGTACTGGGAGCAGCTCTCCCTGAGGCGCAGCGTATGTAGCTTCAAAACATTGTTATTCTTTATCAGGTGATAGCCACCCACGCTTTAGGTGCCTATGTGGAGGTTACCACCCATCAAAACCTGAGGAACCTGAAGAGGACCCTCAGTAATAAATATTTGCAGGACTAGTCCTTCCCAACATTTTGCACTTTTATATATATTTTTATATTTTTTTATCTTTTTATATCTTTTATACCTTTCTTACTTTCTTTTATGATAAGTTCAAGATGGTGTTTAATTAGGCCCTTTCTTTGGGTTGCAGAATGGACGTAAAAACTTTGTGTGTATGCAGTTGAATATGTGTCCACTATTTTATCTTTAATGGTGTAGGTGTCAGGTGAGGTTTTCTCTATGATCTTAAAGGGGCTTACCCAAAGCTTGTCTAGTTTGTGATATCTACCCACACCTTAAGTGTTGCAGAATGCAACCCCTTCCCTACCTCAAAAGAAGGCAATGAGGCTCTATTAGTGAAGGCCCTCTCAAATCTGACCTGTGTCTTAATAGCTGTGTTACTAAAAGCCAAGGCCTGCAATTTGATGAGGGTGTTGGCCAGTCAACCTAGGTACTGGTTATAGAAAATTTTCCCAGGGTCACTTGTGGCCAAGTATAGGATGGGCAGAATAACAGGGTGGCAACCATACATCAGTTAAAATGAGACATATATGTGGTAGAGTGAAGAAAAATGTTGTACACAAACACTGCTGCTCCTAAGTACGTTTCCCAGGAAGATGTACACAATAACACTTATTTCTGGAGGATCTGGGTTAGGGTACCATTGGCGTGTTCCACCATCCCATTGGTTTCAGGGTGGTATGGGGTGGAGAGTACCCCCACAAACTCCCATGAGGTTGTTCATTCTTGATTTTACTGAGGCCGTAAAGTTAGTCCCATTATCTGAGAGTCATAACTGTGGGCAGTCGTGGCAAAGTATGATGATGTCCAAGACAAATTTTGCAGTAGAAGTAGCATCTACTTTCCTTAGAGGCCAGTCTTCCACCCACTTAGTAAGGTAATCTATAGCCACTATCACATAACAAAAGCCAGGGCCGCTATATGGGAGTGGTCCCACTACATCCATTGATACATTATGCCAGGCAAAGTGGGGTTGCATCATTTGATAAGTTATGCTTTTCTGTGGTGGCTTATTCCCTTGGCATTTGATGCAGCAGTTGATTGTCTCTTTAATGTCAAAATTTATTGCTTCCCAGAAGTAGGTGCAAGACAGGATCTCCTTGGTTTTCTGAAAGGCACCATGACCTGTTGTCTTATGAGCAGCTGTGAAAATGCTAGTCCTTTCAGAGGAGGAGGAAATATGTGTTCCTTGCCATCCACCAACTTGTATAGCACTCCATTATGTAGTACTGTATCCTTCCAAAGGCTTTTAGGATATGCTGCACTTTCTCAGGCTTGTTGATAAACTCCCCAGTCATCATTTTGTGGTACAGCTGATCTGCTAATGGGCTCACTAAGGCCACATTAGGTAAGCATGATAGGCAGTCTGCCTTCTGGTGCTTGCTGCCAGGGCAATGAACAATTTTGTAGTCCAAGGCATGTAGTTTCAGCGCCCACCAAGCAAGTCAGCTTCTGGTTCCTTAATATGAAGCCAAGTTAGTGATGTGTGGTCTGTGACCACTGTGAACAGTACGCCATGTATGCAGACCCAAAATTGCTTGTACATGTAGATGACTACCAGGCCTTTGTGCTCTGTCACTGTGTAGTTGTGTTCATGAACGTTTAGTGTTCTACTAGCGTGAACCACATGGTGTTTGAGTATTTTGTTGTCAAGTTGGGATAGTACAGCCCCAACTTCTGTAAGTGAGGCGTTGGTATGGATCCCAAAGGATCTGTCAAAGTCTGGGTACATCAGAACAGGGTTGCTTGACAAGGCCAAGCGTAGTTTATTTAAGGCTCCTTGGCATTGCTTACTCCATACAAAGTCAACTCCCAATTTCAGCAAGTGGAAGAGAGGTTTTCCAATGGCTGCAAAGAGGGGGATGAGACACCAATAGTAGCCAACCATTCCCAAGAAGACCTGTACATCACGTTTTGATTCAGGTTGCTTCATCTTAGAGATGGCTTCAGTTTTTGCAGGCTGGGGCTGCAGGCCATGACTATCCATGACAAAGCCCAGGTATTCCAGCTGGTCTTTAAAGAACTGGCATTTTTACAACTTTATCTTAAGATTGGCAGCTGCTAGTCTCTTGAAGACCTCCTCCAAGTGAGCTATATGCTTGATGAAAGTCCTAGAGAAGACATTGATATTTTCCAAGTACACTAGGATACAGGAGAGTTTTGGTCACCAAGGATGGTGTCCATTGCTTGCTGGAAGGTTGTGGGGCATTGCACAGCCCTTGTGGCATCCTTGTCAGTTGAAATAGTCCTTGTGAGGTTACAATGGCGCATTTTTCTTGTTCTTTGGGGGTGTTTTAATCTGCTAATAGCCTGATATGAGATATATGGCAGAGAAGTACTTGGTGCCTCTGAGGCAGTCTAATGCGTCATCTATGCAAGGCAAGGAGTATGAGTCCTTTTTGGTAACCTTGTTGAGGCCTTGATAGTTGATGACAACTCAGTTAGAGCCATCTTTCTTCTTTAAAATCAGGATAGGGGACGCCCAAGGACTTTTGAATGGGATCAGCATACCTTGTTTCAGCAGTTTGCTGACTTCCTCAGAGACAACTTCTTTGTTTGCTTTTGATTGCTGTATGGGGCGCATGCGGATTAGAGGAGTGGTCCCTGTATCAATGTGGTGGTTTATTCCTTCAGCACAACCCAGATCATGATTGCTTTCAGCAAAGATTGTGCTGTAATTCTCAAACAACAATTATGCCTGAGCTTTTTCCTCAGGGCCAAGGGAGGAAAGTTCTGCTAGGGGTGTAGTCAGATGGACTGCTGACTCAGGGCTGTCTGGTATACCCATTCCCTTGAATGTGTCTTATCCATTAAGCTCGGATAGTTCCTCTGTGGGGTAGAAGTTTAAGAAGCCTACCACTTGGTCTTTCTTGATAGAAAGTGTCTTATTTGTGATATTAGCCAAGATGCATATGTATCTCCTGTTAGCAAGGGGTAACAATACCCAACGCAATGCACAGTTTGAAGCAAGAACGGCCCCAGGGTTCAATGACTTCCCCTTATAGACCTTCAGGGAGAACCACAGATAGCCAAGTCTCTGCAATCTTCTGGTGTTCAGGTTCCAGAAAAAATTCAGACCTGGTCCTTAACAGGATACCTTTATGCTCTAGAATCTGTGTAGGAGGTTTATGTCTATGTTTCCCAACTAAGTTTGTATTCCACAGAGACAATTCCGTTGGCATAGTCCAGGTTGACAAACTTGCAGGGCTTGAGAGCAGTGTCTTGTTCTTCCCTACTGAAGAACAAGGGTAAGATTTGTCCAAGAATTTTGAAGGTGGCAAGACCCCAATGTGCCATAACTCCATATTTCACCAGGAAGGAGGTGCTTATGAGAGAATCATAGGTATTTTTTGGCAGTACAACTGCTGGGGCAGATACTGCAATGGAACCAAATTGCATAGATAGTGCGCTGTATGCTCCCACAGAGTAAGTGAGCTCTTAGCCAGCTGTACTGAAGGGCAATCTGTAGTCAACATCTGGGGCTATACTCAATTTCTTCACCATTTTAGTGGAGATAATGTTAAACAAAGCACTGCCATCCACTTTTGTTAAAATGCAATTTTTTTAACCAATATGTTAATGTAGGTACAATCAATATAAGTGTCATCAAGGCTTTTAAATATGTGTCCCGTCCTCCTTGTCACTCTCCAGGGTGCAGAGCAGGCTTTTGCAGACATTGGGGTATGCGGACTTAAGTTCCTCCAGAGGGAAAGCTACTTGTATCAACTTCAAGTTTGGGGTGTTGTTGAAGCATTGAAAACGGCGATTTTTCCTGGCGTCCTGTATTTGGGCTGAATAAGGTTTTGATACTTCAGCTAGGGCAGACTCTTTGTGCTGGACTTTAGTTTGAGAGCAGGTAGTCACAGCATAGAGATTGTTAGCTACAACCATGTGAATTGCGTTCTCATGCAGATCTTTTGGGAAGTGTAATTTGGGGCCAGGTTTGATGGGAAGGTTGAGGATTCTGGCAGAAGTATAATTTCCCTCTTCTACTCTGTCTTGGCTTTTCCTTGTTGATGCTAGTGGGATGGGTTTTTATGATGTGTACCTTCTTGGTGTTGTTTTGACATTTTGATTCTCAATGTCCTGCTGTATTACAGGCAATGTAATAAGGACCCTTCATATAAGGAGAGTGGGCAGAGGATTTCACACTATTTTTCTTCTAGAAGTGTGGTTTTTCTTAGGCTGGCTTCAGCTGCTTGGACTTGGGTCAATTAGGGGGACTTAAAATTTCAGTGTGGCATCAAATACAGTTCATAATCTCTTAAATGTCCTTCCCCTTGAGTAAGCAGGGACCATTGCTCTGTGAAGTTCTTTATAGGGATGGGTTGCCTGTTTAACCACAGCTCAGATGTCAAAGATCAAAACTATGCCAGAACACAGGAGTACTAGTGCATTGTGATAAAACTTTTCTGCAAATTCTTGCAGTGTTTTGACTGGGGAAAACTTTATGGCTCCAAATTTGGGTTTCCTGGTGAAGAGGATGTCCTCTCCACTAAACTCCTCAAGTACAGCCTGATTTGCCTCCTAGTAGCTCCAGTTAGTTGCAGGTAGTTGTGGCATCACCAGGTTATCACATACTGTGTCCAAGGTGGTGATAAGTGTGGTTGCCTTCTGATGATTACTGGCGCCTCTCATGACCATTTTCAAAAGTCTCAGGAAGGAATGCACATTTCCTTGCTTGTCAAATTTGGGGAGGTTGATAGGTTGAACTGTTCATTTTTGATTGTAGACTCAAAGTGCTGGCAGGAAGAGGCAGTTGATTGCCTATTTGCAATATAGCTACGCCTAGCCCTAGGTATGGCTTTTGGTGTGAATGGTTCTATGTTAGAAAGAGTGGTGAACACCTCAGGAATCCCCCTGTTTGTGTCTTTCACTTCCTTGTCATATATGTTGTTTGCGTTCTCATAGTGATTGTTTGGCATAGAGGATGTTGTCTGTTGGCTGGTGGGGATGCATTTACAGCCTTTTGTTTTTGTTAGGTGAACACGGGCTTACATTCTGGCCAGGAAGTTGTGGACATTCAGATTGTCTATCTGGAGGTTTTTCTGGCAGAGCTTGGACTCTATACCCAGTGTGGTTTTGGACAGGCGTGAAATGACATTCTTCATGGTCACTTGCTCTGTTTACAGGGCTATTATAGTCTCATGAGCTCTGGCAAACTCCTCCTTGTATCCATCAATTATACTTTTAAGGTTTGCCACCTTTGTCTCCAGTGCTGCAACCCTGGCATTGTTTAGGCATTGCAATGGTTTTGGTGTGGACAAACAAAATACCTTCAGTTGATTGTCCACCTTTGCTTTCAATCTCTGGAAGTCATCCAGAACGTACTTTTCAAATTTTTGTAGTATTGAACCAAGCTGTCCCACCTCCTTGTCCAAGGAGATGATATTTTAGTCCATGGTAGCCAGATCTTCTGCTACTCTAACACTGCACCTATCTGATTCAGCGTAGAGCTTGTGTACATCTTGAAGCCATGCTGGGGAGGCTCCACAAGCGTCCATTGTCTTATATAACATAGAACTAAACTTTGTGTTGAGGATGTCAATCAGTTTATCTATACAGACATGAGAATTCCCCCATAGACTGATTAGACAGGACTACGGCGTGCATCTCTAAAAAGGAGGCATTGGCTGTGGCCCACTGCTAAGCCCAATCACAACAGCAGGGGGATTCACCCAGAGAAGACAACTCAAGATTCTGATGGGTGGTAACAATCTAAGAGGCTTTACAGAAGGCTGTAAAAAGCCAGCAAGGTATTCCATGGTGTGTTCTCTTCCAGAAAGGTGCTCCTGGAGGGCTTGGAATAAAGCATTTTGATAAAGCCAGTAGAGCTGCCAGCAAGTTTCCTGGACACAATAGTGAAAGAAGATTCTGAGGTTCTGGTCAGATTGGTTGAAAGGACATAGGAGGAACCTGTGAAGTAGAGCCATAGCCAGCTCTACAATCTGTGTGCAATTGTAGGAACCAACCAAGGCGGGGTCCTCAGGAACAGAGGGCAGAGGAGCCACAACCAAAGGGACGGTTGTGGGAGGGTGAACAACCATGGGATTGCTCACAAAAAAGACAGGAACACTCTGACTGTCAGATGATTCAATATCATATCAATGCTTATCAGCAAAGCTGGGTAGAAGCGGAGCCAAGGACAATCCTTGGCAGGCGGAGACGGTTTCCATGGGCATTTGCAGAGGCGCAATTTCAAGTGGGCACCAATGTTGAGCAGCTTGGGTTATTGCTGATATGTTTGTTGAGCAACTTGTGCTATTGCTGGTATGTTCAAAGCTACATATAGATGTCAGCCTTGCCAATGTACTCTACCTAATCCTATGCAAAAGCACTACAGACTACAATAGGATAGATCCTTGAAGGTAATTACATTAGTTGGAACTGGAGTACAATCTAGCCAGTGGCTGCAATCTATCCAGGTGTAATAAGAGCTTGTCTTGTCCTTCCAGGTCTCTGTATCAATATATACTGAAACAATCCTTTTTATTGTCCTTTCAGACAGTTATTAATGGATACCTTTGCAAAAGGTCCATCTTTGCTGGCTGTGTCTATCCTGAATGGTTGCCCTTGGCATGTGTGCTGCTACTGGTCTTTACAAGGCGTACATGGCACCTCAGCTACAGCCTACACTCTTCTTGAGCTAGCCTACTGGCAGTTATTGATTGTCTATATCTTTACGCGCCTATTATTGCACTAGGAAACTACACCGTATTTAGTTGACACTTGTCAATGGTCCCTAATCTGTCCTCCTACATTGGAAGGTAGAATTCCAATATTACATTTCCAGGGCTTAATCAATGATTCTTTTCTGGCTGGTAAGACTTCTGCTTATTAATGCAATGAGTCAAATGGAGATTATACACCATATAATAGCAGACTCAATCCAATGCTGACTCATGGATTATCTGCTGTGTAATGCTGACCCAAACTGATCAGGAACCCAATTATACACTGTGTAATGTTGATCTAAACTTGGTATTCCCTAGCTATTTGCATGTCACTTGTTTGATAAGATCATATACACTCATCAGGCTGTGTGAGACTGAGTTGTTTTAATGTTTAGTAGGCTGGATTGGAAGACATACAATTGATAATTTCAAGATTACACCCCGTGTAATCAATGATAATCACTATATTGTCTAACATTTATACGCCGTATACCTGCCATTATAATTATAATAAACTAGGGGAATTTTTAGTGTATAAACACTACACTTAATAGAATGATAAACTAGTAATAATATGGCGTGTAACTGATAAAAATCTGTGTGTGATGATTAGCCTGATCATTTTTGGTCAATCAGCCTAATCTCACAGTAGAATTGTGTCAACTTGCTGATGTGTGGAAATATACGGGATGGTTGTTCTGTCAGACATTTTATGGTGTAGTGTTCCATATATTTCTGTGAATAGGTGCTTGTTTTTAATGACATTTTATTTTTTTATATCTGTGGTTCAAGGGATGAAACATTTGTCCTTTGTCCAGAGCACCAGGAGAGGCCAGTCTGGGTCAAGCTGTAAAGCCCCATAAAATGAGGGAGTATTCTAGCTAGGTAAGGCACCAAGTTGGTGACTTGGAATCCTGTGAGTGCTGTCAAGATGGTATAGACATTTATCATCCATCTAAAGACTTTGTCATGTATGTTAAAACTTCTGAAATTACTGGCAAAGTATGTAAGCACGTAGAATACAAAGGAATATATTGCTACGTGCTGGGTGGAGCGGGGCAACACCAGCGTGGGCCAGGAGTACGTCTCAGAGGAGTAGAGCTGCGCTGGCTCCTTGTAGAAGTACTTGTTGGGCAGTTTGTTGTAAGGCCCATGCTGGTGAGAGTATTGATGGCCCCCAATCCCAAGGCAGGCTGTGAGAACAGCAGAGAAGATTAAGTGGTTCATCTTCAGTTCCTGGGAAAGGGCAGACAAAGCTTAGTGTCTTAACTTTCTGTAGTGTAAAAGTTTTTGGTATTGATTTATGTGATACTATTGAGGGGTAATTTCACTCAATGATAGCACAAACTACCATCAAGTGATTGAGATTTATTATATACTGTCATCCTTAGTGGGGCATGAATAGTACAAAGCATTGGATAGGGGACCCCAAACTCTTGGTGTTGTCTGGGATTCCCTTTTGGGAGTGGAATGGGAGTGGTTTGGCAAGCAATGAATTGTTATCCTTGGCATGGCATGGAATTGGAGCATCTTCAGGCACATTAATGCATTTCAATTCAACTTTTGCAGTTGATGCATTATTTGTAATGCTGGACTGCTTGTCAACCCACTCCAAGTTTGGTAGGTTCCAAATTTGGGCAGCAGTTCCCCCTCCATTTGGGTTTGGGGAAATTGCCTTTTTGTGTTTCCCCTTTTGGCAATTTCCCCATTCAGCTGTCTGGGTGGGGGACTGGCTGGCGGTGGTGGGCAGGCAGGCTGGCTGGCGCCTGGCGGTTGGGCGTGCGGCCCACAGACAGGGTATAAAACCCGTCTGAATTAAAAAATTTATTTTTAATTGCGTTTTCAAAATTACAGCTTCCTGCAGCAGTTTCCCCAATAAGGGGGAACTGCTGCCTTTTTTATTTTGTTCTTTACACTGAAGTGTGCACAAAACATCCTTCTGAATGCCAGTGCTGTCAGGAATATTCCTGACACAAGCCCATTCTTGCTTCTTGTGGCCCTGACTTATAGGCGTGAAAGCGTGTCCGCCATAGCAAGCTCTGGGCCAGGATTATATTGTATGATCATGTTGAGCCTCTCCAGAAGCTCCATCCAGCAGGCTTGACGGCAGGGTAAGTTTGCTTGGTTTTGAAGTAGATGAGCAAATTTTGGTCTATCAAGGCTGTGAACTCCTCTTGCCGTTCTAGATAACAACATCATTTGACCAGGCAGTGCACAATTGCTAACAACTTCTTGTCATGTATAAGGTATTGGTACTTGCTGTCTGTCAGTTTGTGTGATTTGTAGGCTATGAGCAGAAAGTCACTATCATTGCTTTTGATTTTTAGTACTCCCCCAATAGATGTGTCCAAGGCATCTGTCTCCATTTGGTACTCTCCATCATGTTTAGGGTATTGTAGGATGAGTGCTGTGGTGAGTTTCTCTTTGGGGCGTCTGAAGCAAAGGTCACGTTGGGAGGATCCATACAAACTTTGATTTGGCGCCAGTTATGGCAGACAGAGATGCATTCAGGACGCCACAGTTGTTTATGAATTGTTGTACATAGGCAACCATCCCCAAGAGCGTGTGAAGTTCTGAATTGTCTTTTGGAGGTGGCATTTTGCAAATGGCCTGGATTTTCAGGCTTTAAGGTTTAATGCCAACTTCCAAAACTATGTGTCCCAAGAAGGGAAGCTGTTTACGGAAGAATTGGCATTTAAGGGCTTGGCTAGCAGCTTATGTTACACTAGGGTAGCAAAGACTGCCTCCAGGTCCTTGTGATGATGTTCCACCAAGAGGCTGTAGACAATTATATTGTCCAGGTATACCAGGGCATACTTGCCAATATGGGGGGCAAACACCTTATTCATGAAGGTCACAAAGGTTGACGGAGTGTTTGTCATACCAAAGTTGAGTACCACACACTTGTATGAACTGTATTTAGTGCAGAAGGCTGTTTTGGGGATATCCTCTTTCTTGATGTGAATCTGGTTAAGGCCTGCCGTCAGGTCAATATTGGAGAAGACAGAGGAGCCACCCAAGGCATCAAAAAGGTTGACAATGAGTGGAAGCGGGTAACAATTTTTAATGATGACTTTGTTTAGGGCTTGTTAAGCTGTGAATAGCTCTGGGTACTATCTTTCTTTGTGTTGTAACTGTGCTGTTTTAGCAGAGTTACAAGGGTAAAAGTTTTAGAAGCTAGATAATAGTCTTTATTGGGAGATAAGTATTATATAGGCATTGTGAATTGTGGATAGTGGGAACATGATTGAACTGGTCACATGGTTAAATGGCAAAGGGGGTGGCTTGATCCCTGTAGTGAGTCAAGCGCTGAAACAAGCCATCCATATTGCATGGTCAGCTGATGTTTATATTATCTTATTTGGTAATTTGAGAAGACTTCCTAGTCTGGCTTCAAGTCACTGGATGGTTAGATTGCGGGTTGCAAACCTGCTTACTTGAAACCCTGTTGGCAGGCTGAGCTTGCTGTTTTGACACCCCCCCCCGGCTGAGGGTTGGCCTCTTCCAGGGGTAGGTTGTCAGGGAGGTTGTTGGGAGCCCGTGTGCCATACTGGACTAGTTGATGCTTGGTGGCGGGTAACACGGTCTCTCGTTGTTTTTGTCTTGCCTTGCAGGGTCTGAGGCAATTGTGGTGGAGGACTTTGTCTTGTCTGCACTTGCCAAGTCCTTGCTTGAGGTTAGTGTTATTTTTGTTTACCTTTAGGACAATGGTGGGGCCAAGTTTCTCTGGCTGTAGCTTTCTTTTATCAGTGTTCATGACCCAGGCCTTGTCTCCCACTGCATGTCTATTTTCAATTTGGGTGAAAGACTTTTGTAGGCGCTTTTCTTATTTTTCTGTTTGGTCACTATTGGCTTGCATGACTTGGGGATCTGAACAGGGGAGAACCCTGCTTGGTATCTCCAGTTTGGGTTCTGATAGCGCCTGAATGATATTAGGTTTTGTTCCATAAACTAGTTCAAAGGGGCTTTTGCCAGTGGATCTGTTCACACAGGTCTGGCATACAAGTAATGCAGTCAATAGCTGCTTGTACCAGTCCTCAGGTCTCCTGGCGGTGAGTTTGACTAAGGCTTGCACAAGGCTACCATTCAAACGTTCTATATGTTTATTGGCCTGAGGATGGTATGGTGTTGTTACCGTGTGTTTGACTCTGTTCTTGGTGAGGTATACATTTGTGTCTTCAGAGGTCAATTCTTTTCCTCTGTTGTTTATCAGGAGTTCTGGCTTTCCAAACTTGCTGATGATTTCCTTGCCTATGAAGCGTTGTACGTCATTACCCGTATGTGTCTTCACAGCTTGTGCCACTGGCCATCAAGTGGCAAAGTTGATGGCACTAATGATATATTTCTTGTCATTATGTTTTCTGGGAATTGGCCCCACAATGTACATGACCCATACTTTAAAGGGTAACTGTGTGTGGATAGGTAGCACATACTTGGGGGGAGTCTTGCTCCTTGCAAACTTTTCACATACTTTGCATTGGTCCAAGACTTCTTGGACGTCTTGGTATAAGGTTAGCCACCAGGCCTTGTGCTTCAGGAATTTGTAGAGGTTACAACTCTTGGTGTGCCCTAGATCTCTGTGATAGCACAAGATGGTGTCAACTTGTTGGTGGGTAGGAACATAGGGGACAGTTGTTCTGTCAGTCATTTTCCGGTGTAGTGTTCCATATATGTTGGCAAATAGATGCTCATTTTTGATGACAGTTTCTCTTGTGATGTCTGTAGTCCCAGGGGGAAACCCTTCATCCTTTGCACAAAGCACCAGGAGGGGGACAGTATGGGTCAAGCCCATTCTTGCCTCTTGCGGCTCTGGCATATAGCTGTGACAGCGCGTCAGCCATGTTGAGCTCCAGGCCAGGTTTGTACTGTATCAACATGTTAAACCACTCTAGGAGTTACATCTGGCTTTCTTGTCTTTGGGATATGTTTGCCTGGGTCTTAAAGTAGATGAGAGACTTGTGGTCCATTAAGGCTGTGAACTCTTACTGTCTTTCCAGATAGCAGCGCCACTTGACTACGCAGTGCACAATTGCCAACAGTTCTTTGTCATGTATGGGGTACTGGCACTTGCCATGTGTCAGTTTGTGTGATTCATAAGCCACGGGCAGGTTGTCATCATTGTTGTTCTTAATACGTAGTATGCCTTCAATAGAGGCGTTGGAGGCGTCTGTTTCCATTTGATACTCCCCATCTTGCTTGGGGTATTGGAGGATGGGTGCTGTTGTAATTTTCTCCTTCAGTTGTCTGAAGCAGTAATCTTGTTGAGGGGTCCATACAAACTTGGACTTGGCGCCAGTTATAGCGGAAAGGGGGCAGTTAAGACACCACAGTCAGGGATGAAGCGGCGTACATAAGCCACCATTCCTAGGAAGGTACAGAGTTCTGATTTGTCCTTGGGCAGTGGCATTTTGCAAATGGCTTGAATCTTCTGGTTGTCAGGTTTAATGCCGTCCTTGGACACTATGTGCCCCAAGAAGGGGAGTTGTTTGCGGAAGAACTGACATTTGGACGGCTTGGCTAGCAGCTTGTGTTGTGCTAGGGTGGCAAACACTGCTTCTAAGTCCTTGTGATGTTGTTCTACAGAGTAGCTATAGAAAATGATGTCGTCTAAGTATACCAGGGCATGCTTGCCAATGTGGGGTGCAAACACCTTGTTCATGAAAGTTACAAAGGTTGACGGGGCGTTTGTCATACCAAAGTTGAGTACAACACAATTGTATGAGCCGTATTTCTTGCAGAAGGCTGTTTTGGGAATATCCTCTTCTTTGATGTGGATCTGGTTGTAGCCTGCTGTCAGGTCAATCTTGAAGAAGACAGAGGAGCCTCCCAAGGCGTTGAAGAGGTCATCAATGAGTGACAGTGGGTAAAAATTCTTGATGATGACTTTATAAAGGCTCAATAGTCTGTGACTAGACGTAGGGTACTGTCTATCTTTGCCTCAAAGAATACCGCCACACCAAACGGGGATTGTGAGGGTTGGATAAGTCCTTTCTCTAATGCTTCCTTGAGGTAAGCCCGTAAGGCATTGTCTTCATTTGGGGTGAGCCAATAAATGAGTTGCGCCTTATGCACTGTGCCCTTGAGCTGATTGGAATGCAGCATGTATTTCTTAGGTGGTAACCCGGGCAGGGCCTCTTTTCCAGATTTCTGGGTGACAAGATACAATCTCACAATTCTGTGGAGTAGTGGTGTCCTGGTGATCTTTGAAGTGTTTGATCTTGTACTGGCAGGAGTCACAGTCAAATTTCTTGAGGTTTTCCTGTTTGTCCTGAGTCTCAGTGATGCGCACAAAGACGTGGTTGCAAAGGAGTTGGTCTACCAAGTTGGGGTAGATCTGATGGTTTACACCTTTATGTTTGATGGTCAGTATGGAGGTTGCCTAATCTACGTGAGGGTTGTTCCTTTGTAGCCAGTCTAACCCAAGCACAATGTCAAACTTGGGAAAGTCAATGACGGGTCCTTGAATGGTGGAATGTAGGTTCTCTAGCATGACAGAGAAGGGGGCAGTTTCCTCTGTCACGGCAATATGATGTTCATCAGCTAAAACCACGTTTTTAATCTGCAAAGGATTACTGGCTAACTTGAACTTGTCTACAAAGTTGCTGTTGACTAGGATTCAATCTGCGCCTGAGTCCAGGAGTGCTGAGCCTGTGTAACTGTGAAAGCGGAAAGGGTAAGACATCAGTTTCTTTGGGTGTCTGGCAATGGTGTACAGTACCGGGTCCCCCAAGGGTACTTGAATAATTGGACATTGATCTACATCCTTGGGTTATTATTTGTTGTTGGGCAAGTCAGGGATAGTCTGGGGAGAGCTTGGCTCGCTTAGTGCTCTCCCCAGGCTTTTCCCTCCTCTTGATTATCTTGAGTGTCGGTGATACAAAAATGAGTTCAATTTTATTGGCTGTTGGACCCATTTACGTGTCCATTTCACCTGCAGGGTTATGGTTTGTGTTGCCGTTGTTATTCCCAGGGGGAGGTCTGTTGGTACGCCCACCTGTGTGAGAATCCTTTGGGCGCTCTCTCTTTCCTGTTTGTGCCTTATGGAGGGTGTTGGATGTTTGTTCTGCTTTTTTGGCCTTGCAGTATAGACTCTGTAAGTTGGTCACTTGGTCCAGGCTCATGTGTCTCATTACATGCAACTTTAGCGTGTTGTAGTACATGAGATGAGTGGCTGGAGTGTCAAAAGATATGTTGGAGGGGGCACGTAATTGAGTTCCTCATAGGCGCAGGTGAGCTCCTTTACAGTGCCAGTCTGGGTCAAGTTTTATACTTGGTGTATGATCATAAGTGTGGTGTTCTTCAGCACAAATCTTGCCAAGAAGTCTTGTTTAAAAGTGTCCCAATTCTTCTCAGTGTGTTCCTTGTGCCACTTGTTGCACCAGGTACCAGCATTGCAGGTCAATTGGATGGAGATTTCTGCAATCCAGAATTGCTGGGGGCATTCCATCTGCACCAGCTTGCTTTGGGCAGATTGTATCCACACTGTGGCGTTATTGTTGTTGGTACCAGCAAAAGATTCCAGGGCAGCGCTTCAAAGCCTTTGGGCTACGTAAGCTGGAATGGTATTTTCATCAGATGCACAAGGCATAGATGAGAGAGCCTGGAAGAACCCTTGTGCCAACAGAGCGTTAAAGGCGGGGAGTGGGATCACCATGTTCTGGTACAGGACAAAAAAATCTGATACTTTGGTCCCAGGTGTGTACAGAGTCCAGTCCAGCAGGAGGCCAGACATGATTCTATTGAGTATTTGTTGACCGCGGCAAGTACAGGCAACAGGCGGAATCTTGCAAGGTAGGATGGAGAACCTACCTGTGGTACCAATGTTGTAACTGTGCTGTTTTAGCAGATTTACAAGGGGAAAATGTTTGAAAACAAGATAATAATTTTTATTGGGTGATAGTGATTATATAGTTATCGTGAATCAATGGATAACAGGAACATGATTGTGTTGATCACATGATTGAATGGTGAAGGGGATGGCTTGATCCTGGTAATGAGTCAAGCACCAAAACAAGCTATCCACCAAGTGTGATCAGCGGGTGTTAATGTTATTGTATTTGGCAATATGAGTTGTCTTCCTAACTTGGCTTTGGGTGAATGGATAATTGGGTTGCGGGTCACAAACTCACTTACTTGGAACCTTGTTGGCGGGTTGAGCCTGCTGTTTTGACAGAACCTACCATAACAGTGTAATTTTATATATTTATTGAGAGAAGGAAAGGGTGTTATATACTACAACTTACTTGACAGATCAAGGTAAGTTGGTCATTGAATGGGGTAAAGACAGGGGGGAAATGAAAGCTGAACAGCTGGTGATCAGCACAGCAATCAGGAGGAAGATGAGAACAGCCCCAGCGGCACACAGGGTTTGCGGGGAGCTTAAGGTTGGGGACGTCGGTTAGTACCTGTAGTTAGTTAACTAATTGGTTTAGCTAGTTAATGCCTAATTGGTGCAACTTCTAATCCGGAAGCTAGTTGGTAGACTTAGGCAATCTGGAATGTCTTCTTCATTTGAGGGTCAATCAAGATCCCTTTTGATTCAAGAAGTAACCCAACGTCAGATATAAAAGATTGACCGACTGGTGATAGGGTTTACCACAGGGGGGTGTTGCAACCAATATTACATCCTTGCCTGCTAATATATCTCTTTAATACACAGGGGGCGCTCAATGAGACACCTCATGATGCGTCTAACAGAATGGATCAATCTGATGACAATGTTAAATTGTGGGCACTATCTCTTAATTAGAAGTGCTGCCAATTTGACACGCTGATCCCTGTGCAAGTTATTCCACAGCCCAAACCTTATATCAAACCTGCCACTGTGCCACCCCCTTGTGACCTTGTGGCTTTCCCCAGGTAGTATATTAGTCAGAGTACCAATTAATAAAACCTTATCCTATTCTTCTCACTCTTGTTCTTTCAATTAGATTGTTGTTTTCCCCAATCAAATACTGAACTATCATTGGTTCAGCTGCAACAATAGCAGATTTTATTATAGATCTCAATCATGTATTGTGATAAATCAATTGTGTATACTCTCATATGATATGGTTAGGTGCTCCCATATCTGGTCAAATTGGCAGTATTGTTATTATTCTTGTCATTCTTGTCAACTTTATCCCCTCGCATCTGCACAGTTTTTAATCCCATGATTACACTCCAAATATCCATGACCAATGCTTATTTCAGTTTCAGGGAGTATTTTAGGCTTTGCAGTGTGGAATATTGAAGCAAGTGGTTGATTAGCGGGTTGGTCTTAGGGGCTGTGAGTTTGATTTAATATTGTTTTTACTCTTGTGGGTGAGATTTGGGTTTTAGTGTGTAACTTGTGTGTGCCTTTAGGAAGTTTGGTAAACATGATGGGGATTTAGGTTTGGGTGAGTTGATTTGATGGTATTGTGACATTTGGATCTTGCTGTGTGATTTTGGTGGGTTGTAAGATTGCTATTAATTTGTGTTTGATTTGTCCAGCATGTCAATCTATTTTGAACAATGTGCTGAATGGTTATATTTATTTGGTGTGCTAATGTTGTTTGCTATGAGCTGACTTTGGTTTGTCTATCTCAACAGCTGTGAAAGGTAGTGTTGCATGTGAGCCATTATACTCTATTTGATCTAATGGGGATATATAGAATGAAAGGGGTATATAGAATGTGATTTAGTCAAACTATTTATATAAATCCAGGGGATGGGTCAGGTGAAGCTTTTTAAATAGAACCAGGGGTGTATCTGACTTAATAAGCACAAGGTGTCTCTGAAGTATCTGTGACATCCCTCATCCAAACAAGCTATTATCTTGTTGGTCATCACTATGAGATAGTTTGCTATTTACAATAAAGGCATGTGTACTTTATTGAGATATTTGGTTATATTTAATAAATATATATTTATATTTTCTGTTTTATAAAGCATCTTGTAAATCATGCAAGTGGGCTGATTGTGGTGTTTTATTTGGTAAATTGTTTGTTTATACTGGTATGACGGATGGAGCTTTGGGGGTGAGAATGCAGGCGATACTGGTGTGTTGAAGTAAGGTGGAGGATGTTTTTAAAAATTCAGAATTCAATAAGGTGGAAGTGTAAATGCTAAGGTCAGGGTTTCGTCACGTGCTTAAGTATTGATAGGTTACTGGATTTTGTTATCTTTCAAAATATCATGGATGTTTTCTTTTGTAGTGGAATTGATTTATGACGTCATTAACCTATGGATGATTGCTTTGAGGCTTGGGGTTTGCTGATTGTACTTGGGTTAAAGTGTTTTTGGGGTTTAGACAAGTCTCAATGATTTAAATCGATTGAAAAAATAGATGTAATGAAAATTATAAATTAAAAATAATGATTTTCTGAATGGCCTCACCAGATAACGAAAGTTCATTATTTTGTGGGCCTCCAAGTATGGCGGAGTTTGAACATCCCTTGCATTATTGGATGAAAAAATGGATTTTATTGGGTGAAGATAGTCGGGGAAATTAAGTTCTAGCTTTGAGAAATTCATTCCTGCCTTGATAAGGTGCACATCAACCCGAAATCAAAGTTGGAACACGTGATGCAATGTACTATTTTCACAGATATGGTGGGCCGTGCCCATAACAGACCCAGCTGACCATTAGAATCTACAAGTAGTGTTTATTATTTAGAATTTAGGTCGACAATATTGTTATCTTTTAGAGTATAATTCGATTTCCTTCAGTTAAATTTTTACAAATTTGATTTCCTCAAATTTTCCAAGCATCTTTTCGAGCTAAGGATAGTTTTATGATAGACGCTGCAGCAGTTTTCGAAATCTCTTCAATTTTGAGTCGTTTGGAATTCTTTAAGTGCTTTTCTTATCAATTTCCATAATGTCTTTATATATTTAAGCTGCTAAAACAATTCATTGCCTCTAATTTTTAAGAATAGTAGAAGATGAGGCTGATTCCACGAGAGTTGGACAAACTAATCATAACCCAAGTTGGAACTTTAGCCCAGCGAAGGTTACATCGTGGGATACGGCTCAACCGAGTTGAAGCGATTGGTCTGATTAGCTCAGTCCTTCTGGAGTTGGTGAGGGATGGCGACTATTCCGTTGCCGATCTCATGGCCAAAGGGAAGGAGATTCTGGGGCGCCGACACGTCCTGGAAGGCGTCCCTGAAGCGATTCACGATATTCAATTGGAGGCTACCTTCCCTGATGGGACTTTTTTGATAACTGTGCACGAGCCGATCTGTTCCAAAGATGGCGACTTCGAACTTGCCCTTTATGGTTCCTGTATATCTGTTCCCAAAAATATCAACGACATGTTCCCAATGAGATGACGAGGACATCCCTCAGGGTATTGAACCCGAGATAATCCTTGGAAATGAAGGAACTGGTCAAATAATACCCGAGTGCGCACCAGAGCTCCCCACCCACACCCTCGTAGGGTCATTTCTTCTTACTCAAGATACCGTCACTCTCTGTCCTGAACGTAAAAGAGTGAAGCTAACTATAACCAATGCTGGCGACCGACCCATTCAGGTGGGATCCCACTTCCACTTTATCGAAACCAACCCCAAGTTGCGCTTCGACCGGAAAAGGGCGTATGGCATGCGTTTAGACATACCGTCTGGCACCTCGATCCGGTTTGAGCCTGGTGATGCGCGTCTTGTACAGCTTGTAGAGATCGGAGGTAGTAAGGAGATCCAAGGTGGAAGCAACCTTGCTTCTGGTCCTCTGGTCCATGAAAAGGTGGATGAGATTATTTTGGCGCTTGTTGAAAAGGGATTCGGCCATGCCGAAGAAGATGAAGCGAGTTTAGAGGTTTGTTGCCCTCGGCAGCTAGACCGAGCTGCGTACTGTAGCATGTACGGACCTACTGTTGGGGATCGTGTGCAACTGGGAGACACAAACCTTGTAGTCCAAGTTGAGAAGGACTTCACTGTTTATGGCGATGAAAGCAAGTTTGGAGGGGGCAAAGTTCTTCGGGAAGGGATGGGCCAGGCCACTGGCTATGAAGGTGCCGATGTCCTTGATCTGCTCATCACCAATGCTCTTATCATTGACTACACGGGGATTTACAAGGCAGACATTGGCATCAAGGAAGGCCGGATTACCGTGATCGGCAAAGGAGGTAATCCTGCCATGATGGACGGCGTCAACGCAATCTGTGGAGCTGGCACTGAGGTGCTGGCGGCGGAGGGGCTTATTGTCACTGCTGGGGCAGTGGACGCCCACATTCATTTCATCTGCCCTCAGATTTGCCAGGAGGCCTTGGCTGGCGGCATCACCACTCTTATTGGTGGTGGGACGGGGCCTGCTACCGGCACCAACGCCACTACGTGTACGCCTGGTCCCAACAACTTGCATGCCATGTTCCGTTCAACAGATAGCATCCCATTGAATCTGGGCTTTACTGGCAAGGGCAACTCAGCATCCATGGTAGGGCTGGAGGACCAAATCGTGGCTGGTGCGGTGGGGCTCAAGCTTCATGAGGATTGGGGTACGACGCCCGCTGCCATTGACGCATGCCTGCGTGTTTGTGATAAGCACGATGTCCAGGCCACCATCCACACTGATACCCTCAACGAGAGCGGCTACGTCGAGCAAACAGTTGCTGCCATTGCTGGCCGCACTATTCACACCTACCATACCGAGGGCGCAGGCGGTGGCCATGCCCCCGACATCATCAAGATTTGTGCCCATCCCAATGTCCTGCCGTCATCTACCAATCCCACCCGCCCATACACCGTCAACACGCTGGACGAGCACGTTGATATGCTGATGGTATGTCATCATCTCGACAATCGCATCCCCGAGGATGTTGCCTTTGCAGAATCCCGCATCCGCTGCGAGACCATTGCAGCAGAGGACATCTTGCATGACCTCGGTGCCCTGTCCATCATCTCATCCGATTCTCAAGCCATGGGGCGCGTTGGCGAAGTCGTCTCGCGCACCTGGAAAACTGCGCATAAGATGAAGGCCCAACGTGGCCACCTCCCATCCGATGCAGACGATGTTCCCGACGTGGTCGACAACTTCCGTGTGCGCCGCTACATTGCAAAATACACCATAAACCCTGCCCTGGCCCACGGCATGGGCCACCTGATTGGGTCGATCGAAGTCGGGAAAGTGGCTGACTTGGTGTTGTACCAGCCGGCCATGTTTGGTGCCAAGCCCGAGCTGATTGTCAAGGGCGGACAAATCATTTACGCGCAGATGGGCGACGCCAACGCCTCCATCCCCACCACCCAGCCCCTCATCTTCCGGCCCATGTTTATCTCAACAGCGATCAACTCCATCCTCTTCACCTCCCAGGCCGCTATCGACAAGGGTTCGTTTGATCGCCTCAATCTGGCCAAGAAGATAGAACCTGTAGTAGGCTGCAGGTCCATCTCAAAATCTGGACTTAAACTTAACTCGTATTGCCCCAATATCGATGTCGACCCTGAAACATACCAGGTGACCATCGATGGGCAGCAATGCACCTGCCTTCCCGCAGGAAAAGCTGTCGGGCTCCCGCTCCCTCTCAATCAGTCTCACTACCTTTTCTAGTACACATCCTAAATTGCTACTCCGAGCCTTTAAATAATTCCAATGCATTAAACTAGCCTCATCCAGGATTAGACTTGTGGCTAACCTCTATTGTTTTCAAATGTTAGATAAGCAGTATGTTGCAACCAAGTTTCCAGACTTGCCTGCCAACATATCTTACAATACACAGGGGGCTCTCAATGAGTCACCCCCTAACATATCTAACAACATGAACCAATCTGATGGCAATGTCAAACTGTGGGCACTTTCTCCCAATTAGGAGTGCTACCAATTCGACCTGCTGATCCCACACAAGTTATTCCCTGGCTTCAAACCTTACATGGAACATGCCACCCCCTTGTGGCCCGGTGGCTTTCCCCATATAGTATATTAATCACAGTATTCTATAATAAACAATACTTTATTCTTATCATTCCTGTCCTTTCTATTGGACTGTTGTCTTCCCCAATTCAAATACTGAATCCTCATTGGTTCAGTTGCAACAGTGGTAGCAGCAGTAGGTTCATGACCTACCTAAAGAGAAAATTCCCCCAAGAAAGGACAGAGTACGGGCCGTATGGCTACTCCCCATCAAGAAACCTTCCTGCCAATCCCAAGGGGGACATCCCCGACGGGTATGTCATTTACCAAGATCAACTGGTACTTACAAGTGTTTATAATCAACTTTGCCTTGGGAAGCGCAACGCCAGCATCACCCTGCCCCATTCAGACCTCTCGCAACGCATGCTCAACCTCCAGCTGGAATCCTTTGTGGGTGGTGTCAAAGGGGCTGACATTGTCAGTTGGCTCCACTCTACCAAAACCTGCCTTTGCATCTGTCAAGTACCTGAGCCCATGTGGGTTGCCACTGCTTTGGGCTGCCTTACAGGGCCTGCTGCAGTCTGGTTCACCAACTGGGCCAGCCAAGAAATAAAATTACCTGGGCATCGTTCCGGAACGCCGCAAAGTCCCACTACAGTGAAACCTTTTCATTCATTGTGGTGGGAACTCCCCTCCTGGCTATTAAAACAGACTGGGTCTGCCCCTGAATATCTTGCCGCCTGGCAGCAAGCTCCCACTGCTGCCCCAGAAGCTGTGACCAACGGAAACGCCATGCTCCTTACCTTGATAGTTAATGGACTTAAACCCCATATCTGCAAGTGGGTTCCCGTAGGTTGCTGCACCTCCATCAACAACTGCTACAAGGCCATTGTGGAGGCCAATAACCAGGCTTCAATAGGCTTTCGCAGATCCAATGACGCACCACCCCAACCTCGTCCCGCACCTGGCAGCGCTCACAACCAAGTAGGTTGCCGCCAGCCATGCCAACAGGAAAATGGGGTTAAGTGCCCTCCCAAGGGGGAACTCCAACTAGCCCAGATTGAAAACCAGGGAAAAGTCTGGGGGTTGTAGCTACAAGAGTTCTACAACCCCACTTGACCCTCACTCTCAACCCCTCCATGCAAAAAATCCCTGCAACTACAGGGTTCATGAAGTTGAGGACCTTGATGTATTCCAGGTTTACAGCAACGGCCCCATTCTCCAAGCAAGCCACTTTTCAAATAAAGTAACTCGCTTGGCCTACCCCTTCTGTTTTTTTGGGAACACCCACAGACTATTGGTAGATACCAGGGCCGGCCACACTATGGTTGACCAGGCGTTTGCCGGCTCTCAACAATTAGACCAAGTGCCAAGCAGATTCAAGGCAGTGCAAGTATCAGATTCCTGCAGAGCGGCAATTACCCATGAAACAATACCCTTCTCTGTGAGAATGGGGAACGTACAGGTTAAGCTCTCTGGGTCAATCATGGCAGTGCTCAGCCACAATGTCATTGCTGGCCGTGCTTGGATTTGTCACAACTGTCCCTACATTGACTGGGATACATCTGTAATTACCCTCAATAGAAATGGGGTGGGTTTTCAGATATGTCCCGTTGAAATGAACAAGTTGCTCTACAATACCGTGCTTGTCAGAATAACAGAAACAGGCTCATATGAGTTCAAGGGGGGACTTGACTTCAATCAATGCTCAGTTGAAGTTATTTGCGCCAAACCATCTGCGGCCCCTCCCTTGACCACTTCACCTCCACCAGCACTTGCCGCACTCCTCAAGGAATATAAGGACGTATTCAGTGAAACACTGGATCAACTACCCCCTCCCTGAGAGATCCAGCATGCTGTACAACTGCAAGGGCTGTTTCCCAAGGCACGTCCCCTCTATTGCTTGACACCAAAAAAAGATGAAACCCTCTGCAAGCACCTTGTAGACACACTTGATAAGGGCTTTATCTGCCCCTTGCTTTTGCCATACGGGGCTGCTGTCTTCTTTGTAGCCAAGAAGGACAGGTCTCTTCACTTAGTTACAGATTACTGCGCCTTAAATGAGGTGACTGTTAAAAACAAGTACCCCCTGCCGTTGATTGACAACCTGTTTGACACACTTGCGGGCGCAAAGGTCTTTAGCAAGATTGATCTCACCGCGGGGTACAACCAGGTCCGCATTGCACCAGGGAATGAGACAAAAACTGCCTTCCACACATGCTACAGGTTGTTTGAGTGCCAGGTCATGAACTTTGGGATGACCAACACTCCTTTTACCTTTGCCATGTTAATGAAAAAAGCATTTGAGGAATTGATTGGGACGTGCATTTTTGTGTACCTTGGCAACATTATTGTCTTCAGTCAAGATCAAACCATGCACTTCCAACACCTCTGTGCTGTCCTTGACACCCTTTGGAAAACCCAGTTGAAGGCTAAGCCTTCCAAATGCAAATTCCTCAAGTCAGAGCTCTTGTTCCTTGGGCACACCATCTCTGATCAAGGAATAAAGCCTGACCCTGCTAAAATCAAGGCAATCACAAGCATGCCAACTCCCACGGATGTGGGCCAGGTGCGTACCTTCTTAGGCATGGTTGCCTACATGCGCAAGTTCATCCCAAATTGTGAGGAACTTATTGCATCTCTCACCAAGCTCCTAAACACCAAACAGCGCTTCCAAAGGACCCCTGTCAGGGATCAAGCCTTTGAGATGTTGAAGCAAAGACTTATAACTGCACCTGTATTACAATTCCCCAATCAGAACAGCCAATACAAACTTGAGACTTATACCTCCAACAGAGCCATAGGGGGCATGTTACAGGTAGAAACTGACAAGGGCGCCTTTCTCCCCATAACATACAAATCCAGGAAGCTCACTGACTCAGAACAACGCTACCCAATCCATGACAAGGGATTGGTGGCAATTGGGCACTGTGTCAGGAAGTGGCGTTGTTACTTGGAGGGGCCACATTCCTGCCCCATGTTCTGTTGGACCACAAGTTGCTCCAATACTTCAACACGCAGTCCCACTTGATACGCCGCCAGGCAGGCTGGGTCAAGCATCTGTCCCCCTACCAGTTGCGCATTGAATACAAGCCTGGGAAGGAACTTGTCATGGCAGACACCCTCTCTAGACTCTACGTAGCATCCATTGCCTGGGATGATGGTTTGGACCCAGATTGGCCAATGCTTTATCTCTGCCCTGAGGCGACCCAATACAAAGGCCTTAATTTGGTAACCATCTCTAAGCTGAAGGACAATGAGAGTCAGTTCACCACCAATTCTTGAGATTTCTTAAGCCAGGAAGAGACAGATGAAAGGACGCCTTATATTCCCACCACACAATGAGGTGGCACCATATTACACTACCACCGCACCTTGGGTCATATCAGAGGCTGTAACCTCTTCAAAATCATGAAACATAAGGGTTGGTGGCCATGTATGCGTCAAGACATCTTGGACCTCCTCAAAACATGTGTGCTGTGTGAAAAGAACACATCCAAACCTGTACCCCCAAGTCTGTCCTGCCCATTAAAGTCATGGAACCCTTCAAGCAGTGGGCCCTTGATATTGTTGGGCCCCTTCCCAAAGACAGACTGGGGAAAAAGTACATCATAACAGCCATCTATTATTTCACCCACTGGCCAGTAGCATGGGCAACCACAAATCACACCGCCACCACCATCACCTGCTTCATTGGCAAGAAAATTGTGGCCCGCTTTGGGCAACCCAAACACCTCATTACGGATGATGACCCCAAGCTTGTTGGGTATGTCATGAAGGCATACTGCACCAATAATGCCCTTCAGCAAATAGTCACAACCCCCTATCATTTGCAAGCCAATGGGTGTGTAGAGAAATTGAATGGCTCACTGGTCTAACTGATTGCCAAGCTCTACAGAAGCATCCAAATATTGCATGGACTGAACACCTGCCCACCTCCCTACTTATCTTTCAAGCAAGAATCAACAGAGGTACTGGGTTTAGCACCAGAGCCCTGGCTTTTGGGACACCTGTCAGCTTTAAAGGAGTAGAACAAGGGAAGTTATGATCCACAGTTTCTGGGAAGCCCCCCTGTCATGAAGTTATTAGTTATAAACTAGCTGTCACTATACTCATGCATTGATCCATTAAGCTCGGTGAACCAAAGGACAATGATACTCTTGCTCTGGATGATAACTAGGCCAAACAATCAACTAGGTTGTACCCCAAGTTCATATTAACTGATGATCATCTGATCATTAGTTTAATATTGGGCTAAGAAATAGAGGGAACTGGGCTGTAACCAGAGGATCCTGGCATTCTATGACTCTCATTAATCCACTACCTTACTATATAACTCTCTCCTTGATTGATTAAATAAAGATCAAATTACATAAACTTATACTTATTATACACATTAGGCTGAAGGATTTATCTTAGCTTAATCCTTAGTAACACATAAGTTCATAGTTGATTTAAGTGTTAGTAGCTATCAACCAACCAATAGCTGAAGTTACAACATTTGGTGCTCACTCTAGCATGCATCTGTCCAATGGTACTTGTTGCCCTGCTGGGGACTCGTCTTTTGTGCAGGGAGGTGATGGAGATAATCTTCTCCATGCCTTCCTTTGCCACCTCCAGGACCACCCTGATGGGCTTTTCTCAGAGATCAATTGTCTTGCTGGAACAAGGGATGGTCTGCCTAACAAATTCATGGCTTTTGGTCAGTTTACAACTGATGTACAGCATCCCTGTCAGATAGAGGATCAGTCCTCTCTGCACCTCAATGTCCCAGTGCCACTTGAGGTAGACAGAAACGCGGAGCCTACCCAGCAACAGCTGGAGCAAGCCATCAGTAGTATGGACTGTGGTGCGTACCAAAATGGGGAAGCTCACAAGAAGCTTGCGGTACTGCCATCCTATGGCACTACGGCTAAAGAGAAATTCCGCAACTTTACAAGAATAACCCCCAATCAGCTTCAATTGCAGATGAAAATGATTGAACAAGCCAAGGAGTATATCCATAGCTTTGCACATCCCGCCATTTGCCACAACCAGACTCACTTGGGCTATCAACTGTCCCTGATCTCGCATCAGGGAAATTTGATAAACAATCAGCAGGCTTTCCTCCGTTGCCTGTATGACAAACTCATGGACTCTATGGCCAATGTCAGTCACCAACTAAACAGCTTGGCTATTCACCAAAACTTCACTACAAATTGGTTGACACAGCTGGAGGAACGCCTGACAAACTACGTGGTCACAATGGTGAGGACCATGCTTGAACACAAAGGGCTGGATAATAATTGGCTAGGCACAGCAACTCACCACGTAAAAGGGGCAGAAGCCACCTTTTGCTACCTATGTAGTGAGGTCAAGTTGCTCTGCCGCTCTGTAAGAATGATTGAGGATGGGGTTGCGTTGGAAGGCAACAAGGAAGCCACTGCCATTACCCAATGGGACATGGAGGAGCTATCTGAACACATGAGTGAGATTGACAAGGGCCTCTGTCAATCCCTCTCTGACTGCAACCATTTTAACGTGGAATTTCCCAAGTTTGCAAAAATGATTGACCATAACCACAACCACACGGAAGAAAATCATGATAAACAGGAATCACATACGGAGAAGCTTGAAGACAGACTACACTTAACAAATCACACAATAAAAGACCTGGCCCAAGAAGTACAATTGCAATGTAGCAATATTCTGCATCTACAAGGGCAAGTAGAGCAGCTACTTCAGGTGTATGCCAGCCAGGTTGTGTCTGATCCAGGACTACAGACAACCACAAGAAGAAGTCAAAGTGTCTTGTCCACTGCCAACCAGGCAATGTCAGAAGACCGTTGCTCCTTTCATAGCTATGAGAGCAATGAAGACAACATAGGCCGTACAATGAGGAAGGTCTATGTAACAGAACCGTTTCTGGATAGCAGTGAAACACCTCTTTCTGGCGCCGCTGCTTCAACTTCCAGGACCAGCAACAATACCAGAGATGCGGCTTCTGAAGCACAATTCTGCGCCTCAACCAGAGAAATACCTCACCTCCGCCTAGAAGAAGCTATAATTTTAGCACTTCTTCTGTGATCCAGAACTTCAAGCCAACAAACTTGCCAAAATTTGACAAAAAGGCCAATGTCCACATGTTCCTCCGGTTATACAACAACTCTATGTATGGGGAGGATGACACCATGAAGAATGCAGCCATTTTTAATTGATTGGATTTGGAGACCCAAAAAATAATAATGCCAAGTCTTCCAGAACAAGGCTGGACTTACAAGAACCTATCCAGGGCCCTTATTGCAGAGCTTGGCAGTAAGGAGGCTTTATTTTGCCGGAAAATGAAGTTCACAGAAGGGAAAATAAAGAAGGGGGAAAGCCTAATGGATTTCTCAGAGCTCTTCTATCTGTAAGCACAGACCCTAGTCTCCATGGGAGCCACCACTTTTGTTGACATAAAAGGAGCACTTCTTAACTACGTACGTCCCAATAGAGAGCTTTCCATTTCTCTCAAATCTGGAATATATGGCGCAAGAACAGTCCCTGAACTTATGCAACATTTGGGGTCCTTCAAGGAGCAGTTTGAGGTTCCCTTTCCTGACTATAAGAAAGCCACTTTGTCTTCTTCTATGGATCCCAAGAGTAAGACTTGGGAGAGGGACTCATCAAAGAAATTGACAACTGTAGCTACTCCCCCAGTCAACAACATGGCAAACACCCACACCTGTTACAAGTGTGGGCAATTAGGACATCTTTCTTGGGATTGCAAGCAGCCCAAGGCTAATGTTTGCCACCTGGGCCAGGAAGACAATGTGGAAGACAAGCTAGGAGACAAGGACAGAGAAGAAGATGGCAAGGAGTAAAAAAACTGCTAAGCAGTCAGGTTGAGGAGAAAACCCTGACTGCTAGTAATAACCAACCCTCTCCACCTATCAACCCGGATCCTGACATTCCTGATTGCAATGTTGGCCTGCTGGACCAAGAAGCCTACCCCAAGAGATACTTGCCTGATAAAGAAGAAATAAACAAAGACTTGCTCCATAGAGTTAAAGCTGTCAACGCAGTCACAAGGAAGCAAGCAATATGTACGGAAAGTATACCTTCCAAAGAAGCTATTGATACCATCTCTATACCCTGCGCTGAACAACTTTTCATGCCATACACCGAGGTCACCCATGAGAGTGACAGTGTTAAAAAGTTGTCTCAACTATTGAGGTTGGTACATGTCTCCACAAATTTGGATACCTTGAAATCCCTGAAGCTTGATATAACAACTGTGCTAGAGTTGTTTCTTGCTCAGTTTAAGGGTTTAGACATTCACAAGGTTACCAAAATTACCTCTCCTAATTATGGGGAACAACACAACTTCACATATATTGAACTGGTGATTCATAAGCTTTGGGTAAGAGCAATTCTGGACTCTGGAGCCCTGGGGAACATTGTGTCAACCAGGCTAGTCAAGAAGATGAAACTTGCGCCTGACCTAGATTACAATGAGGAATTTGGTACTGCAGGACCTGACAAAACAAAGGCGTTGGGAGCCTATTCATTCTTACCACTTTGTTTTGGTAAATTGGTGGTAACAGCCCCGGCAATAGTGTTGCGCAATGAAAGCTATGATATCTTAATTGGAACAAGCTTCATGGCAACCTACGGGACTATCATCAACCATCAGTATAGTACTTTCAGCATTATAGATCACTCTGTACCAATGTTTTATCACGGTGACGGACCAAGAGAACTCCCTACAAAGAAAATCCATTATATTAATATAAAATACGCTAATGGAGATATGCCAGTAGTGTACACCTTGCGTCAGCGCAAAATCAAGGTTTTACCTCTGGCCACTAAAGAGTACAAAGGGATTCCCTTATATTCCTCTAGTGAATTCTCCATCCCAACTAGTTCTTAATTTATACATAATACAGGTCTAAGCCTCAGTTTCTCTAAAGGAATGCATGGTGAAGTATCTGGACTCCACAATGGTTTGCAATTGGAACCTTGGATCCTACCTGGGATTGTCATGCCATCATTGGAAGAGATTCTGGTACTTTTGGGGAACCTTTCTGATAAATCACTGAAGGTAAAGAAACATCAACTGCTGGGCTACATGAAGTTGGAAGAAAAATCTAGCCTTATGGATGTCACTCCTGTTGGTGAGTTCAGTGAATTTGTGCTACCTTGCAACCAACCAAGTGTTCTGTTGCTTATTCTGCATGAGTCTTTAAATGTACTATCAGAAGACCAGAAGGACCAAGCTATTTGGCTCTTTGAGAAATATAAAGACGTCTTTGCGGAAAATGACCAAGACCTAGGTAAAGCTCTTGGGGTTGAACATGTATTGGATACGCAAGGGACTGCTCCTATATTCTCTAGGCTAATAAGACGCAGCCTGGCCAACCAAGCCATTGTCAACAAAGAGCTACAGAAGCTACTTGCATCTGGCCTTTTGGTACCCAGCAAGAGTCCTTGGTCTTCACCACTGTTGATTGTAAAGAAAAAGAACGGGTCTAATTGCGTAGTAATGGACTACCGCAAATTGAACTCCGTCACAAAAAAGGATTCTTATCTGTTGCCCCGCATTGATGACACATTGGACAAGCTGGGTGGCACAAAGTACTTCAGCGCAATGGATCTGATCAGTGAATACTGGCAGATTGATCTTCCAGCGGCAGACCAGGAAAAGTGTGCCATTATTACAGAGCAAGGGCTTTTTCAGCCTACTAGGATGCCACAGGGACTTGCAAATACTCCCGCAACTTTCCAAAGAGCCATGGATTCTGTGATGGGAGACCTCAAGTTGAATTGTGTTCTGGTTTACCTTGACAGCATTAACGTCTTTTCACAAACTTTCAGTCAACACTTGGACCATTTGGAGGCCATGTTTCAACGCCTTATTGCAGCTAATCTCAAGCTAAAACCAAGGAAGTGTAACTTCTTTAAGAAAAATTTGGAATTCCTTGGTTATATCATCAGCAAAGATGGCTTACAGCCTGTCCCTGCTAAGGTTGAAGCTATCACACACATGCAAACGCCTTCCAACAAGAGAGATGTTCAGGTGTTTTTAGGAATGATTGGTTACTATAGACGTTTTATACCAAAATTTGCAGGTCTAGGAGGACCACTATTCCACTTGTTGAAAAACAACTATGAGTTCTCATGGACAGAAGGATGCCAGAAAGCCTTTGAGGACTTGAAGGCCACTCTAGTGAAAGAGCTAGTACTCTCCTATCCTAACTTTGAGCGTCCTTTCATCATACACACGGACGCCAGTTTGACAGCAATTGGTGCTGTTCTTTCACAGCTGGACAATGATGACCAAGACCATCCTGTCGGGTATTGTTCCTGAACACTCAATAGTCACAAAATGAATTATACAGTCACCAAGAGGGAATGCCTAGCAGTCATTTATGCCTGTCAACAATTTAGAGTGTACCTTCACAGAGTACACTTTACAGTGGTTACTGATCATGCCTCACTTAAATGGTTGAAAACCCTGAAGGGTCCTGAAGGACAACTGGCACAATGGGCTATTAAGCTACAATCTTATAACTACAAGATAATCCATTGTGCTGGAGTTATGCATCAGAACACAGATTGCCTTTCACGTCTTCCTACCATAACCTTGGTTTCCTCAGCAGCAAACAAACTCTACAACAAGCTGATGCTGAAACCTACTATGTGGGGGGAGGAGCTGCTTGAGATTTAGAAAATTCTAAAGGCTCTTGCAGTAGACACTCATGTCAAGGATAATCAGCTTTTTAAGTTGTATAAAGGGAATTGGCTATCATACATTTGTCCATCCTTATGTACATGTGCAATAGTATCAGCACATTGTACTGTGGGCCATGGCAGTATTCATAAGACCCTTAACCTCCTACAGCAGCACTACTACTGGGAAGGTATGCACTTGGACCTAGCGGAAACCCTGGCCGCTTGCCATGACTGTACAATAGAACAATCAAATGTCTTGCGCTATCAGCATCAGCTAATTTGACCTGGCTTTGCGTTTCATACTGTTGCTATAGATGTAGTAGGTCCCCTTCCACTGACCGCTAGCAAGAACAAGTTCATAATTGTAGCAGTGGATCAGCTTACAAAATGAGTAGAAACAAAAGCAATCCCTAACCATTTGGCGCTTACCACAGCCAAGTTCATTCTAGAGAACATACTCTACAAACATGGCTGCATACAAACATTGCTAACAGATAATGGGACAAGCTTCACAGGATACATGATACCCAGGATGAACAAACTTATGGGTATTTGTGGTACCCTGTCAACACCATATCATTCTCAAATAAATGGAATGGTAGAGAGAACAAATGGAAGACTTGTACAGATCCTAAAGAAGCTCAGCCATCAGCACAAAACAGAATAGGATACATATCTTCTGGCAGCTACCTTTGTGTACAACATAGGATTCCACAGGGCTACAGGAAAAAGCCCCTTCCAACTTCTTTATGGTTGACAGCCAAGTCTCCTGTCACATCTCTACAGTTTAATTAAAACCAATGATCCCCTCACCCCCAACACTTATTTGAAAAGACTAGCACAGACGCTAATCAAGTTACAGTCTGAGGCGTACCCTACCAATTTAGCAACAAAAGAGAAAGATATGGATTGTGCGGTAAAAACTTGGCCTGCCCTCCCTTCATATAAAATAGGAAGTTTGGTATACTTCTACAGCAATTGAGGGTACAGCCGCAAAAGTAAACTTGCCTCACTATGGCAAGGTCCGGTCAAGGTAGTCCAGAAAGTGGGAGTAGACAGTTATACTCTCAAGGCTCTGGAAACTGGCCAACTGATCACTTGAGTCCATGCACAGTATATTCACAAGGCTCCAAGTGATCAAGCATAAACCCCTTTATGGATAACAATTTGGAAAAAGAAAAACCTAATGAAAATAGTCCATGGGTTGTTATCTTTTTTGCATCAAGAAGAGATAAAGCTTACAGTAAGAAGGATTAGTGTGGTTTAGGCAATTGGTGCTTTATTGAGATACTATTGCCTCTAAACCCAGACCAACTGAATGAGAACTTTGGCAATGGCTGCGTAGATTATCTAGACATTAGGTAGCCAACAGAATGCAAATGAAAGAAAAGGAGAATCATCAACAGGAAGGAAATTGACACAGTTAACGCCAATTGAATAAGGAAAAGCAAGCCCAAGCAAGATGCATTCCCAGAGAAGACTTTCTTGCTGGGAATATTCCTCAGGTGTTTTGCCTCCTACCAAGTATATGACTCCTAACAGCCACTCAATATATTTGGGAATGTGGTGCAGTCTCTGGTGATAAACAACCTTGGAGCCGCTGAGTACCAAGTTTCCTACCAACACCATGGACTGTCTACTTCCTGCGCGGCTATAACTAAGGAGTTCTAGGGTAGTACTCATAGCCTGTCGCAATTGGTATTTGTGACTATCTGAACCATGCCACAAGGGAACAGGGCCAACAGCAGACCAAGTATCAGACACGCTGCAAAAACCAGCTCAAGAAGTTTGAGAGCACGAGAGATCTGATTGTCCGTCAAGTATACCCCATCAAAGGAGAAGTCCTGTAGGCACAACTGTACATACCTTATTGGTTTCACCCTAGGGATTCACCAATGAATGTTTTTCTCTACTTTGAGCCTTTTTGTGGAGATCACATAAGGATTTTCCAGAGCTAGCATAAGGGTGGACCACATAGCTACTGGGCTGCGGAATTGTAGAACAGGAATCCTCTCCCAACAAAGAAAGGCAATCATTTTGATGTAGGAACCTTGACTATCTTCTTAGACCATTGCAGAAGTAGAGCTCACCTAACCTTTGCTCAAATTTTGAAGAAGATTGGTTAAGCTTGGTACAGGTTTATTGGTCTTATCAGTAGGAGTGGTTGTAGCTGCTTTACTCTTGTTATTATGGCTCCTCTTCTTTGCAATTGTGGAAATCTGGCTAGATGTAGGCATAACGGAGTCTTGCACTATCAACTTAATCAAAGGTGTACTTGTTTTATAAGAGACAGTAATGGACAAACTATAGAAAGCTGTGTCTATTTCACTGCCTAGAATCTTGGTGAATTCAGCTTCTTCTGAGGCTAGAACAGGTGAGTACACATGTACGTTTCCAACCGGAATTTTGGGTATTCCCCTTTGGGTCTTGTTGATTCTCCTTCTGGAACATTGGTGTAGCGTACAACTGGCTTTCTGTTTCTTTTTGGGTAGTTTACCATACTGAAGGAAGTTAAAAGACTTTTACAGTAACATCTAGTTTAGTGGGGGGAAATGTCGTGAAGTGATTGGTTATAAACTAGACGTCATTATACTCACTCATTGATCCATTAAGCTTGGTGAACCAAAGGACAATGGTACTCTTGCTCTGGATGATAACTAGACCAAACAATCAACTAGGTTGTACTCTGAGTTCATATTAACTGATGATCATCCAATAATTAGTTTAATATTGAGCTAAGCAATAGAGAGAACTGGGCTGTAACCAGAGGATCCTGGCGTTCTATGACTCTCATTAGTCCACTCCCTTACTATATAACTCTCTCCTTGATTGATTAAATAAAGATCAAATTAACTAAACTTATACTTATTATACACATTAGGCTGAAGGATTTATCTTAGCTTAATCTTTAGTAACACATAAGGTCGTAGTTGAGTTAAGCATTAGTAGCTATCAACCAACCAATAGCTGAAGTTACAACACCCCCTGTTGCCTACCCTGTCTTTAAGCCAGTGGCGCGCCAAGGCCTGAGAAATTGAGCACAAACAAATTGAGGGAGGGACAAAACACCTCAATGCCAGATACACTGTAGGTGACCCTGTCTATGCCCTCAACCCCAATTCAGCTAAGTTAGAACCCAACCACTTGGGGCCCTTCAAGATAGCCACAGTCTCTGGCAACCACACCTACCAACTTGAAGATGCCCAAGGGAACACCAAAAGACTCCACCACAATTGCTTGCACCCCTGCCGTGCCATCCCCACACAAAGATTGTTTGTGCAGACCTTCCCAGATCTCCCACAGACTCCAATCCTGGTGTCTGACAACAAACAGGGAGCAAGGGGGGTGTTGCAACCAAGTTTCCAGACTTGCCTGCCAACATATATTACATTAAACAGGGGGCTCTCAATGAGTTGCCTTTGAAGTATCTAACAACATGAACCAATTTGATAGCAATGTCAAACTGTGGGCACTTTTTCCCAATTAGGAGTGCTACCAATTTGACCTGCTGATCCCTGCACAAGTTATTCCTCAACTTCAAACCTTACATGGAACTTTCCACTATGTCACCCCATTGTGGCCTTGTGGCTTTCTCCATAAAGTATATTAATCACAACATTCTATAATAAACAATACCTTATTCTTATCATTCCTGTCCTTTCTATTGGACTGTTGTTTTCCCCAATTCAAATACAGAATCCTCATTGGTTCAGTTGCAACAAGTAGACACCAACTTCCTTCAAATACCAAATCCTTTGTTCTGTCCATCCCGCCTTTCATTGCCAGCAGCCCCACCTTGTCAATCTCTAGCTTCAGAAAGCCTGGATATCCAAAGATATCTTTCAAGCCCTGCCATTCACTAGCAAGCCAAACTTAAACCAAATCCAGTCAAGTAGCATTTATAACTTTTGCTATCCAACCAAACTTCACAACCCAAGAGTACTTTTGGTTGGGCAGCTTAACACTCATCTCATGCCACAACCAAATCATTGACTTAAACCCAATCCAAGCTGGCTCACCTGCCTACTAAGGATATTAATGCACTACCTGGAGAATATCCCCTCTGTCCTGCCCATGAAGTATATTTCCCAATGATTCCAGTGTTGCATCATTTACCCTTCAAATCCACATTTATTCATAAAACACCTTCACTTAACTCTGATCATCTTCCACTATATGGGACCCCCTACTTAAAGAGGAATACAGCTGTAACATCAAACACAAGTCCATTACTCTCTACAACAGGAGACAGCTCTTCAAGCCGCAGGGTAGGGCTTGGAAAAGATCAGGATCACACTAGGTATTTGGATCTTGAGACAAGTTATAGGCCAGAAATAAAGGGTGCCAGATTTTCATGGCCCATACCAGAATCCGGCTGGACTCCTGCAGGGGAGGCAGGCCAGGGCTGGAAGGCCAAGTACACAATAGGCGCAATCCTGGCCAGATAGTTGACTGTAGTAGCTAGGGATTGCCAATTCCCAGTATGGGGCACAACCTGGTTGGCCAGCCCCAATACTGTGATATAGAAAAAACCCAACTTACTAAAGTCCTGGGCAGGAGGCACAGTTGGTAAGGGAGGAGTAGGAGGGATCTCCAGAATGGAGGGCAAAATTATCACTCTTGGTGGCCAGGAGGAGCAAATACGTGAGGTTGTAAAGTGTAGTGGAGTTGCAAATAAATGCAAAAAGGATAGTTATATTAGTTCAAAAGTAGATAGATCTTGCAAGAAAATAAGGAATCCTGAGCATAAAGATGTTTAATTTTAAGATGTCAACAAATAAAGGGGATGCCAGTGTTCCCAGCTATATCCTGCTGGGAAACTGCAATTGGGCTTACTGGCAACTTCTTATTGGTTGTCAATGGATTATTCTCAAGCTGGGTTCCATTAGTGACTCCTGATTTGTCAGTTAGATGAATACTTTCATTATTTTTGCCCTGGGTAAGCTGGCAGGGGAATTTTGGGCCATTTGGCAACCCAAGTCCTCTATTCTGGGATTCAGAGGGTGTGGTCTAATTGAAATCTTTTCCACTTGGCTTTGGGACAGTTTTCAATGTTCCCCAGGCTTGGCATTGACCAGGGTTTGATTCTCCACTTAAAATAAAGTTTTCTTTGGGTTAATCTGTGTGATCAACAACACAATTGTTTGGTTGCGCAATTGCTCCATTGCAGGCGTTGACCCTATGCAACATAGGGTTTTGTCTGGCCCATTCTGGGCCCTGACACATATGATAACTAGGGACATAAAGGGGGATCACAACCATCTTGTCATGTTTGGCTCTTGGGATCAGCATATAAGAGGACACAGAAGGAAACCTTTATTACAAAAGGTTTGAGGTTCAGAGCTAGCCTGGGGTTAGCCTTCAGGGAAAATTAAGGGGATGTACCTTAATCTCCTGGAAAGATTAAGGGGAGTTTTCTTTTAGTGAAAAGGAAGAAAATAGCTTGAAGATTATAAAAGCTAACACAGATGTGGATAAACTTGTCTTTGTTTAGAGAGATAATTCTATCTATATAGTAGAATGAAAGCAGGGATGATTTACTAGATGGACAAGGGGCTTGTTGGGTTTGAAACTGTACCAGGATTGGAATAGCCAAGGTGATACAATCTGGAATGCATGGACATAACAGTTGATTCATTTAAGTAAAGGGGGAAATGTTGAAGTCAAAAGCAAACCCAACTAGGTCTCTGCAAGTACTGCAGTTTGCAGACCATATCAGAATAGCATCAACAGTGCAATTTACAACTTATCTCACACAGGATGTACTATTAAACACTCAAGCAAATAGTAGGGTAAGATATTGTTGTAGCTATGTTGTATTAACTGAGTTACAAGGGGGAAATGATTGGAAACTAGATAGTTATCTTTATTGGGATGGGTGAGATTGTACAGTATTTGTAAACCATCCCGGGGAGCAATATTGTGACAATCACTCACTTGGATTGAGCATGGGGTATTGTGGTCCTGGCAATGAGTCCAGCGCTAAATCAAGCTGTCCACTAAGTTGGGACTTTTGATGGTTCTTGCTGCCGTGTTTGGGAATTCCAGTTGGCCTCCAATTTTGGCTTCAAGTGGTGGGGAAGCCGGCTTGAGGGGCACAAAGTCTCTTGTGCAGAGCTTTGCTGGTGGTTCAACCTGGCTGTTTCAACACCCCCAATTGAGGGTTGGCTTCCTCTGCTGAAAGGTCTTCAAGGAGCTTGTCTGGGGCCCAGGCTACATGTTACACCATTTTGTCAGGAAACTATCTCTGGGCAGCTGGCTCATCATTTTCTGGGATCAGACAGTCCGCAGGCAGAGCAGGCAGAGTCCACCATAGGATCAGTGCTAACTTAAAGAGTACAACATAGATTTCCCTACCCAGGACCACAGACCAGAAGATGAAATTTTAGTGTCAATTACCCCAGAGAGGGTGATATAAACTATCCCAGACAGCTTATTGGAATGGTCTAGGGAAAGTTCATAGGTGGAAGCGGGTATCAGTTTGAGGATGAGAGACAGCTTTGTGATTAGTTGATAAGAAAGAATGAAGCTATACTTATCTCATAACAGGCAGAGCTCAGTGATATGCCAGGAGCCCTTCCTGTTAAATCTGGTTAATTCCTTAGTGTGGGCCAGGAGATCACTTGCTAATATGTTCTTGGGGGTATACCTCTTACACTCAGGTTTTAAAGGATTATCAGTAAAGTGAACAGGCCTGTAAGAAGCACCAGAAAGATAAAAAACTGTGGGTAATGGGGCAGGCAGTCCAGAAAGACTAGTATTGAACTGACAGATCACTAAGACCAAATAGGATGATACTTGGGAACCCCAATATCTCATAATATTTATTCAAAATGGCAATAAAGTATGGTGCAGGGTCTAAGGGTTTATATATTACTCTGCTTTCAGACTTTAATTCTGATGGTTGGGATTCAGATAGTTGGGAAATGGGAATTTAGACAGGTGGGTCAGCCAGATTTGGGGTCAGCAAAATAGCACTGGCACAAAAAGGGCATTGATTGACTGAATCTTCCAAAAGAGTAGTGCAACCCTTCTGTTATGAAGCAATATTCTTGGGGCAGCCTGCTGGTCTGTGCTTCCTTCAGGGGTGGGATTCTGATTGGGTATTGTGGAAGATATCAGGCTCATTAGACCAATGATAGGGGTTTTTTGCTTTCATTAGGCAAATGGTTGTGTCATTTGATGAGCACCATCATTGGCAGGTCAGTGTCAAATCCTTCAATTTTGGTAGTATCTGCGGTTTCAGCCAGAGGTGATTCAATCCTAAAAAACATGGATGAGTATCCCCCTGGTCCTCAGGCTGGCAGCCCGTGGACAGTCTTGACCAGGGTTTGATTCCTGTCCCAAACCTTGGGTTTCAAAAGAGAAAAAATGACATTTCTGACAAATACCTCCAAATTTTATGGCCATATCTTAGTAACCAAAGTTTCATAAATTTCTTTAGAGACAGATGATAAGCATACCAATCATCCAATGTTCTAGTCACACAAAGTTTTTTACTGAAAAATATGCTTCAAAAATGGTATTGGGCGTGACTTGGAATTTAAAGACCATATACAGTAGTTTTCAAACCTGTTGAGATAAATGTATATTATTCGGTTTAGAATGCATGATCTCAGTATAAAAACAAAATCAAAGTGGATCCAAATCTATTGTAATTTAATTTAAATTTCTTGATTTTTGACTTTGTTTTTAGACTGAGATCATGTGTTCTAAACTGAATAATATATGTTTATCTCAACAGGTTTGAAAACTACTGTATGTAATTTCTTTCTTTTGCTTATAAAAAACCAAACTCTCTGATAATAAAAGAATCTACTTTATTTATGACAAAAAATTGATGGTCATAGTGCACTGCCTTGGAAAATGATGTTTCTATCTGTAAGGTGCACAAAAGTTCAGAGTGTAAACTACCAAAAATCTTTAGTGTTCATCAAAATACAACAAAATATCTTAAGCAGATAATGTTATTGGATGATCCTAGTATAAAGATACCCTGTTATCATTTAATAGAAACCAGGAAAAGTGTTACTTACCACAGATGTTACAGTAGAAAACCAAATAGAAGAAATAGTGTGACCCTGCAGAACCAGCAACCAACAAAGAGCTGCTGCCAAGCCCTTGACAAAAATAAATGACTTAAATGATGTTATTGACAATAAATGAGTTATAACAGAAGTTGCTCAAATAGCCCAGGAAAATCTGGACTTGGCCTGCTCTTTGCCAATTAATGAATTCAAGAAAATGATGTGTTACACACTAATTGGAGATGGTAGTGCTTGACCTGCTGATTGCCAAATTTTCTAAGTCATGACATCATCAGATCAAATTTCAGCCTGGTCCTTCAACTGCTGAAAATATTCTTGTCAGCCAATCAGATGTTGTAAACCCCTCACCTCTCCCATCCTGAAGTCCCTTAAAGCTTTTCCTATTTCCCTCTAGAAACTTGTTTCTAGATAGATTATTTACCATTAAATAAAGAAAGTTCTCTCAAAATTCTGCATGATCACCTGGGGCGGTTTGCCCCTGTGCTTGAAAAGGGGGCCTCTGTAATGGTCAAGATTGCCGCTGATTCTTTGGTGGTTCCCTGGCCCGCCCTCCACATGCCCATGGATGATACTTATGATTTACCCCTGCAGATCATTTGCTTTTCGAAGTTTTTTACTTGAATTTTTTGCCATACTGCTACTGGTGACAAGATGTTGAAACCGCCCACCCAATTTCGCTGGCTTCTTCTCAAACAACTCACAATTTGCCTGCTATACACTCATTGTATTGCTTTGAACAGTGCAGCACACCACTTTTCTTAAATAGCAGACACCCTATCCAGGATATACCATAAACACCTACTCTGTAAAAATGACAAGGAGCCTGATTGGCCCATGCTGATAATAAGAAATCTAAAATAATGCTTACCTCTTGAACCAACTATGGACACTCCAGAAAAGACCCTTAATAAAAATTCCTGTCAAAGCATGTCTATGATGCTGTGTACCAAATAATCCCAAGAGGTAGTGTAGTGGCTTATACCCTATCAGTCCAGAAGATTGATGCCACTATATGGCGCCACAGGAACCTGGGAAGTATCTGCAGTAGGAACTTTTATAAACCCTAAAGGCCTGCTGGTGTTGCAACCAAGATCACCACCTCCCCTGACAATGTATCTCACAACATGCAGGGGCGCCCACAGCGCTGCCCCATGGCATGTCTAACAGCATGGGACATTTGCTGCCAGTGTTGAGATATGGGTAGCATTCCCAAGTTGGAAGCAAAGCCAATTCCATATATCAATCCCTTGATGATTATTTGCCACTCAGCCATACTTGGACCCTGCCATCTACTGCCCCCCTGTGGATCGGTGGCTATCCTTTACAGTATAATAGCGTTAAATTCTAAATAAAGACATCACCTTAACTCAAATCTCTGTCCCTTTCTGGACTGATGGCTTCCTCAATCTGAATACTGGACTATAACTAGTTCGGCTGTAGCAGCTTTATCCTCATATGATTAGGTTCTACTGAATTCTGACGCAAGGGAGTGCAAAGCTGGGACGGAATTCTTAAGGGAGGAGGGATTCCCTTTTACATAACTGCTGAATGAGGCTGAGTGGGTGATACAACGGGATGGATACCTTTGATGGTAATGTATGAATGGGAATTTAAAATCCAAGATCAGAAACCTAATTAAAACTGCTAATAAATTTCTGGTTCAGAATGTAAAGTAGATGTGAGATTGACTCGTAGATGCAATTTGAGCAATCTAACCAACTAATTGAAACCGAGCGGCCTGGAGCTAGCATGGAAGCTAACAAAGGATTACTGAGGTGCTCGAGGAGACCAGATGAACAACCTTTGTCTAAGAGGGATATAGCAGATGAATTGGTCTAAAGAACCATATGATTACTTTTTAAATAAGCAAGCAAAAGGTATATCATTTTTTGTTTTCTTAAGAGGGGAAGTTTAGCTGACAAAATTTCCAAGGTTTAAAAGTTGGCTTGGAGAAGTTTGAGGTTGATGTGACTTGACATGATTGTTCAGAGAGAGAACTTTTGTTTGAGCCCTGAATTGGGCCAAGTGACTGTCCAACTTAACCAGGTTTTTTTGACAGAGAGAGGAGACAAGATAAGAAAGTGCTGGGCAGCGTTGGAGGGATAAGCTAGGACAAAGAACTCTTCCACAGTATGCACCACGTCCCTTTGAGTATTTAAAGGCTTAGTTGGGATTTGATGGGAACTTTTAATTTGGTGAGAGAAGAGAGTTCAATCCAGTGCTAGAGGAGGACCTAGGAGCTTTAAATTCATGATATCTATTTGCAAGCTAAATTTTAATAGAATTGTTTGATTTTAAAGTTGTGAATCGCAAACGGGAATTATGGCTTTAATCAAGCAAAATTTAAAAATAAAGTTTCTTATAAGCTTAAGCCATCAAATAGTGGATCATATATATACTAAATTACAGTGGTTAAATATACTAAGCCTGAAAACTTAATTCAGGGCTTGGATTTTGTGTCAGACTGGGAAGCTGAGCTACTGGCTGGTGCTGGATTGTTATAGAATGACTGATTAATATTGGTGCTGGAGAGTGAGATACGGCCTCTGGGAAGGGGAGTTGAAAACAGAGCAGTATTTAAGACTGGGTTAGAAGTAGCACCAGGAGTTGGATACTGAAGCTCATATGGTACATGTGGATGAGCAGGTTCCCCAAAAGGAATATCAAATTTCATGGGCTGCTCAAAGAATTGGCTGACGTCGATATCAAAAGGGTTTTCTTCTTCCTCAACAAGATTCTTCTTCTTTTCTTCAACAGGAGGGGAGATTGGTGCCTCAACTTTAGGGGCAAGTAGCTCTGGATTTTCTTTCAATATCTCTTCAAACAAAAGGATATCTCCATAGGGATTAAGTGAGGCGGCTGATGGCTTAGCAGGTGTGAGAGTATTTGCTTGCAAGTTGGTAAGTCCAGAGAAAGAGCTACTTGTTTGTCCAAAGCCTGCAAAACTATTGGTGGGTTGCGAAGTCATAAACCCTGTGCCAAGAGAGGGATTGGATCCAAGGCCAGATGATTGGTTAGCACTAAAAGGAGCTGCAGCCTGACCTCCAAAGCCAGTATTACCAAACCCAGTGGCAGTATTATTACCAAAGCCAGTTGCAGTATTTATTCCAAACCCAGTGGGAGCAGCTGCCTGTCCTCCAAAACCTCCCGTCCCAAAACCAGTTGGTGCAGTCTTACCAAAGCCAGCTGCGGCATTAGCTCCAAAGCCGCCTGCTCCAACCCCAGTTGGATTAGCGTTACCAAAGCCAGTTGCAGTGGAATTACCAAATCCACTTGATGAAGGGTTGCCAAACCCGGATGTACCAGTAGCACCGAAGCCTGATGTGGCGCTGACGCCAAACCCTGTCGAAGCAGGCTTTCCAAAAGCAGACTGTACCCCAAAACCAAAACCTGCTCCAGAATTAGAAGCTGCACCAAACCCTGATTGAGGTTGAGATGTTCCAAAGCCAAATGCAGGCTTGTTTTGGGCCGCGTTGCTCCCGAAAGGAGAGGCAGTGCTTGCTCCAAACCCACCAAATGCAGGGGCTGATGTCGCACCGAATGTGCTAGAGCCGAAACCAGAGGCGGCCTGAGTGCCAAACTCGGTTGCAGGAGCTGATGTTGCTCCAAAGCCAGTCGAAGGCTTAGCACCAAAACCAGAAGATGCTGCCGTGTTAGTACCAAAAGCTGATGGGGCTGCTGAGGCTGTTGCGAAGGCGGGAGTAGAGCCGAACCCAGATGGGCGGGATAGGTTGCCGAAAGCAGACGACCCAAAACTAGAAGATGCTGAGCCAGGTGAATGGGTATCGCTAGCAAAGACTAGGCCTTGTCGGTAATCCTCCATTCGTAGTTCTTCAAATGAATTTCCTTTGTATTGTGGCATGAACGTTATGCTTTGATACTGAATAGAAGTATATGTAATAGGATCCTTATCGCGGGTTTCTACATAAGGATAGGCTCTAGTGCCCGTATTAGGCAATATTTCTACAAAAAGTTAAATTTATAACATAGAGGCAGGTACTATTAGCTTCAGGGTTCTCTCCAAACAATCTCCCGTGAAGGTAATCTTGCATGCGCAACTCTTCATGATTGAATTTCTTGTATTCAGGCTGAAGCATAATGCTCTGGAAAAAAACACTGCCATAGGTTGCCTGAGTTTCCCTTGAAGCGATCGGCTTAAAGGCATGGACAGAAGTCCCTTTACCATCACCAAGCCACTCAGTTGCTGGATTGATAGTGAATTGATTATTGGCTGCTAAAGAAAAATTAGAAGTTGCGAACTTGAAAAATAAAATGTGTACCTTGTCCCCAAGCTGGCGTAGCAGAAGTGGTATTGTTTCCTCCAAAGCCTAGAAAAAATGAGGCTTTTTAAAATAGCATATTCTTACCAAAGCTTGCATTAGCTCCGCTACCAAACATCTAAAAAGTTATCATTAGCAAGAGATTAAAATAGTTAAGGTACAAAAATAAGTACAAACAAGGATTTTAAAAACGGTAGAACTTCCAGCATTCGGGCTTGAACTAACAGAGCCGGAAGCAGATCAAAGCTAGCAAACTAAAAACAACTTATAACGAGCCTCTAAACTACCAGCCAGTGCCGATAAATCGAGAGATTAATAGGAGAAATAGCTGGCTGGTTACAAATTCGTAGAGCAAAGAAGACTTTGAGCAGTGTACTCGTGCAAAAAATCATTTCACTACACCTATTTCAAAATGACAAGTTTCCCGCCTTATTAGAAATATTTGGATTTTAAAGGGTCCCTGAACACAAATAAATCATTTGGTTAATCTTTAAAACATATCAAACACAACAAGGAAACATAAGCTCACAAAATCTATTTGATGTTAACCTTTGAACGCTGCTGAAACTCCCAAATGAATTTGTTACTTGATTGTATAAATATCTGCAAGCAATACCTACCTGGTTTTATATTGCGTGAACTATATGGGTCTGTTCTAAAATAGACAGTGAGATTAGCTGGCTTTTATCAAAACAATATGAGGTCGAGACTGCATTTCAACGTTTAACAGCAAGAGCTTTTAAAGGGTCGGCTGCTTATTGAATTGGCATTTTCTTTGGAAGGGTCCTTTTGGAAGGGTTTGGACTAAACTTGGAAGCTCCCCTCAGCAGGTCTCATGACTCAAGGCATCAGATTACAACGAATAGGATGCTCGCGCAGCAGAAGCGCAGTTATTTATCGTAAGAGACTTGAATCTTCAAATCATCTAATAAAGGCCTTTGTCTGCCCAGGATAGACTGAAAGTTGGGATTTGTATCAATTACTATAGCTTCAGAATAAATCTGACCCAAACTATTATACCTACTGTTCCTTTAAAGTTCAGAATACTGCGCCATTTTAAGCTATTTTAATTTTCATAATTACAAACACATCTGGTAGAAAATATATAGTACTATATGAAAAGTATAGTAACTGACAACCTAGATGGATCAACATAGTGATTATTTTTGTTCAAACTCCTAAATTATAAGGTAAATTTGGACCTTTCTCAACCCTGATATGTCGATGCTACAATTTGGATGGAATCCTCATATTAGGATTTAGTATTGAGTAAACTTGACTTGCTAGAATTAAATTCAAGTTGTCTAATAGAGCAATCTTGGTCCACATTGCCATAAAACAGTCTTTGGATCCCTATGGAGAACTGGCTTGGCGTAGTAAAGAGAAGTCCCAGTAACAATTGTTTTCTGTTTGAAGGCTTAGTCCAAAATCTTAACCTCAGCCGAAAGTAAAAGCTAAGAGTGGGAAATGTAAATTTAGATAAACCCCAATATTTCGATAAGAAAAATGGATGGCATACACTGTTTTATCTACAAGTTGACACAAACGTGCTAATAGCACGAGAGCTGCAATCCATGAAGTATCGAGGTATTACAAGCTACAATCAAGTCTTTAAATATTTACTTCACTTTCCAGAACTGTTGAGATGGACGAACCAAAGTCGGATCAGAGCGAACTAAACAGGTACATGGAACAAAAGATAGGGTACAAGAATTTCAGCAGCATTAGGGGACAAAGAGCTGTTAATATTTTTATACTAGGTGGTTGCCCCGTCCAAGGACAGATATAAAGTTGAATTTAAAAAATCAATTAAATATATTACATTTACTTTAAGGCTGGGATTACTTATCATATGCTTCATTAAATTTCTAATTAAAATGCTTTCTTAAAAGTAATTTCAATTATATTTATTTAAAATCAAAATTACTTATTCAAGTATAAACAATAAATACATCTAAATAAGTGGAGGTTTACTATTAAGTTTAGTAAATATAAAATAATAATTTAATTTTTTTAATATTTGATTTTATAAAATTTATTAGAATATAGATCTGACCGGTAGCTTTAAAATAAGCTATTGGACAGTAAGATTGACTTTGTATTCACAGAGTTATGTTGTTTTTAGTTTTATATAGCCAAGCTCTTTTCGTCTATCAATCCAATCCTCGGCAGAGTTTTAACATCTGATCATGTAAAAGTACTGTAAACACTTGATTGTGCTGCTTCAGGTTTTAATCCACACATTCTAAAGTTGGATAAGCTACACAGATAAGCCACTCTGAAATAGTTGAATCACAATTTGAAAATTAAGCAATTAAAAAAATCTTTATTATAGTCCAAGTGGCTTACATTCTCACTTTATATAATTTAGACCACACCCTACCTAATTCAACCTTTGTAATTTCAGCAATCATATAAGGGATTGAATGTAAGGATGATCTAAATCAAGCTTTTGGCTTGATCATCAACTTTTAAAATTAAATTTAGAGAAAAATCTATTCATTCAAATCCCTTACGGCTTGAGCCCACTTGAGGTGACATTACAGACTGACAGAGTCACTTTTATATATATTAATGACAAATCAAACCCACCAATCACCAGGAATAGACATAGCCCTGCTCAAATTCAATACCACAGCTGAACAGTCAAATAAATCAAACCCACATGAATATACCAGACTTCAAACAGCACTTGGATATATATGATTTGTGCAGAAAAGCATACTAATAACAAAGAATCATCAAATTTAAAGCGTGCAGAAGCTGTGTATATGGCAAACAAAACCAAACAATTTTTTTAAATATTCATGTTATTTTGATTAAACGTGTCAGGATACCAGGAGTACCATGATGCTCCTGCAGGCGAGGGAGGAGTTGAGACAGGTACTGGCATGGCCCACCAGATGATGGGACCTAACTTTACCAGATGAGAAAGGGCCTTTCCAGCCACAGCCCATGGGCCAGCCACTGGCAAGGCAGCCAATCAATCATGTAAGTGCCAGGTAAAGCACTCCCAGGAATCAACTACTCTGGCCAGTGGCATCAAAAGTGGGTGGGGTTGAGATGGTTGGTTTGGGTTTCAGGGGTAGTTCCATTGGGACCAAGTAGGCGGCAGGATTGTTGTATTTCACGTTGAAGATCAAAGGTTATATAGTGATTTCTCTGCCGGTGTCAAGGGTCTGGATGTACAAGTATTCCAGCTATTGCCATCACACCTAACATCCAGTCATTACCCGATTTGATGCCTTTCCAATATGCCATTTGACATACCGGAAATGGCAACAAGCCAATATCACATGACTTTCCAGGTATCCAGCAACTCAAACCCATCCAGCACACAACCAGTCCCTGGGTTTGATCCAACTAATATCCCCGCCACAGCTAAAGCTATATAAGTCTAAAGTATTATCCAATAAAATATACTTCTTCTCCTCCTACTTTTATATTTGAAGCTTCCCCAGAAGGTGCTCCTTATCACTGGTAGCACTACAGTTTTTTGAGCACGCCAATGAAAGAGAAGATGACTGACCAAAACCCACCCACCTTTGCTCACGTACTCAACCAGGCCACATCCCAGGAGACCTGGAAAACGCACTTCCACACCCACAACATCAATGAAGATATTCCTAGTGGATACACCATATTCAAAGGTCTGGTCATGCCCAAAGCATGCGCCAAGATAATTCAATACAGTTGCTCTCTTCAACCACAAACAAACACACAACCACCTACCACAGGTGAAGTTATCAACACTAAATACATTGTTATTGACAAGTTCTTTGGTAAAAACAAAGAAAACGTCATCAACTGGCTAGACCACACAGCCACCAAACTCTGCGCTAGCCGCATCCCCCACAAAAAATGGGTCCAGGAAGCCAGCAAGCACCTCTATGAGACCGCAGCTAACTGGTTTGCCACCTGGGTTGGCTCACAAACTGACGACCAGCTTGACAACTGGGAAGATTTCAAAGCCAACATCACCCACAATTTCTGCGTCACTGAATCCCTCCAATAAATTGCAATACAGCTCAGTGATCTCCCTCAGAAGACCACTATCACAGCTTACACCAACAAATTTGAGGAAATACACCGCAAAATCCAAAACCCAGCACAAGCTGACAACGTACACACCAGAGCATCATTCATCAACAGAATGAAACTCTCAGTTGCTGCCCTCATCTGCCCAGAAGCAAATACCTCCATGCCTGTGCTCATTGCTGAAGCCAAGCGCGCTGAAAAATGCGCAAACATGAAATATGCTGCACACAACGGCAATTGCTCCTCAAACGGCAATGGCAGAGAAAACGCCAATGGCAATAAACGCCAAAATACCAACCATAACAACAGCAACTCCAATTGTAACAATGACAATTGTAGCCAAAGCGCAAACCTCTCCCGTCCCAAGAAAGAGGACACCGCCAAAGTTAACAACGCTGAAGTAGCAACCCACTATGAATCTGACCCCACATTCTCTGACCTCAAAGGTCTCAAAACAGAGGAACAGGGAAAAGAGGAGGGGGAACAGGCTTAAGTGCCCCTGTCTCCCCCCAACTTGACAAGAAACTGTACCAAGGCACAAACTTTGCTGCTCGCATCCCACGTGTCCCGCAATCCTCCATTTTTATGAACATAAAAATTAAAGATTGCTCACAACTTCTTGTCTATCCATGCAATTACAAATCACATACACATAAAATTTTATTTGACTCTGGTGTACAACACACTATGGTTAGCAAACCTTTTGTAACCAAGTACACAATACCAGTTGTCAAATCCAACTTCAAATACGCCAGAATGGCAGACAAATCAAAAGTTCTACTAAAAGGCAAAACAACTCCCTTCAGAATTGACCTACAAGGCATACAAACGTCTATCAAAGGACTTGTCATGAACAACATAAACTACAACATTGTAGCAGGCATGGACTGGTTCATCTGAGTGAATCCCAGCATATGTTGGAAAACAAAAACCATGACAATAAAACACAATGGAGTCAATTTCAACATTCCCAAAGAACCAAACGACCTCATTCTAAGAGACACAGTATTTGTCCAAGTCATAAATCAAGATGACTCTGAACATCTAACCAAAGACAGTACCCTCCACATAATGAGGTACTCTGAATTTAATAATATACAAACACAAAATATCCAATGCCCAGAACTCACGGTACTCCTAAATGAATACGCTCATGTATTCAAGGAGGAACTCACAGAGTTACCCCCTGAACAAGAGGTCAAACATGGCATTGACTTATGTAAAGCCATGCCCTAACCTGCACCCCTCTACAGACTCTCTCCCATGGAGACCCAAACACTTAAAGCCCACATCAAGGACAACCTAGCCAAAGGATTCATTTGTCCCTCTGAATCCCCGTGGGGGCTCAGTGGTGTTCTTTGTAAAGAAGAAGGATCCCTATGCTTAGTTACTGACTACAGAGCACTAAACGCAAGTACAGTAAAGAATAAATACCCTCTTCCACTTATAGAGGATCTGTTTGCAAGACTCTCAGGAGCCAAATTTTTCTCCAAAATTGACCTCCTCTCAGGTTACAACCAAGTTGAAGTAAAGGAAAAGGACATACCAAAGTCCGTGTTCCGCACGCAATTTGGGTCATTTGAATGTAAAGTAATGAACTTTGGGATGACCAACGCTCCAGCAACGTGTGTCACCATGATGAACCAAGCACTAAACGGTCTCTCAAATACATTATGCTACCTCAACAACATCATCATATTTTCAAAAACAAAAGAGGAACACCTCACGCATGTCCACAAGACACTCAATTGATTCACAAAGCACAAACTATACGCCAAACCTAGTAAGTGCCAACTTATGGAAAAGGAACTCTTGTTCTTGGGCCACATTGTCTCTGACAATGGCATCAAAGCAGACTCAGATAAAATAAAAGCCATAAATAACACGCAACGCCCCACCTCCGTGAAACAAGTAAGATGCTTTCTTGGTATGGTAGCTTACCTAAGGAAATACATCAAAGACTGCAGAAAGCTCATCGCACCAAGCAATGAATTAACCAAGGGTAATGCCAAAAAGAAATTCATCTGGACTCCAGAATGCAACAAGAATTTCCAGCTATTAAAACAAGCTTTGATCAAAGCATCAATCTTGCAATACCCTAACAATAACAGGTGCTACAAGCTTGAGTCAGACGCTAGTGACACCGCCATTGGCGCAGTCCTACGCATCCGCCAGCCAGGGCAGCAATATTTCCTGCCAGTATGTTACAAAAGCAGAAAAATAACAAACACTGAGCAAAGGTACCCAATACATGATAAAGAATTGCTAGCAATATATCACACATGCAAGAAATGGAGATGTTATCTCAAAGGACACTTAAACGTCTGAGTGCTAACTGACCACAAATCCTTAATCTATTTCAAAACTAAGAACGCACTCGTGCGGCACCAAGCCAAATGGATGTCCTTGCTGAAACAGCTTAACCTAGACATCCAATACAAAAAGGGGGCAGAGCTGGTCAAAGCCAATGCTCTCTCTAGGCTATGCCAGCCAAGAGAGGATCACCCTGACCACCTGGACCCTGACTGTCACGGTAAGTTCCATAATGCCGGGTATTGTCTGTCCAAGTAAAAAGGCACGGAAGGCCGGGAAACCTGTATTGAAATTGACCAAGTTAACAGATTTAAACCAAACAGTCAATCAAAAATAGGTCATGGCTGCTCCAGTATGCCAGCTGAAATCAGCTCCCCCTTGTAAACTGATGTTGATAAATTGACGTAATATGAGGGTCACCCAATATAAGCTCATTAATCAGCATGGCTGTCAGAAACTGGTCACACAAGGGTTCTTTGCAACCTGGACTAGATACTTACTTGAAGATGCCAAAGGAATAGGAGATCAAGACTCAGGTGGTACTGCTTAGTCAATTTTTCTGATATATATTGAATAATTTTCCCTGTTTCAACTCTAAGAGTTGAGTCCTTCTAAATTTACTCAATAAAAATCAATTATCCCAAGTTCTAATTTTAAATTTTAAAAATGCATTCTGTGCTCGGGTTGTTGCGGTATATCCCGTAAAATCTGATTCTGAACAGAATAATTTCAGGAATATGGGGCCCAGCATTTGGAACTTTGTTGTTGGCGCCACAAAATGTTAATTTCATGCCAGCCAATTTTGTAGCTCCTCCCTCCATTCCTGAAGATGAAAATTGGGTCACTTCTCAATGCCCAGAATTCTACGCTGAAGATGCATTGATGCTTTCCCAGGTCATTTATCTTGGTTTACTCTGGTTAGGATTGATTGTTCTACTTAATCCTGGAGTTTCAATTGGAAATTTCACAAAAAGATATTTAAAGCCGCATTGGTGGTTAATCATCAATTCTATTTGGATTTGGGTGGTAATTCCCCATCATTTAGAAACGGCTTCATATTATCCAGTGATTTCTGTCACACTGACTGGCCCAATCTATACAACACTGAGTACAAGACAAAAGGAAAGGATCCCTCCACACATCAACTAACCCATGATACGCTAGTAAGGAATGAAAAACATTTCCGCATATCAAATGGCATGGTATACCAAATCATCAAGGATAAACACATTCCATACATCCCACTCACACAAAGAGTTGACACTATACTAAGACACCATTGTCTGCTAGGACACACAAAGGCTAAAAACCTATATCTCACATTAAAAGAGATAGTATGGTGGCCCAACCTGAAGAAAGACATAATTGATGTTCTAAAAAAGTGCACAGTATGTGAAAAATATGCCAGCACCAAAGCGCCACAGCCAACAGTTAACCCAGTACCTGACCCTGAACCATTTAAGGTTTTAGGACTGGACGTAGTGGGACCCTTCCCAGAAAACAAAACAAATCAACGTTTCCTAATTGTAGCCATCAACTTTGCCACATGTTGGCCCATCTGCTGGGCAACAAAAAATCACAAGGCAGAAACAATAAATCAATTCATCAATAAAGCAATCATAGTGGACTACAGCACTCCAGACTACATCATAACAGATGGAGCAAAAGAGCTAACAGGCCACGTAGTAAACAACAATCTAAAAACAAAGAACATCAAACACTCCACAACCTTGCCCTACAGGCCACAGGCCAACGGCAGAGTTGAACTTCTGAACGGCAGTCTTATCAGAACCATGGAGAAAATAATGGATGGCAAAGCCAAAGACACATGGCCACTCTATGTGAAACATACATTACTAGTATCCCGGGTTTGTACCAATCAAGGGACAGGCTACTCACCGTTTGAACTAACATACAAGTACAAGCCAGAAATAGTCACCTGCAATAACCAACCATATGTGAAGATTCCCCGGGGAAACCTCCCACAGTAGAACAGAAACCAGCTCTACAACACATACACCTCAAAGCCAAACTAGCAGAAATAAAGAGACTCAAAACTCAAAAGGTAACCTCAACAGAGTACCCACTTCCCATCAACTCCCCCGTCTGGGTCCTAGCTGGGAACAGAAAAAAGCTAGACTCAGTACACAGAGAACCAGGAAGAATCATCAGATACCAACCAGAAGGAACACCTACCTGGTTAAGTTCCAGGGTGCCAAAGAGCCCATCACCAAAAAGTACCACAGAGCTTGCCTCCGCCCTAGCAAAGGAGAACACTCAACCCAGTTGGTGCTCACTAGTAAACAACTCCAGGAACATCAGGCAGCAGCCGTCAAGACAAAGCCCCCTCCTGATGTACCCAAGTAACCCCTTAAGGGAGGGGTATGTCGAGGGTCTGGATGTACAAGTATTCTGGCTATTTCCATCACACCTAACATCCAGTCATTGATGATTTGGTGCCTTTCCAATATGCCATTTGACATACCAGAAATGGCAACAAGCCAATACCACATGACTGTCCAGGTATCCAGCAAATCAAACCCATCCAGCACATGACCAGCCCCTGGGTTTGATCCAACTAATATCCCTGCCACAGCTAAAGCTATATAAGTCTAAAGTATTATCCAATAAAATATACTTCTTCTCCTCCTACTTTTATATTCAAAGCTTCTCCAGAAGGTGCTCCTTATCACTGGCATGAATTATTTGATAAAGATCCTTGGTAGCATCTGGATGGGTGTACCACTGCAAGTCTTCTAAGGTCCAGGGTTTGTGATCAGGGTTTGGGGGATACTCAGTGAAGTGCACAGGGCCAAATGGAGCATTGGGTGGACATTATTAGCCAAAGGATTTGGTTTGGTCAACTGGAGTCTGGCTATCTATCCTAGGGGATGGGTGCTGACGCTTGGGTGTATACAGACGGAAGATTATCAAAAATATGTATGGAAACAGATTGATGAACCAAAGGTTCATAACAACTTCATTTGGTAAGGATGACAATACAGAACTTTTTCAGGTGCTTCTGATTTATATACTTACTCACATGCAAGTGCCTCTGGGCATTCTTCTGGTGCTATCTGTGTGGCACGGCTTGACATCTCAGGTTCTGCTGGTTGGTTGGATGCTTCATGGTCATTTTTGGGGGTTTCAGGAGCAGTTTTTTGGCTTTTTGGTGGTCTATCTTGGCTTGGCTGGCCATTGGTTCCGGCAGGTTTGGCTTCTGGGGTTATGGGTGTTTCCCCAATTTGATTTACATTCTGGCCTGGCTTGATAGGCATTCTTGGGGAGAAGGAACTTGGTTAAAAAGGGGTTCCCAATTAGGAACCCCAAATTGCCAAATGGAGGATGGGCTTAAACTGGGAGCACTGGGCAGCTAAAATTAGCCTGCTCAGGCCCAGCCAAACCCACCAAGGCTCAGGAATAGCTTTTGGGGCCCATTCTGGGCCCCACAGCTTTTACCAGGGCAGGAATAATTCCTGCCACCTGCTTGCCCTGCCTGGCGGCACAGTGCAGGTTTGATTCCCGCCTGGGGCTTCAAAACTGTTACATTTGATAAGGAGCGCCTTTTGGGGAAGCTTCAAATATGGAATTAAGAAAGAGAAGTATATTTTATTGGATAATACTTTAGACTTATATAGACTTGACTGTGGCAGGGATTTAGTTAGATTGAACCTAGGGGTTGGTCATGTGCTAGATGGGTTCAAGCCACTGGATACTTGGATGGTCAGGTGATATTGCTTGGTTACCATTCTTGGTATGTCAAACGGTATATTGGAAGGGGACTAAATTGGGCAATGGCTGGATGTTAAGTAGGTTGGCGGTAACCAGAATGCTTGTACATCCAGACCCTCAACAAACCCAAAGGAGATAACATTTCTTCCCCTATGTCCAGGAATAAATTGTTGTCAGGAATTTCAGGAAAGACATTCCTGGCAGGATGTGTCTTTCTTGGGAACTAGACAGTGCCATATGATTGGTTGCTTCTGGATTCTGGATTCTGGGTTCCCTGGGTGACCACTTGGCTCACTTGGCCAATTCTGGATGCTAGTGTTGATACGCAATCTGGGTTAGCAGCTGCCTGTGCGTGATGGGCAAACAGGGCCATGCTTGAGGATGCAGGAGAAAGAACACACTCCTGGGTAGTGCTTGTGGAAGGGCCTGCAGGTTGGAAGTGACCATAGACAGAGGCTTCACTATTGGAAGACCCAGTGTAGCCCTGCATAATTTTTTCAAGGCCAGGGAACAGCTCATTTATTTGGTTTTTAAAAAGAAGGCATAATAAATTTTTATAAAAAAATTAAACTCAAAAAAAGATGTGTGAATTTTAGTCAATTTTATTGTTAAGTGTATTAAGTTGGTGAATACTACAATCTAAATTTTAGCCATTTTAAAATGGAATAGGGTGACTTTTGAGAATGCCTATGATTCCTAAAAGAATTAGCACAAATCCACTCTAGATCCTTTGACTTCCTATTTGATATGCCCATAAATTATATTTATTTCAAATTCACCTCATTTTTGATATGAAATTTGGTTCTTGGATTTGACAATCCTGCAATTTCATATTTGTTAATTTTCACATGATGTCTACGATTTGTTTGAAATACAGGAAATCTCAAATTGTATATTACAATCCCACATTTCTGATTCATGTATCCCACATTTGTTTGCTGTGTTTTGTCTTTTGTTAGTTGAGTTATCTGCTTGAGAGATTTAAAATTTGCCAATTTAAATAAATCAAAAAAATGCAAATTAAATGGTTGATTTTATTAAATATTTTAATTCTCACTCAGCTGATTGCCCGCAAAAGTGATTCAAAATTTGGATCAAGGATATGAAAATCCTGTATTTTTACATCTAGGTTCTGAATTTACAGTATTTCCCAATTTTGTATTCCATGTTTTGAATACAAAAAGCAGCCACTAAACCCCTTTCCTGCCCCTCAGCACTCTATTTTTTCTAAACCTTTCCCACCAATGACATATAAGCAATGCATAGTATTGCATAACACAGAAAGTGTGATAGAAATGAGCTTTTAGCCTCCTCTATGCACATTCAAAAAACCCTCCCACCTGTCATGAATGTCATTTTTATCCTTCTGAAACTCAAGGCGTGGGACAGGATTAAAACCCTGGCCAACCAGAATTCAGGCTGCCAGCCCTAAGGACCAGGAGCTCACCTGCTTTTTTGAGATCATCCTCCCAGGATTTGGTCTGCTGATGTCCTGAAATGCAAAGAGCCTTGTGACAAGGTACTAGTGGTGGCCCCAACAGAGCACTACAACCAATTGCCAAATGAAGGTAAAGAGGCCCCTGCTATTGGCCTGATGAGCCTCATGCCTGCCTTGGTAGCCAATCAACCCCCTGTTTATGAGAAAGGCACTGCCCAGCAGATTTCCCCCAATAATACCACTCTGGAACAAAAGGGTCTCACAATCTTTATGAATAATTTAACCAATGAAAACCCTCCCTGCACCTGTGCCATTTTTCTGCCCTTAAATCTGGGTAACCCACCTGCCCAATTTTTCATTCCTGATTATTAGAACCATGTTCATTAGAACTGAAGTCTGGTAGTGGGGTACTATAAAAACCCCTAGACCCCATACCAGACTTCATCACTATTTTGAAATAAAAGTTATGATATATTGATTTCCCGATTATTACCCTATTTAGTCTTAGTAATATGTCAATTCAACACTAGTTCTTCCAGTTCTTCCTGCCCCATTTCCCACATTTCTTTGTCTGCCCAGTGCTCTTTATGATCATTTCCACTTTACTGAGCATTCTTTAAAACCTGAGTGTGAGATATATACCTCTGAGAGCATATTAGCAAGTGATTTACTGGCCCATACTAAATAATTAACAGAATTCAACAGAAAGAGTTCTTGGGTTATTTTCCAGGGAGCCAGCCTGTGGCAGGTTCAGGAGAACTGGCAGGCAGGCAGCCCGTGGTCCCAGTGGGGAGGGCCCACCACAGGATGGGAGCTAACTTTACAATGTAGGAGAGGGGTTTTCCAAGCAAGGCCCAAGGACCATTGTCAGGCACCATGTAATTGACCAGGCCTGTGATTGTTATGTAGAGGACGCCAAATAACTGGGTTGAGGTTGATTCATTGGTGATCACAGTTGATTGTGGGCAGTTGGGCTGCGGGGTTAAGGGAGGAGTCATGAGCACTAAGTATGCAGAAAGGTAGTTATATTTGTTGCAGAATAATAGTGACTGCTTGGTGTACCAGGTGCCATCATGTTCAATAAGTTCAGGCTCTCTGGTAAAGGCTTTAAGACTGTAAATTAGAATCACGTCTAATGTAAACTTGGAGTAAGCAGTATTTGGGGGATATTCTGTAAAATATACTGGGCCAAAGGGTGCTTCTGGTGGATAGTATAACTCAGGTGGCTTGTCTGCTGTTTCTTAGGGTTGGCTGGGGAGGGGAACGGAGCCGCAGAAATCAGTCTGAAAATGAAAAGGTGCTAAAATTAGGTATGGGATGACCTGAGTGAACTAATGGTTCATAACACTTTATTGCAAAAATGGCAATGAGCAACTTTCTGGCGGCCCCAGAGTATAAGTATGCTCATCAGCCCTGGGAAAATTTTTGCACAATCTTTTGGGCCAGGTGGTAGCATTTACTAGGGTTTGGAAATCTTTGGTGGCATCCAAAGTAGATGGTTTATCATTGGCTGGGCTGGAACAGGAATCTCAATTTCCTTCTTCAAGTCATAATATTTGTCATCATCTGGTGGCCCTTGTTCTTGGGGAAATTCCTGTGGCACTCTATTGGCATTAGCCCAGGTTATCACAGGGGTATTACTTGGGTTGGTGCTCTTATTAGCTAGGCTAAGAGAATTCCTCAGAGGGCAAGGTTTGATTATGGAATGTGCCTCACAGGTAGGTTTCAGATATTTCTCTGAGATCAAATCCATTCTTGACTCTAGCCCAGAAAAACACAGGCAGCTGGACAGCAGGGCCTGCGGGCTGGCAAGCCCGTAGGGGTTTTAGGTTTGAATCCTGAAAATGGGATTTCAACTTGAGTATCAGTAATAAATCAATGCCACTTGTGAAATTATTACTGAACCCTGTCTGTTACAGTAAAACGCCAAATGGAAGGAATCATGTGACCTCAGAGGACTAGGAACTAAAGAAGAACCTCAGCCAAACCCTCAACTATGTTAAACAATTTAAATGTGATAATTGACAAAATAAATGGGTTGAAGCTGGAGTTACCCAAGTAGCCCTCAAAATCTGGACTTACCCTAATTTTTGCCAATTAATTAGATAAGAAAATTATGTGCTATTCACTATTTGGAGATGATAGTGTTGCAACTGAACCAATGAGAGTTCAGTACTTGGAATTGGGGAAGACAACAGTCCAATAGGAAAGGACAGAGTAATAAGAATAAGGTGTTGTTTATTGTAGAATATTGTGATTAATATACTATATGGGGAAGCCACAAGGCCACAAGGGGGTGGCATAGTGGGGAGTTCCATGTAGGGTTCAGAGCTGAGGAATAACTTGTGCGGGGATCAGCAGGTCAAATTGGCAACACTCCTAATTAGGATGAAGTACCCGCCATTCAATACTGCCATCAGATTAATCCATAACTTTAGACACGTCAAGGGGCGGCTCATTGAGCGCCCCCTGTGTATTGTAAGATACGTTAGCGGGCAAGTCTAGAAACTTGGTTGCAACAGTAGCACCAAGCTTGCTGGTTGTCAATTTTTTTAAAAAATTATGGCGTCATTGAGTTAAATTCAAAAGTAGGTTTCCAAACTACTGAAAATGTTTTGCCAGCCACCTAGATACCCTAAAGCCCCCTTCCCCATCCTAAACTCCTTCTAAACTTTCCCCAGTCCCCTCTAGAAACTTTTTTATAGATAGCTTATTTACCATCAAATAAAGAAAGCCTTCCTAAAAAAGTGCTTGCTCATCTGGGGCTGTTTGCCCCTGTACTCAAGAAATTGTCCTTTATATTGATCAGAATGGCCATTGACTCCTTGGATGCTCATTGGCCCACCCTTTATATTCCAACACCACAGATTTTTACTCCAATTTACCCCTGCAAATAATTTGTGTGCTGACAATTTTAATCTTCATATTCTGTTACACAAACACTGATGCCAAGATGCTGAAACTGTTCTCCCAATTTGGCCTCTGCTCCTCAAAAAAATTACAATTTGTTTATTATATACTCATCATATTTCTTTGAAAAGTACCACATGCCATTTCACTCTAACATTGTCTGTTCAAAGACAAGTATAACTTCTTCCCTGTCTATCAACTAGACATGTACCCCCCTCACTTCCAAACCTATGCCTATGTCTGCTGCCAACTTTCCTACAGACAACACCAACAAGCTATTTGTAATAGTATATATCACCCCTTCTGGTATGGTAGATACTATAGTTCCTGTTACTGGCCCTGATCCTGGTTTGGAATATTGATGCTGTACCTCTTCAAGTTAGTATCAATTCTATGGTGGGATCTGACTACCCAGTCTGCAGCCTGCCCTACCTCTGATTCTGATGAGTCAGCTCCCCAGGGTTGATTTCCTGATAGTTTCAGGATTTTCCCTTTTACTTTTCTCTGCTATTATTTTTGAATCTATTCTTTGGCTGTTTAGCACTTGGAGCCAAGAGAAACAGCTTTAATATAATCATTTTCTCCTATTCCTGCCAGTTTATTCACCTAAGTTTAGGTTAGTAGCCTTTCTGATATTACCTGGCTTTTCATCTATGGATTTGAACCCCAAACCTAGATTTTAAGCTAAATCTTTTAATCCAAAACTCTTACCTTCTTTTGCTTTCCTTGTAGTTACAAAATTTCTTTTGGGCTTGGGTTTTCTGGATTTTTTCCTGCTCTTGTTCTTACTTATAAGTTTATGTTGCCATTCTTGCTCCTTCTGCTTTCTGTCTCTTCACCCTTTTACCTTATTAAGTTAAGCACAACAGCTGATGTTTTTGCGCCTCAATTCTTGTTACTTAACCAGTTCTAGTTAATCTTTTACTTTCCTTGCTGCACCTCAAATTTCCAAGTTAATAAAAAGGCTTGGATTTTTCACTCTCAACTCTAAGTTGAGATTGTTTGGCTTGCATCCCAAAAAGGTACTTGTTAGGTTCTGAAGCTTGCTTGATTTGTTCATTTTATTTTCATGCATCCCTCTTTTTGAAATCTTAGTTTCCTTTTTATGATCCCCTTTGAATACGTTTATTCTCAGTTAGGCAACCTTTTTAGTGGAACCCAACCCCTGATCATAGATAGCTTTAATCCACCAGTTAGTGGTGAGCAATATCCTGATCTAGAGATAGAGTTTTTAACTCATGTCTGCTGTCATTAAGACTGGACTCTATTTATTTTCTTAGAATTGATTAATTGTCTTAGCCCTTACTTTACCTCTTATAAGCTGTTAGGAGCTTTAGTCCAGCTATTATTACAAACTTTACCTACCTTTCTCTACCTAACCAATATTATTACTCTTGGTTTAAAGGCTCTAGTTTATAATAACCTACCCCAAAGCCTCAGACCTTACAGATAGCATGAGATTCATCTGGTCTGTTTTGATGAACACATATGTTGCTGGATAGTTGCAGGGCCTGTTTGTCACAGATGATGCATCTTTCTGGGATGGCAGAGCTCACAGTGTCAAGCATCTGGTTTGGGGATACCTGGCATGGATCTCTCATAGATCTATCTTTAGCAGTGTGTGGCATGTGTTGGTAATTTTCCAGACAGCAAGGTAGGATCAGAAACCTACCGCTGCTACTGATGCTGTAGCTTTTCTGGCTTGGCAGAGTTACAGCAAAATGAGGAATTATATTGATTTTGGATGGTTATTTAATTTTAAATTGAGTAATATATAAAACTTGGTGCAGCATTCATGGATAGATAGATGTCCCTACTAAGCCAGGTGCTACTCTGGGGGGATGGAACGTGCTTCATATACAGGAACATCTAGCTGTGGCATCTCAGCTGGAAAACCTGGCCCAATAAGACCTGACTATGGGCTTCATGGATAATGCCAACTTGTCTAGGATTGTTTGCCCCAAAAAAACCCCCAAAAGTCAGAGTTTCAGAGTTCCAAAAAGACCCCTAAAGGCTGGCTGATTTGAACCAAGTTGTTGATAGTAAGTGGACTGTGGCCAACAATGTAAAAATTTTGGGGTTCTTTAAAAAGGGCTTATGAAGCTCTGAAAACCAGAGAAGAAATAATTTGGGGGTTAGTGGCAGCTGTCAGAATTTAAACTGTCAGAATATAGCATACTCCATGTTGAAAATCCCCAAAGAATATTTCTGTACTTTTATTGCATTCTAATTAAGTTTTTGACTTAATTACTTTCATTGATATTGAGAGTTAAATTTAACTTTGATTTTAAAAGTTTTAAATAAAATTATAAAAAATAAAGCCAAAGTAATTCCTGGGATTCAATTGACATGAAGAATGTTACATTATAACAGTTGCCGTTTAGCCCCAAAATCAAATTATGGTGCCACTCAGTTTCTTCTCACTTCTGAAGAGTTGGTGACAAGGGTTGGACCTGACTACATCATCCTTGATTACAAGATCCATAATAGCTGAAACTAGGCTAGAAACTACTGCAGCAGTTCAATATGCTGTTTTAGAGCTAGAGTTTTGAGGATCAGTTTAGTTTCTGCTACATGGGAATGGCGCTCCTGCTTTCTTACATGCCATCTTGCTTTCTCACAATGTACAGTGTTGATCTTGTGATGTCTGCCACCAAAATTGAGGAACTTGTGGATCTCATACATGAAGTAATTTATCTGCAAAATCTAGTCACAGTTCCTTAATATCTTCTTCTATCCTGGGGTTTCCATGTTTTTTTCTGTTGTACCCTCCCCATGCCTCTGCTTGGAGCTTATTGTCTAGTACTTGAATTTTGATATTATTGTTGGTTACTAATGCGTTTGGAATTTGGTTTTTTGTCCTTTGCTTTATCAATGCTTCTGAATTTTAGAGAGACTTCACCATGACAACAGGTCTTGGGCAGATTGGATCAAGTTATGGGTCTTCTTTTCTGACTTGGAACCTTTTCAGGGGGTTTCTCTTGAAGTTTTGACAGAGGAGTCCTATTTTGGTTGCAACAATTGTGCCACAGGGTGGTATTAAATTACAATTTAATCTACAGTATGAGAAAGGGTTTTCAAGAAGTGAGAAGAAACCAGGATAAAATAGATTGATCACTAAATTATAAAGAACATATATATACAGTAGTTTTCAAACCTGTTGAGATAAACATATATTAGTCAGTCTAAAAACAAAATCAAAGTGGATCCAAATCTATTGTAATTTAATATAAATTTCTTGATTTTTGATTTAGTTTTTAGACTGTGTTCTAAACTGACTAATATACATTTATCTCAGCAGGTTTGAAAACTACTGTATTGATAATAGGGTAAAGCTTTATTGTACCTGAAAACAAGCTATATCAAATGGCAATATTACTATTCTTAAATACCTTTCAAATGAGTGCAGTTATCCTAATTATGAGTGGAAAGTGGGAATCCAGTAATTCTTGATAATTGGTGTCGCTGTTGTTGTGGTGAACGCATTTGAACAACTGTTATTCAAAATCCGTAAATCCCCAATCTACCCTTTAAATAGATGAACTGTGCAAATAAAGCTAAATCTCTCTTGGTTGATTAATTATTACCAATTTTACATATTTTTTGTTCACCACAACAAAATTTTGGAGGTCATTCCATTCACCAAACTTGTATTGCTGTTTTTGTGTTGTTGCCTGTGTGCCTGTTGTTGTTGCAATGTCTGCTTCCGCGTCCCCTGTTTCTGCTGTTGAATCTCCTGCTCAGGCTCCTGCTGCCTCTGCCCTTGCTGTCCCTCCCCCTGCCCCTTCTGTTGACAAGCCCATGTCTAAGTTCTTGGTTGCTCAGCAACTTCCTTGCTTTGAGGAGAATGGGTATACTGCTTGGTTGTATACTTTTGAGGATTATGCTGAACAATTCAAACTTTCCGACAAGGACTGCCTCCATGAGGTCAGCTGTTTTCTCCTGGGGGAAGCCTGTGTCTGGCATCAGGATGTTCAGGTTGCCACCTGGGCCAATTGGAAGGCCCAAGCTGAACTCTGCTTTGCTGAACATGAACCTGATGCCATCCACCAGTTGGGCCTGCTGAAGATGGTGCACTTTAAATCCTTGCACACATTTTTGAATACATTCCAAAAAACTGCTAACAAGGCTTTGACGCAACACCTCAAAACCAGCAGTTCCTCTGACTGCAAGACCACTGTTGAGAATTTCCACAGCCTTGTCTCCATCCGCAAATTTGTGAACACCCTTACCCACTCCTACTCTGCCATGGTTCAAGCTGCTAAACCCAATTTGTTGGAGGAAGCAATTGCCTTGGTCCGTGACAAGTACAACATCTGGGTGGAACAAGCCACAGATGAACATGCCAAGGAAAATTCTGAATGTAACCCTTTTGCACTGGTTTGCAAACAGAATAAGTCTGAAGAAATTGCCCAAGAGGTCAAGGCCCACCTTGAGGATTTGAACTGCCGTTTTGACGCCATGTTCATGGCACAGGAGCAAGGACGCCAACCCAACCCCCCTCCCCCCCGCACCTTTCAAAGAGACCGTAACTGCCTGTATAACCCCCGCTGTTACAACTGCTCTGAGGTGGGGCACATCTCCAAGGACTGCACCACGCCCTGCCCCATCTGTAAGGAGCCATCCCACTCTAACTTCATTTGTGAGTTCAACCCCATTAATCATGACCACAAACCTCAAGGGTTGATGATGGCTGAACAAAACTATGAAGCAAAACGAGCCCTATCCTCCTCTGCCACCCCTCAACCTTTGAATAAAAAATCCAACCTTGAGTACATTGTTGACCCTGATGGCCCCAGTTTCCCGTTTACCCTGATCTGTAAGCGTCAAGTTTGCTCCCAAGGCCCCTCCCCAGGTCACGAACTTACACCCCCACCCATGAAACATACGGACCGTGAGGACGCGCTGTCCCCATCTGTGTTCCCCCCCTCGCCCATGGTGAAGCTGGGGAAGATTTTAGACCATCCCAGCAACCCAGATCCACCCCGCAAACCCCCATCCTCCCCCTCGCCACCCCGCGCGTACGTACATGACAGCAAATGGAACCCCTGCCACCCTAATAGATTTGTTAGCTTGGAAATTGAGGATGATTTTGAAAATGAAGATCATTACCTGTGCTTACCTGATCTTGACAAATATCTTCCTTTTGAGGACAACCCACGTTACAATATTGTAACCGTGGAGTCCGTCCCCAAGTCTCCACGCAGCGACAGCAAGTATTCCTGACTTACCTTCTGTGACGCCCTCCCTAGAGGCGTCCCCTGCAGGCGCGGCAGCCTGGGAACACAGGGCCACTGGCCAGGAAAGCAAGGACAAAGGCCCAACAGCTTTTGGGGGCCACCATTGCAGCCACCCTGGCCCATTGGGCCCTGCAATGGTGTCCCGGGTTAATTCCCCTGGGCTGGGACCAATCAGGTCCCTTAATACAATTGGGGAGGATATGCACGGCTTATCAGCAGACCCTGCTGATTTGGGTGAGCCAATCAGATCTGGTTGTGGTGACAAATTTAATGTGTTTTCAGCATTGTGCAATGTTGATATTGGGAACCAGCCAATCACATTCACGGGCCTGCCTGGATGCCAAGGGACCAGCAGCATTGTCCAACCCTGGAAATTTGAATCAACCAATCAGATTGCACGTCCCCCAGGATGCCAGAGCACAGCGCGCATTGTAAGACCCATGTGATTTGGCCCAGCCAATCAACTCCTCCGGCGCTACATGCAATTCTATGCATATGGCTTCAAGTGAGTTCTCCAATTTAGACAAGCCAATCACGCCTGACAACGCTATGGAAGTTGACTCAGCCAATATATTGATAAATGATTGCAATTTAGCTGGGCCAATCACACCCAACAATGCAATGGAAGTTGACTCACCAAATGTGTTGATAGATAAATGCAATTTGAATGAGCCAATCAAACCCCTCAGTGCCATGGAAACTGACACACCCAATGTATTGTCCAATAATTGTGATTCAGATGGGCCAATCAGACCTGGCGCGGCTGGCGCAAAAGTTGCTCATCCTGACCAAGCTGGTTGTCCTACCCCAGGCCACCCAATCAGATCCCACGATGCCATGAAAACCAATGCACCCAATTTATTGCACCATTATTGCAATTCTGATGGACCAATCAGATCTGGAGCAGCTGGCGCAAATTACATTCATACTGACCAAGCAGGTTGCCCTGTTCCAAACCAGCCAATCAAACCCCGCAATACCAAGACATCCAATGTACCCAATTTATTGCGCTATGATTGTAATACAGACAAGCCAATCAGATCTGGCGCAGCTGGTGAAAATTATACCCATACTATTCCGAGTCAATCAATTAGGTATAAAAGGGATCCCAACTGGCCAAACCAGTTTTCATCCGACTCTTCTGAGCCAATGGATACCTTCCACACGCCACCAGAATGGTTTGACCCATTCTGGGTGGCAATCAACCAGCCTAGAATGGATGGTAAGTCCCAGGTAACCTCGGATGCAAAGCAACCCCCTCCCAAGTCTGGCAAGAAGCATTGCGGCCCCAACCAATCAGATGGACCAAAGGAGAGACCTGGCCTCTCAGCTGTGAAGATCCTGCGCCAGCTGATGATGACCATCTCCCTCAAAGACCTGTGCACTGAAAGCCCCAAGTTTTGCCAGAAGATGCACCAGGCCATATCCGCGCTATGCCCCGGGAAGTATGAAGCCCTCTTCCTGACAGGCACAGGCGCCCCAAGAACCACAGGTACTGTAAACGGCGTACACACATCTATAATCTTGGACGGTGGCGCTTATAGCAACATCATCTCCAAGATGTTCCTGGAATCCCTGCCTCGGCCAGAGGTAACCTCATCTGATGTCAGCTTCATCCTTGCCAATGGGAGCTGCACTACTGCTCTCGGCAAGGCCATCAAGTTGCGCTTGTGGTTGGGAGGTGTCTTCAGTACCATTGAGGCCGCCATCTTTGACCACAACCAGTATACCCTGCTCCTTGGCCGCAAAACTATGAGCGACCTGAGCGTAACCACCTGGTTTGCGGACAACGGATGGACACTTGAGCACAATAATGAATTAATTGATCTCAAGGTAACATTTGACAGTCCTACTGGCCCTTCCTTCCTTTGCAAACCTTTAGCCGCCCAAATCAAGGACAATACCTGGTTGAACAACGTCCAGCAAGCTCAGCTCCAGGAGGTGATCTCTGCGTACAGCTCCCACATTGTCTCTGACTACAATGACCTGCCTGAAGCACCTGGATTCTGCCATGAGATTGATACCGGTGACGCCAAGCCTGTAGCTTCCCGGTTCTACCGCCTTCCCCAGTCCAAGGAGGAGTTTGTACAAAATGAAATCCTCAAGCTGCTGAAGCAAGGTATGATCCGCCCCAGCAAGTCTCCATGGGCTTCCCCCATTGTGGTTGTACCCAAGAAGGGCAATAAACTCTGCATGTGTGTCAACTACATCCCTCTGAATAAGGTGACTATATCTGACCATTATCCCCTGCCCCGCATCTCAGATATCTTGGCCTCATTTGGTGGTTCACAGTGGTTCTCAAATATTGATCTTTTCAGTGGGTTCCACCAGATCCTTGTTGAAGAGGCCGACCAACCAAAGACCGCCTTTGTCACAAAATGGGGACAGTATGAATACATCCACATGCCTTTTGGACTAAAGGGCGCCCCTTGTACCTTCCAGCGCATTATGAATGGGGTATTTAAAGGTCTTATTGGTGACTTTGTTACTGTCTATCTAGATGATATAACTATCTACTCCAAGACATTTGACGAGCACCTGCAACACCTGAAGCTATGCCTGGACCGTATCAAGAGCGCCAACCTGAGTGTGAATGCCAAGAAGTCCATCCTGGCTGTTCAGCAACTCAAACTCCTGGGACACATGGTTGATGCCTTTGGAAAACACCCTGATCCTGACAAGTGCAACACAATCACAAACTGGCCCACACCCACCAACGCCAACCAGGTGTCATCCTTCCTTGGGTTGGTAGGGTACTACCATCAGTTCATCAAAGACTATAGTGAGTTGGCTGCCCCTCTCTTCAATCTGACACACAAGAAGAAGCCGTTCAAGTGGGGACCCCCTGAAGATGACGCTTTCAAGGCTCTTAAGGCTGCCATCACTTCTGATGCAGTCCTCGCTTACCCTGATTTCAACCGCAAGTTCCACATCTTTTCAGACGCCTGCACCAATGCAGTGGGCGCAGTACTATGCCAGGAAATAAACAATGTTTTTAGACCCATTGAGTTTATGTCTAAAAAGTTTATACCTGCTGAGTACAACTATGCTATATACGACAAGGAAGTCCTGGCCGTAATCAAGGCTCTTGAGAAGTTTCGCTATTATGTGCTTGGCCACCCTCTGGTCATTCATACTGATAACTGGGCTGTCAAGTTCATCACTGATGCATCTCTCCCTTGCAGTTGTTGCATGTGCTGGCTCTTGGAACTTATGGAGTATGACTTTGAGATTGTACATATTCCCGGGAAGCTGAACTCTGTTGCTGATGGCTTGTCCCGCCAGTTCTGTTTGTTGGTTGAAAAATTGACTTATGAACCCCCTCTGGCTCAGTTCAAGGACATGGCCCGCCTGCGCACATCACTTGTCACTGAAGCTGATCTACGCAAGTTCTTTGTCTACTCAACCAAGTACACTGTGATAGGCAACACATTGTTTAAAAAGACGGATAATGGGCTCCGGGTGATCCCACCCAAGGAGGACAGAGAGAGTATCTTGATGGAAGCACACAATGGCGCTGGTCACTTTGGCCAGGATGCTACCCTAGCGCGCCTCAAGGAGACCTACTGGTGGCCAGGGATGTATACAGATACCTATAACCACACCCGCAGCTGCATGAACTGCCAACGGTTCAGTAAGAAGATTGTGCATACCAAGCCTGTGGAACCTATTGTAGTTGACAAGATATTTGAACTTTGGGGTATTGACTTTGTTGGGCCCCTACCTCCTTCAAAATCTGGAAAAACTTACATCCTGGTTGCTACTGAGTACCTCTCCTGTTGGCCTGTTGCTCAGGCTTGCAGCAATAACTCCGCTATGACTGCAGCTTCCTTCATCTACAACAGCATTGTGACCCAGTTTGGCCCTCCAGCTACATTGTTATCTGATCAAGGATCCCACTTCAGAAATTGCATGGTAGCCGACTTGACAAACAAGGTGAACACTGTCCACAAGTTCTCCACTGCGTACAACCCTTGTTGTAATGGCCTCACTGAGAGATTCAACCGCACATTGGTTGAATGCCTTGAGAAGACCACCAAGTTCCAGCCATCTACTTGGGAAGCCATGTTACCCTCAGTCCTCTGGAACTATTGCACCAAGGTCCACAACACTATCAAGATGACACCATTTGAAGCCATGTTTGGAACTAAACCCAACCAAACCCGCGTCCTCAAGAAGGTGAACCAGCACTGGGACTCAAAAGACTGTGAGCAAACCTGCCACCAAGCCAAGAAGAACCTATCTGCCACTGCCACTAAGATCACAGCAGCTCAACAAGAGATCAATCACCGCGTACCCAAGTTCAAGATTGGCCAGCAAGTCTTAAAATTCAATAGCGCTTTGAACACCACCCGCTCTAAGAAGTTCAAAGTTAAATGGAAGGGCCCATACACCATTTATGCCATCAGAAAACATCACAGCTACTTCCTTGAGAACACTGCAGGATTCCAATACCCCCTCCCTGTCAGCGGCAGCCGCTTGAAGGCATACCAAGCTTAGAATGAAAGAGGAAGTGTTGCGGTGAACGCATTCGAACAACCGTTATTCGAAATCCGTAAATCCCCAATCTACCCTTTAAATAGATGAACCGTGCAAATAAAGCTTTATCTCTTGGTTGATTAATTATTACCAATTTTACATATTTGTTGTTCACCACAACACTGTGAAGCGCACAAAGGGATTGATGTCAATTTCCCTGAGTCCTGACAGTTGCTCTATAAAGCCGGTTCAAAAGTTTGACTGGTACTAGGCTGGAGCGAATGGATCAAAGTTGAGCCCTTGAATTCTAAATATCAGTTTGGTTAATAAAATTTGGCCTGCCAGTTTGTTGGAAAAGCATAAGCTGTTTCATCTGCATTTTTCACCTTCTCTTGCTTAAAAACAAAATAAGATTTATCAAGTAAGTATAGCCATCCAAATAAATGTAGATCTCCTCAATGCTTTTTTTCTGAGTCTTAGACATTATTCAAGCCGCCATCAGTCTTTTAAAATTATAGTGAACCTTTTTTACCAATCTGCAAGTAGAGGATATTATTCATGTTGACTTATTATTGAGCCTACCTTGTTCATCCTCTGATGTAAAATTGATTTTTATTGGGTATTGTTGAAACAGCTTCCATTCACTACAAATACGACAAAAATTTTAGATAAAGATATATCAAGGTTTCTTTTACTCATAAGAAATTATGTAAAGGCATTTTAGTATAAATTTGGACTTTGGCGTTTGTCTAACTTTTTTTGTGTATTGATTTTATTAAAATAGTGTTTTATGTAATTAAAATTAAAGTCTCAGCAATTTTTCTTTACGTAGCGTTCTCTTAGAATTTTTTTGTGTAAGTTTGAAAAGGAAGCTGTCAGTTGGCTTATTTTTTAGTTATACTTTTCAAAATATGCTAAGATTATTTTTCTTTAGATGTTTGGTACAAGCACTAATACAGGTTTCGGTAAATTTCGACTTTTTATAGCCCCTCATTTTCAATAGGCGGCTTTGGAGGGAACAATAATGCTTCTGCCGCACCAGCTTGGGGTCAAGGTACGCGATCTCCACTCCTTTAGTTAAGCCTCTAATTTTCTTTAGCAGTCAATATTCAGGCTACTTGTAACCCAGCAAATGAGTGGCTTGGTGATGGCAAAGGAACCTCAGTTCATATATTTAAACCTACTCATTCTAAAGAACCACAAGGGTCCTACATAAATGTCTACCTGCAAAGTATTGATCTGCAACCAGAATACAAGAAATTCAATTTTCTTGAACTGCGTATGCAAGACTATCTCCAAGAAAGGATATTTGGAGAAAACCCTGAGGCCAACAGTAAACATTCTTTGGATCTACAGCTGCTAAACCCTTTTTAGAGCCTCAACCCAACAATGGTACCAGAACCCACCCCTATGCGGAAACCCGCGAGAAGGATCTCGTCCAAAATGCTTTTATTCACTACCAAAGCATAACGTTCATGCCACAATACAAAGGAAATTCATTCGAAGAACTGCGAATGGAGGATTACCGACAAGGCCTAGTCTTTGCTAGCGATACCCCTTCACTTGGCTCAGCATCTTCTAGTTTTGGGTCGTCTGCTTTCGGCAACCTATCCCGCCCATCTGGGTTCGGCTCTACTCCTGCCTTTGCAGCAGCCCCATCAGGCTTTGGTACTAACGCAGCAGCATCTACTGGCCTCAGCACTTCTGGGTTTGGTGCTTCCTCTGGTTTTGGAGCTAAGCCTTCGACTGGCTTCGGGGCCACATCAGCCCCTGCAACCGGGTTTGGCACTCAGGCCGCCTCTGGTTTCGGCTCCAGCACATTCGGTGCGACATCAGCCCCTGCATTTGGTGGGTTTGGAGCAAGCACTGCCTCTCCTTTCGGGAGTAACGCGGCCCAGGCAAAGCCTGCTTTTGGCTTTGGAGCATCTCAACCTCAATCAGGGTTTGGCGCAGCTTCTAATTCTGGAACAGGGTTTGGCAATGCCGCTGCATCTGGGTTTGGCTCTACTTCGTCAGGTGGCTTTGGCAGTACTACCTCAACTGGTTTTGGCTCTACGGGTACATCTGGGTTTGGTAACACTCCATCGAGTGGATTTGGTAATACCACCTCGACTGGCTTTGGATCTAGTGGCACAACTAGTTTTGGTGCCAGTACTGCAACTGGGTTTGGCACATCTGGCTTTGGCTCTACTTCCTCGGGTGGTTTTGGCAATACTGCTTCAACGGGTTTCGGCTCTACTGGTACAACTGGGTTTGGTGCTAGTGCCGCAACTGGTTTTGGCAATACTGGGTTTGGTGCCAATGCTACAACTGGGTTTAGTAAAACTGCATCAACTGGTTTTGGAGCAGGAGGGTTTGGAGGTCAGGCAGCTGCTCCCACTGGCTTTGGTAATACTGGCTTCGGAGGTCAGGCTGCAGCTCCCTTTGGTGGTACCCAATCTTCCGGCTTTGGATCCAATCCCTCTCTTGGCACAGGCTTCATGACTACGCAGTCTACTAATAGCTTTGGACAAGCAATTAACTCTTTCTCTGGACTCAATAGCTTGCAAGCAAACAACACTACGCCTGCTAAGCCATCAGCCGCCTCACTCAATCCCTATGGAGATATCCTTTTGTTTGAAGAGATATTGAAAGAAAACCCAGAGCTCCTTGCGCCCAAAGCCGAGGCACTGAATCCTCCTCCCGTTGAAGAAAAGAAGACTATTGCCGAGGAAGAAAACCCTTTTGACATCGATGTCGAGCAATTCTTTGACCAGCCTATAACTCGATTTCTGTTCACTGAAGTGCCAGAAAACAAGCAGTTGTTTTTCGAGCCCCAGATCATGGGCTTTAGTCACAACTCCCCGTATTCAGTGTACAACTCGATCCCATTCCACGCACCTCCCCTTAGATATGATGTGCCACTATCCAAGGCAAACATCACTCACATGTTTTATAGCAATCCTCCTGTTTCTGCTATTATCTCTCCCTCTCAATCCGAGGCCACCCCTGACTCTTACCCCTGATCTGACGTCGCTTTGCTTTCTTTCTGCGATAGTGTCATGTTTGTTAAGCTTTAAAAACATTTTTCATATTTTTGACAAACAATGTAATCATTTTATGATTGTATTAGTTGTACAAACTTGAAGTCATCTTACATGTAGCAGTAACATCTTGAAGCAATTCCCTAGTATATCTCTAACTTATTCTTGAACTGCGATGAAGACTCCCCAGTTATGACTATTTAAGGAAAGCCAGAATCCAGGGTTTGAATCAACCCTTCCAAATCGGTAATCGTTTCAACTTATAACAATCGAAGTCTGGTTAATTTTCAGTAAAATAAACTTTGTTTGGGTCCTTAAAGCGACCAAGAGCTCAAAAATACATCGCAAGTAATGAAAATCATGCGCCGGGTCATCTTCATACACCCCATCAATTTCTAGAAGCAAGAAAGGTGAGCCCAAATTATAAACGAGGCTATCATCAATAGATAACTAGTGGCAAAGGGTACATATAGAAGAACATCGATTAGGCAAGATTCAAACTGGGCTTATATACGATGCCATATTTACAATATCAACAAGGAAGGAGAATATCAGGAAACCACTCTCACCCACAGGGGCTATCAACCGGTGAATTGATGCGAGGTAATAAATCCGAGAGGGCCAGATATAGAACTGGTTCTAGCTGTATCATGTACCACGCTTTTGAGAGCTGTTTAGATAGAAACCCCAGTTTCTCTCAGTGTGAACCAAAGCCATGTATAGAAAATATGAGTGGTGCTGGTCTCTTATAGCGATATTAAGTGATAAACAGCCGCTAATATCTATATCATGACACATCAAACTCATCATGAAAAAATAGCCACATTTGAAGTCACTGATGCACAAACAAAAAACAAACCAAATCTAACTCATACACAGGCATTCTAGACTTCAAACTTTACTTGGAAGTATAGCAACCCTGGGGGAAACCTTACTAAGAACAACTGACCATTAAACAGCCAGTGCACCAAAGTTGTACATAAATCAAAAGAACCCATACAAGCAACCCCATCTGTCAGCTCACTGTGAGGCAATAAACCTCAAAAAGGAAAATAAACATCTACCAATAGTTCAGGGAACTTGTTTGGTAATTGATAGCACCAAATATCAACCCCAGCTTCCTAATTTGATCACTCACACGCTCGCTATTGATCCTTTACCAATAATTAGCCCTGTACTGACCCCTTGAGCAGATACATCCCCCTGGGTTGATCAAGGATTTACTCAACATTGGAATGGGGGTTATAGTGGTAGTGAGTTCACCCTTCCTGATGCTTAGTACTAAGAGCTTATGGCAGCTAGCAGCCTGGAGCATGGAGCTATTACTAACAGTGTACCATCCATCGCTTCAACTATACTCAGGAGAGAGAACATCTGTATGTTACTGCTACTGGGACAAGTGCCTTGCTGTTTGGAATCCATCTGGATATTATCACTTACTTTAAGAGTAAATGGTGGGCAGAACCATCCCGAGTGAAACAATGAGGGTATAATTAACAAACTTTCAGCTGCCTTAACAGCACTAAACAGAGTGGGAGGGCCCCACTAATTTTGGTCCTTTGGGGATGCAACCAAAGCCTAAAGTTAAGATTGGAATCCTAAAAGGCACTTTCAGAGAAAAAAGATAGAGAAGTTAAAGGAGAAGCAGGATAAAGAGCTGGCCAGGTACAGTCAGAAGATCAGCTGCAAATTTTAACCATTTTATAGGACAAGCAGTCTACCAGAGGGGCCAAGATATTCCACCATAAAGGGAGGCGTTCACCGCTTTTAATATTCTCCAGGGATAATGATCTATCTAGAAACAAGCCTCTATTTATGGGGAAGAGAAGTGATAAGGGATGTTGCTGATGGGTGGCTGCTGATTGGCCAACCTAATTTTTTTTATTGGTTGGACTCTTTACCAGGTCTGACCCCATGATATCATTACTGGGGATATTTTAGCAGCCAGTGGGGCAAGCACCTAACCTGCCAACTGTTTTATATCCTGTGACCAGTTTTTGCAAAATTGATTGGCGGTGATGAGGACAATCCAGATTTTCTCCCGCTGCTAAAGCAACTCCTGCCCCCTATTTTCTTTCAAAAACAGTGCTCAAGCCATCTAGAGCAGTCAACAGTTTGGTAGTAGCTCTTTGTTGGTTTCTGGGTTAGTGTAGACGGCGTATCTCTACCGTTCAGTGCTCTAGCCTAACGCTGCCTGTGGCAATCACCAGGCCCTTGCGCAGGGAGCTGTTGAAGTTGGTTTGTCTCCAGATAATGGGGATCATTTTGCACCAACTGAGATGAGCTGATCACCATCCACTTTATATCAAGCGTCCAACTCAAGTGCAACCTCCAGGAAAGGCCAAAACTTTTAACTGACCAAGTTATTCAGGAGATAATGGCCGTGGATGTGGGTGGGCTTGATTTTTGGACGGCTGCTGAACACTTTAGATCCGCTCAGGCAGTAGGCTCTTACCCAAACCAATGCAAGATGATAAGCAATAGTGTGAAGAGTGTTGGGGTCATATCTAACAGGTATAAAGATATGGGAAAAGTTTGGATAAGTGATCTGATTAAGCCGGCTAAAGGCTTATAACATGCTACAAAAGGGTTATAGAGTTGACTCATCCAGGACAGAGTATGCAGAGCAACGCAGTGCAATACACCATCTCAAAGGATGCCATCTTGAATATTTTTGTAATGGAGCATAAATTTACTGTAAATTCAGAACCTGAACGTAAAAATGCGGGATTGTCAAATCCTTGGTCCAAATTTTGAATCACTTTTGCGGGCAACTCAGCTGAGTGAAAAATAAAATATTTAATAAAATCAACCATTTATTTTGATTTTTTTTGGTTTATTTAAATTGGCAAATTTTGAATCTCTTGAGCAGATAACTCAACTAACAAAAGACAAAACTCAGCAAACAAATGCGGGATACATGAATCAGGAATGCGGGATTCTAATGTACAATTTGTGATTTCCTGTATTTCAAACGAATCATAGACATCATGTGAAAATTAACAAATCTGAAATTGCGGGATTGTCAAATCCAAGAACTAAGTTTCAAATCAAAATTGCAATGAATTTGAAATAAATATAATTTATGGGTGTCTCAAAAAGGATGTTAAAGGATCTAGAGTGGATTTGTGCTGATTCTTTTAGGAAGCACAGGCATTCTCAAAATTCACCCTAGTCCATTTTAGGACGGCCAAAATTTAGAGCGTAATATTCACAAAATTGACATATTTAACAATAAAATTGACTATAATATACATTCCTCTTCTCAAGTTTAAGATTTTAATAAATTTTTATTATGTCTTCTTCCAACACCAACCAAGTCAACAAGCTGTTCCCTGGCCTTGACAAAATCATGCAGGGCTACGCTGGGTCTCTTAACAGTGAAGCCTCTGTCTATGGCCACTCCCAACCCGCAGGCCCCTCCGCAAGCACTACCCAGGAGTGTGTTCTTTCTCCTGCGTCCTCAAGCATGGCCCTGTTTGCCCATCATGCACAGGCAGCTGCTAACCAAAATCCCTTATCAGTGATGGCATCCGGAATCAGCCATTTGAGCCATGGGGTCACCCAGAGAGCCTAGAACCCCAAAACAGCCAATCAGATGGCATCAACCAGTTCCCAAGATGGACACGTCCCTCCCCCAGCCAATCAGCCTGCAAGACGCAGAAGAAAATTGATCACTCTGGACATTGTTCTCAAAATGGTTGAAAAGCAAGGGAAGCTTATGTCCCTTGGGGAAATTGCGGCTGCAATGGGTTTTGCAAAGTCCACTGTGGCTGCAACCCTGCGAGCCCACGCCAACTGTGGCCCCCCCGCCAAGAAGACCCCAACTGGTGCTTGTACCTCAACTAAAGGTGAAAAAGCCCACCCTCTCATGATGGCCATTATGGAACGTGACCCGTGGATGCCCCTGGTCCAGGTACGTCTCCAGTTGGGACTCCACGGCATCTTCACCAACAAAAGAACAGTGAATTCATGGATGCACGGAGTTGTGGTTGCTGCTAGAATCTTGTTCAATCAAGTTCTCAGTGGCCCCATTTTGGTGGATACCGACCCCTACAATTCAACAATTATTAATTTTATCAAAGGAAGGGCAATGAGGGCCTGTAATGACGTAATATTCCTGTCGTATGCTAAGATCTCGGCCAGTATCCAAGACTTTGGAGAGAAGTGCATCCAATCTGACGTGTACAAGCGCGGCCCAATCTTGTATTGGTTTGTTGGTGTTTTATTGGCAGTTTCCCCATTGGGCGTCAATTATTACTTGGCAATATCAAACACCGCAGATGGGTATGCCTACCAGACGGAGCTCAAGGACATGCTGGAGGAGTGGGCCGCCCAAAACGCTGTGCACACAGTTGTACTGAGTGCGGAGATGGAGCAGCGGGAATGGGCTACCCAAGAAATCAGGGCTGTGGGGCATACCTGCTGGTCCTACCCTATCAACTACGCCAACATGCACCTTGCAGATGTATGTCTCTACAATTTTGGTTCCGCTCTCAGGCGCTTAAAGCCTGCCACCTACAATGAACTATGCACCCAAATTGATATGGGTTATGAGCTTTTCCCTTCCGCGTCCGTCCAGGACTTATTTGATCTCATCATCTTCTATGCAAGTGATAGTGATAAGTCCAGAAAGGACCCCTGCCTCCCCCCACGCCACTCCATCCGTTTTGTCAAGCCCGCATATGTGACGGAAGATGAATTTGAGCAATTGAAGCAAACCGCTCTTGCTGCCCCTTCCCAGTCAACAAACCCTGCCTCACCAACCCCCCATCAAGATCAAGCCACCCGCCTTCCAACCCTGACTCCCAAGCAACCACCCATTCCCTCACCACTATCTCTGATGCCGTCCCTTTCATAGGCGCAGATGAAGGCAATGTCCATTCTGCCCATTCCCTCCCCTTCCCGTCCTTTGATTAGTAAATAAATCTTTTCTAGGTGACTACTATTAAAATTGATTTTTTCTTTCAGTTCATAATTAATAATATATTTTTTACATTGTTATAAGTTTCTGTGTGTAAAGAATGTTGTACATTTGATGTGGTAGCATATACTTATTTCCGAGGATATTTTCATCATCATCATTAATAAATTAAAGACAATAAACGTAAATATTGCATTAGAATATTGCAATTAGATGTCAACTATTGATATTTGATATTATGTGCATAACTCAATGCATTTTATTTAATAAAATTCATTGTAAACAAGGCCTTTTCATTTTAATTTATTTAAATTGACTGTGTTTATATTACAGAGCCATTAACGCTTAGTACAAATATTAATAATTAGTGCATTTTACAGCCTGTATATTTACCTATTGGTAATAATTCTGTAAACTTTTCAGTTAGATTTTGCGAGGTAATAATAATGTAATGTGTTAATAGAATATTGTTTATTATCATTAATTGGCTGATTTTCTTTGCTGTGGTGATTGTGCATTTTTTGATATTTACACACTAGTATCCAATTGGTTGGCTTCATATCCAATTGCACAGGCGATAGGAAAACAAGCCGCCACCCCAAGACTGGATGTGGTTGGGGTGGCGGCTTGTTTTCCTATTGCCTGTGCAATTGGATGTGAAAACAACCAATTGGATACTAGTGTGTAAATATCAAAAAATGCACAATCACCACATCAAAGAAAATCAGCCAATTAATGACAATAAACAGTATTCTATTAACACATTACATTATTATTACCTCGCAAAATCCAACTGAAAAGTTTACAGAATTATTACCAATAGGTAAATATACAGGCTGTAAAATGCACTAATTATTAATATTTGTACTAAGCGTTAATGGCTCTGTAATATAAACACAGTCAATTTAAATAAATTAAAATGAAAAGGCCTCGTTTACAATGAATTTTATTAAATAAAATGCATTGAGTTATGCACATAATATCAAAATATCAAGAGTTGACGTCTAATTGTAATATTCTAATGCAATATTTACGTTTATTGTCTTTAATTTATTAATGATGATGATAAAAATATGTATGCGTCAAAGATAGTACTATAAAAGCCAGTTTTTTGATGGAATTCAAACAAAATGTCATCAATCTATAACTTAATCAACAAATTAGAAGCTCACCTGCAAAAGGTTGTTGAAATTGAGAAAAACATCAGAGAAATAGTGACAGGAAAGCTAGGGGACAAGGGCCAGCCACTGATCCAACCAAAAGAAGATGCTCTGAACAAATTGGGAAATATTATAGATGAAAGAAATAAAGAAAAATTACTTAATCTACAGGGAACTATTTTATCAAGTCTAAAGTTCAACAACAAGGGATACAATTTGTGGGAGTTCTGGCAGGGGGCCAAAGAAAACAATGAGAAGATCAGACTAATAGAAGGAATAGAAATTCAAAAGGAAATCAACACCAATGAAGAGGAAACCAACCAAATGGAAACAGATGAAAATGAAACACAAGAAAGAAGCAGAAGCGCATCAAGAAATACAGAAGCTTTATCAAATGAAAATCAAGAGGAAGCACAAGTTGCAAGAAGAATAAGAAAAATTAAGCCTAAGAAAATTAATGAAGAGCATCCAACGCTCATGAAGTTTGCTGATATGGCGCCTGTGGCTGAGGGGGCCACAGGGGAAACAATCAGTAAGTCTTTTTATGTTTTACTTATATTTATTTTTAGTCATCACCAGGAATGGGGATGAGGTCGCGGAAGTGGCGGCTTTTACGCCGAGTTGGTTTTATGGGGGCTACCAGTCACTGGTGGCCCCTATAAAACAAATAAATAAAAATCAAATAAATAAAATAGTTCAGCAGAATATGAATATGTTTTTTAATAGTGAAGCTCAAATCAGGGAATATCAACCACCCGCGGGGTGCTTGCCATGGATAAGAGAAGCCTACAAATTAGGATCAACAATCAAAATAAAAGAAATGAATGAAATTTGCGGGGATTTGAAACTGAACTTTGATGAATACATATATGAAAGCGTTCAAAGGTTCCCATTCTCAAATATCAACAAATACAAAAAAAGTTTAATAAAAACCAATTTTCAAATAGGAAATGAATATCTGAAATCAGCAATTTTTAATGAAATTTTTAAGGCTCTATCAAATAAAGTTGGGGATGCAGTCCTCGTGAATAGTTTTAAACCTTTAATGATATTGTTTGCCGAGGCCTGGGGGGCAGATTCAAGTTGGGCGCCCCCCGGTACCCTCTTCAAGTTCAACCAAACGTCCTATATCAATAGGTTAATACAAACGTTCAAAAAACTGTGCATGTTCTCGGAGAAATATACCTTGCAAAGGATCCACGTTGCGGTGTACCTGGGAATCCTGCTCCATTGCATACTGAAAGCCAATGTGAAAAAATTAGAAGATGTACCTATACAGATCAACATATGCCGCGTAGCCCTCGACAGACAGAAAACACCACAGGGATACAGGACAGTCGAGCACGTCCTCTATGATTCATTTGCATTGGCAACACTATACGGGTACTACGTGCCCCCTGAAAAAAACCTGCTAATTGATTCCCTCACCTGTCTGCCTTTTATAAGACGTTTGGCCACCACCAGGGTGCTGAGCGCCACCCCCCTAGCAATTGGCGCCAGAGTCATCCACCACATACAGAAGAGTATGTGGTCCCAATTAGATGCATTAGCTGAAATTTTAATTTTGGGGTATAATTCCCCGGAATAAACACATTCCCCTTGCAATTTGCATTCCCCCAATAAATAATTTTCCCTTGCAAAAAAAACTTTTTTATTTTTAATTTATTTTATTTTAAATATTAAAATTTAAATATTAATATTTTAATACTAAATACTTCACTATTTTAAAATTTTACTTGTAAAATTTTAATAGTAAAATATTTAATATAAAAATATTTAATATAAATATTTAATATAAAAATATTTAATATAAAATATTTAATATAAAATTTTAATATAAAATATTTAATATTAAAATATTTAATATAAAATATTTATATTAAAATTTTAATATTAAAATATTTAATAGTAAATATTTAATATTAATATTATATAATATTAAAATATTTAATATAAAATATTTAATATTAATATTTTAATATTAAATATTTTATATTAAAAATATTTAATATTTTAATATTAATATTTTAATATTAAATATTAATATTTTAATATTAATATTTTAATATTAAATATTTAATATTTTAATATTAATATTTTAATATTAAATATTTAATATTTTAATATTAATATTTTAATATTAAAAATATTTAATATTTTAATATTAATATTTTAATATTAAATATTTTAATATTAATATTTTAATATTAAATATTTTATATTAAATATTTAATATTTTAATATTAATATTTTAATATTAAATATTTTAATATTAATATTTTAATATTAAATATTTTATATTAAAATATTTAATATTTTAATATTATATATTTTAATATTAAATATTTTACTATTATATATTTTAATATGAAATATTTTACTATTAAAAATATTTAATATTTTAATATTATATATTTTAATATTAAATATTTTACTATTAAAAATATTTAATATTTTAATATGGAATATTTTAATATTGAATAAATCACAATTAAATAAAAAATTGGTGTATTTTGAATATTTAACCTTTACTATTAAACTTTTAAGATTTTTAATTATATTTTTATTTTAAAATTTTATTTTTTATTTTAATTTTTAGTAGGTAAATTATAGTATTAATATATCTAAATATATTACAAGATAATAGTTAAAGTTGCGACCACGTCAAATATTTAAAAATAAGTTAAAAATGTTTTTATTTATTATTTATTATCTTGTCGAGGTTGGGTCCATTTATCACAAAGATAAACATGGAGAATTGAATTTATCCGCATCATGCGGCCTGCTCCACTTATGTTCCAAACACGTGATTGTTTAGAACTCAAATTACCTTTCCCTTGTAATATGATTTGATAAACATATTTGATATACTTGAACTGTGTCCTAAGTACAAATTAGTAAGGAATACATAAAAATCATTGGTTGCCGTGTTGTGTAGCTACAGTGGCACTGAAATACCAAGGAGCAGATGATGACATGCAAGGTCCAATTTGTGGCTTAGAAAAGTCAAAGTACCAAAATGATTCACAATTATTTAAATAAACTATTTTTTTCTATCTTTTTTTATTATTTATTTATTTGTTACCGCAAAAGCCAATAATATTCAGTGCATCATATAAAAATAAATCTCTCTTATCTAGTATAATTAATTTTACTTACCTTTTCTAGTATTCTTAAATGTCTATAATACAATCAAACGTCACATTATTATATATAAACAATAATTTGAGTCCTAATAAAAACAAAATAAATAAAAATAAAAACAAATAAAACTGGGGCGCCCATTTATCTGATTGGCTTGGAGGCCAGGGCTTTGGGGAGGAAGGATTCTGAGTGCTTGTAAAAAGCCGCAACCACATCGGGTGGCATTGCAAATTGGCTGACCTCAAGAATATTGAATAGGTCCTCAGTGTCCTGAGGAAGGCCTTGTTTCACCTTATTCTTGATCCACCCAAAGACCTCCTCAATTGGGTTAAGAAATGGGGAATATGGGGGGAGGAAGAGGAGTCTCATTGGGCAGTCTGCAAGGCGGTGGCTGGAAGAATGGCTATTTTTATCAATTGGCGGGAACTCGGACACAACCAGATCCACTTTGTGGAGCCCAACATTATCAAGCACAACAACATTGGTTGTGCCGCTGTAATTTATCCAAAGGTACTCCTTGACGGCTCAGAGAAAATTGAGAAAGGTCCTGCTGTTATGGGAGCCTTTAATCATCTGATACTGGTCCAACCTGCGAGGACCAAGAAGCGCAACCATTGAATAGGTCTGGGAACAGACAGCTGCACAATGGGCTACACCGTCCTTGGACCCCTTCTTGACCCACCCATGCCTAGACCTGAGTGAGGAGGAAAACAACAATTTGTTGATGTAGAAGAACTGGACATTCCCAGTCTCCTTTAGTGCCAGATATGTCTTGGCATAAATGCGTCAATCCTTGATGGTCTTTTCACTGTTCCTATTGTATGGAGAAACTCCGAGCACCTTCCACAAGAAGCCCAAATCAACCATTGTTTTGTATACAAGGGTTTTAGAAACAGAAAGCCCAAACTCTGTGGCAAGCATTGATTGGACAGCAAGTGTGTCCAGGTGGCAATCCCTGGCTACCCATTGCTTAATTGTGTTGATGTGTACGGGCTGCAAGAGTTTTGGCTGCCGCTTAGCCTTGGTGGATTCGGCAATTTGCCCGGTGTTTCCATACTTGGTGTTGATGTCGGCAATGTACCTGGCTGTGACACCAAATTGGGACGCAATATCCCGAACCGCCATTCCCCTGTTTAAGCAGTTGAGGAGAGCTTCACGCTCACTATCTGTCAACTGACGCCGGCCCTTGGCAGGTACCACAGCATCCTGGCTACCAGGCTCAGCACAGGGGATGGGGACCTTTGTGTAGAAGGTGGGATCACGCTTGGTTGCGCTGGCGCTGTCAATGGTGGCATACAATACAGGCGCAGATGGCTCTTCAGTGGTGGCCAATGGCTCATAGGAGGTATCAAAGATACGGGGGCAGGAAGTGGCAACTCTTGGGTCAAGAGTGCGGGGCCGGGTGACAACTGGGTACACAGTGGAGGTGTAAGTAACCTCAGTGTTCCCGGTGACCCTGGTGTAGGAGACTTTTGTGGCAGGCCTTGAGAGTGGCTTCTGCCTGGGATTCAAGCTGGTTGATTGGGCCTGGGACGCGGGAGGTGGTTGGCTGGCAATGACACCTTGGGAGGCCTGTGTATTGGCATGACTCCCCTTGAGTTGGGTTCTGGGTCTGTTCTTGGACCCTCTGGGACGCCCTCGTGGACGGGCTGCCCCGCGGGCTGGTGCAGGAGCGGGTTGGGAATGTGATTGACAGTCCATAAAAATAAAATAAAAAATATATTTTAGATTAAATATGTATTTATTTGGAGTTATTGGTTTAGTTGTGGGTAGTTGTTTTCTCTTGATTTAGCCTTAAATAGTAGCAGAGTTTCTATATCCGTGATTTGAAGTGAATAATATTGTATACTTTCTGGGTTTGGATGATTTTAAAGTTTAATAACTTTTTATGTCTAATTATGGTTAATAAGATTGAATTTTTCATTTGATTTTAGTTGTGGTGGAGCTTCTTGATTTGGGTTGGTGTTTCCTAGTGTGCTTACTGTACATTCAATTTAATTTCCAGTTCCCGCAATTAATATCTGAGTTTACTAGTGGCATTCAAAAGTGATTTGAAATTTGGTTCTTGGATTTGACAATCCTGCAATTTCAAAAAACATAGTAAACTTAATGAAAATGGTTAATGGATTTGAACGCTTCAAATCTGATTCCAGTTAATTCATTTTGTCCATAGGAAATATGCAGCTTGACTTGAACTTTGCAAAGTGTCTATGAGTTCCCGCATTTTCAAATATTCAAATAAATACTCACAAAAATCAATTTAATTAAAAAAAGGCCATCCCGCAAAAGTGATTCAAAATTTGGACCAAGGATTTGACAATCCCGTATTTTTACGTTCAGGTTCTGAATTTACAGTACTATAGAAAAATTAAAAAAGCTTAATAAAAGGTCTTCAACAGTTAATTTTTACATAGTGGTTTCAAATAGGACATCTTGAAAACCCACATCACAGAACTGCTATTACAAACCAAATAAAAAGGGTGTTATCCAAACAAGATTTTTTAGTATAAGATCACATAGTAAATGCTGTCAGGATACCAGGAGTACCGTGGAGCTCCAGCAGGTGAGGGAGGAGTCAAAGCAGGTACTGGCATGGCCCACCAGATGATGGGACCTAACTTTACCAAATAGGAAAGGGCCTTTCCAGACACAGCTCAGGGCCAGCCACTGGCAAGGCAGCCAATCAATCATGTAAGTGCCAGGTACAGCACCCCCAGGAATCAACTACTCTGGCCAGAGGCATCAGAAGTGGGGGTTGAGATGATTGGTTTGGGTGTTGGGGGTGGTTTCATTGGGATCAAGTAGGCGGCAGGATTGTTGTATTTCCTGTTGAAGATCAAAGGGTAAATGATGATTGCTTTGCCGTCTCAGACAATTTGGTAGGGTTCCTTAGGGGCGTTTGGGTGGGTGTACCACTATAAGTCTTCCAAGGTCCAGGGTTTGTGATCTGGGTTTGGGGGATACTCAGTGAAATGCACAGGGCCAAATGGAGTGTTAGGTGGGCAGTAGTAGTCAAAGGCTTTGGTTTTGTCAGCTGGAGTCTGGCTATCTATCCCTGTGGATGGGTACAGACACATTGGTGTTTGCAGATGTAAGAGTATCAAAAACAAGTATGGAAGCAGATTGGTGAACCAAAGGTTCATAAAAGCTTTATTGGTAAGGATGGCAATAAAGAACTTTTTCAGGTGCTTCTGATTTATATACTTACTCACATGCAAGTGCCTCTGGGCATTATTCTGGTGCTATTTGTGTGGCAAGGCTTGGTATCTCAGGTTCTGCTGTTTGGTTAGCTGCTTCATGATCATTTTTGGGGTTTTCAGGAACAGTTGTTTGGCTTTTTGTTGGCCCATCTTGGCTTGGCTGGTCATTGGTTCTGGCAAGTTTGGCTTCAGGAGTCATGGGGGTTTTCCCAATTTGATCACCATTATTGGACTGGCTTGACAGGCATTTGTGAGGCAAAAGAACTTGATTAAAAAAGGGGTTCCCAATTGGGAACCCCAAATTACTTAATGGAGGGTGGACTTGAATTGGGTTTACTGGGCAGCTAAAATTAGCCTGCCCAGGCCCAGCCAAACCCACCAAGGCTTGGGCGTAGCTTTTGGGGCCCAGAAAGGGCCCCACATCTGCTATCAGTGTGGGAATGGTTCCTGCACCTGGATTTTTTTGCTTTTCAAAGAAGATCCAGGTGCAGGAAAATCTCCTCTGCCTGCTCGCCCTGCCTGGCAGCTAGGAGCAGGTTCAATTCCCGCCTGGGGCTTCAAGTCTGTTACTTTTGTAACAAATGCCCTAAAATACACTATCACAAAGGATATCATCTAGAAAAATGACATCTGGAATCCAATAATCAATATAATTTTTGTGATGAATCTAACCCTCTCCCTTATTAGCCAGGAATAAAGCATGGTACTAATTTGAGACCTCATATAATAAATCAACCCAAATTAACCCCACTTTGATAATACTATCATCCTGTAACAGCCATTAAAAATCCACTTTTCATATACTAAATTTATTCCTTATCATAGAAGGAACTTTGATATTTGGGGTTCAACAATAAAATGATCTAATAGTGATTTTATATAGTAAAGGGGTATCAGAAATTGCGGACCATGGTATTTTATCAGCAGACAGATGATATCCTAAGTCTTCTAACATTAGGAAAGTACAGAGAACCTGTGACTTTGGCGTAACCTTTGGTCCAGAATATTTTGTTGTCATCAGAAGTAGCAAGTCTGACAGGGCCCAAGGCCAAAAGGATTTGGGATGGTTCTTCTTACTTCTGGATATAGGTTCATAAGTTGTTGTGTCCATAGTTTACTATAGGGGTTAATACTGTATGGCAACAGTATGATCTTTTGCTCTCCACTTAATTAGAATCAAACTAGGGAAATGATCTGAACTATTAACTCTTTATTAGAAGGCTAATATTGAGGCTGGCCCAGCTGCCCACATTTATCTGAGTTAGCTCTGGCCCAACCTTGAGTGTGTGCGGTTTGTGATGAAAGCTTGCTTGAAGACTTCCATAGCTCAGTATCCTTTCTGAAGCTGTGCAACTATCCCTCAATCTGAGCGGAGTAGCTGTGAACCTGGAACATGTTCCAAGTGGCTAGCTAGCCTGGCTGGCTACTAGTTGGTGGAGATGATTCTTCACTTAATCAGAGCTACCCTAATACAATAGGATCAAAGCCTTTTATCTTAGAGTGTTTGGCCTGACGGCCCAGTCTATTTTGGGCTCTTCTAGAAGTGTTTCAGATGTTGGCCCATATGATGGCCCTTGTTCTAGAATAGTAATTATTTATGGGAAGCATGTTTGAGGTGGTTGTTGAGGTGGACTAATTAATTACACAATATCTGCATGTTTCACTATTAATTAGGAATAGGGATTTTGCAATTGCCAGGATATGATTTGATCATTTGAATTCATTGATTCCACAAACCTGCGGCCTGCATCATTCTGTTGAAACCATTCCTAAGAGTGATTAACTGCTGGCCTGCATTATTTGGTTGAAACCATTATTAAGAGTAATTAACTTCTGGCCCGCGTTTTTTTGTTGAATCTGTTATTAAGAGTGATTATGTCAGGAATCACTTCCCTGACAACAGTTATCCAATAGTTGAAGACCTATTAAAACTTCCAAATTTGGATGATCTAGGTTGCTGCAACTCAATTAATTGTCAATTAATTGTTCCTATGCCCCACAGTGATGCAGATGCAAGTAAAACCTGCAAGGAACTCAGTACTATCATGCATCTAAAATTAGCCTGCATCATGATTCTTGCCACTGCATGTGAGGCATTACATCTGGGTTTCAAACTCATCAAGTCTGTACTCCAAATTTCACCCCCCTAGTATAAAAACTCCCATCCTAATCCCAAGTTAATTGTTTGATTAACATTTATTTCTACAATAAAGTAATCTTGCCCTGATATTCATTTGAGCATTTAATAGTACCTCCTAGTCCAGATGATTGGAATCCCTTATTTGTGGTCTGTAGTCACCATCTGGCTCTCCTTGTTCCTGCCTTATATCCTGTCTTAGGGGCCAGCTACCTTGTGCTTCTCTGGTCCTTGCCCAACCCCTACCCTACAGCTTGAAGAGCTATCTCCTGTTGTAGAGAGTAATGGACCCTTGTTTGATTCCCCAACGGTATTCTCCTCTATAAAGAGGGTCCCTTACAGATTAACTGCTGGCCTGTGTTATTTTGTTGAATCCGTTAATTAGTTAATATCCAGAAATCCTGACAAGGGGTGTTTACACTATTGAAAAACACTTTATTGTATAATCCAGTAAGATCCCAAGCATTCAATAAGAGTGATGCCCACCAATGCAGCACCAAAAACTAACCTGTTCTACATAGGGCACCATCTAGAACACATTTTTACAAATCAATTGTTTTCACTTTTTATTTTTAAAGTTTACTTTATTTTTCACCAATAACAAAATATGTAAGAAATTATCTGAAAATTGGCTTGATTATGAAAAAAGGCCTCCTCTAAACAGCTGGGTACAGATTTAGGCTTAGTTTTTAAGGTAGTTTTTGAGCTATTAAAGTTTTACACTTTGGACTGTTGAAATGATTCCACTATGGATATATTAAATTAAAATAAAAATATGTAAAATCCTTATATTTTTGACAAATGCCTTCTAAAAAGAGCCATCTCAAATATGGCATCTAGAAACGCATTTACATTCAAAAAAAACATAAAGGTTTGCATACTTTTGCTATATGTCATGGCCCGCCATGACATGGTAGCTTTAAAAAGTTGCATTTTAAAAAAAGCTTGGATCAATAAAGCTACTTTTTGCTGTCAGAAAGCTACCTTGATGATCTCCCTAGGTACCCTAGATCAAAAGTTATGGCGATTTAAAGAGCCGAGTTCAAAAACCCTGTCAGCATGTCCCGAAATGGTCACGAGATTGGATTTCAAATCAAGATAAGCAACAATTAGTGAGCGGGCAAATCTAATCATATCTCAGCTTCCAGTGATCAGTTTTAGACGTTCTTACGCTCAAATAAAAGCCCCAGATAAGGAGAATCCATCCGTAGTATTTTTAGATGACCAACCGAGTCAAAGCGCGAAGTTCAAATCTGGCCAAAAGAATATGACTAGAATTAGTCAGCTGATGTTTCAAACTTTTGGCATGACCCCCCAGATAGAGAGACAAAGACCTTCAGGAATAATCTGGAAGAATCTCAAAGACCAATATAAATGGTATAAAAAGAATCCAGTTCCCCTTTTCCCCATTATGATCATTCTTGATCTAAATAATAAATAAAGGACTTCTCTTAGACTATAGTTTAAATGGATTAGAGTTGGGAGCCCTTGGGCCCTGACACTATAAATAAAAGTTTAGACCAAAAGATTTCCCCATTTTTTGATATAACATATTTTAAATTTTTATCTATAAGACAATATAAAAACATTGCATACTTTGATATCTGAATTACACTTAAATTTTACTTTGAAAGTTGCTGTCAAAACAACAGGGTCAACCCTCCTGCAAGGTTCCACCCAAGAGAATCTGTGACCCGCAATCCAACTTCTTAGTGACCCAAAGCCAAATGTGAAAGTTGACTCAATTTTTCAAACCATGTCAGAGATCCAGTCTTGGGTGGCTGGCCTGTCAGTTTTGGGGTTCACTTGGGCCAGGTTTTTTGAGGGTAAAGCCCACCACAAGAGAGGAGCTAACTTAAAGAGGTAGGAGAAGGACTTCCTCACCCAGGACCACGGGCCGGCGGCCGTAATTGTAGTGTCAATCATCCCTGTGAGGGTGATGTACACAATCCCAAACAGCTTGTCAGTGTGATTGGTCAGGAGGTCAGATGAGGAGGCGGACATTGTTTTGGGGGTCACAGGCGGTTTCATGTGGAGTTTGTAGGCAGGCAGTTGAATTTGCCTGTAAACAACTTGGGTGTTGAGAATATCCAGGGGTCTTGACAGTTGTATCTAACTGTAGATTGTATGCAGGCCAAGGAATCTAGTTTGATGATCTTTTCCAGGGTGTAATCCTTATACTTGGGCTTCAGATGGTACTCTGTGAAGTGGACGGGGCCAAAGGGAACACCTGGAGGACGGGAATCTGCAGGCAGAGAGACAGGAGGGTCAGATAATCTTGTACTGATTTGATAGATGGCAAAGACAAAATAAGGCAGTGGCTATGTAAGCCAAAATAACATAACTTTTATTCAAAAATGGCAATAAGTTTGGAGCGTGAGGTCCTTTGGTCTATATAGCACCCCACTTCCAAACTTAATATTTTCCATGAGGGGTTCATCAGGGCATTGGGAAAAGTGGGCCCAGGAGATCTGGGTGCTTGGATTCCAAGGCAGTAAAATAGCACCCAGGCCAGGATTTCTTTCATTGGTTAAAGATCTCAACTTGGCTACTTGATTATCTTGCTCTAGGGTTGTGGTCATGGGGTCAGGCCACAGGCTTGTGCCTTCTTCCAGGGATGGCTCTTGATTGGCCACTGGTGTAGACTTTAAGCTCATAAAGAGAATGGTTGTAATTTTGTTGCCTCTATTAGGCGCCTTGATGACTCCTCCATTTGGTGCAATGATTCCTTTGGTTTGTCTTGCTTCACCATTTAGGCCATCATTATTGGCCTCAGCTTGTGGAGGCTTGACCCCAGGAAAACGCGGGCAGGCAGCCTCTTGGTCTCCAGGCCTGGCGGCCTGTGGGGATTCAGGTTCAGGGTTTGAATCCCGTCCTTGGGCCTAGATTTCAAGGGTAGAAGAATTGTCAATCCTGACAGTCTTAGTGGGAACAGACCCATTATTTGTGGTGCTGTTACTAGCCTTGAATAATCCCAGAGAGGTAACAGGGACTAGGCTGCAAAGGGTTGATAGCATCCATTGGCAAAAATCTATGCAAGCTGCAGAAGACTAATTGGAGACTAAGCTGAAGGAATTCCGCTTCAATGACCAGGTGCTCTCAGCCTTGCAGCAGAGAACCGTATCCAACATTGTGAAGTCAGTTCTTTGCACTTGGGCAACACCTGGGGTCAAATAGGACCAAACAGTCAGTTGGATAACCTCTGATAATTTTGAGCAGTGTCTTTGATGTGCCTTCCAGAAAGTGTTGAAGTTGTAAAAAGTGGAGGGTACTGCTCATCTGGTGCCTATGGTGATGGCTGGTAACCTTGTCCTTTGGGGGACCAACCATTGCAACTCCAAATAGGAGGAGAACATGGGGGTCTTCCTTGAGTGGGCCTTGTTGGTGTTCTACAGGGCAGGTGGTCAGATCCCAGGAGAATATGCCCTTAGCAATGGTCTCCTGTGGGACTGTATCTTCTTGGGGGTTGCCTTTACTGTGGACATTGGGGTCAATTGTGTCTCTTGTTTGGTGGGGGTTCATTTCCCAATCCTTGGTCATCAGCTTAGTGTATCTGTAGGCAACCAGTTGTGTTTCCTGAATGCCATTCAGGTGGTAGAATAGTTGGTGCAGTATTAGAAGAGTCTTGTCAGTCTTCTATAAATCCTTGTTCTTTCATTCTTATTACTCATACTTTTGTGCATCACTATCACAAACAGGACAAACCCCATGGAATTTTTTATTTAGGCTTTTGTTTTTTTGGGTTTTTGTCCTCATTGGGGCTTACTCTTGGTCACTAGGAGCATCACACATATACTGAGTATGTACTATAGTAATCAATTGCCCAGAATGGGGCTCCTTAAGGGTGTAGGAGTTGGGGCCAGTCTTCTGGATAACTTGAACTAGACCTTGACAAATAGAGGCAAGTTTGGATCTGTGACTGTACCCTCTATTTCTGAAGAAGTAAACAGAGTCTCTTATCAAGTAAGTGGGTAGGGTGGGGCGTTTGGATGCAGCTTGTTCTAGGTCCTGCAACTTATGGCTTAAGTTTACAGTGTAGGTTTCAGATTTTAGCTGAAACAATGTCTGTACCAGCTTATTGAGGTAGGCGTCCAGGGACATAGCCAGACTGGGCTTTAACAAGGAATATAGTAAAGGGGGAAGTCCTGGTTGCCAACCATAGAGCATTTGGAAGGATGGCTTGTCAGTGGCACAATGATATCTAATGTTGTATGCAAAGATGGTCACAGGCAGGAAGGTATCCCATTACGTCTCATGTTAGTGACTGAGCTTCCAGAGTATCTGGACCAGACTTTCATTAGTGTGCTCTACCATTGTCAGGGATCCAATAATTGGGAAGTCTCTCTCCAATAAAATGAAGGAGAGCTCCCAAGTTGAATTTGACTAGAGTGAACCTTACTGGGATCCCTATCATTAACATGTGCAAAAGGTGATCAAATAAGCAGAATCTCCCCAGGAAGGGAGTGAAATGATTTAAGAGATAATAGACGCTGGTATACCCCAAAACCAACCAAGGGGCCTTGGGGTGAATAATAGGAGGAAATTGAGCTGTTTCTACATAGGAGCATGGCAGTGATGTGGTCCAAAAAGATACCAAATGAAGTCTTCTAATTTTTTGGTGGGGGTTGGTTCAGGAGTTTCAAAGTTCACATTGGATTGCCCATAGCTGATCAACACACAAAAAGCCCAAGCAATGAGGATGAGCTTCATGTTGTTGGAGAGGAGCCTTTTTAAATCTACTAATCAAGTTTTAGAAGTCTTTGAAAATATAGAATTTTTTGGCTAAGATAGAAATAAAAGTTGTTGGAGCAATTTGCTCAGATGGAGTTGTTCAGCTTAAATACTGAACTCAAGTGAAGGAGGGGACATGATGGTTACCAGGTGATTCTGCAAGAGTGATTTGAGATGTATTGCCTTGTAGGACTGCAGCAGGCTACAGCCTGCAATGCAAGAAGAAGTGAGTTTGGGTATTGCATTGTAGTATTGTACTTCACCATGGTTGGGATTGATTTCTGGGCCTGGATGTGAGGTATTTCTCTGGCTTGGTTGGTCCACTGTCTTTGATTGGTATATCAGGTCCGTTAATAATTGATTGGGATGGTGTTTGCATTTAATTTTGACTTGATTGGCTGTATGGTAGGTATCAGAGCCATTTTTAAATGCTGAATTGTTGTTCCTGTTGTTGTCCTCATCTTTTGGAGTATTCAAATTCGAAATTAAAGTAGAATTTATGTGGCAAATTTTGTTTTTAAGCTTGCTATTGCTTTTGTATTCATTATTAATCAAAGAAACACATCCATTAATCAATTTTGAATGTGTTTTTGAACCAATTACTTTAAATAAACCATTATTAATCTTAGTTCCTGTTTTTGCATTTATAAATGCAATTTCTGAATCCTTCTGTATGTCAAGAGACCCAGGGTTTGATTTTCTTCTTGTGAAAGTGATGAAATTCCTTACAACCATGCCACTTGTCTGTGGGTGATAAGGGGTGGATAGCGTCCCACAGATTCCCATCAGTTGGTTGAGGCGGGGATGATGTGACTGGTGAAATTGGTACCATTGTCAGTCAGCAGAATCTTGGGGCAACCAAGTTTGTATATGATGTTCTCTAGGATAAACATGGTTTTCATCAATGCAGATTGATTGGGAATTTCTTTCTCCTCTACTTATTTATTCAGATGATCAACAGCCACAATGATGAACTTTTTGTGACTGTTGGTAACTGGAAAGGGGCCCACTACGTCAATGGCTACTGTGTGGAAAGCAAACCCAGGGCGTACAAGTCTGTGTTGGAACTTGGCAACCTTAGGTCTCTCAATGTTACAGTCATGGCAAGAGGCTAAAGTCTCCACCACATCAGTGTACATTCCTTCCCAGAAGCAGTGCTGTTGTAGCAGGGCTAACGTCTTCTGGTTACCACCATGATCAGTAGTCTTGTGAGCAGCCACCACTGAGTCCATGTGTAGGGATGAGCTTATGTAAAGTAGCCAAGAGTCTCCATAAAAATTCAGGAGTTGTCCCTTGGAGACCTTGGCATCCACAGCTAACTTCTTGAGAACCATATGTATCTCTACCTGCTCTTCTCCCCACAAAGAAGGATCCTCCATAAGCTTGTCATAGATAATGTAAGCCATGGAGGATACTAAGGCAATAGTAGGAAGGCGGGAGAGACAGTCAGCATTCTGGTGGGCTGCTCTGGCTTGATGAATGATTTTTTAGTGGTAGGCCTGAACTTAAATGGCCCAACACACTAGACGCCCTTCAGGATCCTTGAGGGTCTTCAGCCATTGCAGGGAGGCATGGTCTGTTACCACTGTGAAGTGTACCCCATAGAGATACACTCCGAACTGCTGGTAGGAGTATATTACAGCCAGACACTCCTGTTTAGTGACAGTGTAGTTCTTCTCATGAACATTGAGCATGTGCAAGTAGTATCCAACAGGATGTTTGAGTCCTTCAGAGTCCAGTTGGGAGAGGACACCCCCAATTGCAGTCAGGCTAGCATCTGTATGAACCACAAATAGCTTGTCAAAGTCAGGGTAGGCTAGTACAGGGGCTGCAGTCAGTGTTCCCTTGATAGAATTGAAGGCAAATTGACACGCTGGGCTCCAGAAGAATTCCTTCTCAGCTCAGAGAAGCTGAGAAGAGGGGGTTGCTCAGGGAGGCAAAATTAGGGATGAATTGGCGGTAGTGCCCAATCATCCCCAGGAAGACTTGCATGTCACATTTATTGGCTGGACTCTGTATCTTCTCAATAGCTTCCACCTTCAGAGGTACAGGCTGGAGTTCATCTTGACTAATAATGAGTCCCAAGAACTTAAGATTCTCCTTGAATAAGTTGCACTTGCATGGCTTGAGCTTGAGATTAGCTGCAAGTAACCTCTGAAAGACTTCCTCTAAGTGCTTCAGATGGTCATTAAAGGTCCAGGAGAACACATTAATGTCATACAGATAGACCATAACACTAGTGAGCTTGAGGTCACCCATCACTGCATCCATAGCTTGTTGGAAGGTAGCTGGAGCATTGGACAGACCTTGGGGCGTCCTTGTGGGTTGGAATAGCCCTTGGTTAGTGATAATTGCACATTTCTCTTGATTGGCGGGGGTAGGTCAATATTCCAGTGCCCACTGATAAGATCTATGGCACTGAAGAACTTGGCGCCTCCCAGGCAGTCTAAGGTATTGTCAATGCGAGGGAGGGGATATGAATACTTCTTGCTAACAGCATTCAGTTGATGGTAGTCAATCACCACTTGGTTGCTGCTATCCTTTTTTTTGACAATCAAGAGAGGGGAAGCCCAAGGACTTTTACTGGGGACCAGTAAACCAGATCCCAAAAGTTTCTGGAGCTCCTTGTTGGCTACAGCATGATTAGCTTGGCTACACTGTATAGATCTGGAGCAGATAGGTGGACTGCCTTGGGTGTCAATATGGTGGGCAATGTCAGCAACCTTGCCCAGATCATAATCATCTTTGGAAAACACATCCTTATACTAAGAGAAGAGATCCGTGGCTTGATCCTTTTGCTCTTTGGAGAGGCCAGACAGGGAGTTGTGACTTATGACTGATAGCACCAGTGGTTGTTTGCAGGGTAGAACTAACTCAGAGAAGTCTGCAAAAGGGGTGATCTCCTTCAGATTGTCATGCTCTTCTAGCTGTATATAAGCCATAAGTTAGTTTTTAGAGACAACCATTGACTGTTGACTTATTTTGGTCAAGTGTATGAGAAATTCCTTTTCAATTGGCATGAGGATGCCAGGCGCAACCCAGGGCTCCAGTCTGGAGGCATTATGAATACCAAAGATTTCTCTGTGAGTGCCAGTTGGTAGAGCCAATGAGAATCCTGTATTATGAATCACCTGAGAACCAGATGGAATAGTAACATTACAGGAGGCGTAGACTGGGATTCCCTTGGCTTCCCTGATCAAGAGAGGTAACATCTTAGCTTTCTTACTCTGCAGAGTGTAAGCTACAGACATCTCTCTATCTGTGTACTCCAAGTTAATTTAATGCAGGTGGTGTAGGAGTAAGTCAGAAGGCCAAGCACCGTGATAGAACATGGGGATAGAGTGACATAAAATCCCAAATGTGTGGTTGCCATGATTGATCACTGTATTGCAACTGAACCAATTAGAGTTCAGTATTTGATTGGAGAAGAAAGCATTCCAATAGAAAGGACAATAATGAATATAATAAGGTATTGATTATTGTAGAATATTGTGATTAATATACTACATGCAGAAAGCCATAAGGCCACTGGGGGTGAAATAGTGGCATGTTCCATGTAAGGTTTGAAGCCAAGAAATAACTTGTGCGGGGATCAGCAGGTTGAATTTACAGTGCTCCTAATTAGGAGAAAGTACCCACAGTTTGATATTGCCTTTGGATTGATCCATGCTGTTAGATACATCAAGGTGTGGCTCCTCAAGCGCCACCTGTGTATTGCAAGATACATTAGCAGGCAAGGGGGGAAACTTGGTTGAACAAATGTGCTGTATTAGACCATAAAGCTAGTTTCTATAAGGATGTTGTAACTATTATTTTCCAGGACAATGGCTGGAGCAATCACCATCAGCTTGCCAAAGAAAAGGGGAAGGGAAGAGTATGTCCTCTTGGCTCTAGTATTCTGTGGCTAAGCTGTGCCAAATTCCTCATGATAAGCCAAGTCAGGGGCTAACTTCAGCTTTTTGACCAGGCAAGAAGAGATGATGTTGCCAGGGGTGTAAGCTCTCATGGTCTGAGGAAGATGATTATAAACTAAAGCTTTTAACTCAGTGATATTTATATTAGTCAAATACAAAAAGGTGGACAAGGTCTGCAGTAGCAACTGTACTAAGGCCCCTAAAAGCTTATACAAGGTGAAATAAGGACTCAGGCGGTTTATTAACCCTAAGAAGATAAAATAGAGTCCAGTCTTAATGACTGATGACTTGGTCAAAAAGTCAATCTCTAAGTCTGGGAATTGTTCTGCACTAGTGGGAGGATTAAAGCTATCAACAATTAAATTGTGTGTACTACTATAAAAACTACCTAACTGGTGAAGAAGAAAGTCAAAAGGAATCATGGGACCAAAGATTAAAACAAAAACTAAAATTAAGGAAGAACACAAGCCACAAAACCTAACAAGTACCTTTTTGGGGTGCAAGTCAAACAATCTTAGCTTAGTGTTGAGACTGGAAAAAACCAAGCTTTTATTTGCTTTGTTTGTGGAATGCAGAATTTGGGGTGGAGAGTTCAACCATTTTTGGTTAGAGAAATTCTTGAAAAAAAAGGTTGAAAGCATCAATAATTTAAAGTTTAACTTAGAACAGTTAAATTCAAAGTAAAGGAGACTGGAAGGAGAAGAAAGACGGTTACAGCAAAGCTCTGAAGGTAAGAGCAAGTAAAAAGTAAGGAAAAACTAGTTCAAAAGCTTAAGGAAAGTATAATATAAAAAGTAAGCCTTTTGGAGCAAACTTTCTAATCTTCCTTGTGTAGGTCAGGGTTCAAAACCGGGTGGCAAAAGTTAAGAAATATTCAAAAATAGTATTAACCAACTTTTAGATCATAATTAGGCTTATACAGAGCCAAATTTGAAACCCAAATATGGAAAATGAAGGGGAAAAGTAGGGGATTATTAATAAGTGAAAGAGAACAATCCTGATAATACTTATAAGCCAATGAGGCAAATAAATATAAAAACAGAATAGCAGCTAAAAAAAGGTGAATCCTGACAAGGGGCCCCAGAGTTAAGGATGGCTTGTACATGATTTTTATTCACTACCAGGTTGATGTAGGTACAATCTTGTAGGTCCTCCCTGGTTTCCACAATCTTAGAAACTTGGTGTACACTTAATCCTTTGAATTTTTCTAAGAAGGTAGCCATAGCAGCTCCTACAGCTGGGCTAGCCTCCTGAAGTGATTCTAGGGGGCAGAGACATTCACAGTACACAGCAATATGGTCAAGCGTTCAGTGGTATCATCCTCATGTGAGACTTTAATCCCAGGCTGTGCTAGTTGTTAAGCATAAGGTAAGGATACAGTCTATTGGGCAATGTGTGGTATTAATACTTCAGGGTGAAGGGCCGTACAATGAGTCCAGGTATTTATGGTAAGTACCTGGTGGAGGAGGTCTTCTTGTACTTGCTCATCATCATAGTCTCCCAATTCTAACTGAGAGAGTAAATCACTCAAGGGAAGATCATCAGTGGGCTCTGGCATAGGGGCAAGGCAAGTGCCAGGATAAGGGACTGGCCTGTCAGGAGGCATGGGAATTTGGGAAGAGGGTTTTGGTGAAACCAACAGAGCAGCCAAGGATTTTTCCTTTTCCTGGCTGCTTAGCAGTTTTTGTGACGGAAATCATAGGATAATATGAAGCTGTCTCTAAATGGTGGGGAATGACCACCCAAATCCACATAGAGTTAATGATTAATCACCAACGCAGCTTCAGATACTGTTTTGTAAAATTTCCAAATGAGATACTAGGATTAAGTAAAATAATCAATCCTAACCATAGTAGCCCAAGATAAATAGCCTGTGAAAGCATCAGAGTATCTTCAGAATGAAATTCAGGACATTGAGATGCAACACAATTTTCAGGTTCAAAGACAGGGGGAACCACTCCAAGATTGGCAGGCATTGAATTAACATTGGGCAGTACCAATTACAAAGTTCCAACTGCAGGACCCCATCTTCCAGTAATGATCTGGCTTAGAATAAGATTGTAGGGAATGTATTGCAATAATCCAACTACAGGATGCATTTTAAAAAGTAAATTAGACCAAGGGATATTTGATTTTTATTGAGTAAATTTTTGGGAGGACTCAACTCTTAGAGTTGAAACAGTGAAAATTATTCAATATATATCAAAAATTAACTAAGCAATACCACCTGAATCCTGGGCTCCTATTCCTTACACATGCTCAAGTGAGTATCTAGTCCAGGTTGCAAAGAACCCTTGAGCAACTAACCTCTGATGACCATGCTGATAAATAAGATCATATCAGGTGACCCTCAAATCACGTCAATTTATCAACTTCAGCTTACAGGGGGAGATTGGATTCAACTGACAAACTGGAGCAGCTGTAACCCATTTTTGATCAACTGTTTGATTTAAATTTGTTAATTGTGTCAATTTTGTTAATGGTTTGTTGGCTTTTTGAGCCTTCCTACTTGTCCAGATAATTCCTGGCATGATGAAACCTACTGTGATAGTTTTTGCCCCTTCCTCCTGGAATTCCTAAGACTTCATTCAGCAGGATAATCTTCCTTGTCATCTTATATGCCTACATGATGGAACTTCTGATGGGGGTTCTTGCATTCCCAAGAGAAGTGGCCAGACATGCCACATTTAAAGCAAGTTTGGGGGGATGTTGGCTGGATCAGTCCCAACCTTGTTGGAAGGCTTAGACATCTAAATGACAGCTCTTGGCCTGTACTCTGCTTGTTGACAAGGGAAACTCTCAGGGAGGTGGACCTTAAATGCCTCCTTGTATGTGTAAAGGAGGCGTATCAGATCAGGTACTGTGCAGGCATTGTAGATACCAGACTTAAGAGCCAGATATAACTCAGGATTAACTCTTACAGTGTTCAGAAGGGCAGAATGGAAATCAATGACCTGTACACCATTCATAGAAGACAGGGTCTGGGCCTCAAGGTAGAACTTAGAAGTGAAGTCATCTAAGGTTTCTCCCATCTTTGACTTGGTGTCTGCAAAGTCCATCTTACATTTGAGTAGGGCTTCTTGGCTAACAAATTCCTCAGTCAAAGCTCTGGAGATGTTGGAAAAGTTCCAGCCATTTTCTGGAAGGCGCAGAAAGGTAATAGTCTGGGTGTTGGTGTGCATTTAATTGATGATGGTAAAGTCTCTTATGGTGTTGTTGGCACCATACATGGAGCTCTGGTAGAGGCGCAGGAAAATGGCAATGTTGCTCTTGCAGTCAAACTTGGTCAATTTGACAAGCTTAAAGTTGCTGGAGCCTTTTTGCAAGGAGGCATGTATGATTCTTACAGGAGAGTAGCTGAGGGTGAAGGCAGCAAAATTAGCCTCAGAGGCACATTGTCAATTTCCTTCCTGTTGTGCTTCAAGTTCACCCTCCCTGTCTTGGGCAGCTCCAGAAGCTTCAGGAGTGACTAAGACATCATCCTTAGATTTTAGCACAGGTTCCAATACATGTACATTGTTAGGGGCAATCAAGTTTGATCATTGTCATTTTTGTAGCTGTGGTAAATCTCAGGGCTGGAGGATCTCCTAGGACTGTGGTTGCTCCTGGTGTTGAGGGATATGAACTGTAAGTTTATGGCCATTATCTTGCTATCTATTCTATCCCATTAGCTTTGGAAGGCATCCAAGAGAAGTTGTTGTTTTTCCTGTTCATCCTGATAAACCTTATTCTCTTGGTGGGTGATATCCAAGTCATCTTCCAGGGAGCCAATGTGCTTCTCCTGCATGGCAAGCTCAGCTTGGGGCAGATCTATTGCCTCTTTTTCCTTCCTGACTTGGTTCTGGGTGGTGGCTCTATCATGGAATTGTCAAAGTTTAAGGCAATCCTAAAGTTCCAACACAGTGTGACAACCATTGAACAGAAAGGCAAGCTCTGCGCTTTGTTGGACTAGTTCCACTTGCATCTTCTTGTAGTGGTCAAAGAGCTCAAGGACATTACAACCAAGAAGGTGACTGGAGGGGAATTGTCCATAGTAGTAGGTGGGGGTTGATTAAGGGGATGGTGGCAAGGCAACAGCCCATAACTTCCACCTCATGAACCAGGCTTTGAACCATGGGGCCATTCTCAAGCCTGTGGTTTGTCATCACACTGATTTAGTTGGCATCTATACCCTGGAAGGAGAGGGTCTGGACCACATGCACTGGAACCAGCTTGGCTATTCCCCTCTCAATGGTGTCTACCTAGTGAAGCAGGTTATTTTTGGCGCTGGTAACTTTGGCAAGGTACTGATTTATGGTGGTAAAGGTGCTATCCAACTCAGAGTAGAGGAAATGGAGAAACCTTTGTTGGTTGAACACCAGTATCTCCTGGTTATGTACAAGGCTTTTGATGTGTCCCAAATGCATTTGGTTATGACATATAGCAGGGTGGGTAAATTTTTGCAATTATTCCTTGATATGTTTGACAGTGTGGAGATCTCGGCGGAGTTGGTCAGGGTTGACTTGAGAGAGATTATGAAAGTGGACCAATGAGGCTTTGGCAGAGGGAGTCTGGATGGCCAGGTGTTCAGAGCAATCATCATTGCCAGCAGCGCCAGATTTCATGGTATGGATGACATTATGGATGGTATCCTCAGAAGGAGAGGAGTTGGTGTCTATCTCCATGGGTGCTGGGGCTTGCAACATCAGGGGTTGTTGAAACACCATGGCCTGGGGCTGTCAATGTTCAGGCATGGACTGACTGAGGGCAGGCAAGCCATAAGGAGCACATGCTTTCTCTCCAGTGTGAGTGTTGGCAGCGGTAAAGGCTGGCTGTGAGAGAGGGGAGCTAAACTAACTAAGTTTGGCTCCCATCCCAGGGGAAGGATCCACCAGGACATCATCTGGTGCAAGACTGGCATGGCCGCTCAAAGGGGCGTCCATAGAGAGGACGTGGCTGATAGACGGTAAAATAGGAGTCCAAGACCATCAAAATCATTCCACCAAGCAACCAGTGAGCACACTTGGGGGCAGACTCTTGACTGCACAAATCCTCCTCTTGGACCTGTGGGACTGGGATCTCTGAGGGAGGAGAAAACAAAGGGGCCAAGCTAGGGACCATGGATGAAACTGGTTCAAGGGCAGAGAGCTCAAGGTTGTCACAAGTCAGGCTTCTTACAACATTCTAACTGGTAACAAAAATGTCCTGGGATTTTCCAGGGAGATCCTCAAGCATATGCACAAAGTTACTGGGATTGCTCCCAACGTGGTGAAAAGTATGGGAGATACAACTCCAGAGATCTGGAGAGGTACACTATATCATCACCAAGGCAGGTGCCAGGGTGAGGACCACAAACTTAACCAGAGGCACTAACATTTTTAGAGTGTGAAGATGGAGCCCAACAAAATGCATTTAGTTCCATTTATTGAAGGTTCAATCTCAAAACAGAAGGCTCAGAGACAAACAGAAAGTCTCTAGAATGCAAGAGAAGGACAGGTAATGGCAACCGCGGACCAAAGGTTTCAAAAATGTATAGGAAGGCCTTGGAGAGTGTATATGAGTGCAGCAACAAAAACAAAAGCAAAAAAAGCACAAAATCAAACTTAAAATAGGTAAATATATAGAGTTTACTACTAATTTTTAAAGTTGAGTTGATTTCTTTAAATCAAAAGTGTTAATCTTTAACTTTAACGTTAACAACGTCTCTAGGAGCTTTGAAAGGACGCTGGGAGGTCCAGAAGCAAGGAAAAAGGTAAGGAAAAATAAAATCTTAATTAATACTCTTAGAGAATTAAAGGGCCAAATAAAAGACCCAAAAAGAACTAATAAAATTTTAAGTTTGAAAGTTAAACTTTATTTGTAAAAATGAGCAAGCAGGGGACCAAAATTCCCCTGTCTTGCTTTAAGGGACAGGCTTCAATTTGAGAGGTCACCTAACCCAGTAATTAGGTTTGATTGGGCAGGAGAGAAATTTTGCAAAGACTTATCCATTGAGTTGGAGGGTTTTGCAATAATTTCTGACTTCAACTCTGATTGGCTGGCATTACTGGAGTGATTTAAATCAGCATTCAATCCAGTTGGATTGTAATTTGATGATTTAGCAGTAGTGCAACCTGGTTGTTTAGACTTAATTAATTTCAAATTCGGACAAGCCCAAGCCAAAAAATAGTCTAAATTAATCAGAGATTCCTCCCAAGTGGTAACAGAGTTCAACACATCAGTATTTGCCACCTGGGAAGGGTATGCCAACACAAATCTCTCATCAATTGTGTGGGCTAAATCCTCAAGGGAATTAAGGGGCTTGGCTGTCTTCTGAGCAGATTTTTTTTATGCAATACAGGAAGATTGTCCTATCCAAGGCTAAAGGGGGAGTGGCTTTATACTGGCAACCAAAAGTAGAGAAGACTTGGAGCAGGAGATTTAGCCAGAGGCTGTCCTCCCTCTTCATAGAAAGAGCCACAGGGGAGGGGGCTGTTGGTGTTGAAAGACATGAGCACCAATGCCATAAAATATGGTTATAGGTTGCAATAATTCTACAATAGTTAGTCAGTAATCATAACTCTTAATACTATACCTGTGGTTGGTATAGTAGAAGCCTTTGATAGGGCAGAAAAATATAAGGGTATAAAAAAAGGGTATTTATTAAGATAGTGGTGTGAGTATATAGCAGAAGGCAGGGGAATTACCACCAGGGGGTTGGAGGCACCAGAAAAAAGACTTGCTAAATGGAGGAGAGGGAAGAGGCACACCAGAAAGAGCCGCCCAAGAAAACAACCATTTTTACATGCTTTGCCTAATGGAGAAAAGTGGCATTAATTTTTCTGTCCTATTAATTACTTTGGAAGTGAAGCCTGAACCAGATGCATAATGAAAAAGTGGTTCAAACACCTGTTTTTTAGGTGTTTTAAACGTGTAAATTGCTTATTTATCTATGTTGCAACAGAACAATTGCGCAATTGTGCAAGCCTTCCATTGTTCTGGATCCTAAGTGTGCATATGAAATGTTTAATTCATTAAGATCTGTGACAATGCAGCTTCTTACTCTACTCCTGATTGGGGTTGATGATTTTTGGGTAGTTGCAGATGAGAGAGTATGAGAAACAGATAAGGTAATATGTTTATGAACTGTCGAGTTTATACTTCTGGGAAGTATAATAAACAAAATAAGGGGAAGATTTAAGAAGAGAATGATACTTTATTTAATATGAATATAGGCTAATATATAGTATCATGACAAGCCACAAGTCATCCATGTACGTCATGGAGGTCATGGGGCTTATCTGAGTAATGTTCCTCTTGAGTCACAAGGCTTAATCAAGTTGTGTTCCATTTAGGACCTGGATTGAGTGATCCCTGTCATAGATGGTTAACTGATAATGGTGCCACCTGTTTATTGTCTGAACGGTGAACCACTTGGTGAGCCGTTTGGTGATTTACTTGGGGCGTTAATTACCCAAGAGGGAGTAATTGAAGATGTTACAACATCTCCCCCTGGGGTGCTGGAAGGCGGAGCCTTGGGAATTTTATTGAGAGTATCTGGTATGCGGGCTTGGTATTGATCCAGTTTAGTGTTGGGCACAGGGAGCCTTGAATTTTGTTGGGCTGTTCTTGCTTTACACAAATGGAGTTGGTTGTGATGCATGTGTTTCAGTTCAGTTCAAGCTCCAATTCCTTTGATAAGGTAGGTGTTATTGGGCTTAACTTCCATGACAATGCCTGGTCCGTGTAACCCTGGGTCTAGTTTGTGTTGGTTGTGATTGACAACCCAGATCTTGTCTCCAACTTGGAACCTTTCTTGTTGTAATGGGATTGCTTCCCGCTGGACCCTTTGGTGCTCCATCTTTTCTTAATCTTTTCTGGCTTGTAGTACTTTTGGGTAGTTGCTGTCTGGTACCTTCTTTGGAAGTGGCAGTTGTGGTCCTGTGATTGTACTGACAAGTGAGGGTTTCTGACCATAGACAAGCTCATAAGGGCTTTTGCCCATATTGCAGTTGACCTGTGTTCTGCAGACCATAAGGGTGGTTGTGTAAATTCACTGCCACCCCTGGCATTAGATCGTAAAATCTTCCCCTGCTGCACCAAGAAAGGTCCAAAAACCCCAGCCAAACCCCTTAATTCTTTGGAGGATTTGGCACATACAGTTGATGAGATGTTTGTGTTGGCCTATCCTGCGGATTTGTTGCCTTTGGCTGCCCCCTCCTGGGAAGAAACGCTGGTCAATTTGGACTTCCTGTTGGCTTGGTGTCGCCCACATTTAAAAACTATTAGAACCAACCAATCAAATGCTGCCACATCAATGACCAACAACTCAAGTGAACTTCAAATACATAGGACCTCTTCTAGCCAATCAAATGGCCCCGCAGAAATTAAGTTGAAACATTCCAGTCCCCCTGGTTCTGTCCCACAAAAATTCTTCTCTGGCCAATTAGATTCAGTCCCATAGGTCATGTGATTTCCTTATCCTTTTTGAAATCCCCTCCCTTTAACACAGCAAGGGGACCTTCAGTCCCCTGCTTGTCTATTTTTCAATAACATTAAAGTTTGGAGCTTTCTGCACATAATTTTTAATCCTTGCTGTTGGAAACCCTGGTTTGGAGTTTCTACAGCCTAAGTATTGAAGTGTTAGTTGTTGTCTCAAAGCTTACCTTGTATGTACCGGTTTTGAACTTGGCGTCTCCTCTGAGACTTTTTATTAGAGCTTTGACGCTTTGTTGTTGTCTTCTCTGCTTTTGCTTTCAAAAACAGTGTTTGAACTTGAAATTTTTAAGTAATTTTCAATATAATCTCTATTGTTATCTTGGATTTTTTTAAACTGGTTGTTTTCAAACCCGCTTTTGTTTTCTGTAAATTTCAAGGCTTCTGAGATCACCATAAAGCCTCCCAGACCTACTATGTTGCTCTTTTTGCCCTTTTGGCTGAGACTACCCTATCAAAGCGTTTTTTAGTGCTATTTTTCTTGAAAACCTTACCAATCTCTCCCAAATTTTGTGGAGATTATTTCTATAATACTTCCAGTTGTCAAATTTGTTGTGTTTTCTTTGGCTTTGTTATTGCTGCTCCTGTGTTCTACCTCTCCAGACTTGTGGGGAAAAATCTCCTTGTCTGCCCAGCTTGTGGGTGAAGACCCTTCTAGTCTCTGGGACCTTCCCCGTGGTCTTCTCTTTTCTGAAGAGGCTGTGGTCAAGAGCCTGACGTGCGCTGACTTGGACCTGGGTATTGTGGACCACACCTTACCTGCCTCCAAAGAAGATGTGTCTTTCATGTCTCCTCCCCCCAGTTTGGCTCAGAGCAATTCCGTACCACTTGGGTCCTCTGAGGTGTTCTCTCCTGCTCCCACCTTCACCCCTTGGTTGCTCACTGGTCTGATGTTGATGGGTTTGAACGCCTATTTCCCTTGTTTGTCCCCCGTGTCCTCCTTATGGTCCCCCCTTCAAGCAGCTGTCCCAGTCCTCCACTGGGCAGCATCCTGGTGGTTTGTTTCATTGGGATGGTGCCAAACTTAGTTATTTTAGCCCCCCTCTCTCACAGGTTGGTAGCATGTTGACCCAGGCTTTTGGATTATTGGTAGATAACTTACTGAGGGCTTCCACTAGAGAGCTGTTTAGTTGTTCTACGTGTCCATTTGCTTGTGAGTGATATGGGCTGGCTGTGATGTGTTTTATTCCATTTTTGGCAAGATAGATGTTGGTGTCAATAGCTTTGATTTCAGTGCCTCCATCTGTGATTAAGATGTCAGGTTTTCCAAACTTTGCTATGATCTTCTTGCCAATGAATTGTCTCACATTGTTATCTTTGTGCTCTTTTGTGGCTTGTGCTACAGGCCATCTGGTTGCATAGTCAATGGATGTGATGATGTACTTCTTGCCTTTGCTTTCACCAGGCATAGGTCCCACAATATCCAACAACCATACCTTGAAGGGTTGTGTAATAGATATGGGTACTACTGACTTGGGTGGAGCTTTGGTTTGGGTGTACTTCTCACAGACTTTGCATTGCTCCAGTACCTATCTGATATCATCTAGCATGTTGGGCTACCAGTAGCGTGTCTTGAGGTATTCATGCAAGTTTCTGCTATGGGTGTGTCCCAAGTCTCTGTGATATTGGAGGATTGTGTCAATCTTTTGTGTTGACGGGACGTAGGGTACAGTGTCACCATTTGGAAGTATTTGGTGTAGGGTACCATATATGTTTTTGAACAGATGTTTGTTCTTGAGGACTTTCTCTTAGATGTTCATTGGTGTGCCAGGTGGGAACCCTTCCTGGAGATTCCCCATGATTAACATGGGCCAGTTGGGGTGGCCATCAGTGCAAAGGATGTGTTTATTGTATAGCCTTGATAGGTTGTCTGCAGTAAGCATCTCCTTGCCTGGCTTGTATTCAATTTGCATGGGGTATCTCTGTATGAGACTCATTCATTTGGCTTGTCTTCTTGACAGGTGTTGTTGTGTCTTAAAGAATATCAACGACTTGTGGTCAGTGAGTACTCTGAACGTCTGGGCCCCTTCCAGATAGCATTGCCATTTCATGAGGTAGTATATGATGACAACCAATTCCTTGTCGTGTATGGGGTATCTTTGTTTGCCGTCCAATAGCTTCCTTGATTCATATGCCACGGGAAGGAAGTCTTTTTGGGCTGTTTGGATACGGAGGACTCCTCCTATGGCATAATTAGAGGCGTCGGTTTCTAGCTTGTAGATACCCTCACGGTTTGGGTATTATAGGATGGGGGTGGTAACCATGTGTTCCTTCAGTTGGCGGAAATGTTGGTCTTGTAAGGGTTTCCAGACAAATTTGGTTGTTTTCCCGGTGATGGCTGACAAGGGAGCTGTTAGGGCGCCCCAGTCAAGGATGAACCTGTGTACATAGGCTATCATTCCAAGGAAAGTGTGGAGTTTGCTCTTATTCCTTGGGGCTGGCATCTCCGTTATAGTGTGTATCTTGTCTGGATCTGGTTTGATACCGTCCTTGCTGATGATATGGCCAAGGAATGGAAGTTTGGTTGAGAAGAACTCACATTTGGATGGTTTGGCAATCAATTGGTTTTTTTCTAGGGTACAGAGGACTGTGCAGACGTCTTCCCAATGTTGTTGCAGGTTGGGACTGTAAATGATGATGTTGTCCAGGTAGATGATTGCTCTTTTCCCAATGTGTTCCTTGAATACTTCATTCATGAAGGTTACAAAGGTACTGGGAGTGTTTGGCATGCCAAAATTGAGGACAATACATTTAAAGAATCTGTATTTAGTTCAAAATGCAGTCTTTGGAATGTCTTCAGGCTTCACGCAAATTTGGTGGTAACCTGCTGTCAAATCAATTTTTGTGAAGATTTGGGACCCCCCAGGGAATCAAAAGGTCATCAATTAGAGGCAGAGGATACCTGTTCTAAAGTGTGACCTTGTTGAGGGCCCTGTAGTCTGTGACCAGGCGGAGGCCTCCATCTTTCTTTGCCATAAAGAAGACAGCGGCACCAAAGGGTGACTTTGAGGGCCTGATGAGGCCTTTCTCGAGTGCTTTGTCAAAGTAAGCTTTTAGGGCATTGTCTTCTTGTGGTGTGAGGCGGTAGATGGGTTGTGCTTTAGGCAAACTCCTTTTTAGGTTGATCTTGTGTTGTATACCCCAATCAGGGGGCAACCCGGGTAGTGTTTCTTGGAATACAGAGGGAAAGTCATTGACTAGCTGGTTTCTAATTGGGTTCTGTTTGTGTTGAGTTTCCGTGTTTTTGAAGTGGATAACCTCATACGTACATGTGCTCCAATTGATTTTGCTGGTGTCAGTTTCTTCTTCTGTTTTCATGATTTTCACAAATATGTGGTCCCTCATGAGGGTGTCAAGATGTGTTGGGTACACGTGATGGTGGACTTCTCCTCGCTGTATGGTGAGGGTGGCACTGTCCCAGTTGATGTGAGGTTTTGTCTTTCTCATCCAGTCCAAGCCAAGTATGACATTGTACTTGAGGATTGGTATGATGGGACTGCTAATTGTTGTTTGTACATCTTCAATTTGGCCGCAGAAAGGTTTTGTCTCATGGGTAACTGGTGTGCTACGGTTTTCTGCCATGATGACTTTCTTGATGTTACTTCAAGTGGTAGATAACTTCATGAGGTCTACAAAGCTCTTGTTGATGAGATATTGATCTGATCCAGTGTTGAATAGTGCTGTGCCCTGGTATCTGCAAAAATGGAAAGGATAAGTGAGGAGTTTATTTCCAGTTTGGGCGGCAAACAGTAGAGTATTGCTGGAGGGAAATTGGATCATGGTGATTGAGTCCATGTCCTGTTCTCTGTACGGGTCTTGTAAAGAGGGGGAGGGTGGCTTGCCTAAGCACTCCCCTGAGCTTTTCCCTCCTTGTTGGTATCTTTGGTGCTGGCCTGGTTGGCTTTTGCAGTGTGATTCCTGGTTTGAGAATGGTATTGTTAGCTCAGTTGTTTTGCTTATTGGGGCAAGGTTCTCTCTTAGCCGCAGGGTTTTCCTTGCACTTGTTGGTGGCATGTAGATTGTCAGACTTCTGAGCTGCGCATTTTCCCTCTAGGAATACATCCTTGAGGTTCTTGCAACAAGTCCTGTCAAACTGACGTCTAATGTGTGTGGGAAGGCCATTGTAGAAGTCTAGACGTGGCCCAGGTTCATCAAAGTTGATGGTGTTGGGTGCACGGTCGCGTAGTCCTTCATATGCTGCAATGTATTCTTCAATGGTCCCTGTCATTTTGAAGTTTCAAAGCTCAGTCATGATCACTACGTCTGAGTCCTTCATGGAGAACTTTTTGAGGAATGCGGTCTTGAACACTTCCCAATTTTCCTTCTGGTCAGGGTGTTGGGCTAGCCATTTGGTTACAAAACGGGAGGTGGTCCCTGTGACGCAGAGTGCAATCTTACTGACCCAGAGTCTTTGGGGGTACTCTACTTGTTCAAACTTACTCTCAGTGCTGTTGATCTAAAGAGAGGTGTTTTCACAGCGTAGTCCTGCAAAGGCGCCAATTTCAGCGGTATGTAAGCATTGAAACATAATATTGTGTATCTCAGGTTGTGTAGGTGCTGTTGTGGTTGGCGTGGTGGAGAACATTCTGCGGGCTTTGAGAGCGTTGTACTGGTTGATGGGTACAAGGATGTTATTGTAGATGACAAGGCCTGCAGGAACGTCTTATCTTACTTTGTAATCTTTCCAGCCGTTAGGGAGTGACATTGTTTGGGTTCTTTTCTTGGGAGGAATTTTTCCTTTGAGTTGGGTAGGTATAGATAACCTACTTGTGCTACCACTGTCAATTTTATACTTCTGGGAAGTATAATAAACAAAATAAGGGGAAGATTTAAGAAGATAATGATGCTTTATTGAATATGAATATAGGCTAATATAGTATCATGACAAGCCACATGTTGTCCATGTACGTCATGGAGGTCATGGGGCTTATCTGAGTAATGTTCCTCTTGAGTCACGAGGCTTAATCAAGTTGCATTCCATTTAGGACCTGGATTGAGTGATCCCTGTCATAGATGGTTAACTGATAATGGTGCCACCTGTTTATTGGCTGGACAGTGAACCATTCAGTGAGTTGTTTGGTGATTTACTTGGGGTGTTAATTCCCTGAGAGGGAGTATTCAAAGATGTTGTGACAGAACCAAAGGTTCATAACAAGCTTTATTTGGTAAATATGATGATAACTAGTTCCACTGAGTTCCTTGGACTTATATAGTTACTCATCTGCAGGTGCCTCTTCATGCTCTTCTCTGGCTATCTGGGTGGCATGTTTGGGCATCTAGTTTATTGACATCTGTTTGGCCTGCAAACAGTTATTAATAGTGTCATCAAGAATAACTGTTTGGCTCACAAATATTTTCTACACCTTTCTGACTATTGGTTACTGAGGGACTGGTTGCAGGTGTCATGAGAGCATCATCAATTTGGACATTGATATTGGACTGGTCTGACAAGCATTCATGGGCTGAATCTTCTTGATTAAAAAAGAGGTTCCAATTTAGGAACCCCAAATTACTAAATGAAAGAGGGGCTTGAACTGGGGGCACTGGGCAGCTAAAATTAGCCTGCCTAGTACCAGATATTCACATTAGTGCTTGTACATAGCTTTTAGGGCCCAGAACAATCCCCACAGCAGCAGAAACAGTGGAATTTATTCCTACCCTGAATATTCACTTTTCAAAGTGAATAAGGTGTGTGTCATGAATGACATTTCAATAATTTTATTGAAACCCTAGGAATCAACCCCCAGCTCTCAGAAATTGCCTTGCACTAACCAAGATAGATGGGGACCTACCAGCCTGCCAGTTGAGTCAAACCCTGGGCCGCGGGAGATACCTTGCCCCAATCAGGAAGGACGGTAACCCGCCGGTCTGCCAGAAGCCAAGACTGAAGGTTCAATACCTGTGTTAAAAGCCCTGGAATCAAAATCTGACCTTCAAAAGACAAATTGAGTCACCCATATTGGATGAGTACCCTCCAATCTGTTGAGTCACAGACTCAAGTTGTTGAATTACTTCACAATCTGCCAGCTTGTTAAGGGAGATTTCCCAAATGATTGCCAGATTTCTGCCAACCTTGCGTCACTGAGGACCCAGATCTACAAAGAGGTTGTGGCTTGCCTAAAAGTGGTTAAGACAAGGCCTAATAATAGTCCTGCCAATGAACACCAGCTGCTGCCAGTCTTTATCCCAGAATGGGCAATACAATTGGCCGGCTCAGGTGATGTAGTGAACAGCAGCAGCAGAACAAAGCATTGCCTCTTCTGTTCATCAGAGCAGGCCCAACCAGGATCCACTATCCTCAACCCCTTAAGCCAAGATCCATGCCCTGCCAGCAAATTTCCACAGACCTGAAGTACACAAAAATCAAAGAAGCAAAACCACCTGGTTTAAGAACCCTGGCAGTATGGGGGATAACCATATTGTCATTTTCAATAATAAAGATTTATGAACCTTTGGTTTGAGCAAATACTAATTTATTTAGTTTTAGTGATCTTTTATTTCAACTCTAGTCAAGTAGACAACCAGGCAACCACCCGCTCTAGAGACCAACCCACCGACCCACCTCTGGCACTATACTGTCCCCCTGGAGCCCCCTTTGGACCTGTGCATTTCATCAAATACCCCCAAATACCGCCTAATCTGAGTTCAACTTGAAGAAAATACTCATTGCTGACTCCTTGGCAAGGACTAGAGATACCAAAACTATAGGTTGTAAAGAAAAGTTGTACATGAGGCTGCCAAGATTGTTCAAAGACAAATACAATTACCTGCCTGCCTACTTTGTCCCAATGATCCCACCTTTAACCCTGTGATCTAACCACCCCCTGAAAATCATCACCACTGCCAAGAAAACGTCCAATCAGCTGTTTGGAGTACTCTAAATTACTTTAACAGTCTTGATGGACTCTATGGTGCCCAACTTCAGCTCCTGGTTTTACTTGGGCAATTATTATCTTACATTATCAAGTTAGCACCCATCCTATGGTGGGCATTATTCACTGGTCCAGTGGTGCCCTGTCCCAAGTCACCTAATACCTCTTCCTACACCTGGATTCCTGACAGTGCAGTTGCTGTAAAGTTACCTCTCTCTCTTAGGCCTTCACTTCAATTCTTGCTAAATTCTTGGGACCTCCACCAAATTTTGTTTGAAAATTTTTTCAAAAATTACTGAAAAAGCCCTTGAATTAATAATTGTATAATTATTCCACAGATGCCTCATCTAACCCATCCAAGAGACACCCCTGGTTAGATATAATGTGCAAGAGCAGCCAGGAGCAGTGGTAATTGCCTCCAAAGCCGGCTCCTCAATTTTTAGTTGAGTTGGGTTTTCTTTTTGATTCTGTTCATTCAAAATTTGTCAAGATCTTTCTGCCTCAAGAAATGCACTCATATTTGCTCATATCATTGGTCAATTAGTTTGATGACATTCAGTCTCTCACCTCAATCCCCTCCCCCCTTTAAATGAATGCAAGAGTTGTAAAAGGCCTTGCTTCATCATTCTCTAATCTAATAAAGTTTGAAATTTGTTAGTAAAACTGGTTATTTGGTTTCATCTGTTGCTTTGTAGGTTCAGTTGATTCTATCCTCCTTTGGCCTCCCAGAAATTGTTAGTGGCAACCATTTGGTTGTTGCTGAAACCATGATTTTATTATGATTGAGAGCATGGTTTTATTTCTATTAGATCTGCTCCCTAATTCTCACAGGCGCGGTCTCACTGCCCCTGCCTGATGGCTGGTTGCAGGTTTGATTCCCGCAGGGGCCCCAAAACTGTTACAATTGTAACAGGCAGTTTTTATTGACTTTCAAAGTTAGAAAGTAATTAGATTTAATTTTTATTAAAAATTGGCTTGTTTGTATTTGTCTGGAATCCATCCAGTGATGGGTTTTAGAGAACTTGTGGGCAGACAGCCCGCAGGTCCAGAGGGAAGGGCCCACCACAAGATAGGGACCAGCTTTACAATGTACAAGAGAGATCTTCTAAGAATGGCCCAAGGCCTGCTATAAGGCACCATAGAGTCAATTGGGCCCATACGGGTGATATACAGGACGCCAAATATCTGAGTTGGAGTGAATTCACTGGTTACTGCTGGTTCCTGCGGGTGGTCAGGCCGCAAGGTCAATGGGAGAGTCATGAGTACTAGGTAAGAGGGCAGATAGTTGTACTTGCTGCAAAATAGCAAGGGCCGTTTGGTGCTCCAAGTTCTTTTACAACCAATAAGCTTGGTTTCTCTAGTTTGGGCTTCTGGGTCGTAGAGGAGAAATTCTTCAAGGGTGAACTCAGTGTAGTCTGGGTTCAGAGGATGCTCAGTGAAATAGACAGGGCCATACGGGACTCCAGGGAGACAGTATAGCTTGGGCAACCGGTCTGTAGTTTCTTGGAAATAGTTGACTGCAGAGGCGGGACTGGAGTGATAAAACTGCATATGATAAAGTGCTAAAAAAGATAAGGCATAATCTGTGTGAACCAAAGGTTCATAACACTTTATTGTAAGGATGGCAATGTGCATCTTCCCAGCATCTCCAGGGTATAAGTATGCTCATCAAACTTGAGAAAACTTCTGAAGTTTCTTGTGACCAGAGGGGTGGCACTTATCAGGGTTTGCACATTCCTGGGGATACCCAAAGTTATTGAGTCCTCGTTGGCTGGTTTGGGGTGGGTAACCTCAAATTCCCCTTTTGAGACAATGAATTTGTCATCTTTTTGCGGGCCTTGGTCTTGGGTAATGTGGATGGTGTCTTATGGCGGTGGCCCAGGGGATTATGGGGGCATCATTTGGGTCATTGATCTCATTGGCTGGACTAAGAAAATTTCCCAAGAGAAAAGATTTGAGCACAAAAGGTACTTCATTGGTGGGTCTCAGAGGTTTCTTCAAAGTCAAATCTGCTTCTGGTTTGAGCCCAAAAAAAGCGGGCTGGCAGCCCGCAGGGTCCGAGGGTTGAATCCTGGGAATGGAATTCTACATTGCTAATTGATAGTAGAAAACTGTCACTTGTGACTGTATTGTACTTTATCAGAACAACATAAAGCAGTGTTTTTAAGGTTAGTTGTTAGAAAATTGGTTTATATAACAATAATTGATGGGACATCTTTCTGTCCCAATTTTTCAATTCTTTAAAACTTTTTTTTTGAAAAGTTGGATATGTAAGCTATAAAAGGATGAACAACTAATCACAGATATCTCAACAAAATTTGTCAGATTTTATTGAAAATGACAGGAAGAGGTTCTGTTAATTAATATTCTCACATGTGTTTTTTAGTCAATTTTAATACAGCTGTTATTTTCTTCATGTGTAATTTTTTAGCTTTAAAATAGGAAAAAATTAAATATAAAATAAATGAAGTGCTTCTGTAAATATTAATTCTTTATATCTTTAATATTTTATTTTATTTTCTCTGAACAAAATTTAATTAAATTATATTTAGAATGAAAATTTTAAAAATAAAGCTGATAAATGCAAAAAAGCAAATATATTAAGTTCTTGTATATTATAGGTTATTAAAGAGAAATTGTCATTTTCAAAAATCTATTATTGTAAACATAAAATATTTACAGAGAAGAAAACTATAGTTGGATCAAAATGACTGAAAATCAGTTTTAGGAACATTAACTGACAGAATATTTTCCTGCTCCAATTAAAAATAATTTTTTGTTTATTTGTTTTTAATTGACATACTTTTTTATTCTATTTCTAGATAGCTTTAAGCGTTTCACATTATTTAATTTAGGAAAGAAAATGCATTTTTATTTTTATTTAGAAAAAAACTACTTCCTTAGTTTTAAAAATTATTTCACTGGATATTGTGATAACAAAGATTGTGATGCTGGCTATGGGCTTTAACAGATGGCTTAGCTTTTAATAGCAATCTTTATGCCAGGCTGTCATTGAAGTATTGGATTGGCATGCATATGTGAAGCTAATCAGAATATTTTGTGGATATATTATCAAATGTTGCAGTCGTACATGGACTGAGGTCTGGAAAATCAGTTAACCAAGTTATTTTTAAATAATATTAAGGCCATACCTTGTGGAGGATTTGAGATAAATTCGGCTATTCCTGATTGCTATGACATCATGGGAATCCAATTCTGATATTGGATTCCTCCCCAGCAAGCCTTCCAATAGCTACGTAGCCTTGAATGCTTTTTTATGCCTGCTGATAAATACCTCTGCCATAAATTAAGTTAATTTAGCTGTGATTTCATTTGTCGAAATCGAGATGCTAAATTTTGTGATTTGCTAATGGATAATTAGCCTTGCATGGGCAATGTCCTAGGATCTTGCGAGCCACCTGGATTAGTCTTTGTGGACTTGCCAGTGTGCTCAATAAAACACTAAATCTAAACAATTCTTTTAAGGTGGAAATCTGCCTATCCATGATTAGATGCGGGTTTCAGAGGGGGAGGGTGGAGTATGATGATTAGGTCTTTTCAGTTGCTTGCTGCTGATTGGCTGAGTCGCTAAAGGCTTGCTTGAGGTAAGCTGAGGCTGGTTCTCATGGCGTTGATGCCGACAAGGTTCATCCGAGTTTAGGCTTAGGTTACAGCGCGAGTTTCTGCAGTTTATTAAAAGGACATCACATTCATCCACCAGCGCCGACACTACTGGCGCTTCACCAAGTGATTAGACTGACAATTGGGTTTACACCCTTTTCCCTCCTCCTTTTGAACTCCACCATCTGTTCCTTCTCCCCACCACCCTAGGTAAATTATGTCTTCGAAATTTCTACAATTTCCTTTTCCATATAAAGCCACTCTTTCCTTTTACTCTTATTTATTCCATATTTACATAGATTTATTTAAGAAACATGTCTCAGCAACAAGAGCCCTACTATGGGGACAGTATGAGGCCGGCCATGAATACTAGATTATTAAACAATTCTCTTGCCCCATCATATCCTCGACCCCAGAGAGACTCTCAAGGCTTCTCACTTGGTCCCAATAATTCATCAAACCCAACACCGCAGCTGGGTTCCAGCCACCCCGAATACCCTGGCCAAGGACTAAATCCCGAGATGCAGTATGGCCATTTTGCTATCACTACAGCACGATATCCTGAACCTTGGCTCACTTCTCCCATGGATAGCTATTCTCAATTTCTGCCAGCGCAGAGTGCTCCCCGATCCAGCCTCGGTTATGGCCAATTTGGTCAGCCCGTTCCTTCCGCCTTTTCAATTAATGATGCTCTTATGATGCCTCCACCCTCACCCAACATCCTCTCATACTACATGTATGATCATGCCATGAATTTTCAGCAGCGTAACTTCCAGCAATTCCAACTTCCTTCCCTGTGGAACCCTGGAATTGCCTCTGATCCAAGTAACTTGGCCCAGCCTCAGTACGTTCTTCCACCCATCCAGCCACACCCTTCTTCTTTGACCTCAGGCCTGAACCAATTCATACCGAAGCCTGCTGGCTACTCCATGTACAATCCTCAATGGGGCCCAAGGTGGGGCTCAACAGCAGCTGGCCAGAGGTTTGGCGTCAATCCTAGCCAATTCCCCCCAGGCTACCCCCAAGACGCCTTACAACAAGCCATCACCCATAATGCAACAGCATATGATCCCCGCCATCAACTAGGTACTTATGCGCCAGTAGATATGAGTGGTGCTGTACCGACGTACTCCATCGGATATTCAGCACCGTCTATGCACGCGCCTCTTGTTCTAGTGCCTGGCACTAATGTTAGCATCAAAGATGCTGGCACAATGCACTGGCGAGATCATTTGCTACAGTATGCCCATTCAATCTATTCTACCACCCCCCAATCACCCACTCTCCTGCCTATGCTCAACACCTTAAACCAGCTGCATCCCAACCACCTGCCCATTCTGCTATTGACGGCGTGTGTCCATTATGCCCAGGGCAACTACTCCACTTCACTCAAGTTCCACTTTATGATTCTTGAGATTGATCCCACGTATGTCGAGGCCATGAGCAACATCGGAACCACCCTGCGATCCATGGGCAAAGACAAGGAAGCAGAGCAATACTGGCGGAAGGCCATCAAACTCAAGCCCACTTACTGGGATGCCATAGAAAATCTGCTTGGGCTGCTAAGCATGGCTCGGCCTGCTGACCCTGCAGCCTCCCAGCCCCGATACGACGAGGCATACCAGGTCTGCTGCTTTGTCGAACTTCATGTGCTGGGATCCATTCCTTTTGAGGAGTATGTGAAGACTGTTTCGCAGCGGCTTCCTGCCACCTACATCCCGCGGCTCCAAAACCTGCTGTACATCAAGGGCAATATGCGATATGCTGTTGGTAAAGTGGATGAAGCCCGAGTCGAGTACGAGAAGGCTCTGTGCCTCGTGTTTGGCGGGCTTTCCTTGATGGAAGTGATTGCGCACGTCCTTCGGCTGCATTTGCATCCACACCCCTCTGCCCGTGCTGAGGAACTTGCACGGTTTGATTTTGGTTCCACAGGCAATGTTTTGCTGGAGCCAAACGATTGCTTGCAGGTATCTGCCCGCGTGTTTCCTGAAACAAGTGGAGTCCTCCCTGGGCTAATTGAACTCACGCGTACCGCTGATGCTAGCCACCAGGCAGCATTTACTTCTGCCAACCAGACAGCGTCTGCCATCCTGCTGACCCTTGCTAAGCTATACCAAGACACCTGTGTCAATCCCCAGCCGCTGCCCTTGCTGCTGCCTCTCTACTATCTTTCCATGTCGCTCAGCCCCAGCCCCTCTACATGCAACAACCTAGGCATTCTGCTTAGCAATATTCCTGCATCACCGCAGGGGATATCAGGGACTGCACTGGCTCTGCAGTACTACACCTACGGCCTGAACCTCGATCCACGCCACCCCCATCTATTTACTAACCTTGGGTCCTTACTGAAGGACATGGGCAATATTACTGAAGCCATTCGCATGTATGAGAGGGCAGTGGAATGCAACCCCAAGTTTGACGTTGCCTTGGCAAACTTGGGCAATGCGCTCAAGGACTCGGGACGTACTCAGGATAGTATCCAGTGGTACCGCAAAGCAGTCGAGATCAACCCTGACTTTACTGAGGCAGTGTGCGGGTTGGTGAATGCTCTTGGTGGGGTGTGCAATTGGCGTGGCCGTTCTAGCTATACTGATCCTATATCTAAAATCACTCACATGGGATGGGTTGACCGCATTGCAATGATCGTTGATAAGCAGCTTACCCAGGGTGCTGAATGGGGCCGTGGCGCTTTACAGACCCCTGCCATCCACGATTTCCTTGGAGACTTGGCACGTGCATTTCAGCATAGCAATGCCGCCCCCTTATGGACCTCACGGTTGCAAGGCTGGGTGGGTGCTCAGGTCCCCAACGAAGGGGGTTGGATGGTTAGAGCAACTGAACATGCTTTGCGACACCTGCAGCGGCAATGGTATCTTAGCTTCTATCGTCAGAATCATTACGCCCAACACATCGACATCACCATCCTTGCGCCTAAAGATGTTGAAGTATTCCGTCGCCCTGCTCTCCCACGCCTGCCACTACCAGCTCTCCCAACAGTGCTGCCATTCCACACCTTTACATATCCTCTTACACCCCGGCAGATTCGCCTTATCAGCCACCGCAACGCTTTACGCATTTCACACTCAGTTTTGACGGCATCCTGGCTACCACCTACCGTGTACCCCCCGCCACCGCCCCCTGTGCGTCGCATTCGATTGGGCTATGTTTCATCTGACTTCAACAACCATCCCCTTGCTCATTTGATGCAGTCTGTCTTTGGATTCCATGACCGATCCCGCTTTGAAGTGTTTTGCTATGCTACAACTCCACCTGACATGTCGCCTTATCGCGCCAAGATTCAAAGCTCAACTCAAAACTTCCTTGATGTTTCAGGTTGGTCTACTCAGGCCATAGTTGAGCGGGTAGTCCACGATGGGATCCACATTCTCATCAACCTCAACGGGTACACCAAGGGTGCACGCAACGAAGTCTTTGCTGCTCGGCCTGCACCGGTGCTTATGGCATACATGGGCTTTGCTGGTACGCTTGGAGGCAACTGGTGTGATTGGTTCATTGCTGATCCTGTCGTCTGTCCTCCAAATATGGTGGCGTCTGATCAGTCCCTGATGCGTGAACCTGGGCGTGATCGCATGGCCGAGGTAGACTCCCTTGATCTTGACCCTGAAGAAAACTCAGATTCCTGGGTTTATACCGAGCGCCTCATCTACCTCCCCCATTCCTACTTCGTCAACGACCACCGACAAGGTTTCCGGGATCCTGAAGATGCCAGTTTCACCGAGGGTCGTATTCCGCCGCATCCCCTCAACCGCCCGCGTGAGCTTCTAGAGCTCGACTGGGTGCGTGAAGAAAGCCGTCGTTGGAGGATGCGGCGTGAGATCTTCCCGATGCTTGGAGACGACACAGTCATATTTGCCAACTTCAATCAGCTATACAAGATTGATCCTGCCATCTTCAAGGTCTGGTTGCAAATACTATCCCGAGTTCCAAATTCAATCCTGTGGTTGCTACGTTTCCCTGCAGCTGGCGAACCCAATTTGAAGGAGACTGCTGAAGAGCTCGCTGGACGTGAGGTGGCATCACGTGTTATTTTCACTGATGTTGCACCCAAGCAGATCCATATCCATCGTGGGCGGATTGCAGATCTGTTTCTAGATACCACCGAGTGCAATGCTCACACCACTGCAGCTGATATTCTATGGTCAGGCACACCCATTGTCACGTATGCTCGTCACATCTATAAGATGTGTTCACGCGTAGCAGCCAGCATTGCATATGCTACTGGCTATGGAGAATACATGGTCACTGATAGCGAAGAGGCCTATGCTGACCAGGCTGTCAAACTAGCATCCTCCCTTTCTTACCGCTATGCTAAAGCTACTAACACACAAGGTAACTCCTTTTCTGATCTCAGCTAATTAATAGTTGTCCTTGAGCGCCTTGGCTTGACTAATAGCCATCACTTGCCTGTAGATCATGATGTACTTGAGCACCGTTTTGGCCAGGGAGAGCTTATGGATCTACGCAAAGCCCTGTTTCTAACTCGAGATCATTCACGCTTGTTCGATACCCCTCGGTGGGTCCGCAACTTGGAGCAAGGCTATACTGAAGCATGGAAGCGCTGGGAGAGTGGAGATGATGACAAGTCTTTCCCGTTGACCTACCAGCCTCCACCCCAGAACAACACTCCACACAGTCCTGCATACCTTGCTCCTCGCCACCGCAATCATATTCGTGAGCATCTGCAGGAGAGCTGGAGTCAGGGAAGGGAAAATGTGATGACTGGCTGCATTTGGGTCCAGGACGACGATGATGATCATGCCCGGGCCCGTGCAGCTGCCGCCACTTCCTTGAATTCAAATCTCTTTCTCCCTGGGCTGGGCCCTGAGCAGCCTTCTGACAACCTTGCACCACTTCCAACTGGAGACTGTGCTATGCCCTCTGCATAGAATGAATGATATCCAGCTGTTTAAAATAAGCCACTACTCCTCTTAATCAACTTTCAAAGGAACCTAAGTATCCAGTCTAAACTTGGATATCATTTTCCTACAACCTTTTTGATGGAGGGCCAGCCCTAACCTCAAGCTCTCCTGTACATTTCCTACAAAGGCATGCTAATAGATTTAACCACATACTGCTAATCCAGCCATCTAAGTTCCACATTGCTAAACTATTTCAACCATGTTTTAGATATCATTGCAAAAGGTGCTTTTCAAAAGTATGAATAAAATAATTGTTTCTGCAATGCTTTATTAGCAAACTGCTCACTTATCCATAAAGCTGCATTTATGATGTTTCATTTCAGAGTGTTATCTCAAAAGCTAACTTGGTGTTTTGAATATGGCTACTCTGAAATAAAGCATCATTGTCTGGCCTAACTGGATGATTTAACATTTCAAGTACAGCATGTCCTACACAGTGTTAAGCTTGCTATCTATTTGTTTGGCCTGGATTTGAACACTGATGTGACATAACAGGCAAATACTTGAACTTCAGTCAAGACCCGCTTGTGAGAAACCCAGCATTTCTAATATCCACTCAATCTTAGCCCAAACCCCCAAATATTTGGGGCTGGAAGATATTCCGTAAATTATTTTTCTGTTGACTGATTTTCAGTCAAACTTGATCCAAGTATAATTTTTTTCATATGTAAATTTTTTACTTTGCAACAATAAAAAAATCAAAAATAAGGGGCAGGAAGATATTCTGTCAATAGATTTTCCACCAAGTTTGATCCAACTATTTTTTTTTCTTCATATGTAAAATATTTAAATTTAAAATTAAAAATACTCTATTTACTAATAAAAGCTATTCTTTAAACATATGGGTCATTATTTTTCTTGTTATGCCTAGGCGCCAGATTGCTTTTTTTATAACTTAATCACATTATTCATATTCAAATTATTCAGAAAGTGTAAAATACAATCAATCCCAAATATTTACTTGATCTTGGGCTTAGGTGATTTTTTAAAAAATAATTCATCTATTTTAGAATTGAAAATTGCAACTTATAGTATTACTGAAAACATCTTAAGTGCTACTACAAACTACAAACCAAAAATATTTATGATGAGTTGCATGGGAGAGTAATAGCAGCCCCAAAGCTATAAACGCTGTTACCCTATCTTTGGCTCATCATAAATATTCTTAGTTTGTTTCAGAAAAAAATGTTGTTGTTTTTGAAAGACTAATAACTCTATTTAAAATACACCCTCTAGTAAGTTGCCCTACTCCATGAACTTGCCCAATACACCACTAGCATCTTCTGATATTTTTGTTTCTCTGGTATCATCACGTGATTTCAAATGATAAGTTATCTCAGAATATTCTGATAAACTTTCAAATGTTAGAGGTGAAGTATATAACTTCCCATCTTTTATCAAATGTGAAAGATTAATGTGCAGATTTTTAACTTTGAGCTCTTTCCTTATAGGCCTAACTTTTCTCTCATAAATATAAAAGAATGACTTTTGAGAAATATTTGAGCCTGTGTCAGAAATTTGCGGACCATGGTATTTTATCATCAGCCAGATGATACCCTAAGTCTTCTAACATTAGGAAAGTACAGAGAACCTGTGACTTTGGCATAACATTTGGCCCAGAATATTTTGTTGTCATCAGAAGTAGCAAGTCTGACAGGGCCCAAGGCCAAAAGGATTTGGGATGGTTCTTCTTACTTCTGGATATAGGTTCATAAGTTGTTGTGTCCATAGTTTACTATAGAGTTTAATACTGTATGGCAACAGTATGATCTTTTGCTCTCCACTTAATTAGAATTGAACTAGGGAAATGATTTGAACTATTAACTCTTTATTAGAAGACTGATATTGAGGCTGCCCCAGCTGCCCGCATTTATCCAAGTTAGTTCTGGCCCAACCTTGAATGTGTGAGAGAGGAGGGCTAAACTAACTAAGTTTGGCTCCCATCCTGGAGGAACAAGCCACCAGGATACCATCCAGTGAAGGACTGGGATGGCCGCTCAGAGGGGGGACCACAGGGAGGACACCAGGAACAACTGAGGGAAGTAGGCGTTCAAACCCATCAGTATCAGGCCTGTGAGCAACCAAGGGGTGCAGGTGGGGGCGGGAGAGGACACCTCGTAGGGCCCGAGGGGTACAGAATGGCTCTGGGCCACGCTGGGGAGGAGGGGCACGGGAGGCACAGCTTCTTCAGAAACAGATGAAGTATGGTCTGCAGTGCCCAAGTCCAAGTCATCACACATCAGGCTCTTGACCACAGCCTCTCCAGAAAAGAGAAGACCGCTGGGGAGATCCCAGAGACTAGAAGAGTCTCTACCCACAAGACAGGCAGACAAAGAGATCTTATCCCACAAGTCAGGTGAGGTAGTCCACAGAAGCAGCAAGAACGGCGCCAGGGAAAACACTACAAATTTAAGGGCTGGGAGTATCATAGGATTGTTCATCACAAAATTTGGGGCTAGTTGGTAGAATTTTCTGACAAAAAACAGTAGAAAAATGTCCAGGCAGGGTAGTCTTAACAGAATGCTGAAAATGAGCAACAGAGTGGGTTTGGAAGGCTTTACTATGATTGCAAAAGCCTTGGGAGCAACGGCAAGCGAGAGCGAGAACAAAAACAACGGTTTTAAAGGAAAAATTGAAATAATAATAGAAATTACAAGAAAAATTGATTGAAAACTTGAAGTTCGAACTTGATTTTTGAAAGTAAAAGCGGGAAAGACAACAACTAGGTAAAGTAATACTAACCTAGGGGTCCAGGAGAGAAGCCAGGTTCAAAACCGGTTAACACAAGGTAAGCTTTTGACGATAACTAACACTTTAATCCTTAGGACTGTAAGGACACAAATCTGGGTCCAAACAGTAATGGGAACAAATATAAAGTTTGCAAAGGACTCTAAAACTTTAATAATTTGAAAAATAGACAAGCAGGGGACTAGAGGTCCCCTTGCTTGCATAAAAGAAATGGGCTGCAATAAAATGGGTCACATGACAGTGGAACTGCATTCAATTGGCTGGAGGCAAAACTTTGCTAGGCAGGGGCAGGGGGACTGGAGGGTTTCATTCCAATTTCCGCAGTCAGATCTGATTGGCTGGAAGGGGCACTGGTCATTTGGAATTCACTTGAGTTATTTAGTGTCAATGTGGCAACCTCTGATTGGCTAGCTCTAATGGTTTTTAGAAATGAGCAATACCAAGCTAATAAGTAGTCTAAATTAACCAGTGTTTCTTCCCAGGAGAGAGCAACCAAAGGCAAAGGTTCCGCAGGGTAGGCCAGCACAAACCTCTCATCCACCATGTGAGCTAAATCATTTAAGGAATGGAGGGGTTTGGCGGGCGTTTTAGAGCCTTTCTTGGTACAACGAGGGAAAATTGCGCGGTCCAAAGCCAGAGGTGGCAGTGAATTTACAGAATGTGTGAGGTTTGTGATGGAAGCTCGCTTGACGACTTTCACAGCTCAGTATCATTTTCTGAAGCTGTGCAACTATCCCTCAATCTGAGCAGAGTAGCTGTGAACCTGGACCACATTCCAGGTGGCTAGCTAGCCTGGCTGGCTACTAGTTGGTGGAGATGATTCTTCACTTAATCAGAGCTACTCTAATACAATAGGCTCAAAGCCTTTTATCTTAGAGTGTTTGGCCTGACGGCCTAGTCTATTTTAGGCTCTTCTAGAAGTGTTTCAGATGATGGCCCTTATGATGGCCCTTGTTCTAGAATATAATTTAAAGTTTAGAATAGTAATTATTATGAGAAGCATGTTTGAGGTGACTGTTGAGGTGGACTAATTAATTGTACAATATCTGCATGTTTCACTATTAATTAGGAATAGGGATTTTGCAATTGCCAGGATATGATTTGGTCATTAATTCATTGATCCTGCAACCCTTGGACCACATCATTCTGTTGAAACCATTCCTAAGAGTGATTGATAGCTGGCTTGCGTTAATTGTTTGAACCTGATAATTAGTCAATATCCCAAAATCCTGACAGCCTGATAGCGCTGTTTTATATAATTCTTTTCTTTTTTCTTCTTGCTCAAAAATATTTTTAATATCATTTATATTCTTAATATAAATCTGATTTCTTCCTCTTTTAATGTTTTTGATATTACACCAAAGTGACCATCAACAATGCTTTTTCCATGACATTCTACAAATCTATTGTATTTAATAGACCCTTTAATGTATTGTGGTGCCTCTTTAAATAGATAATATAAGAATTAATAGGATCTAAAACTATTTCCATTATCAGTCCATAATTTGATATTATTTATTTTTTTTAACTTATCTGATTTAAGAAGACTTATTAGATATTCACCTGAAAACAAAGAATCATGTCAGAAAATTGCAGACATTTGTCAGGGATCCAGCCTGTGGGGGGTTCCTGAGAACTCGCAGGTGGACGGCCCGCAGGCCCGGCAGGGAGGGCCCACCACAAGATTGGGGCTAACTTTACAATATAAGATAACAATTTGCCCAGGAGAGCCCAAGGTCCGCTGGCAGGTACCATAGAATCTATCAAGCCAGTAAGAGTGATGTACATCACTCCAAATATCTGAGTGAAAGTGGATTCATTGGCAGCAATAGATTCTTGCGGGAGGTTGGGCCGCGGGGTGAGAGGTGGAGTTATTGGGACCAAATACACAAGCAGGTAGTTGTACTTGTTGCAGAATAACAAGGGAGGTATAATGATCTTGTTACCTTCCCTATAGATAGTTTTAGTCTCTCTAGTCCTGGCCTCAGGGCCGTAAATTGGGATTTCCTCTAGGGTGAACTCTGAGTACGCAGGGTTGGGGGGGGTACTCGGTGAAATGTACTGGGCCGTAGGGAGCGCCTGGCAGTTGGTAAAGCTCAGGCAGCTGGTCCGCGGTTTCTTGGGGCTGTTGGGTGTGAGGTGCGGAACTGCGTGAGGTAGAATGTAGATGAAATATAACTAATATCAAATATAAAATAACCTGGTTGAACCAAAAGTTCATGTCACTTTATTGTAAGAATAGTAATGGGCAACTTCCTGGAAGTCCAGGGTATAAGTATGCCCATCTGTCATGGGAAACTTTTACAAATTTCTCTGGCCCAGGTCTTACTGTTTACCAGGGGTTTCCAGTCCTTGGTGGCATCTGTTGTAGGAGTTATTTTATTGGCTTGTTCAAACTGAGAATACTCAAATTTTCTTGTTAGGTCACTGGGTTGGTCATCTCTGGGTGGCCCACGTTTATTGGGAAGTTTCTCTATTTCCTCTTCTGTGGAGGCCCAAGTTATTTCAGGTTCTATGGCTAGGCCTGCCCGCTGATTGGTCGAGTTAACAGGAACCTTTACTGTGGGGAGTGTCAATGTAGATACTTTTGATTCATCCAGCTTTAGAGGGTTTTCTGAAGTTGAATCCTGCTCTGGTTTGAGCCCAAAAATCTGCGGGCAGCCGGGCGTCCCACAGGGTGTCAGGGTTCAAATCCTGTAGTTGAGGGTTTCCAGTAAACATGATCAATATGAGTTTGTCACTCATGACACCATGGTATTTTATCATCTGCCAGATGATATAATAAGACTTCTAACATTAGAAAAGTACAGAGAACCTGTGTGTCAGGGATCCACTCATTGGGAAGCCTCTCTCTAATTGAATGAAGGAGAGCCCCCAAGTTGAATTTGACTAGAGTGGACCCTACTGGAATCCCTATCATTAACATGTGTAGAAGGTGACCAAATAAGCAAAATCTTCCCAAGAAGGGAGTGAAGTGGTTTTTAAGATAATAGACGCTGGTGTACCCCAAGACCAACCAGGGGGCCTTGGGGTGAATAATAGGTGGGAATTGAGCTGTTTTTACGTAAGGGGCATGGCAGCGACATGGTCCAAAATGATACCAAATTGAGTCTTCTGATTTGTCCATAGGAGTTGGTTTGGGGGTTTCAAAGTTCACATTGGCTTGCCCATAACTAATTAAAACACAAAAAGTCCATACAAGAAAGATAAACTTCATGCTGTTGAAGGAGGAACCTTTAGAATCTACTAATCAAGTGTTTAGAGGTTGAAAATATAGATTTATTGGTTGATAGGAATAAGAGAAATTGTTGGAGCAATTTGGAAGGGAAAAATTTGCCAGTTTAAATACTGACCTCAAGTGGGGAAGGGAACATTGTGGTTACCAGGTGATATTTTAAGAGTGATTTGAGAAGGATTGCCTTGCAGGACTGCAGCCTGCAATGCAAGAAGAGGCAGGTTGGGATATTGCATTGCAGTATTGTACCTCACTATGGTTGGGGATGGTATCTGGGGTTGGATGTGAAGTATTTCTTTGGCTTGGTTGGTTTGTTGGGTTTGATTGGCTTCCTAGGTCCCTGAATGTCTGGTTTGGACAATTTTTGCATTTAAATTTAGATTAATTGAATGTTTTGTAATTATCAGAGCCAATATTATATGCTGAATTGTTATTATTGTCGTTGTAATTGTTGTCCAAAGCCTTAAAATCCAAATTTGAAGTAGAATTTATATGTTGTTCTTGGTTTTTACGCTCACTTTTGTTTTTGCGTTTGTTTTTGATTAAAACACATTTATTTATCAATTTTGAATGTGTTTTTGAAACATTTGAATTAATTGTTTTGCTACTATCCTTAGTTTTTAAATTTGCATTTAAAAATGCAGTTTACAGTTCTTGAATTTCACCCAGAGTCCTTAAGTTTGGTTTTGTATTTGTGTGAGGTATGGAATCCCTTACACTGTGACTTTGGCAGAACTTTTGGCCCAGAATATTTTGTTGTCATCAGAAGTAGCAAGTCTGACAGGGCCCAAGGCCCGAAGGATTTGGGATGGTTCTTCCTACTTCTGGATATAGGTTCATAAGTTGTTGTGTCCATAGTTTACTATAGGGTTTAATACTGTATGGCAACATTATGACCTTTTGCTCTCCACTTAATTAGAATCACACTAGGGAAAGGATTCAAAATATCAACTCTTTATTAGAAGGCTGATATTGAGGCTGGCCCAGCTGCCCGCGTTTATCTGAGTTAGCTCTGGCCCAACCTTGAGTGTGTGCAGTTTGTGATGGAAGCTTGCTTGACAACTTTCACAGCTCAGTATCCTTTCTGAAGCTGTACAACTATTCCTCATTATGAGCGGAGTAGCTGTGAACCTGGACCACATTCCAGGTGGCTAGCTAGCCTGGCTGGCTACTAGTTGGTGGAGATGATTCTTCACTTAATCAGAGCTACTCTAATACAATAGGCTCAAAGCCTTTTATCTTAGAGTGTTTGGCCTGACGGCCTAGTCTATTTTAGGCTCTTCTAGAAGTGTTTCAGATGATGGCCCTTATTATGGCCCTTGTTCTAGAATATAATTTAAAGTTTATAATAGTAATTATTATGAGAACCATGTTTCAGGTGATTGTTGAGGTGGACTAATTAATTGCACAATATCTGCATATTTCACTATTAATTAGGAATACATGAAATTGCTAATGCCAGGACATGATTTGGTTATTGATTCATTGATCAAGCAACCCACGGCCCGCATCATTCTGTTGAAACCATTCCTAAGAGTGGTTGATAGCTGGCCCACGTTAATTGATTGAATCTGTTAATTAGTCAATATCCTAAAATCCTGACAAATCACAAGAAAATATTTGAGATAAAAAATCATGATATTCATATTTAATTGTATTGTTTTATTTAAAACTAATGCAAACTGTCAGGGATCCAGTCTTGGGCAGCCAGCCTGTTGTTTCCAGGGGTGACCTGGGCTGGGTTTTTAGCGGGCAATGCCCACCACAAGAGGGGAGCTAACTTAAAAAGGTAGGAGGCGGACTTTCCCACCCAGGACCGCAGGCCGACGGCCGGGATTATAGTGTCAATCACCCCTGTGAGGGTGATGTACACAATCCCAAACAGCTTGCCAAAATGGTTGGTTGGGAGGTCGGGTGAGGAAGCAGGATAGGTTTTGGGGTCACATGCGGTTCCATGGGCAGGTTGTAAGCAGGAAGATAGTTGAATTTCCCTCTGAACAACTTGGGTGTTGAAAATATCCACGGGCCTTGTCGGTTGTATCTAACTGCAGATTGTATGCAGGTCAAAGGGTCAAGTTTGAGTATCTTTTCCGGGGTGTAGTCCTTGTATTCAGATTTCAGAGGATAGTCAGTAAAATGGACAGGTCCAAAGGGTACACCAGGAGGACAGAAAACTGCAGGTGGCGGGGCAGGGGGGCAAGGAGATCTCACTTGAATTAGTAGATAGCAAATACAAAATAAGGCAATAGCTGTGTGAGCCAAAATAACATAACCTTGATTCAAAAATGGCAATGAGGTTTGAGCGCAGGATCTATAGGCATATATAGCATCCTGCCTCCAAACTTAGTATTTCCCATAAGGGCTTCATCAAAATATCGGGAAAAATGCAGGTGGGTGGCCAGGAGGCCCAGGTGTAGGAGCGGCAAAACAACACCTTGGCTGGATGTTCTCTCATTGGTCAGAACATCCAAATTGGTCACTTGATTTCCTTGATTTTTGGCTGTGGTCACAAGGTCAGGCCCAAAGCCCGGGTTTCTCCTTGGCAGTTGAGTTTGATTGGTTACTCAAGAGGACTTCAAGCTCATGAAGTTCATGGGGCCATCTTCTCTGCCTCCATTAGGCAATTCAAGAAACTCCTCCTCAGGAACCATCATAATTGAACCTGTACTGGTATTCTGACTTTGGGACTTAGCAGGGCCTTCAGCTCGCGGGGGCTCAATCTCAGAAAAACGCAGGAACAGGCAGGCTCTCAGTCCATGGGGCCAGCGGCCTGCAGGAATTCAGGTTCAGGGTTTGAATCTCACCCTTGGACCTGGGTTTTGAGGGGTAATAAATTGTCAATACTGACATAAACCCTAATAATGAGATTGGTTTTTTTGAATAAAAACAATTATTGGTCTCAATTGGACCACCTCCAACCTTTAAGTTTTCTTTATAATCTATAACTACAACACAAGACTCATCATCTGATTCATTAATATCTTTTTTATATTCTCTATTTTGATGAACATAAAAGCCTTGGTGCTGCTTAATAGTCTTTGAGTTATTGCCTATAGATTCTGGTAATGGTAAGTTTTTACTTTCACATTCTTCCTTCTTTTTTTCTAGTGAATTTTTTAAATTACAAATACTACACATATTGTTTTGTTTTTTACTTTTTATTATATTTTTAGGGGTTGATTTATAGTAAGTAGAAACTGAAATTCCATTTTTTATTTTCATATATTTCTTTTTTTTGTTTTTAAGAGAGAGTATTTTATTGCAGTTGAGTATTCACTCATTTCTTTTTCAATATCTTTATAATTTTTTTCAGGAACTTTTTTTGTAAACTGGCTTGTTTCAAAAGAATTTTCCAGAAATTTTTTTAATTATTTTTTAAATTATTTATTTTTTTAATGAATAGTTCTTATTTTTTGGCTTTTTTTGTTTAATCTTACATTTTTATTTTTATCTATTTTTCTTGAATATTCAAACCTACTTTTGGTTATATTAAACCCCATATCATTAAGCTCTTTTAAAAAGTAACTGGAAGTAACCAGATATTGCAAGGCTGGGAGATGCTTTTGGGAAGAAGATTTCATGAGATCCTTTAAGTTTTCAATGAACTCATTGCTTTTTTGATTTTGAATAGTTGGCAGGAACTGAGCTCTCCCCAATTCAGTTTGGGTAAGGAAGTGCTTGATGAAAGTATCAAGATCATCACCAGCAATAAAGAGGAATGCCTTTTTTAACATTGCAATTCTTTCTCTTTTTGTTGAAGCTCCCAATGAAAAAAAGGGTAGCATGGCAGAAGTAAATTTAACTGAAGATGTACAGTAGTTTTAAAAGCTATGGCGACAACCAAAAATACTTCAGATTTAAACAAAATGATTTCAGATTTAAACAAAATCCAAGTTGCGCGAGATTCAGGATTCAATTAATTTATAAAATTTCAGTTAATAAATGAACTGTCAAACAAAAAACGAAATTTCACTAGCCCATTATACAAAATTATATCAAACATCAATCAGTGTGGTTTAAACCACAAACAAAATGAACTGACACAACAAGTGAGATGGATGGTATTCCTGGAGTATATTATAATCCAATCAGGATTCATATGAGGCACCAACAGAAGGACTAAAACAAAACAAAATTTGGGCAATCTAGAAGCAAGATTCAACAAGCATGAAACAAAATGAACTCACACAAGATGTGTAGTGTGAGCAGCCTAAAATAGAAAAATAACAGTTTAACAGACAATCAACAGCTATCCAATTTAGGAGCAGAGGCATTTTTTCCATTTTCATGGCTCCTGATTTGTATGGAATGGTTTTGAGAACCTTCTAAATATGGACTCAAGATTACAATAAAAATAAATCATTAAATTTTAAAATTTCTACTTTTAGTGATTTTATCCTAGGTTTTTTACAATGGTTTTTAACAGCAACATCTTCAACGGCACAAGCAGCCAAGCCAGCAGCAGCCAAGCCAGTTTCAATGAAGGCAAGGCTCAGGGTGCGGAGGCACCTGTTTATACCCAAGCCTTTGAGGCAGGTAAAAAGGAAGCTGACCTGTTACTGACCCCCAGCTCATATGGCTTTGACTTGTTTGAGAGTCACTTAGCGTCTAGCTCTGCCCTCCTGCTCCTGTATCCACCCCCACACAAGCTGCCCGTCAACCAACCAATAAGGATGACAACCTTGATTTGGAACAACTTCCTGCCGCTAGCCAACCTGCCCCCCTACAGCCAATCAGGCTTCAGCTCCTGTGGCCCAGAGCCCCAAGCAACAAATCATCACCACCCAAATTCTCCAGGAAATTGTGGCACTAAACCTACAGGGTCTGTCATGGGACCAGATTGCCGCCCAGTTGCAATTCACCTGGGCCACAATAATGCGGGAATTCAATAACTTAATGAATAAGGGGAATCTGATTGGGACGGCCAAGAAGCCAAAGAAGGCCCCCAAGTCCCAAATCAAGGAGGCATACCCAATAATGCTTGAACTCCTCCAGTGGGACCCCAAGCTTCCCCTAACCCAGGTCAGCAAACAGCTCGCACACCATAACATATGGGTCTCTGAGCGCATGGTGCAGCTCTGGATGCACAGAAAGGTGGCTTCTATACAGGTTCTTACCAATTTTGCCGGCAACCAATAAGATAGTGCAGAGGATTCCCTGTATGATCTAGACATCAAATCAACCCTGGTACAATTCTTGACTAGTCTATCAGATGACATCATTTTAACTCCTACTACAAGTTATTGATTGTGTTTGATAATTTTGGTGAGCAAGGAAAAGCTGCCACCAAGAATAGAAGGAAGAAGGTCAAGAAGAGGAAATTCATTGGTGCATTTATGGCTGTTTCAGCCAAGGGTTTTGTCTAATATCAAACAAACCCAGATTTTACCAATGGCTACAAGTACAGCCACATCCTTGGTGGATTACTTGACTCCTGGGATGGCTCAAATTTCAAGCACTGGGTTTTCTTGAGCCACCAGATGGAGGATACCTCCACTGCCCTTGAGGCCATCCAGCAACGCAGGCACCAGGCCTCTGTGTACCCAGCTGGCCACACAGACATCCATCTGGCTGATGTTGTCTTCTTTAACATTGGAGATAAACTATGGGAGCGCCACCCTCAGGCTTTCAACGACCTCTATCTTGGGGTCCTTGACCACAATTTTCTCTTTGGCCGCAAAAAGGTGGCTGACTTGTTTGCCCAAATTGTCTTCCATGTGAACATGGGCAACCAGTCACGGAAGGACAAGCACCTCCCACCTCATGCCACTGCCACCTAACAGCCCATCCAGCCAATGACAGATGAGGAATATGACAAGTGCTATATGGCGGCCATCACACACAATCCTCCTACCCCTACCCCCGCCACCACCCCCACCTTCCAGCCCCACCCACCCAATGCCAGACCCCCCAGGCCAGCACTTCCTCAAAGTCTTCCTTCCCGCGTTATTCTGCCTCCTAGGCATCACTCCCCCCACCTCAATAAACCCCCTGTCACCAAACATTTTATATTTATATTATCTTTATTTTGAATTTCAATTGCTCATGTTCTCTTTGTTAATAGTTGGTTTTATTCTTTATGTTCAGCTTATTTCTATAAAATCATATATTTACTATGCCATATATCTAGATCCAGAACACAGTTATTTTTAGTACCCAAACACAGCCCCTTGTGAAAAAATTAACAACAATTTGGTGACCAGCTAAATTTGAATTAGAAAATTATAGGTTAACTGTTTTTAGATAAAGTTGTTACTGATCCAAATTCAAAACATTAATGATAAAATTTAAGCCAATCAGGAGCCAAGTGATAAAGTGATTGTTGTGACATAAAGGGTCATTCAATAATTCTTTGATGCATGTGCGCTAATTAATATGATTGGCTGGATCTTTTGCTATTGTACAAAATTGCCGCTGTGGCGAGTTGTTGGTGGACTAGTGCCCAATCAGCTGCTGGGTTAGCACTAGTCCACCAACAACTTGCCACAGTGGCAATGGCACACAATAGCAAAACATCCAGCCAATCATATTAATTAGTACAAATGCATCAAAGAATTATTGAATGACCCTTTATGTCACAACAATCACTTTATCACTTGGCTCCTTATTGGCTTAAAGTTTATCATTAAGGTTTTGAATTTGGATCAGTAACAACTTTATCTAAAAACAGTTAACCTATAATTTTCTAATTCAAATTTAGCTGGTCACCAAATTGTTGCTAATATTTTCACAAGGGGCTGTGAAAAGCGCTAAAAATAATATGGTAATTAAGGAAACAATGCCAACACAAAGCAAAAGATACATATTGAGATGAGCGTTGTTACAGTAGAAAATCAAATGGAAGGGATAGTGCACCCTTGCAAAACCCAAAATCAGCAAAGAACCGCGGCCAAACCCCTGAAAGAAATTGATGACTTAAATGCTGTCATAGACAAAAAATGGGTCAAAGCTGGGATTGCCCAAATAGCCCTCAAAAATCTGGACCTGCCTTATTTTCCCATATTAATTATGACAAGAAAATTACGCATTATACACTATTGGGAGATGGCTGCGCTCGACTTGCTGGGCACCAAATGAATTCTGAATTATGACGTCATTGACTCTAATTACAATGCAGGACCACCAACTGCTGAAAATATTCTCGCCAGCCAATCAGAGGCTGCGGAATTCCCCCTGCCCCATCCTGAACTCCCTTAAGACTTCCCCATTTCCCCTCTAGAAATTTTTTTCTAGATAGCTTATTATCCCTGAGAAAATAAAAGAAGTTTATCCCAAAATGATGGCTCACTTGGGGCTGTTTGCCCCTATTATTGAAAGACTAGCCTCTGTAGCTGTCAAGGTTGTCATAGATTCCATGGCCGCAACCTGGCCCGCGCTATACATGTTAACGCCTTCTGATTCTCTCTCAAATTTACCCTTACAGATCACTTGCCTATTGATAATTTCCATTTCAATCTTTTGCTACACTGCCATTGAATCCAAGATGTTGAAACTGTCCTCCCAATTTGGTCTCCTGCTTGTCAAGCAACTCACAATTTGTTTACTATATACTCATTGTATATCCTTGAATCATGCTGCGTGCCACTTTGCTTTAACAAGCGTAAAACATATACACAATGGGTAAAAAGATGGGATAATGTAGTAAATGGGAAAACAAAAAGAAATAAACAAAGATGCAACAGTATCAAAATAATACAGAATTTATTGGGGCAAAAGCTATAAAAACATATGAAAACGTTAGTAAAAAATCAATGAGAGAATTAGAGAAGCTTTTGAAAGATCTTGACTTGGCAATTGCCAAAATTACAGACATTGACCACAAGGTCAAGGCAAAATTCAAGGCTGCCGTCCTTACAAGGGACAAAATTGAAAAGGTGTCTGCCAAGGCACTCATGGCCAAGATGCCAGACACCCCCAAAACAACAATTGAACAGCTTTTAAATGACCAGAAGCACGTTGTGGAAGGCCTTCAATTCAAGTCCTTTGCCCTTGCTGCGCTGTCCATCTGGGTCAACAACCCTGAGATGTATGAACATCTTAGACCTGCAAAGCGCACAAGAACCGTGGATACTGAATTGCCAGCACAATTACTTGCACTGAGAATGGTGAAGCCTGCTGAAGCCGCCAATAAGGAGAAAACCCGCAAAGGTAATATAAAAAATTAAAATTAATAACAATTTCAAAATACTTACTTTTTTTTAGAAAACATTGATGGTGAACTCCGCTGGGTCCTGGTTCCTTTTGTCCGGCCCATCTTCTATCTGAATTTTGCCACTCACGTGGCAAAACAGCTCTATCTGTCCCCCCTGTCTTGCGGGGGCTCAAAGACAGGGTCCACAGGTCCTTTCCAATGTCACGGGAGGCATTGGCCAAACTTACGCTTGCCAAGGGGGCATTCAAGTGGGCAGTTACTGCCTACAAGGATGCCCAATTGGTCCGTATTGACCCAGTGGTCCTCAATGGAGTTTACTGTGTAAACTCTATTGAGCTTGTTTGAGATGTCCTGGCAACGCTACCATTCAAGAATGTACCAGAGATGGGCCAGGCCCATGCAACTGCTTACCTCTGCTACCCCTTGGAGCACACACTCTCTTACCTGCTGGACAACTTTGGGCACACAGTGGGAAAATTGGCTATTGTAGACACAACAGCTGTCAAGAAAACCAAAATTCTCTTGGCGGACTTTGGGCTGGCATGGAGTGCCAACAAGACAGGGGTCCCTGCAGCCATGGAGATGACCTTCACAAAGACCAAGCATGAAAAGAAGATCAGTGCAGTTTTCAATAAATTGTGCAAGTTTACAGAAGCCTTTGCTGGACAAAGGCTTCATATGGTGGTTTAGCTGGGGTATCTCTTCTACTTTGTAATGGGCGCCAGTGTGAAGGATCTTGATGGGGTCCTCCTAGGAATTGACAAGGCCAGGCTCTCCCTGGATGGGAAGAAGGTCCCCCCGGGTATGACTCAGTGGATTATGTCATCCAGGACGCCCTGGTCCTGGCTGGTATCTACAGGTTTGCAGCACTGACAGAGAAGCTGCTCCTCCATTTGCACCTGACCCTACTCCCTTTTACTAGCTGCCGTGAATATTTTAATAAGGGTGTATTCACCGTTCACGGTGTGGCGGTGGAGGTTATGCGCCACCTCCATTGCGGGGTGAGTACATACAGAAGAACTCACTACAGGCGCTCTTAATAAATTCTCTCTTCCAATAAATTTCATTACAATTTATATTATTTTTATTTTAATAAAATTTTCTAATTCTTATTTTAGCAAAAAAGATTTGCAAAATATATCCCAGAGAAGGTCTTAATAAAAACATAATAATACAGTAGTTTTAAAAGCTATGGCAACAAGCAAAATGAACTCAGATTTAAACAAAATTCAACTAGCAGGTTAAAATATACACTCTGTTAACAGGGATTTTTGGCGCTAATAGGCAAAATGGGTCAACACAGCAACAAAGTACTCACACGCAAAGCAAAACCATTCAAAATGCAATCTGAAATACATGGATTCACAAATGAAATGGTGTGAGTTGGCTTTTGGTGTACATATGTTTACTATGTGAATTGGTGACAAAATACACCCACATATGGTGCATCAAAACTCAATCCAAAAACAAAACACAATAGGAACTCAAACCACAAAAAAAATCACTCACATAGTTTATGCAATGGATTGTAATCAAGAATGATACCAAGGCATCTAAAATAAGACACAAGATCTGAAACATAAATTTTAAAAATATTGTTTTGGGTGCTTATATTTGGCATAAAATCCAGGAAAAAGGGTGGGAATTATTTTGAGTATTCAAAAATAGGCGTTGTAAACCAGAAACAACTAATTAAGAAATAAAAAATCTATAATTGGGATATTGGGTGGGAAAACCTCTAATTAAATATCCATATTCAGATAAAAGCAAAAATTAAAATTAGGGAGTAACTTAATTAAAATTTATTCAGTATTTTATTAAATTTTAAAATGAAAGGAACACAACACCAGAGTACCAATGCACCCGTTGTGCGCTGCGGTTGCAGTTGCCCCCGCGGGTCAAAGAATAGACTTAGTACAACACAAGTGCCTATTCAGGAGGAAGGCGGAAGAGGAGAGTTCCATAGTGACGCTGCACTGACACAGCCGGTTCAAGGAGCACAAGCTGCTAGGGTGTGGAGCATAAACCCTTGGGTCCCCAAGCTGACCCGGAAGCCAACCAAGGTCACCACTACAAAGAAAGTTAGAAACAAGGAGGTAGAACTTACTTCATATGTGTTTGACGTTGTGTACCGGCAAGAGTTGGTCCCGTCAGCCATGCTGGAGAAGGTGAAGCCTGTACTTGATACTAGCTATGAGCCATACATCAGCAATGACAATCAGGAGGACAACAAGGAGCCCCAGTTCTATCAAACCAATGAGGGACAGCTGGTGTTAAAAAAGGTTGTAGCCTTCTATACCAAGGTATCTATGCCCTGTGTTGTGCCCAATGCCAATGAGTCAATCCCCACCGCTAAAAGCCCGCCCAGAAGCGCATCCCTGACATCAAACACATCATCCTGCTTAATATAATGCGTGAATCAGGCAATTACAAGGCGGCCACAGCCATTGTCGGGGTAGATCCCAAGTACGCCTCAAAGACCTTCAACAAGTTCCTCAACATGGGTCGAGTCCTTGCTGCAGAAAAATCCATGCGCATTTTTACTATGCTCACCAAGGAGCACAAATGGGTAATCCACCAGTGGATAACCCAAGATTGCCATCTTGAACTGGCAAATATACAGGCCATGGTCAAGTCTGCTTTTGTGGTTGAGGCCTCAATTTCCTTCTATTATCATTTGGTCAAGGGAATGCAATTTTCCTGGAAAAAACTCGGGGTATCCCCATACAATCGGAACAGCCCAGCCAATATTGAGACCCGGAGAAAATATGCAGAGGCAGATACTGCCCTAAAAGCCAAGAAAACAGTCAAATTTTACTACATTGACAAATCAGCATTTGCCTTGTCAATGCACAATGAGTATGGGTATGTCCCCAGAGGCTCCAATGATGGGATGGCTTGGCGTGCTGCAGTCCGCACCACAGCCTATTTGATGGTGGCTCTCCTCGGTCCAAAGGGGGTTGAGCTCTACCAAATGATATTGGGATCTCACAATAGCCAGACCTTCCTATCATTCCTCCGATTGGTCCAGGAGCACCTGAGGCGCACAAGCCCGGGCTTCACCAACGTAATTGTGCTGGAAAACATTGATCTCCACAAGGTGGCGGATATTCTTGAAGAATTTCCATCAATTGACACAAGCATTGCAGTGGGCCCCCAGCAATTGGCCACGGCAAATATGCGCCTTCTCTTCCTCCCTGCCTATTTGCCCTCCCTAAATCCCATTGAGGAAGTCTTTGGGTGGCTCAAGCGAGTTGTCAAGCAAGGAAACCCAACTGGGACAGAGGACCTTTTTGATTTGCTGCAGGCCGGGATCCATACCCTCCCAGATGAGACCGTGGCCAAATTCTATGGCCACGCTGATTTTTTTATCCCCGCGTGCCTTGCGAATCAGCTAATCAATTAAAGGCTTAGCTTGTCTGACTTTTTTATATTCTCTAATTTACTATTCAAGATTTATTAATTATCATTTTATATTTAGATGTTTCCAAGCCCGCAATCACATTCAGCAGGACCATCAATGAAGGTTAGTAATTTATTTATTTATTTATAATCATTTTTATTGTGTCATCTAAGGGGATCCCAAACGCTTGATAATGGATTATGCAAACACATCAATATCATTTTTGGCAAATAAATATAAAAAGCAAACTAAAAAAATAAATGTAAATCATATAAATTAGAAGTAGATTTTATTGACATATATTATATGCTTTTATTAAAACCTTCCCTGGAATTTATTTTGTAAGTAATGTTTGCTAAAATATTATTTTATAAAATTATTAATTATAATAAAAATAATCTAGAGGGTAAATATATTTATTGGTATAGAGAATAAATTAGGAGCGCCTATAATGGGTTTGGCGGTATGTACCCACCCCACAATGGAGGTGGCGCACAACCTCCACTGCCACACTGTGGACAGTGGATACACCCTGGTTAAAATATTCTTGCCTGCTGGTAAAAGGGAGGATGATGAGGTGGGAGTGAAGCAGCAGCTTCTCAGGCGGGGTCGCAAACCCGTAGATTCCTGCCAGGACCAGGGCGTCCTGGACAACATGATCAACTGAGTTGTAACCTGGGGGGACTTTTTTTCCCGTTGAGAGCAAGTCAGGCCTTGTTGATCCCCATAAGGACCCCGTCCAGGTCCTCCATGCTGGCGCTCATTCCAAAGTAAAACAGGAACCCCAGGTAAACCACCAAGTGAAGCCTTTGCCCAGCAAAGGCTTCCGTAAACTTGCATAATTTATTGTATACTGCGCTTATTTTTTTCTTGTGTTTTGTTTTGCCAAAGGTAAGATCCATAGCTTCTGGGACCCCTGTCTTGTCCGCACTCCAGGCCAGCCCAAAGTCCGCCAGGAGGATTTTTGACTTCTTTACGGCTGTTGCATCTGTAACAGCCAGTTTTGCCACCACACACCCAAAGTTTTCCAGCAGGTAAGAGATGGTATGCTCCACTGGGAAGCAGAAGCAAGCAGCCGCATGAGCCTGGCCCATCTCCGGTATATTCTTGAATGGGAGTGTTGCCAGGACGTCCCAAACAAGCTCAATGGAGTTTACACAGTAAACTCCACTGAGGTTAACTGGGTCCAGGCGGACCAGTTGAGCATCCTTGTAGGCAGTAACTGCCCACTCAGATGCCCCCTCTTCATGCGTTAGCCCAGCCAATGCCTCCCTGGACATTGGGAATGCACCGTGAATCCTATCTTCAAGCTCCCGCAAGACAGGGGGGACAGGAAAAGCTGCTTTGCCACGTGAGTGGCAAAATTTGAGTAGAACATGGGGGGAACAAAAGGAACCAGGATCCGGCAGAGTTTGCCATCAACTTCTTCTAAAAAAAGGTAAGTATTTATGAATTTTTATTAAATTTATTTTCTTAGGTTACCTTCTTGGGTTTTTCTTTGCCGACGGCTTTGGCAGGCTTTGCCATCCTTGGCGCAAGCAGCTGTGCGGGCGTCTCAGTGTCCATCTTGCAGGCCCTCTTGGCGGGTTTGAGATGTGCATACATCTCAGGGTCGTCTGTCCAGACAGACAGCGCAGAGAGTGCAAAGGACTTGAATTGCAAGCCTTCAACCACTGTCTTCTGAATGTTGAGTAGGCGCTCTATTGTCTTCTCAGGTGTGTCCGGTATTTTGGTCATGAGTGACTTGGCGGACACCTTTTTGATTTTGTCCCCTTCAAGGACGGCAGACTTCACCTTTTCCTTGACTTTGCGGTCAATTTCTTTGATTTTGGCAATTGCCAAGTCAAGGTCTCTTAGAAGTTTTTCCAATTTGCTCATTGATTTTTACTAACCTTTTCATATGTTTTTATAGCTCTTGCCCTAATAAATTCTGTATTATTTTGATACAATTGCCTCTTTGTTTATTCCTTTTTGTTTTCCCATTTACTACATTATCCCATCTTTTTGCCCATTTTGTATATGTTTTACATACATCTCAATATGTGTCGTTTGCTTTGTGTGGCATTGTTTCCCTGGTTACCATATTATTTTTGGCACTTGACACAGCCCCTTGTGAAAATATTAACAACGACTTGGTGATCAGCTAAATTTGAATTAGAAAATTATAGTGTTAACTGTTTTTAGATAAAGTTGTTACTGATCCAAATTCAAAACCTTAATGATAAACTTTAAGCCAATCAGGAGCCAAGTGATAAAGTGATTGTTGTGACATAAAGGGTCATTCAATAATTCTTTGATGCATGTGCACTAATTAATATGATTGGCTGGATGTTTTGCCATTGTACACCATTGCCGCTGTGGCAAGTTGTTGATGTACTAGTGTCCAATCAGCCGCTGGGTTAACACTAGTCCATCAACAACTTGCTACAGCGGCAATGGCATACAATGGCAAAACATCCAGCCAATCATATTAATTAGCGCACATGCATCAAAGAATTAATGAATGACCCTTTATGTCACAATAATCACTTTATCACTCAGCTCCTGATTGGCTTAAAGTTTATCATTAAGGTTTTGAATTTGGATCAGTAACAACTTTATCTAAAAACAGTTAACACTATAATTTTCTAATTCAAATTTAGCTGATCACCAAATTGTTGTTAATGTTTTCACAAGGGGCTGTGGTTTGGTGCTAAAAATAACTGTGTTTAGGATCTAGATACACACCATAGTAAATATATGATTTTATAGAAATAAGCTGAAAATAAAGAATAAAACCAACTATTAACAAAGAGAACATGAGCAATTAAAATTCAAAATAAAGATAATATAAATATAAAATGTTTGGTGACAGGGGGTTTATTGAGGTGGGGGGAGTGATGCCTAGGAGTCAGAATAACACGGGAAGGAAGACGTAGAGGCAGTGCTGGCCTGGGGGGTCTGGGATTGGGTGGGTTGGGCTTGCGGGTTAGGGGTGTTGGTGGTGGCAGGAGGATTTTGCGTGATGGCTACCATATACCGCTCGTTGTACTCCTCATTGGTCATTGGCTGGATGGGCTGGTAAGTGGCAGTGGCCCGAGGTGGAAGGCGCTTATCCTTACGTGATTGGCTGCCCATGTTCACATGGAAAACCATTTGCACAAACAAGTCAGCCACCATTTGGCAACCAAAGAGAAAATTGTGATCAAGGACCCCAAGATAGAGGTCGTTGAAAGCCTGAGGGCGGCGCTCCCGTAGTGTGGACCCCATGTTAAAGAAGACAACATCTCCCAGATAGACGTCAGCATGGCTGGCAGGGTAGACTGAGGCCTGGTGCCTGCGTCCCTGGATGGCCTCAAGGGCAGTGAAGCTTCCCTCCATCTGGTGGCTCAAGAAAACCCAGTGCTTGAAATTTGAGCCATCCCAGGAGTTGAGCAATCCACCGAGGGTGTGGCTGTAAGAGTACCCATTGACAAAATCAGGGTTTGTCTGATAATAGACAAAACCCTTGGCCGACACAGCCAGAAATGCACCAATAAACGTCCCCTTCTTGACCTTCTTCCTTCCTTTTTGAGTGGCAGCTCTTTCTTGCTCACCAAAGTCATTAAAGGCTAACAATAGCTTGTATTAGGAGATGAAAATTTCATCATCTGACAGACTAGTCAAGCAACAGACCAGGGTGGATTCAATGGCGGGATCATACGGGGCATCCTCAGCACCATCCTATTGGTTGCCGGCAAAATTGGTAAGAACTCATACAGAAGCCACCTTCCTGTACATCCAGAGCTGCACCATGCGCTCAGACACCCAAATGCCATGGTGAGAAAGTTGCTTCCAGACCTGGGTCAAGGGAAGCTTGGAGTCCTGCTAGAGGAGGTCAAGCATTATAGGGTATGCCTCAGTTATCTGGGATTCTTGGGCCTTCTTTGGCTTCTTGGCCGTCCCAATTAGATTCCCCTTATTCATTAAGTTATTGAATTCCCGCATTATTGTGGCCCAGGTGAATTGCAACTGGGCGGCAATCTGGTCCCATGACAGACCCTGCAGGTTGAGTGCCACAATTTCCTGGAGAATTTGGATGGTGATGATTTGTTGCTTGGGGCTCTGGGCCACAGGAGCTGAAGCCTGATTGGCTGTAGGGAGCAGGTTGGCTAGCGGTAGGAAGTTGTTCCAAATCAAGGTTGCCATCCTTATTGATTGGTTGATGGGCAGCTTGTGCGGGGGTGGGGGGTGGGAGCAGGGGCAGCACTAGACGCAAAGTGACTCTCAAACAAGTCAAAGCCATATGAGCTGGGGGTCAGTAACAGGTCAGCTTCCCTGTTACCTGCCTCAAAGGCTTGGGTATAAACAGGTGCCTCCACGCCCTGAGCCTTGCCTTCATTGAAGCTGGCTTGGCTGCTGCTGGCTTGTCTGCTTGTGCTGTTGAAGATGTTGCTGTTAAAAACCATTGTAAAAAACCATTGTAAAAAACCTAGGATAAAATCACTAAAAGTAGAAATTTTAAAATTTAATGATTAATTTTTATTGTAATCTCAAGTCCATATTCAGAAGGTTCTCAAAACCATTCCATACAAATCTGGAGCCATGAAAATGAATAAAATGCCTCTGTTCCTAAATTGGATAGCTGTTGATTGGCTATTATACTGTTATTTTTCTATTTTAGGCTGCTCACACTACACATCTTGTGTGAGTTCATTTCATTTTGTGTTTGTGTAATCTTGCTTCTAGAGTACTCAGATTTTGTTTCATTTTGGTCCTTCTGTCAGTGTCTCATATAAATCCTGATTGGATTATAATATACTCCAGAATAGCATCCATCCATTTCACTTATTGCGTCAGTTCATTTTGTTTGTGGGTTGAACTACACCGCTTGATGTTTGATATAATTTTGTATAATGTGCGAGTGAAATTTTGTTTTGGTTTGACATTTCATTTATTAACCAACAATATTTAAATTATTTGAATCCTGAATCTTGCGCGACTTGGATTTTGTTTAAATCTGAGTTCATTTTGCTTGTTGCCATAGCTTTTAAAACTACTGTATATGTCAATAAAATCTACTTCTAATTTGTACACTTTACATTTAACTTTTTTAATTTGATTTTTATATTTATTTGCCAAAAGTGATATTAATGCGTTTGCGTAATCCAGTATCAAGCGTTTGGGATCCCCTTAGATGACACAATAAAAATGATTATAAATAAATAAATAAATTACTAACCTTCATTGATGGTCCTGCTGAATGTGATTGCGGGCTTGGAAACATCTAAATATAAAATGATAATTAATAAATCTTGAATAGTAAATTAGAGAATATAAAAAAGTCAGACAAGCTAAGCCTTTAATTGATTGGCTGTTTGGCAAGGCAAGGGGGGATGAAAGAATCAGCGTGGCCATAGAATTTGGCCACAGTCTCAGCTGTGAGGGTGTGGATCCTGGCCTGCAGCAAATCAAAGAGGTCCTTGATCCCAGTTGGGGTCCCTTGCTTGATGACTTGCTTGAGCCACCCAAAGACTTCCTCAATGGGATTTAGGAAGGGCAAATAGGCTGAGAGGAAGAGAAGGTGAAAATTTGCCATGGCCAATTGCTGGGGGCCCACTGCAATGCTTGTATCAATTGATGGAAATTCTTCAAGAATATCTGCCACCTTGTGGAGACCAATGTTGTCCAGCACAATTACATTGGTGAAGCCCAGGCTTGTGCGCCTCAGGTGCTCCTGGACCAATCAGTGGAATGATAGGAAGATCCGGCTATTGTGAGATCCCAATATCATTTGGTAGAGCTCAACCCCCTTTGGACCAAGGAGAGCCACCATCAAATAGGCTGTGGCACGGACTGCAGCACGCCAAGCCATCCCATCATTGGAGCCTCTGGGGACATACCCATACTCATTGCGCATTGACGAGGCAAATACCATTTGTCAATATAGTAAAATTTGACTGTCCCCTTGGCGTTGAGGGCAGTGTACGCCTCTGCGTAGTTTTTCTGGGTCTCAATGTTGGTTGGGCTATTCTGATTGTAGGGGGATACCCCGAGCTTTTTCCAGGAAAAGCACATTCCCTTGACCAAATGATAATAAAAGTAAATTGAGGCTTCAACCCCAAAAGTAGATTTGACCATGGCCTGTATATTTGCCAGTTCAAGATGACAATCTTGGGTTATCCACCGGCGGATTGCCCATTTGTGCTCCTTGGTGAGCATAGTAGAAATGTGCATGGATTTCTCCGCGGCAAGGACTCAACCAGTGTTAATGAACTTGTTGAAGGTCTTGGAGGCGTACTTGGGATCCACTCCAACAAGGGCCGCTGCCACCTTGTAATTGCCCAATTCACGCATTAGCTTAAGCAGAATGATGTGTTTAATGTCAGGGATGCACTTCTGGGCAGGCTTAGCGGGTGTAGTTGAATTGGGATCCTGCTCAAGGACTGGCTTGCAAGGCATGATTACCTTGTTGTAGAAGGCTGCAACTTTCTTTAGCACCAACTGTCCCTCATCAGTTCTGAAGAACTTAGGCTCCTTGTCCTCTTCCTGATTGTCAGCACTGACGTAGGGCTTGTAGCTAGTATCAAGTACAGGCTTCACTTTCTTCAGCATGGCTGACAGGACCAACTCTTGGCAGTAAACAACCTCAAACACATGCAAAGTAAGTTCTACCTCCTTGTTTCTAACCGTTTTGGTAGTGGTAACCTTGATGGGCTTCTGGGTCAGCTTGGGGACCCAAGGATTGATGCTCCACATCCTAGCAGCTTGTGCTCCTTGAACTGGCTGTGTCAGTGCAGCATCACTATGAAACTCTCCTCTCCTGTCTCCTCCTTGAGTAGGCACTTGGGTTGCACTAACTCTATTCTTTGACCTGCGGGGGCAACCACAAATGCGGTGCACAACGGGTGCATTGATACTCTGGTGTTGTGTTCCTTTTGTTTTAAAATTTAATAAAATATTAAATAAATTTCAATTAAGTTACTCCCTAATTTTATTTTTTGCTTTTATCTGAATATGGATATTTAATTAGAGTTTTCCCCACCCAATATCCCAATTATAGATTTTTTATTTCTTAATTAGTTGTTTCTGGTTTACAACGCCAATTTTTGAATACCCAAAATAATTCCCACCCTTTTTCCTGGATTTTATGCCAAATATAAGCACCCAAAACAATATTTTTAAAATTTATGTTTCAGATCTTGTGTCTTATTTTAGATACCTTGGTATCAATCTTGATTACAATTCATTGCACACATTGAGTGAGTGATTTTGTTTACATGTGAGTTCCTATTGTGTTTTGTTTTTGGATTGAGTTTTGACACACTGCGCTTGGGCGTATTTTGTCACCAATTCACACAGTAAATATATGTAAACCAAAATTCAACTCACACCACTTTGTTTGTGAATCCTTGTATTTGGGTTTTATTTAGAATAGTCTTGCTTGGCGCGCAAGCAATTTTTTTGCTGTGTTGAACCATTTTGCCCATTAACGCCAAAAATCCTTGTTAACAGAGTGTATATTTTTACCTGAAAGTTGGATTTTGCTTAAATCTGAAATCATTTTGTTTAAATCTGAAGTATTTTTAGTTATTATCATAGCTTTTAAAACTACTGTAAAGTCACTCCCCCTTTTAGCCTTGGATAGGACAATCCTCCCGCAACGCACAAAAAAATCTGCTCCAAAGCCAGCTAAGCCCTTTAATTCTCTTGAGGATTTAGCCCATACAATTGATGAAAGATTTGTGTTGGCATACCCTTCCCAGGTGGCAAACACTGATGTTTTGAACTCTTTTACTACTTGGGAGGAATTTCTGATCAATTTGGACTATTTTTTGGCTTGGGCTTGCCTGCATTTAAAATTGATTAAGTCTAAACAACCAGGTTGCGCTTTGGTTAAATCAACAAAAACCATTTCAACTGAAATTAATGGCATCCAGAAGTGTCCTCTAGGCACTAGCCAATCAGAGGTTGGGTCAGAAATTGGAGAGAGACTATCCAAACTCTCTGAAACTACTGGCAAAAATTCTATCCCATCCAATCAAATGACTGGTTGAGGTCACCTGACCTTGCAAATTCAGACAGTTTCCCTTAAAACAAAACAGGGGACTTTTGGTCCCCTGCTTGCTCATTCTTTATCAATTAAAGTTGTACTTTCAAAAATCCAGTTTACTCTTGGGCTCCTCTTGATCCTCTTTGTTTTCCTGGCTTTGTTAGAATTTTATTTACTATTCATTACCTTTGTAGCCTCTCCTTGGTTCCCGGCATCCTTTTTGAAGACTCTAGAGTTAAAGTTAGTGCTAACAAGACTGCTTACCTTAGTCATTTTTGAAAAACTAGTTAAAACTTTGAAATTAGTATTATAAATTTCTATAATTTCTTACTTTAAGTTTGAAATCATTGTTCTTTCACTTTTGGGTTGCTTCTCGCTTGATATATGCTTTAAGTTTCTTTTAAACCCGCTTTCAAAGTCAACTGTTATCCTGTGGCTGCCGTCCTTGCTCCTCTCAGCCTCTCCCTTGACTTTCTTGTTTGTGTTGGACCTTCAATTGTCCCTTTCTTTGTTTTGAAAATTAATAATAAGAAAAGCCTTAGAGGAAACAAACCTGTTGCTATTAACCTCAGTATTTGACACAGAGAGAAATGTTGGTGCCTCTCGTCAAGTTTGTTGTTTACACCTTGGCGCCAACTTTGGTGTTGATATGGTGTACTATCCCAGATCTGCGGGGGCGTATTTCCCATTCATTTCACCATGTTGATGCTAACCCGGATCAGTTTGTGCACTTACCAGAGAACATCCCTGGACGCGCCCAGGATATCTTTGCCGCCAGTGAGAATGTTGTAAGAGGCTTGACATGTGGTGACCTCGAGTTCTCTGCCCTTGATTCCGTTTCACCCATGACCCCTAGCCCGGCCATCTTTTCTTCTCCTCCCTCGGGGATCCCAGTCTCACAGGTCCCAGAAGAGGACTTGATTGGACAAGAGTTATCTCCCAAGTGTGCTCCCTGGTTACTTGGTGGAATGCTATTGATGGGTTTGGACTCATACTTTCCCCGTCTATCCACCATGTTCTCCCTATGGACCCCCCTTCAAGCGGCCATCCCAGTCCTGCACTGGATGGTGTCCTGGTGGATCCTCTCCTCAGGATGAGAGCCAAACTTAGTTAGTTTAGCCCCCCTCTCTCACAGAAGACATAGTAGTATTTTAAATGTGTAATTAGGTCAGATCTCTTAAATATGCCTTAATGAGGGAGTAGTTCTGATCAGAGTGTGGCCTTTGAATGGGGTCTTTAGGATTAGAAGCTTTGTGGTGCTTTAGTTTTTTGGACCAAGCTAAATGGCACCATTCTGAAAGAAATGGTGTGATAGCTTTTACTATAGTTTGAACTTGAATTTATGTTTGTAAAATTAATTAAATACCCAATTTTTATTCACAAGTAATTCATGTAAAGCAGCTAAGCATCATATCCTCTTTGTAATCAATGCAAATCAATTAAAATGATGTATTCACTTAACTGTAACTCTTCTGCATGTTTTAAAATGATAAAATATTAAAGAATTCCATTTAAAGAATGCCTAATTTGAGGTTAGAAGCTCACTTGAACCTTAAAATTAATCTAAACAGTGATAAAAACATTCTAACTTCAAACTACCATAAAATCCTAAAGAATTGAGCTTTTTGAATAAAATAAAATGCTAAAATAAAGATCTGAATCTTATCTTTAATTTTGTCAAATAAAAAATATATTGATTAAAATATTAAAGTTTTTATCCTAAAGCAATCTATTTTTAATCATTATCAAAATAATATAATAAAATATGACATATGCTCTTTTAAATTGCTTTTGCTTTAATGTTCAATATAGTATATATATTTATATTTTCATAAATAGAAAGATAAGATTATTAGCTTCATTTTGGTAGCTTACAGTGTGAAAAAATATTAAATATTTGTTGAGTTATTACTATTTTAAATATAAACATTTGTAATTTAATTTTTTCAAAATTGAACTGTGTTATGCTGCGACTTGAGCAGCATGTGTATTAGAAAATGGCCTAATTCCTAAAATAATGACCCAAATATACACAGATTATGATTAAATTTGGCTAGGTAAACACTTCTCACCCTGTTTTAAAGAAGTTGTGAACCGTATGGACATATTCAATATGTTTGGATGTACTCTGTCAATATTAGAGTTGTACTTGATATTAATAAATTCAAGCTGAGGAATAAAGGAAAACACCACAATTGAGTATGTGTTACATGCTGAAATCGTTATTATACTGCTTAGACACGTGAATTCAAAGTAGACCAATCTTTTATAAAGGCAAGGAAACTTTAATTAGGCACTCATTTGGAGCGTTTGTAAACCTTGTTGAGGAAAGTGATGTAAATTTCAGGGTTAAGTTTACCTCCTGCCAGTTGATTAATCATATTTGTAAGCTTCTGATAAGACTCGTCTTCATATGCTGTGTATTCCTTTTCAAGTTCAAGGTCACGATATATAGCTTTGATAGCCGCAACTTTAGCCTGATCTTTATGACCATAGTTAGCCTAGAAAAGTAAGCAAGAGGTTTTAGCGATTACACACTTCAAGAATTGCGCGCTGCTCAGGTGTTGCCTTGCGCAAAGCCATGTTGATAAGCCAAGAACATTTGTTGTCTTCAATATCGGTACCAATTTTACCAATAACCTCAGGGGCACCATAGCAGTCAAGGTAGTCATCCTAGAAGATTAGAGGCATGATGAAAAGTGATATACCTGAATTTGGAAGTATTCTCCAATAGGAACAAGAATATCCTCACTCTTTTTTAAGCTGGTCTCATCTGACGTTCCAGTCTATTGAAAAATGAGAAGATGCTGGAGAGCTTACCATAATAAGGGCAAGAGCTACGGGTAGATGGAACGAATAATATGCTGTCTTGTATTTAGAGATGAACATCTGTCTTGTGGGATTTAGTTATGAAATTAAAAGCAGTACTTTTCAAGGCTAAATCGCGAAAAATCTACATTGTGCTCGGGTGCAGTTAGCAAGTCAACGAGCTGCCCAATTTCTGTCTTCCAAGAAGTCTATTTATTAGTGATGGTTATTAAAACACATACCTCTAAGAAAATATCAACCAAATCACCATAGTAGGTATGTCCCTTGAAGTGCTTTTTGAGGATGCGATAAATAGCCCCTTCGAGCATAAAGGCATCATTGACAGCAATAGTACCAACTCCTTCCAAACGGTACCAACAAGGCTGACCCCGTCTTGTGATGGAGGAATCCATCAGATCATCTGAAACCAAGAAGAAGGCCTGTAGTAATTCTGTGCACCACCCTAGAATAGCTGCCTTGAACAGTTCTTCTTCAGTCACCTTATCCCCACGAATAATCTTCACTGTGTCAACTACTGACAAACCTCGATTTAGTTTGCCACCAGGAACGCTGTAATACAAGCTTTTCTTGACCCATTCATAGGCTTCAGTAGGCAAGCCAATTTCTTTGATTTCAAGCAGGATATCTTGGGCCAATGTATCAAAAACAGAGATAAACTTATCTCTGTTCATTTTCTAAGCAGGTTGTTAGTTATCGTTTAATGTAAAAAAACTTTAGGGATAAGGTCTTATATAAAACATGTTCAACCTGAGAGTTTGGTGAGCTAGATCTGTTGACTTAAAGGTGCGATATGAAAATATATATCTTTACTGCTTTGATATGGGGTCAAGCTCTTTTTAAAGGGGAACAATATTTTATTATGGCTCAGAGGTGGCGTTTAAAGGAACGTAGCCAGTGAGGTCAAACTCTTGATGGTAAGGCTCTCCACTTTCATCACATCAATATAAATGCTAAATAAATTCAGTTTATGGATCGATGTGATTAAAATCTTATAGCTCTAGTTATCGTTATTAGCTCAATATTATGATTTAATTCTCCTTTTGCCTTTAACTTTCTTCCTGCTCGAAAAAAGTATGACGTCACTGCAGTTGACATGTATTGCTTTATTATCATTATTCTTTTAAGTCAAGCCAATCATTTTTTATATGAAGGTTGTGGAGTGTTCATCTTGAACCCAATTCACAGCTTTACTTAGGTTTCAAATCTGTGGAATAACACGGTCAACTCAGCCCAGAAAAAATCAACTAAGTTTAAAAAATATAATTGTGCCCAAATATATTTATAATTTAATATAAATTATCAGTTTTTAATTTTCAATTTTTTAGGCCAAGTGAATTTTTTTTATAACCAGAGTTAATTTATGTTCATCCCCACAGGATTGAAACTATTAAATTACTTTTTAGATTTAATTTTTTAAATGGAAAGATATGGCATCTAGAAACATTACAATATTGTAACTGTGCTATTTTAGAAAATTTACAGAAAAGAGGGAAATGATATTGAAGTAGATCATGGCTTTAGGGTAGAATAAGTAATTAAATCATGTTTGATGTGGATTTAATGGAGATTTGCACACAGTAGTTTTCACAGCTGACACTAAGCAGAAATAACTCAGATTTAAACAAAATCGACTCAGATTTAGGCAAGCTCCAAACGGGGCACGATTCACAAATTAAATAATTTGAGTATTTTTGGTGAACTGGCAAAAGGCAAAGCAAGAAACGTAATACCCTTAATACAAAATACTAAATTATATCAAACATCAAACAACATAGTCCAAACTACAAACAAAATGCCTTTGTATAACAAGTGAAATAGATTGAGGTTGCTCAGGAATAGATTATTATACTACCATGATTCAGACAAGTCACCAACAGAAGGACTAAAATGAAATAAAAATAGAGCAACCTAGAAGCAAGATTTCACAAACACAAAAAAAAATAAAGTCACACAAGATGTGTAGTATGTGTATCCTAGAATAGATAAAAATTAGCAGTCAAGCAGCAGCTATCAAATTGGGGAACAGAGGCATTTTATTGATTTTCATGGTTTTTTGTATGTATAGGCTTCAAGAACTATCCAAATATGGACATGTGATTATAATAAAAATTAGACCACAAAAGTTTAAACTTCTTATTTTAGTAATTTTTTGCTTGATTTATTTTACAGTCGTTTTTACTAGCAATAACATTTTTGATGGCCTCAGCAAACAAGGCATCATTCAAGACAGTTTAAGCAGAGGTGTGGCTCAGTACACAGAGGCCTTCATTTACACCCAGATCTTTGATGTGGGTAATAAGGCAGCCAACCTGTACCTGACTCCCAACTCATATGAGGTTGACTTGGCTGAAAGTTGCCAAGAGTCTAGCTCTGCTTGTGCCCCCTTTTCTGACTCTACACATGGTATCAGACAACATTTGAATAAGATTGGTGGATCTGGTTCAGAACAACTTTCTTTGAATAGCCAATTTGCTCTCTCTTCAGCCAATCAGGCTACATCATCTGTAGCCTAGTACCCTAAGTGTCAAATCATTATTACCCAAAGTCTTCAAGAATTGTGGCACTCAATTAGCGGGGCTTGACTTGGGATCAGATTGCCAACCAATTGAAATTTACCCAAGCTACCATCATGCGGGAAACCAACAACTTAATGAATAAGGGGAAACTGATTGGGACAGCCAGGAAGACAACAAAAGGCCCCAGAGTCTCAGATCAAGAGGTATACCCAATCATGCTCAATCTCCTGCAGCGGGGCCCCAAGCTTCCCCTGAACTAAGTCTGGAAACAACTTGTACATCATGATATATGAGTTATGTGACCGTATGACAGTCACTTTTAGTATTTAGCTGAATAAATACTTCAAGATATATAAAGTTGTTCTGTTTTTGCTGTTTATTTTATGTAGATAGGTTTGACTGGGATTCTTCAGATAAAGATTCCTGGAAACTTGGTATCTATATTTAATAAAAGAACAGAGTGTATTTTGTTAGTTAGGCCGTACTAACGGACAAAACTAAGGCCATGTGGGGTTCCTGTCCACCAGTCCCTAAAGTGTGTCCTGAATTATAGCCAGGGACCAGCTGGAAGGTATTGTCATTCTCTAGTAAGGGAAAATGTATCTCAGAAATATGTATAGGGGTCAAAATGGGCTTTTATTCACTCTCAGAAGGAAGATCCCCTTAGAAACCTTCTGGTATATGGCCCAGGGGGTCAAGGAAACAATATGGATTTGCCAATACTTGGAGTCCTCCAACAATATTTTGGACTTCTTTTACTTGGTCTTGGACTCCTGCACCTTAGTCTTGGACGTCTGCTCCTTAGAATTGGACGCCTGCTCTTTAAACTTAGACTCCAGCACCTTAAACTTGGACTCCAGTGCCACACTTAGGATCCAGCTTCTTATTCTTGGGCTCCTGCTCCGTTATCTTGGGTTGTATCAGTCCAACCAAGCTCCTGCTGGTGATCAAAAGGCTTCCAAAACCTCTTGGCAGAAACTCAGAAGGCCTCAGAAAGATCCCATCAAAGACCTGGAAAGACCTCAAAAAGACCCTGTAACTTTCCAGCCAGCCACCTTTTTATAGTGTCCTTTTCCCAACAGTTCCGCCTTCAAAATGGATTTCTTCAGAAGCTTAAACCATTGCCACTCACTTTTTTCTATAATAGCTTAAGCTTATATACTTAATTTCTCAAAAGCTTAAAGTATTAATCCACTATTTCCTTGCTTATACTTTAAGCTTTTGGCTTCCAACCAATCATTTTCATCAGGAAACCTGCCAGAACTCAACCAATGAATGAAGAGCGCAGAAATAGACCATTTCTGAAGTTCCACTGGGATCCAACCAAGAAAATAATTTCCATAGCTCAAACCGCTCAAAGCAACAACTCTTTGTGCACCAAAGCATTGACCAGTCCATTATTCCAGCACCAGTCTTCCCTGCATTCAACCTAAACCAATTTAAATATTAGAATAATATTTAAACTGTTCTTTCTGGACCTATTCAACGTTTCCCCATATATTTACAAATCTTGTAAAATCCGAGGAAAACATCCCACCAAAACAACTTTGTATCCAGCTCTCATAGCAACATACCTTTATCTATCCTAGTAACTTAATAAATAAGTATCTTACCCACACTTCTATTCACATTGCTTCTTGATTTTAGTACTAAACCAAGGCAAACATTCTACATCTTCCCACTTTGGCAAATTGATTTGGCAAAATCTCGGCTCATTTCTCTGGACCACTAGTTCTTCAACACAAACTTCTGGTCCTTTGGCCATTCTGCATTATGATCAGTTAGTCCTGCATCATAATCTTCTTGTTCTTCAGCCTAACCTCAACCAGCTCCTCACCAAATCCTCACTAGGAACCATCTTGGTTCCACCTGCACAATGAACCATTTTGGTTCCAAACTTCAATATGAACCAACAGTCCCTCAACTAGTCTTCACTGTGATCAAACAGTCCTTCTTACTAGTCTTCTCTGCTGATTCCGTGAACCACCTTGGTTCTTTATCTCAGTCCCTGTTACCAGAACTTGTAGACCCAGGCATGAGTCTATATTGAACTGGCGTTTGACTGGGCCCTCACAAGTGGCACTCTACTTAGGCCATTCAACCATAGATCAATGTATATGTGTTGTCTTTACTCACCCAGGTGATTAAGTCTGAGCTTTCAGTCACAGAGTAATCAGCTCTACTTCCCAGAGGCCTGATCACACCAAGTTCTGCAGCTGCTTCCCCAAGCAAACTGACTTGGTGACACCTACAAGCAAATCTATGCCCTTCAATGCTCACTTTGGGTTCTCCCCCAAAGCTCTCATAGGGGCATAAACGAGGATACCCTACCAGTCTGTTAGGTAGGATGCTTGCTCACAGACCTCCTGTAAGTGTATCAGGGTACATAGAGCCCTCAGAGCTCTTCTCCTCCCTGAAGCCCACGTTACCCACCAGGGGTCCAAAACCTTCTCCCCCCAGACAGACAAAATTCCCTGCTTGCTATCTCAGTCTTCACCCTTCCGCAGCCACAGTTTCCTGCTAGGTGAAGAACTATAGCCCAAAGCAGCCAATATCTTCTGCTGGGTGGAGGCAACATCTGCCTCTGGTAGTCCTTTGTTACCTACCAGCCAGGCCTTACTTACCCTAGTAGTCCTATGTTACCTACTAGGCTCACTTTACTTACCCCTAGTAGTCCTATGTTACCTACTAGGCCTCTACCTGCAACAAACAACCAAACTTTTGCTTAGCCAACAATAGCCCCGCCTGCAAATCACCAAACATGTGGACTGTCACAGGCAAGATTGACTGAATCAATCTTGGAGACTAGGTGTCTCAAAACAATTAATTAACTGTGGAGATTGATTGATAACTAGGGTAAAAATGGAGGCTTAGTAGGGGTTTAGAACCTTGGGCTCATTAAACTCAAGCCATAAGTTTATGGCAAGCTTAACAAGTATGCCAAGTTGAGTTGTTAAGATGGTGGTTTGAGTTAGTGATTATACACTGTATAATAGCTGACTCAATCCAATATCAAATTGAAGCCTATACATCATATAATGTATGGTTATTACTATGTAGACTAGCAATTATACGGCATGTATTTAATATCATAGTATAGTTTATAATAGTGCTTATACGGCGTGTAATTAGTCAGAATTTTTCACAATGACCCTGTCACAGTAAGTTCCATAATGTCAGGGATTATTTGGCCAATTAGGAAAGCTCAGAAAGCCGGGAAACCTTTAACAAAGCTGACTGATTTAACAGACTTGAATCAAACAGTTGATTGAAAATGGGTTACAGCTGCTCCAGTTTGCCGGTTGAATCAAATTTCTCCCTGTAAGTTGATGTTGATAAATTGACGTAACTTAAGGGTCACCAGATGTGAACTTATTAATCAGCATGGTCATCAGAAATTTGTCACCCAAGGGTTCTTTGCAACCTGGAACAGATACTTGCTTGACAATTTGGAAGGAATATGAGCTCAGGATCCAGGTTGTATTTCTTAGTCAATTTTTGATATATATTGAATATTTTTCACTGTTTCAACTCTAAGAGTTGAGTCATCTCAAAAATTTACTCAATAAAAATCAAATATCCCTTGGTCTAATTTACTTTTTAAAATGCATCCTGTAGTTGGATTGTTGCGCTACATTCCCTAAAATCTGATTATAAGCCAGATCATTACTGGAAAATGGGGTCCTGTAGTTGGAACTTTGCTGTTGGCACCTCCCAATGTTAATTTCATGCCTGCCAATCTTGGAGTTGTCCCCCCATCCTTGAAACTGAAAATTGTGTTGCATCTCAATGTCCTAAATTTTATTCTGAAGATACTTTAATGCTTTAACAGGCTATTTATCTTGGGCTACTTTGGTTAGGATTAATTATTTTACTTAATACTAGTATCTCAATTGGAAATCTCACAAAACAATATCTGAAGCCACATTGGTGATTAATCATTAATTCTATGTGGATTTGGGTGGTAGTTCCCCACCATTTAGAAACAACTCCATACTATCCCACAATTTCTGTCACAGACCTGTGGTCTTTGGTGTGAATTAATTAACTGGAAAGTTTAATTAAGTTAACTGATAGGTTCAATTAACAGAAGGAAATCATCTAAATACAGGCAAGGATGCCTGGGTATTTAGAATTGATCAGCTGATTCCCAGTTGGAACACCAATAGCTTGGATCTGGAATATGCAATTCCACAGGGTTTTAGCGCCAGTAGCTTGGAATGCTTCAAGCCAAAACAAGACATTACATCATAGGGAATCAGGTGATTCTGGAATGATCTAGGCACCTTCTCATAGGTTGAGAAGTGTGAAGATCTTTTAGGTAAAGATCTGGATTTGGAATACATAGATTCCACTGGGATTTGGCACCAGGAGCTTGAGAAGCTCCATGCTGAATTGATACATTGAGATGAGTGGTGTCAGGTGACTCCTCATTGTAGGTTAATTCTCATAGACTGAGAATTATAGAGGACCTTTTAGGTAAACATCTAGGTTTGGATGACTCAAATGTCATAGACCACGTGGCATGAATCATAGGTTGATTCAGAAACCAGAGGGGTTTTCAGCCAAATATGCCCCAAATGGTATATAAGCAAAAACAGCAACACTTTAATAAAATATACATACATATTGTTGATGTTGCGCTGGGAGTATCAGGGCAACTCATTTCTGTAATAGGGCATAGGATAATTGGCTTGAATACTGTCATATGTGAGGATATAATTAGTATTGTGGCAGAAGAACATATAGGAAGAAGAATTGATAATTACTTTTGGAAGTTGGCTTCTGATCATGCAGAAGCACTTTTTGATAATTCAAAGGGTGCTTTATTATTACTAGGGGAAAAGTATTTATACCCCCTTGGGGAGCGTCTTCCTGAGCTGTTGACAATATCTTATAGGACATTCCAACACACTCTTATTTTGGGTAATTAGTGATCTAGGTTTGGCTGTTTTGAACACGCTAACCAATGAGATTTAATTGCTTTACCCAGAACAGGTGGTCCTTGTTGACGTGGGGGTTTGGTACATTTTGGGACCATTCATCCTGCTTAATTTTGTGTCTCCACATTGACTGCTTAGAAATACAGTCAATTTAGGAAATCTGAGATTATGGGGAATCAAACCCAGCGCCTCAGTGCTCAATGTAAAAGTAAAGCGGTGCTTTGGCGTCAGCAATATTTGCTAGGCAGCGCTGTGGCGCTTGCAATGATTTTCAGTTGGTGCGGCGGTGCTTGATGTAAAAGTAGTATGGTGCTTTGGCGCCTGTCCCAGTTGTAAGGTGATGCCGCGGCACTTGTGTATCCTATAAAATGATGCGGCAGCAAATCATGTATCACTTAAGTGCTGCGGCGGCGCTTATCATTAGCTAATTTAGGGTCCAGGTCCACAGGCTACTGCTGATCCAATATGCATATGATTTATACTACCAATTTATGTTATTTGGTAGCTGCAATTAATATCTGCAAGCTCCATCATAATTAGCATCATTGTATTTTATACTACTAATTTATGGTGTTGCAACTGAACCAATGAGAGTTCAGTACTTGGAATTGGGGAAGACAACAGTCCAATAGGAAAGGACAGAATAATAAGAATAAGGTATCGTTTATTGTAGGATATTGTGATTAATATACTAAATGGGGAAGCCACAAGGCCACAAGGGGGTGGCATAGTGGGGAGTTCCATGTAGGGTTTGGAGCAGAGGAATAACTTGTGCGGGGATCAGCAGGTCAAATTGGCAACACTCCTAATTAGGATGAAGTACCCGCCATTTGACATTGCCATCAGATTAATTCATAACATTAGATATGTCAAGGGGCAACTCATCAAGCGCCCCCTGTGTATTGTAAGATACGTTAGCAGGCAAGGCTGGAAACTTGGTTGCAACACCCCCCTTGCTCCCTGCTTGTTGTCAGACACCAGGACTGGAGTCTGTGGAAGGTCTGGGAAGGTCCGCACAAACAACCTTTGTGTGGGGATGGCACGGCAGGGGCGCAAGCAATTGTGGTGAAGTTTCTTGGTGTTTCCCTGGGCATCCTCAAGTTGGTAGGTGTGGTTGTCATAGACAGCAGCTACCTTGAAGGGCCCTAGGTGGTTGGGTTCTAATTTGGCAGAATTGGGATTGAGGGTGTAGACGGGGTCACCTATGGCGTATCTAGCTTTGAGGTGTTTTGTCCCTCCTGCAATCCGCTTGTGTTTGATCTCTTGGGCTTTGGCACGCCATTGGTCTAGGGAGGGAGTTGGCACTAAGGGGGGCTTGTCGGGAACCTTGGACCGTAGTTTCCCCTGTTCAACCCCTGTCAGACTGTCAGGTGTTCCAAAGGCCAGGGTGTTAGGGCTGAACCCAGTGCCCCTGTTGATTCTTGCTTGCAGGATCAGTAGGGCAGTGGGAAGATGTTCAGTCCACGCAGTGTTAGGGTGCTCTTGTGAGAGCTTGGCAATCAGTTGAACCAGGGAGCCATTTAACTGTTCCACGCGTCTGTTGGCTTGCGGATGGTAGGGGGTTGTGACTATATGTTGGAGCGCGTTCTTGACGCAGTATGCCTTCACGACGTGTCCAACAAGTTTGGGCCCGCCATCTGTGATGAGACGCTTGGGTTGCCCAAAGCAAGCCACAATTTCCTTGCCAATAAAGCGGGTAACAGTGGTGGTGGTGTGGTTGGTTGTGGCCCAGGCCACTGGCCAACAAGTGAAGTAGTTGATAGCGGTGATAATATACTTCTTACCCAGTCTGTCTTTGGGAAGCGGTCCCACAATGTTGAGGGCCCACTGTTTGAAGGGTTCCATAGCCTTGATGGGTAGGACAGACTTGGGAGGTGCAGGTTTGGACGTATTCTTCTCACACAACACACACATCTCAAGGAGGTCCAAGATGTCTTGGCGCATGCGCGGCCACCAGACCTTACGTTTCATAATCTCAAAGAGGTTACGCCCTCTGATGTGACCCAAGGTTTGGTGGTAGTGCAAGATGGTGTCCCCTTGTTGTGTGGTGGGAATGTACAGCGTCTTTTCACCTGTCTCTGCCTGGCAGCAGACGTTACCAGCATTGGTGGTGAACTGACTCTTGTTGTCCTTCAGTTTGGAGATGGTGACCAAGTTAAGGCCCTTGTAGCGGGTTGCCTCAGGGCGCAGGTAGAGCATGGGCCAGTCTGGGTCCAAACCGTTGTCCCCAGTGATGGACGCTATATAGAGTTGTGAAAGAGCGTCGGCTGTGACAAGTTCCTTTCCAGGCTTATATTTGATGCGTAACTGATAGGGGGATAGACGCTCAACCCATCCTGCTTGGCGGCGTGTCAAATGGGACTGCGTGTTGAAGTACTGGAGTGACTTGTGGTCCGTCAGAACGTGGGGTGGGAAGGTTGCACCTTCCAAGTAACAACACCACTTCTCAACGCAGTGTACAATGGCTGCCAGCTCCTTGTTGTGGATGGGATAACGTTGTTCCAAGTCAGTGAGCTTCCTGGACTCATATGCTACAGGGAGGAAGACGCCATTGTCAGTTTCTACCCTTAGCACGCCCCCTATGGCCCTGTCAGAGGCGTCAGTCTTGAGTTTGTACTGTCAATTTTGGTTGGGAAACTGCAGTACTGGTGCTGTTGTGAGCCTTTGCTTCAACGTCTCAAAGGCTTGATCTCTGGCAGGGGTCCAATGGAAGCGCTGTTTGGTATTGAGGAGCTCAGTGAGAGGTGCAATTAGTTCCCTGCAATTGGGGATGAACTTGCGTACATAGGCAACCATGCCCAAGAATGTCCGCACCTGGCCCACATCAGTGGGGGGCGGCATGCTAGTGATTGCCTTGATTTTGGCAGGATTGGGCTTTATCCCTTGGGCAGAGATGGTGTGCCCAAGGAATAACAACTCCAACTTGAGAAACTCACATTTGGAGGGTTTAGCTTTTAGCTGGTTTTCCTGAAGGGTGTTGAGGACAGCACGGAGGTGTTGGAGGTGCGTGGTTTGATCTTGACTGAAGACAATAATGTTGTCAAGGTACACCACCACACACTTTCCAATCAATTCCTCAAAGGCTTTGTTCATCAACATGGCAAAGGTGGAGGGAGCGTTGGTCATTCTGAAGTTCATGACATGACACTCGAACAACCCGTAGCGTGTGCGGAAGGCAGTTTTTGCCTCATCCCTGGGTGCAATGCGGACCTGGTTGTACCCCACAGTGAGATCAATCTTGCTAAAGACCTTTGCGCCTGCAAGTGTATCAAACAGGTTGTCAATCAGCGGCAGGGGGTATTTATTTTTAACTGTCACCTCATTTAGGGTGCGGTAGTCTGTGACCAGGCAAAGGGACCCGTCCTTCTTGGCTACAAAGAAGACCGCCGCCCCGTATGGAGAGAGCGAGGGGCAAATGAAGCCCTTATCAAGCGCGTCCACAAGGTGCTGGCGGAGGGTTTCATCTTCCTTTGGTGTGAGACGGTATAGTGGTTGTGCTTTAGGTAACAATCCTTGAAGTTGTACAGCGTGCTGGATCTCCCGGGGTGGAGGTAGTTGTTTGAGTGTTTCACTGAATACGTCCTTGTACTCCTCAAGGAGTGCAGCTAGCGCTGGTGGTGGTGATGTTGACAAGGGAGGGACTGCAGATGGTTCTGCACAGATAACTTTGACTGAACATTGATTAAAGTCTAGTCTTCCCCCTTGAAATCATATGAGCCTGTTTCCGTCATTCTGACAAACACAGTGTCATGTAGTAGTTTGTTCATTTCCATGGGGTAGATCTGGAACCCCACCCTGTTTCTATTGAGGGTGATGACAGAGGTATCCCAGTCAATGTAGGGGCGGTTATGTTGGAGCCAGTTGAGGCCAGCAATTATGTTGTGGCTGAGGTCTGCCATGATTGGCCCAGAGAGCTTAACCTGGACGTTTCCCATCCTTACGGAGAAGGGCACCGTCTTGTGGGTGATGGCAATTCTGCGGGAATCAGCTACATGTACTGCTTTGAATCTGCTGGGTACTCAATCTAATTGCTGGGAGTCAGCAAACGCTTGATCTACCATGGTGTGATTGGCCCCGGTATCTACCAGTAGCTTGTGGGTGTTCCCACAGAAACAGAAGGGATAGGACAAGTGTGTTACTTTATTTGAGGAGTGGGCGGCTTGCAACACAGGGTCATCACTATGGACCTGAAAGACGTCCAGAGTTTCAACCTTGTGAAGATTGTAGTTGCGGGAGTTCTTTGCAGGCAAGGGCTGAGAGGACGGGTCGGTTGGGGTTGTAAGGCCTCTTGTTGCTACAACCCCCAGGCTTTTCCCTGGTCCTCAATTAGTGCTAGCTGGAGCTCCCCCCTTGCGGGGGCGTTTAGTTGCACTTTCTTGTTGGCAAGGCTGGCAACAGCCCACCTGACTTTGGCCATTGTTAGATGCAGAACGTGGTTGGGGCAGAGCATTGTTGGTGCAACAGAAACCCATTGAAGCCTGGTTATTGGCCTCTAAAATGGCTTTATAGCAGTTGTCAATAGAGGTGCAGCGGCCGACGGGGACCCACTTGCAGATATGGGGGTTTAACCCATTAACAATAAGGGTGAGCAACATGGCATTCCCATTGGTCACTGCTTTGGGGGCGGCAGCAAGGGCTTGTTGCCATGCGGCAAGATACTTGGGGACGGAACCAGTCTGCTTGATGGCTAAGAGGGGAGTCCCCAAGACAATGGGAGAGAAGGTTTCACTATATTGGGACTTGGCGGCGTCTCAAAATGTTGCCCAGGTGACGTCAAACTCCTGGCTGGCCCAGTTGGTGAACCACACGGCAGCGGGCCCTGTAAGGCGGCCAGATGCAGTGGCAACCCACATGGACTCAGGAACCTGACAGATAAAAAGGCGCGTTTTGGTGGACTGGAGCCAACTGACAATGTCAGCTCCTTTGACACCGCCAGTGAAGGACTCTAGTTGGAGGTTGAGCATACATTGCAACAGATCCAACTGTGGCGGGGTGATGCTAGCGTCACGCTGCCCAAGGCGGAGCCAATTGTATACACTGGTAAGAACTAGCTGATCTTGATAGATGACATAACCTTTGGGAATGTCCCCCTTGGGGATTGGAAGGAATGTCTCTTGTTGTGGAGTAGCCATGCGGCCCGTACTCTGTCCTTTCTTGGGGGAATTTTGTTTTTAAAGTAGGTTGTAAACCTACTTCTGCTACCACTGTTGCAACTGAACCAATGAGAGTTCAGTACTTGGAATTGGGGAAGACAACAGTCCAATAGGAAAGGACAGAATAATAAGAATAAGGTATTGTTTATTGTAGGATATTGTGATTAATATACTAAATGGGGAAGCCACAAGGCCACAAGGGGGTGGCATAGTGGGGAGTTCCATGTAGGGTTTGGAGCCAAGGAATAACTTGTGCGGGGATCAGCAGGTTGAATTGGCAACGCTCCTAATTAGGATGAAGTACCTGCCATTTGACATTGCCATCAGATTAATTCATAATGTTAGATACGTCAAGGGGCAACTCATCAAGCGCCCCCTGTGTATTGTAAGATATGTTAGCAGGAAAGGCTGGAAACTCGGTTGCAACAATGGGTTTGATTGCAGCAACCCCAATCTGTGAGCTCTGTCATAATTGGTATCATTGCTTGGTTAAAATTCCCAACATATCCCCCACTTGACCAACCACTACTTTATTTCTTTCCAAGATGAACTCAACCAACACCAACAACAACCACCAGAGTATGTGTCAAGCATACAGCACCATGATGGCTACCATGGGTGAAGTAGAATGTAATGCCTTCTGGAAAATGCCCTGCTCTGTACAAATTGCCTTTCTCAATTGTATTTGCTCTAGCAAGAACCAATTCCGCAAGCAAGACTGCACCCCCACTGTGACTGGCTCTGTGCCTAACTCCGCTCCCAGCTCAGACACTGACAATCTTTTTGACAAGGACTCCTTGTTTGACGAGCCCTTTTCAGTTCCCAGCGCGCCTCCTGCTGACAGTTCTTCTGGTGCTTTGTGCCCTTTTGTACAATGCCTGCCTTCCTCTGGTGTGCCTCCTGACACCCCATCATCACTGCTCTGCACTCTGCGCAACTCTGACAAAGTTCTGATGAATTACCCTGATCTTCTGAGCAAGCTTGGCATCTGTCATCACAAAGAAAGAATGTACAGCTTTGTCCAGGATATGCATTCCAATGAAGATGCTATGACCCCCATCTGTGCTGGGGAGCTTTACCATGGACGCTACAATGTGTCTTGTTTGGCTGCTGAGATGCGCCTCAGCCTGCAGTCTGCTTCCTTAGCACCTGGCAAGATCTCCGCCCAGCATGCCCACACAATTGCCATTTGCAATGAGTTTATCAATGAGATGACTCAGATTTGGGCCCTGGAGCTTGCCGCCAATCCTTCATTCCACCAGAATCTGGACCTTCCCATCCAAGCCAATACTAGTCAGTGCTTCTTGGCTACCTTCAAGGCCTTCCTACAGGCAGTGGGCACTGCTGACGCCAGCCTTTATCTTCCCTTGGCTGCCGCTGCATGTCACTTTGTGTGGTACGCCCCTGATAGCTGCCAGCCTGGCCAGCCAGGGTACGCTTGTTGTTGCCTGGAACACTATTGAGCTCTGGGTTACCAGCTCTGGGTCCCACTGCCAATGACCTACTCCTACATAGAGGATGCCTTGATGGACTGCTTGTCAATTGGGGCTGCATTCTCTGCTTGCAGTGGTTGGGGTTGCCTTGTGCCAGTGAGCCAGCTCTTCCTCCTGCTTTGTAACCAGTCTTCCATGTTTCAGAATTCTCAGTTGGCCTGGGTGCAGATGCTGATGATCCTCACACATGTGCGTCAGCGTCTTGATGACAATTGCTACCTTTTCCCTGCCCACAAACGCCCAGTTATAAGTATCCAGTGCCCTACCAAGCATCCTTGTTGCTCTGACCCTTCTCAAAGTACATATGATGAATAAAGAACCAATAGTGATCACCAGTGCTTTCCTTTTGTGTTATGTATCAGTGTTTTGATTTTTCTCTTTCTTTTCATTATCTTTATTTTAATTTTTTATTCCTTTTTATTTAATTTATCTGTTAATTTTAATATTTTTATCTTCTTTTAGCTCTGTCTTTTTTATTTAATTTTTAATTTTAGTCAAATTGATTTCGCTTTTCTCTTTTGGTATTTTTAATTTTGTTCCTTCCTCTTTATGTTAATATTTTATATGTGATGTTGTTTTATTTTTATATCTTATTTTTTCTTTTCTTTATTTATTTTATTTCAGTCCTTCCTGTTAAACTTTCTCAGAAATTTGGTGTGTACTCAGTTGACCAGGCACCCATCCTTTACATCCTTAATAGTTAAGCATATGTGGATGTCTTGTTAATGATCTCAAAGGGTCCTATCCAGATGACAGCTAGCTTGTGAGATCAGCTGTTGCCGTGGGTGTTGAAATGTGCTAGAATGTAATGGATTTGATGGGCATTAGGTTCAAAGTCAGATTCTGGAACACAATTACACATAGGCAATCAATCAACCAATCAATCAAGAATAAGTGGTTTCAAGAGCATTCTAGATTCCACTCAAATCATTTCAGTAATTTGGAAACTTGGGGGTTACACCAAGGTGCAACAAATAAGGCCTTTAAATCTGGAACCAATGTGTCTATTTGGCACTTGAGTCTGGAAATCTAAATGGAAGTAATATCAACAATCCAATTGCCCAATCAATTCCTACTTCTGGGTGCAAAATCATTAGTCCATATTGATATTGATAATTTTGATTATGGTATTGATGCCAATCCTGGCCTAATTATCTGGCCTCTCATTCCAACAATTTTACCTCTTCTAATTTCCCACCTCCCTATATATACTTGGTTTCTTTATGAAATAAAGATAAGTTTTTACCCCTACATATTGTTCACTCCACTTTGGGTTTACTACCCTGCATTCAGGTATAGTAATTGAACAGTTACCAGGGCTAATTCTTGTTAACTATACCCAACAGTTTCAACATACGGCATTTGGTGCTCATGGCAATTTTTGAACAAGCACCTGGTCCTTCCTACCCCCACAATTCTTTCTTGGTGGAGGAAGAGATGTCCTGGCCTATACCTGTGGCCCCTTTGGCTCAACTCACTCTAGGATCAATATTCACTGCTTCTGGCTCTCTATCTGGTGGAATCCATGGCTCTTACTATGGTCAACCAGGACTAAGCCAGTGGTTGCCTAACTGCCAACAACTTTCAGAAGTTGCCAGCCCCCAGTCAAGAATGATCTCCTGGATGAACTCCATTAAAGAAGCCCTCACCTCCTTGATACCAATTCAACTTGATCCCATGCCTGAAGCAACTGGCATGAATCACATCTCCTGCTCATTGAAGCCTTCCTTGGTGAAGAAAGTATGCTGTTCATATCCTTCTCCTTCTCCTTCTGGTTGTTCTTCTGATGGAATCTCCCTTAATTATGGCCCCAAAAACCTCGCTCAAAATATATCAGAAGCTGTTCAATCCCACTATGGAATGGCTCTATGGATGAGCAAGATAGAACATGCCCTTTCTTCCTTGATACCCACCCAGATGAAGCAGCATGATTCCCTGGAGTTCTATGATCATAAACAGGAAACTCCTAAGTTGGAAGACATTCATAACAGCTGCACCATGGAATTCTCTGCTCTTCAGGATACTATAAAGGCTCAAGAGAGACAGATGGATTTTCTGGAAGAGGAATTAGTTCTTGCCTTTCAGGAAAAGAAAGAGTGGCTAGATGAGTTGGATGCTCAACGTGCTCTCCTTGACTCCCTGCAGTACCAACTAAGCAAGCATCTTGAAGATGCCTCAGCAATTAGTACCTCTAAGACTCTAATGGGATTGCATGAGAATGATAAAGTTGATAGTTCCCCCTCTCAGAAGATCCATATTTCATTGGTCCTTCCGGACTCCCATCACTGTCACAGAAGCAATGAAGAAGATGACCCCTCCAGTGCACCTTCAGCAGATACCCTGGAGTCCCCCTGGAAACCTGATAACAATCCCTCCATCACTTCTGGTGGTTCTGAAGCAACTGAACCTCAGGATAGTCAGAGCAAAGAAGAATTCTCTGATGATTCTGGCGCTGAGGAGGACAATGAGGATCACTCAAAAAACTACTAAGCAGCCAGGACAAGGAGAAATCCTTGGATGCATTTGTGGTTTCATCTCCCTCCTCTCCCCCCTGACAAGCCTGTGCCTGACCCTGGCACTTGTTGTTCCTTTACAACAGAGCCTTCTGATGACCCTCTGCTGGTTGACTCTTCCTCTCAATCAGAACCTGTGGATTATTGCACTTTGAGAATGCAAGAAGATCTTGTCTACTGGGTCTCCACTGTCAACAATCAAACTTGCCGCATATAGCCTTGCTCTGATATGAACTTCTCCCATAAGATCAAACAGACGGCCTTACTGAACTATACAAAGCAGCTGACTCAACCTGGGATCAAGATCACGTCTGAGAATGACATTAGCCCAGCTGTTGAATCTGCCAAGGCTACCTTCTTGAAAAATTTCAAAGAGCTGGGAGTACACCAGGATTCTAAGTTTATGGTGATCAAGAAAGACCATCAATATTACATGTATCTCAACTTGGTGACAAGCAAGCCCCATGGGCGAGCTATCCTCAACTTGGGAGCTCCAGGTGGTATCAATCCTTCCTACCTGTTTAAGAAGTTGAAGTTAGCACCAGACTTGATCTACCACAATAATTATGATACTGTAGCCCACCAGACTACCAAGTTCTTCTCAGCCAGGGACCTGATATCTGGTTACTGGCAGGTTGACCTCCCTCCAGCTGACCAGGAGAAGTGTGCCATCATTACTGACCAAGGGCTTTGCCAACCCACAAGGATGCCCCAAGGCCTATTCAATGTGTCAGCCACCTTCTAGAGAGCCATGGATGCAGTGATGGGAGATCTCAAACTCTCCTGCGTCCTAGTATATCTCAATGAAATTAATGTCTTCTCTTGCATCTTTACCAAACAATTGGCTATCTGGAGAAGGTGTTCAAGCGGCTCTTAGCTGCCAATCTAAAGCTGAAGCCACGCAAATGCAACTTCTTCAAGGAGCACCTAGAGTTCTTGGGTTTTATCATCAGCTGTGATGGACTCCACCCTGTCCCTCTCAAGGTTGAGGCCATTGGAAAGATGCAGGTACCCTCTAGTAAAAGAGATGTCCAAGTCTTTCTGGGGATGATAGATTACTATTGCCGCTTTATCCCCAATTTTGCTACACTAGGGGATGCACTATTCCAACTCCTTTGCACTGATGTAGACTTCTTCTGGAGCCCAGCATGCCAGACTGCATTTGATGCCCTAAAAAAGACTCTCATCAATGCACCAGTGCTGGTCTACCCAGACTTCTCCAGACCCTTTGTAATCTACACTGATGCCAGCTTGACAGCCATTGGTGGTGTGCTTTCTCAGCTAGACGCTGATGGATTGGAACATCTAGTGGGTTACTGCTCTCACACCCTTAACATTCATGAGAGGAATTAAACGGTCACAGAACATGAGTGCTTGACAGTGATCTACTCCTACCAACAATTCAGGGTGTACCTTCATGGAGTAACCTTCACAGTTGTCACAGACCATGCTTCCTTGCAATGGCTGAAGACACTGAATGATTCTGAAGGTTGGCTAGCATGTTGGGCCATTGAGCTACAGACATATGACTACAAAATCATTCACTGAGCTGGCGCAATCCACCAAATGCTGACTGCCTCTCCTATCTGCCTACTGTCACCTTAGTCTCCCCCATGGCTGACATTCTCTATGATAAACTTACAGAGGACCCTTTTTTGTGGGGGGAGAAACAGGCAGAAATATAGAAGGCCCTCAAGAAGCTAGCTGTTGACACCAAGGTCTCCAAGGGACAGCTCCTAAAGCTTTGCAGGGATTTCTGGCTTCCGTATATACATTCATCTCTGCGTATGGACTCAGTGGTAGCTGCACACAAGACTACTGGGCACAGTGGTATTCAGAAGAAACCAGCAATGCTACAACAAAATTGCTTCTAGGAAGGAATGTACACAGATGTGATGGAGACTTTAGCCTCTTGCCATGACTATAACATTGAGTGTCCCAAGGTAGCCAAGTTCCAGCACAGACTATTCCAACCAGGGTTTGCCTTTCATAAGGTGGCTATTGACGTAGTGGGTCCCTTGCCAGCCACCAACAGAAAGAACAAGTTCATTATTGTAGCTGTGGATCACCTGACCAAATGGGTAGAGGCTAAGGCTATCCCTAACCAGTCCACCCTGACCACTGCAACGTTCATACTGGAGAACATAATATAAAAGCATGGTTGTTCCCAAATAATGTTGACAGACAATGGCACCAACTTTACCAGCTATATGATCCCCCGCCTGAATCAACTGATGGGGATACATGGTACACTATCTACTCTGTACCACCAACAGACCAATGGTATAGTAGAACACACAGATGGAAGTCTGGTACAGATACCATGGAAGCTTAGTCATTAACAAGAGACAGAATGAGATACTTTTCTGCCAGCTGCAACCTTTGCGTATGTTGTGTTCTGAGGCGCGGCACAGACACACAACAGGAAATCCTAACCTTAGGATTGGATTCATACTAAGTCTTGGTTAGATGACAGGGAAGGCAAATGTGTTTACCTTGCAGCCCTGGAAGAATAATCTCTACTAGTTGTGGCTAGAGAGAGGCGCGGAAGTACAGAAGACACAAAGACAAAAATGTGAATAGAACTTAAATTTTATTGGGTATAAAGATTGGGAATATATACTGTGTAGCTTTACCACAAAACAGTACATGGACGGTAGGATCACTTGCCACCAGCACTAGTGGGGCAAGTGAGTTGCACAGGATCAAGAAACCAAACAATTGTATTTCCTGATTCAGTCATCAACTCATTTTGAGAGGCAAAAGCAAAAGCAAGCAATTTGTCCTTGAAATAGCCCACCAAAGGCAAAATTGAAACATGGTGAATAGCGGTATTCACAACATTGCCCTCCCCTAGATTGGCCTTAGGGAGGTGGTATTTACAAAGGAACTTTGTGTGCACTTGAGCAAAAAGACGGCCACTGGACAGGAGCTTTACAGTATATTCGGACCCTTGCTTAAAGGTCACTTCTAAAGGGCCAATCCACAGAGAGTCCAACTTATGTGCGCAACCACCTACTCTGTGTTGATAGTAAAGTACATGGTCACCAACATCAAATTCAGGCAGGGGGGAGCGTCCAGCATTATTGGGAGAGAGCTCAAGCATCTTAGTCTTATATGCGGAAGTGTAGGCAGTGGCCTGTATATCAATTATGCGGTTGACTAGATCCTTAATGTGGTTGTCAGGATTCATGGCCTTATTTGAGGTAAGCAGGGGGCCCCCAAGAGCAATGGGGTAGTAGCCTCTTGCCCATACAGCATAGCAAAGGGGGAGTACCCAGTGACACAATGTTTGCTAAGGCGGTACACAAAGAGAGCAGTGGGTAAGTATAGGTCCCAGTTGGCAGCGTCAGAGTAGGTAAGCTTCCTCATGATAGAGACCAGTGTTGAATTTGCACGCTCAACTGCCCCATTGGTAGAAGGATTGTAGGGGGCCAGAGAAGGATTGGTGCAATCCCAAAGCTTTGACAACAGAGGTTACTAGCTTGGCATTGAAGTTAGTCCCATTATCTGAGAGCAGCACTTGAGGACAGCCATGGCGGTAGAAAACATCTTGCAACAGGAAGGCAGCAGTTGTCTTAGCCGTGATGTCCTTTGTAGGGCAAGCCTCTACCCACTTGCTGAAGTGATTGACAGCAATCAGAATAAAGCAACACCCAGAACGTGAGCGGGGAAGAGGACCTACCACGTCAATGCTAACAGTGTGAAAGGCATGTTGCGGGGGAACTAATTTGAACTTGTGGGCAGCAGCTCAAGGCCTCTGTAGCTGGCAGTTGTGGCAGCTAGCTATGACGTCTGGGATCAGCAGGTAAAGGTTCTCCCAGAAGTAGTTCTTCTGAAGCCAGTCAAAGGTCTTGGCAATGCCTCCATGCCCAGTCTCTTTATGAGCTTGCAACACCAACAAGAGGCAAAGACTGGGTTGTACATAAGGCAGATACTGGTCTTGTACCTTTTTGAAGAGCTGATTGTTGCGTATGAGGGTATCTTTGGATAGCTTGGACAAGGCCAGTTGTACCTCTTCTGTCTCACTTTCCCAAGAAGAAGGGTACCCAATTAGTTTGTATAACCGGTTGGCCTCTGCAGGATGCAAAGCAAGAATGGGCATTCTGGAGAGCCCATCAGCGTTCTGATGTTGAATCCCAGGGCAATGGAGCACCGTGAAGTTGTATCCCTGCAGACGTAGAGCCCATCTAGCTAGGCGCCCTTCAGGTTCCTTAAGCTGTTGTAACCACTTAAGAGAAGCGTGGTCAGTGACAACTGTGAAGTGGGTGCCATATATGTAATGACAAAACTGCTTGACTGCATGCAACACGGCAAGGCACTCCTTCTCTGTGACACTATAGTTCTTCTCATGCTTGTTTAGCACACAGGAAGTGTAAGCCACAGGATGATCTACACCCTTGTTGTCCAGTTGGGCCAGAATGGCTCCAATAGCTAGATTGCTAGCGTCGGTGTACAGGATGAACTCCTTATCATAGTTGGGATACACAAGGATTGGCGCCTCTTTGAGTTTTTGTTTAAGGGTCTCAAAGGCTTGCTGTTGACTGGCAGTCCATTCAAAAGGAACATTACGTAATAGCTGGACTAAAGGTTCACTAGTATTGGCAAAGTCAGGGATAAACTGTCTGTAGTAGCCCATCATCCCCAGGAAGACTTGTACTTCTTGCAAGTTGGTGGGCAGAAGCATTTTGTTGATGGCTTCAACCTTCTTAGTCATTGGGCAAATCCCTGTCTGGGTTACCTTGTGGCCCAAGAATTCAAGACGTTCTTTGAAGAAGGCGCACTTGGAAGGCTTCAGTTTGAGGCCAGCCTCTCAAATCTTTATGAACACCTCTTTGAGATGAGCCAGGTGATTGGTGAAGGTAGCGCTGAAAACTGTTATATCATCCAAGTATACTAGGACGCACAACAACTTCAAGTCACAAAGGATGGAGTCCATGGCCCTTTGGAAGGTGGCCGGGGCGTTGCAAAGTCCCTGTGGCATGCAAGTAGGCTCAAAAAGCCCTTCAGAAGTAATGAGCGCGGCTTTCTGACAATCCTTGGGTGATAGGTCAACTTGCCAGTATCCAGACGCCAGATCCATGGCGGAGAAGAACTTAGAGCCTCCAAGACGTTGGAGAGCATCATCAATACACGGCAAGGGGTACAAGTCCTTCTTGGTCAAAGAGTTCAATTGGCAATAGTCCATCACAATACAATGACCCCCATCCTTCTTCTTTAAGATGAGTAGCAGGGATGCCCAAGGACTTTGGGAAGGCGCCAGCAGCCCAGCGTCTAACAGTTGTTTGAGCTCTTTAGATACTTGGGCGTCTTCTACACAACTGCGGCAATATGGTTTAGCACAGAAGGGGGGCGTTGCCAGTGTCAATCTGATGGATAACGCCTTTGGCTAACCCATAATTGGTACTGTCCTTAGCAAAGATATTGGAAAATTGGTCTAGTAAATCTAGCACCTCTTTCTGCTGAACTGGGGACAGTTGTGGGAAGTCTTGTGCAGTGAACAAAGATAGGACTTGTGGCTCATCCTCTGGTAGGTTAAAATCTTGAAACATACCAAAGGGATGAAGAGACAGGACGTCAGGAGCGCTCAACAACTTGCCATATCCAACAACCTGCCCCCTAGATACAGTCATGGGGAGTGCAGTCAGGTTGGCTACCAACAACTGAACAGGGTCTTTATGAGAGACATCTAGGATTCCAGGACAGAGGTAAGGTTTGTTGCGTCCTAAGGAGGGGGAGAGTACAACTCCAAGAAGGTGTGTTCAGGTAGTTCATAGGATATCTGGGAGTCTAAGATAGCCTGGGAGCCAGGGGGAATGGTGACAGCAGACGTGGCTAGGAGAGGGATCCCTTCAGACGCAGGACAAGCCATGGGTGGACACTTCATGTTTGAAGAGTGGGTGCAATACTTGAGGTTGAAAACCCCAGTGGGATATTCCAAGGCACAAGTCTTGAGGCGTTTCCCAGGAACTTTAACTGGCTCTTCAAAGATTAAGGGGACTTCATAGCCTAGAATAGAGAGGTAGCCATCTTTCAAGTTGATTATCCCATTATATTCCCTAAGGAACTGGGTGCCAACTAAGAGATTGTAACTCTCATTTTCCAAGACAACTGCTGGCGCAGCTAGAAGAAGCTTGCCAAACTGCATGGGTAGAGCAGAGTAAGCCCCTATGGCGCAGGTCATAGACAGTCCAGCTGTGCCATACAACTGGTGATAATTAAGGTCAGGGGCAAGTTTGAGTTTCTTCACAAGCTTGGAGGAGACAACATTGACTGGTGAGCCAGTGTCTAGAATGGCCTTGATCTTCACTTTTTGAATGGATATCTCTACTTGAGTGGTAGTGCAACCAAAGGGGGGAAGGACAGCCAGGATATCTTGAGCCTCTGCTAGTTCCTTATCCCACTTCTCAATCATGCATCTTAATCCCAGGAACTCCTTATAAACAGTCTGGAGGGGGAGCAAAACAGATACATTCTTGAAGACAGCATCAGCAACCTCAGCAGCTTCTTCTGACAACTCCACTAGCACAGGGGACCTCTTAGCCTGAGTGAGGTAAGGGCGCAAGACAATTTCTTTGGCTTCAGGCAAAGGCTTAGCAGTAGTTGTAGTCTTTCCTGAGCGTAACTTATAGGGGACTGTAATGGTTTTGGGTACAGCCAGAACAGAGTACCCATATGCATCAGCGTTGTCAATATCAGAGTCATCCAGGTCAGAGTCATCAGAGATATTGTGAAACAAGAGGAGGATAGGAGGAGCCTCATTATCAGCAGGCTTGGAGTCAGCCATAGAGGGAGGGATTGGAAGAGACTGGGAAGAATTGTCAACCAAGAGCGTCTCTGCCTCTAGGTTGACTGCTCTTTTCCCGCCTGTTCCTTTGGATCAGCTCCTTCAACCCGCGGATTGGTGCAGACTCAAGAATGATGACCTATCTGACCACAGTTGTGGCAACCTTGGCGTCAAGGTGGATTTTGCGAGTTCATGGTAAGAATGCAAGGACCACGGGAAGATGAACCAGAGTTAGAAGTAGCTTAACCTTCCCTAACAACTGCGCCAGAGTGGGTAAGGTGCATATCTTGCAACAACGTCTTTATGCTCTTCATGGAAGAGAGCATAGCCTTATGGGCTTTGAAGTGAAGGCACAGAAGTTGGTTAACCTTGAGGGCTTGAGCGCAAGCCATGTAGGCTTCATGGGCTGTCAACTGTTTGCTTGTAATCAGTTGCTGTCCTTCCATGTAGAATCTGTCTGCAAACTTGGCTAGTGTCTCTTTAGGCTTGAAAGCAATATGCATGAAGGCATCCTTCTTTACTTCCAGGCTAAGGTCACCACCAAACTCATCAATCAGAAGCTGCTTCATATCTTCCCACGTCTCAATGGAGGGTAGTTCTGGCACAACTACCTCTTGGCAGGTTGGGTGTAGACAGGTCAGAATGTGTTCCTTCTTGACTTCATCCAAGGCTCTTTGCATGGCAGTTTTGTAGATAGTTAGGAAAGCTGCAATGGTCAAGGTTCTGGGGTCAAAGACTTGCTTAAAGGTAGGCTTGAAGTGAGTTTTGGGAGTTGGGCCACCATTGTTGCTATTGAGTACGTTTATACGCGGGGAAAACTCTGCTTCAGATTCCAAGGGGGGCTGCCTAGCCCATAGCTGGCAAACACTTTCTTCCAGGGTGGTAAGAGTCTCAACAGCGCGGGCCCCAGTATTGACAGCTTGAGTGGTCTGTTGTGCAGTAGTATCTAAGCGTTGACCTTGGGTGGTCACTATTGTGGAGAGTTCAGCCAGCTGTGAAGTAAGGGATGGCCCCACTGAGAGGCAAGGGGCAAATCTATCATTCACAGATTCAATCACGTCATTCATCTCTTGTACGTCTCTATCCAGCTCAGTGTGGTCCCGCTTCAATTGATCCACCTTGTTAGCTAGGGCAATTAATTCCCTAGCGCATTGGATTTGAGGTGCTCCAGATAAACCAGGGCAGCAACCATCTTCATCAACAACCCCAACTGGACTAGCAGCAGTTGCCATCATTTCACGTAGGGCGGCAAGTTCTTGCTGTAGCTCCGCAACTTGGGTAGTCAGTTCAAGAACCTGGGGGTCAGGTTGAGGCGCCTCAGCAGGACGTCCCTGACTGCAAGTAGTCAAACATAGTTCTTGAATGGCATCCCATATTCTCTGCTCCCTATCCACCAAGTCATCAGAAGGGGGAGAGGGCGGAACATCTGGCTTGGGCGTAGATAGTTCATTCACTTGACTCTGGAGTTTGGCTATGGTAGCAGCGGTGGCCGCTCTTTCTTGCTCAAATGCGGTACTGAGTTCATTAAGGCTGCTAGCAGCAAAGTCTGCTACCTGCTGTAGCTGCTCAAAGGAATATGTACTGAAGGCATTGAGCTGTTGCAAAAGTCGCTTGAAGTCAGTGAGATAAGCGTTTAAGGTGGAATCCACCTGAGCTTGCCAGGGTTGTTCTAGCTGGTGAAACTTGTGTAGACGTTCTCTCACGTATTTGGGGATAGACTGGTGCATTTGTTCAATAGAATTAACCAAACAGGTCTGGGAGGTGACAGAGTTGCGTTGATTGTCAGATACCAATGAAAACAGGGAATGAATCCACTGTTGATAGGCAGCAAACTGGTCCCAGTGATGAGTAACTGCAGCTTGCAGAGACAAGATTTCTTGGACGTGGAGCCCCAACACCATTTGATGGTGGGCCAAGGCAGGCTGCACAAAGGACAATAGTAAGTGCTCAGCGGAGCCAGCCGCTGAGAGGAGATGTTGTGGAAATTGAGGAGCCACAATTAATTTGTAGTATTCAGCCCAACTGAACTGCAACTGAAGGCAAGGGATGGCTCCTTCACGGGCTATCCCAAGGGCTACTGACATGACTTGTTCCAAGTCAGGGGTACCCATGGGGTAAGCAACTAGGTGGGGACCATTCCCAAGGTTCAGTATAGTGGGGGTAATAGGCTGGTTGGCAATATCTTCCTCAATAGGAGGACTGGTTATTTCAGGTGAAGTTGACTCTTGTATAGGCAGAGGCAAAGGACCTGAAAACGTGGATGCAAAGGGGATAACCAAGGGGCTTACAGCCCCTGTAGTGAGCACCATTTTTGTTGTGTTCTGAGGCGCAGCACAGACACACAACAGGAAATCCTAACCTTAGGATTGGATTCATACTAAGTCTTGGTTAGATGACAGGGAAGGCAAATGTGTTTACCTTGCGGCCCTGGAAGAATAATCTCTACTAGTTGTGGCTAGAGAGAGGCGCGGAAGTACAGAAGACACAAAGACAAAAATGTGAATAGAACTTAAATTTTATTGGGTATAAAGATTGGGAATATATACTGTGTAGCTTTACCACAAAACAGTACATGGACAGTAGGATCACTTGCCACCAGCACTAGTGGGGCAAGTGAGTTGCGCAGGATCAAGAAACCAAACAATTGTATTTCCTGATTCAGTCATCAACTCATTTTGAGAGGCAAAAGCAAAAGCAAGCAATTTGTCCTCAAAATAGCCCACCAAAGGCAAAATCAAAACATGGTGAATAGCGGTATTCACAACAGCGTACAATATTATCTATCATTGGGCCATAGAAAAGCCACCCTTCCAGCTACTCTACAGGCAACACCCAGGTCTACCACTCTTGCTATACTCATTGGTAAAAACTAGCCTGGCAGTATCCCCAGACGCCTACCTCAATAAGCTGGTACAGACGTTGATACAACTACAAGCTGAAGTTCACATGGTTAACCTTAACCACAAACTTCAAGACCTTGACTGAGCCAGGGCCAAGCGTCCCCCCTACAGTCCTACATGGTTGGAGATGAGGTCTACTTCTTCAGCAACAGAGGTTACAGGCGAGAGTCTAAACTTGCCTCTCTCTTGCAAGGTCCTGTTCAAGTCATCCAAAAAACTGGCCCCAATTTGTATACATTGAAGGAGCCAGTTTCTGGGCAATTGATTACTAGAGTGCATGCACAATATATGTGTGCCGCTCCTAGTAGTCAAGAGTAAGCCCTAATGAGGACAGCAAACCAAAAAAAGAAAGCCTAATGAAAAAAATCCATGGGTTGTTGTCCAGTTTTACAAAACCAAATAATATATAAGAAAAAATTGGAAGATCTTTATTGTTGAGATACCAGGACTTGCATATACTGGACCAATTGAACCAAGGCCAAGTAACAAGCTGGTTTCCAGAGTCCTCTCTCTCACCACTGGAGTTCTTTTGGATCAAGCTGCCTTGGCTGGAGCCCGTTTTCTCTTAGGAATGACCACCTGAACAGTATGTCTTATGGGCTGTGGAGATATTAAAGTATAGTAATGAACTATACTACTACCTGGGGTCTTATATGCGCTTTTAAACCCTGTCATCTAATTCAGTGGTAGTAAATGTTGCAATGTGCTAGAATGTAATGGATTTGATGAACATTAGGTTTGAAGTCAGATTATGGAACACAATTACACATAGGCAATTGCTTGACCAATCAATTGAGAATAAGTGGTTTCAAGAGCATTCTAGATTCCACTCAAATCATTTCAGTAATTTGGCAACTTGGGGGTTACACCAAGGTGCAACAAATAAGGCCTTTAAATCTGGAACCAATGTGTCTATTTGGCACTTGAGTCTGGAAATCTAAATGGAAGTAATATCAACAATCCAATTGCCCAATCAATTCCTACTTCTGGGTGCAAAATCAATAGTCCATATTGATATTGATATTTTGATTATGGTATTGATGCTAATCCTGGCCTAATTCTCTGGCCTCCCATACCAACAATTTTACCTCTTCAAATTTCCCACCTCCCTATATATACTTGGTTTCTTTATGAAATAAAGATAAGTTTTTACCCCTACATATTGTTCACTCCACTTTGGTTTTACTATCCTGCATTCAGGTATAGTAATTGAACAGTTACCAGGGCTTATTCTTGTTAGCTATAACCAAAAGTTGCAATATACAACAGTGGGTATTGTTAAATAGCACCCAATCCCCTATGGCAAAATCAGGCAGGTCAAACTGTTTCTTGTTGTCCCTCTCCCATTCTCTTTTCTTCTTAGCCAGTGAGTTAGAAGATGCCTCTGACTGCAGCTGTATGAGAGTGCAAGCTAGGAGTTCCTGGTACACGTGTGGGGATTGAAGCCCTTGTTCTCCTATGCATGAGTACAAGATCAGAGGCAGTGCAGGATGTCTTCTATAAAGTAGTTGGAACTGCGACTTCCCTGTTGCTGAGTGTACAGCAATATTATAAGCTAACATGGCTGCAGGCAAGAATGTGTTCCATTCTGCTGCTCTATCAACCGCCAGCTCCCTCAGGATACTTACTAGGGTACCATTTTCTCTCTAAAACATCCTGTTTGACTCAGGGTGATATGGTGTGGAAAATACACCTCTGATACCCATAATCTTGTTCAGTTTGGTTAACACATGAGACAATAAGTTTGCTCCATTGTTGGTGAGTATGACTTGTGGACAGCCATGCCTTAGTATAATGTGTTCTAAGACAAACTTAGTGGTGGTGCCTGATCCCAGGTCTCTTACTGCCTTAGTCTCTACCCACTTTGTCAAGTGATCAATGGCAACCATTATATATCTTGTGCAGTAGTTGCTGACAGGTAGCAGTCCAACCATATCAATGGATATGGTGTGTCAGGAAAAGTTAGGGCGTGCCAACTGATAGGTTGTCATCTTCTTGAATGGTCTTTACCCTTGGCATTCCTTACAGAAACTGAGCATCTCATGTACATCAAATGCCATTGCTTCCCAGAAGTATGCTGTTTTAAGTTGAGCCAGTGTATTGCAGAAAGCCCCATGACCTACTGCTTTGTGGGCGCATACAATGAGGTTGGTCTGTTCTGAGGGTTGGGGCATCAATCTTATTTTCTTCAGTTGTTTTCTTAAAGATCCTACTGCTCTTGATATTGATGTTCTTTAGAAGATGTCTTAGGATCCCCTGAACCTCTTATGATTTGTCCTCAAATTGGCTATTCAGCATTTTGTCATATAGAAGATCCAAGATTTCTGCTAGATGGGCTACTGTGAGAAGTTGCAATAGGCCATCTGTGTTCTGATATTTAGCTCCTGCTCAATGAGAGATCTCAAAGTCATATGCTTGAAGTTTAAGTGCCCATCATGCCAAGAGTCCTTCTGGTTCTTTTAGGGTTTTTAGCCAACGTAGTGATGCATGGTCAGTGATTACTTTGAAGTGTACCCCATGTAAGTATACTCAAAATTTCTTGTATGCATATATCACTACCAAACATTCACGCTCTGTTACCGTGTAATTGTGTTCATGGATATTGAGAGTACAGCTACAGTAGGCAACATGATGTTCTTTGCCTTCAGCATCAACTTGTGATAGTACACCGCCAATTGAAGTTAAGGAAGCATCTGTGTGTACAATAAATTATCAACTGAAGTCAGAGTATCAAAGAATGGGTTGGTCCATGAGGCTAAGGCAGAGTACGTCAAATGCCTTCTGACATGAAGGTGTTTATTCAAATTGAGTGTCACTCTTCAAGAGATGGAAGAGGGCCTCCCCTTTCCTAGAGAAGACCTTCACAAAGCGACAGTAGGGCAACAGTGGTAAATATGACTGTAGAGATGTAAAAGTGAGAATTCAAAAGTGAGAATTCAAAAGTGAGAATCTAAAAGCGGCCATGTTGACACTTTTAAAATTTTAAAATTAAATTAAAACAGCTCATCTGAAATTAAAATTTATTATGGTCATATTAAATACTTTTTATTCATTCTCTCAACCAAAAAAGTCAAGAAAAAGTAATTATTTTATTATAAAAAGCCATTTTGAAAATTTAAAAAGTGTCGACATGGCCACTTTTAGATTCTCACTTTTGAATTCTCACTTTTACATCCCTACAGTTGATTTTGCCACTGTTGCTGACAGTAGTATCTGATCATACCAAGAAATACTTGCACATTGTGCTTGTTAGCAGGGACCTTCATCTTCTCTATGGCTTCAATTTTGGCAGGCTGAGGGCAAAGTCCTTTTGCATCCACTACAAACCCTAGATACTCAAGTTGGTCTTTGAAGAAATCCCATTTGCGTGGTTTAATCTTCAGGTTTGCTGCCGCAAGACAATAAAAGACTTCTTCTAAGTGTTCCAAGTGTTTAGTGAATGTGCAAAAGAACACTTTGATGTCATCCAGATAGACAAGTACACAACTCAACTTAAGATCTTGGAGAATGTTGTCCATAGCCCATTGAAATGTGGCTGGTGCATTGCATAGCCCTTGAGGCATACAAGTGGGTTGGTACAGCCCTTGGCTGGTAATGATGACACGCTTATCCTGTTCCTCAAGTGGAAGTTCAATCTGCCAGTAGCCTGAGATAGGTCCATAGCAGAGAAGAGTTTTGCACCCCCAGGAAATCAAGGGCATCATCAATGCAGGGAAGCAGTGTGACCGTACTACAGTCACTGCTGAGCGTTTAGCCAAATAAATGCTCCAAAATATAAAGATGTTCTGTTTTTGCTGTTTATTACATATAGATAGGTTTGTTTGGAAATCTTGAGGGAAAGGTTCCTAGAAACTGGATATCTATGTTTAATAAAAGAACAGAATATGGATGTTTAGTTAGGTTAGGCTAACTAAAAGAATTGAGGCAAGATTGGCCAAATCAATCTTGGAGACTAGGCGTCTCAAAATGGATTAGTTAATCAGGAAGATTAATTAATAAAAACGGGATATAATTAATGAGGATTTAATTATATTAAAATGGCCTTGAATTTGGCAAGAAGTTTGGTTAAGGTTAACCATGGGAAAACCCCTGGAATTTGGGTTAAAAGCGCCGTGTTGGCAAAATTATTGGGTTAGAGGCGCCGCCGCGCCGCCTAATGAATTTGAGATGTGCCACTATCAAATTTTCTCAGGTGCTGAGGCGCTGGGGCGCCGCCTGGGAAAATTGCTGGGCGCCGCGGTGGCGCCTGGTTTGAGTTTCAAAGCAGTTTAATGGGTTTTAAAGGCAAAAAACCATTAAATGCAAAAATAACTAAATAAAGGCAAGGATGCCTAGGAATTCAGGTTTGATCAGCTAGTTCCCAGTTGGAACACTGATAGCTGAGTTTAGGATGTGCAATCTACAGGGTTTTGGCGCTAGGAGCTGAGGAAGCTCCATGCTGAATTGGTACATTGGGTTGAATGGAGTCAGGTGACTTCTGCCCATTGTAGGTCAATTCTCATAGGTTGGGAATTGTTGGTGATCTTTCAGGTAAAGATCTATGTTAGATGACTTGAATGTCATAGGCCACATGACGCAAATCATTGGTTGATTCAGGAACTGGAGGGGTATTCAGCGATGTATGCCCCAAATGGTATATAAGCAAAAACAGTTAAACATTAATAAAATATTCATATTCATTGTCAGTTTTGACGCTTTCCCCTCACCTATTTTTCAATTGTCATGCCTTCTTTGTTAAAATTTGAGAGAGCCAAGTTTGGTGTCCTTTGTGTGAAAACTGCTGCAGCAAGAAAGGAGGTTCCTACAAGTACATTGGAAGAAGCTTGGACCAGCCTGGAGGTCACTAAGATTGTTCCTGCTGAATCTTTAGTAGAAGTAAAGGCTGCATTTGAAGAGCTGTATTCTGATTACTTTGAAAAGGAAGGGACTCCTGTCCAAGGGAACCAAATTTATGCTTGGGATGCTTGGAACTTGTTGGTAGGATGGGATGAAATCTTGCAACAAGTAAAAGAGATAGCAAATCATGAAATTGAGGCATTGAGAGCACGAGAGGGAAAAAGCGTTGAAATCATGGCTCATTGGCGGGATGACAATAAAGTGTTATCTGAGTAAATTGCCTTCCTGGAGGCAAAGCTCCTCAAAGCTTTGTCCCAGGAAGGTAACAGCAATAAGAGTCAAGGGCAGGATAATGGCATGATGGACTGGTTAGGCCTGGATCTGTCACAGAGCCCAACGGGGGGCAGAAAAAACCCATGGTGAAAGGAGTCCAGTCTATGCTTGCCAAGATGTCACCGTTTTCTGGAAATCCCAAGGAAGGAAACGCTTTCCTGGAGGGTTTCCTTATACAAGCCTCTGGTCTAGGGGATGATGAGAAACATTATTGGTTGGAAGTTCTCGCAGGACCTGCCTGTTTCAAGTGGTTTGAAAGACGTAAAGGCAACAATTGGACCACCTTGTTAGAGGAATTTTGAGCCAGTTACACTGTAACCCTTAGACCTGGTGATGCTCTTCAAAAAGCTCAAGATGTTACTCAAGCTGGCCATGAGACGGTGTCAATGTACCTTTCCAGAATGGAGGAGTTCTTAGCCTTTGTTGACGTGGAACATAATCAGGATCTAGTGGAGGATGCTTTCTTCACAGGTATGTGGCCCGGGTTGCAAACCCAGGCCTCTATGTTACGCCGTGAGAAGTTGTCATGGTCAAAACTTGTTCAGAAGGTCATCCAGATGGAATGGGATCTTGGAGGCCCTCCACAGAGTGCTCCTTGTTCTAGAGCAAGAGCTCATGTGGCGGCAGGGGAAGAATCTTCTGAGAGAACCGGACGTCCAAGAAGTCCCTCTGATAAGGACTACATGTCTAGATTTAAGCAGGCATGTAAGTTCCCCATGTCCAAGGGATGCTGGATATGTGGGAAAGATGGCCATTTTGCTGGAAAGTGTCCCAACTGTGCGGAATTTGACAAGGAGCACCCTGACCTTATGTTTAAGGATTTGGGAAAAGAAAGGCGGGCTTAGGTGTCTCTCAACCTGAGTCCGGTAATTTGGAAAATAATGGGAGAATGAGACTTTGATCTGGGAAGGCTTTGAAGGAATACAGGAAAAGCGCCAGTCAACCATTGGAACCACCCATACAGGAAATTGATGTCTCTTGTTCAACTCTGCCTAAGGGAAGTCCAGACGCCTCTCCAGATGAGTGGATATTGGATGTGCGCTTAGGGATGAAGGAAGACGGGGAGATTACATGGCAGCCTGTGCAAGTTCAGTTGAGCGTGGATTGGCTCAAGGAAGTGGAATGGCGTAAAAAAGTGGCCCAGAGTATGCCTGCACTTTTGATTGCAAAACCTTTTGTGTGGGCATTACAAGGAGTTATCCTTTTGGATATTTTGCTTGATGGTATCTCTGCAAAGGAAGTCTACAATCCAGGGTGTGCTGGAGTGGTGGTATCAAAGAACTTTGTTTGTAGACATGGCATGGACCCATCAAGATTGGTCACTTTGACCTTATCTTCCGCAGATGGGGTTACCACCATCAAACAAGACGTGTTTGATGAGGTGGTAATAAAATGGAAAAATACCAAGGTCAAGACTTCCGCTGTAGTTTTACCTGGGGCAGGATTTGATGTTCTGCTTGGTATGACTTGGATTGTTGAGGCCAAGGTGAGCCTGGACGCCGTCAAGAATGTCTTGGTTCATGAAGGAGTTGAATACACTTATCAACAACTGACAATTCTGCCAGCACCAGAAGACGTCCAGTCAGTTGTCATCTACGCCAAGGAATATTGCTCAATTCCACCAAAGGGAACCGCTTGGTTAAAACCAGTAGCTTTCAATTGTGGAATGCAAGGAGGACAGGTTATCCCAGAATTGACCCGTCATATATCCTCAAATGTGGCAATATTTGAGGATGGTTCAAATGGTGAATCCCTCAAGTCCTGGAAGTTATTCAACACTTGCGCAGTTCCTGTAGACATTCAGCAAGGTCAGTGTATTGGAGTTTGGATGCCCATAGTTGGAGAAGTCACAACAAATAAACCTACCATCTCTTATGTTTGTGTGCCCTTCAACAATTTAACCCGTATACTATGTCCAAGTGAAGCACCAGGTACCCTGTTGTATACTCTGGTGTGGAAATGGAGTAGTTGTTTCTTGTTGGACAAATATGATGTAGGGAGAACCGGTCCACCTTATATCATAAAAACGCTTACTGGGAAGCCATACAAAGGGTATGTACCCTGTTGTAGTCCTGCTGCAGTTGCTGCAATCAGAGAAGAGGTAGAGAAGATGCAAAGAGCTGACCTGATTGAGGAGAGCATCAGTCCTTATTCTGCTCCAATGGTTTGTGTTCCAAAGCCAGATGGGAATATTTGTGTTTGTATTGATTTCCAAATGGTAAACAAGGATATTGTAAATGATGCCTACCCAATGCACCAAATTGAGGATCAGCTGGATGCCATGGCTGGATCTTCTTGGTTCACCACTTTGGATCTGACTAAGGGATATCACCAACTGTTGATTGACAAGAAGTCTAAGGAGGTTACAGCATTCTCTACACCTGATGGTCTTTATCAATGGAAAGTCTTGCCATTAGGAATGAAAACAGCTGGTGCTGTGTTTCAGCAAGTGATGGACCAGATTATGGCGGGATTGCAGCCTAGGTGTGTCTCGGTGTATATAGATGACATTACTGTGTATAGCTCCTCCTGGGAACAACACCTGAAGGATCTTGATGAAGTATTCTGCCAAATTGAGAAAGCAAAGTTAAAGATTAGTGTATCTAAAACTAAGCTTGCCTGTTGAGAGGTCAAGGTGTTAGGACATATTGTGAATTCTCAGGGGATTAAGCCAAGTCCTGAGAGAGTTACTCTGTTGTTGAGCATGAGATCACTACAGTTGGTCCGAGAGGTGCGGGGATTTATGGGATTGGTGAATTTCTATCGGAGATTCATTCCTAATTGTTCTGCGCTTGGAGAGCCGTTGTTTGCTTTAACAAGGATAGAATGCCAGGTTTGTTTGGGGACAGGAACAGGAGTCAAGTTTCTTAGAGCTGAAAAAGAGACTCTCCAAGGCCCCCATCCTAAGATTCCCCAAATGGTTGAAATTGTTCTACATTGAAACAGATGCAAGTTCAACTGGTCTGGGTGCCGTTCTTACTCAGGAAGGAGAGTCAAAGTTGTCCCAGCATCCGGTGGTGTATGGTTCCAAAACATTGGGGACCACTCAAAGGAAATACTCTGCTACTGAACGTGAGAGATTGGCAATAGTATGGGCGGTGGAGCATTTTAGGACGTATATCCTAGGAATGCCATTCATTATAGTCACTGATCACGCAGCATTGAGAGCGCTTTGGACTAAGGAAGACTTACAAGGCTGTATGCAGTTGTATGCTAAAAAACTCTCTGGATATGACTATGATATTATTTACTGACCTGGTTTGGAAAATCAGATTCCCGACTTATTATCCCGAGCGCTTTTGGCCTGTGAAGTTGAGACGCAGGAAGCCCGGGAAGCTTTATTGAGGAATAGGATTTACATAGAGCAATCCAAACGTCTTCAAGTGGTGAGAGATCTTCATGTTCAATGGTGGGTCACCTCAGATACAAGAAGCTCTGGCAAGCAGTAAAAGCCCGGTACTGGTGGTCAGAGATGAGAGCTACTGTCCTCCAGATTTTACAAGAATGTGAAGTGTGCTATAAGTTCCGCGAAATCTAAGGTACAGCTCAAGTCAGTGATGTCACATTATCCTTTTGAGTTGGTCTCAATGGATACAGGTCATATTACATTACCAAGTGGTTGGAAAGAATACTTTGTGGTTGCCGTTGATTCTTTCACAAAATGGGTAGAGGTTTGAGCAATGACTAAAGAAACAAGTGTTGTACTTGCTAAGTTTCTCTGAGAAGAAATCATAGCACAACATGGTTGTCCTGAGAAGGTTCTCACTGACAATGGACCATCCTACGTAGGACCAGCCTTGACTAAGGAATGCTTAAAATGGGGTATTTCTAAGTTAACTGCAGCTCCCTACCATCCTGAGACCAATGGGTTAGCCAAGAGAACCATTGGAACTTTAAAACACATTATGGAAAAATTGGCTGATGGAGCTACAACCAGTTGGAAGGATCACCTAGCAATGAGTGTCATGGCATACCGGACAATGCCCCATGATTCTACTGGGTTTTCATCATTTTGGATGTTGTATGGCTGGGAGACTACAACCAGCACTGAAGTGGGCCAATGGGAGTTTGTGGAAAAGAATTCCTATGAAGCCGCCATAGAGGAACATGCAGCCAAGATGCAGAAGTTATTTGCCAAGGCAAGGAGTAAAGAAGAGCAGGTTTGAGAGAAGCGTGCCGCCAAGTGGAACTCAAAGCCTGGAGTACTTCCTTGTGATCATTTCCAGGTTGGAGATCTGGTGTGGTTTGATCAAAGGCGCCAAGAAAAGCACCCAAGAAGAGGTCTTCAGCAATGGGTAGGGCCTATGAAGATTATTTTGGTTAGTACAGGGCCAAACTACCTAATTTGGGGGGTTGGAGCTGCCTTGGGAGAAGAATGGTCCCATGTTCATCCTCAATTCCTTAAGCTATTCCATGGGGAATTGGAGCTTATAAAGATCCGAGAAGATGAGGCTGATTCCCCCAAAGGGAAGGAAGGGGCCTTGTGACCATACTACAGTCACTGCTGAGCGTTTAGCCAAATAAATGCTCCAAAATATAAAGATGTTCTGTTTTTGCTGTTTATTACATATAGATAGGTTTATTTGGAATTCTTGAGGGAAAGGTTCCTAGAAACTGGATATCTATGTTTAATAAAAGAACAGAATATGGATGTTTAGTTAGGTTTGGCTAACTAAAAGAATTGAGGCAAGATTGGCCAAATCAATCTTGGAGACTAGGTGTCTCAAAATGGGTTAGTTAATCAGGAAGATTAATTAATAAATACAGGATATAATTAATGAGGATTTAATTATATTAATATGGTCTTGACTTTGTCAAGAAGTTTGGTTAAGGTTAACCATGGGAACCCCCGGAATTTGGGTTAAAAGTGCCGCGTCAGCAAAATTATTGGGTTAGAGGCGCTGCCTAATGAATTTGAGATGCGCCACTATCAGATTTTCTCAGGCGCTGAGGCGCCGCCTGGGAAAATTGCTGGGCGCCGCAGTGGCGCCTGGTTCAAGTTTTGAAGAAGTTTAATGGGTTTTAAAGGCAAAAAACCATTAAATGCAAAAATAACTAAATAAAGGCAAGGATGCCTAGGAATTCAGGTTTGATCAGATGGTTCCCAGTTGGAACACTGATAGCTGAGTTTAGGATGTGCAATCCACAGGGTTTTGGCACTGGGAGCTGGGGAAGCTCCATGCCAAATTGGTACATTGGGTTGAATGGAGTCAGGTGACTTCTGCCCATTGTAGGTCAATTCTCATAGGTTGAGAATTGTTGGTGATCTTTCAGGTAAAGATCTATGTTAGATGACTTGAATGTCATAGGCCACGTGACACAAATCATTGGTTGATTCAGGAACCGGAGGGGTTTTCAGCCGTGTATGCCCCAAATGGTATATAAGCAAAAACAGTTAAACATTAATAAAATTTCATATTCATTGTCGGTTTTGACACTTTCCCCTCACCTATTTTTCAATTGTCATGCCTTCTTTGTTAAAATTTGAGAGAGCCAAGTTTGGTGTCCTTTGTGTGGAAACTGCTGCATCAAGAAAGGAGGTTCCTACAAGTACATTGGAAGAAGCTTGGACCAGCCTGGAGGTCACTAAGATTGTTCCTGCTGAATCTTTAGTAGAAGTAAAGGCTGCGTTTGAAGAGCTGTATTCCAATTACTTTGCAAAGGAAGGGACTCCCGTCCAAGGGAACCATTTTTATGCTTGGGATGCTTGGAACTTGTTGGTAGGATGGAATGAAATCTTGCAACAAGTAAAAAAGATGGCAAATCGTGAAATTGAGGCATTGAGAGCACGAGAGGAAAAAAGCGTTGAAATCATGGCTTGTTGGCGGGATGACAATAAAGTGTTATCCAAGAAAATTGCCTCCCTGGAGGTAAAGCTCCCCAAAGCTTTGTCCCAGGAAGGTAACAGCAATAAGAGTCAAGGGCAGAATAATGACAAGATGGACTGGTTAGGCCTGGATCCGTCACAAGAAGGTAGGAATCCTTCTTTGTGATGTTGTTCAATTTCCGGTAGTCAATCACCACATGGTTGATTCCGTCCTTCTTTTTCACTATCAGCACTGGAGACAACCAAGGGCTCTTTGATGGTACCAACAACCACAGCTGTACCAGTTTCTTAATCTCTTCACCCACAGTTGCATCAGCCACACACAAACGTCTGATAGGGCAGAGTTGGATAGGCTGTTCATCTCCTGTGTTGATGTAATGGGGAGTATTCTTGATGCAACCCAAATCCAAGTTATCCTCCGCAAATATGGATCAATATTTTTTGAAGAGAGACATTGCAGCATCTTGTTGTTCTGTGGATAACCCAGCCAACTTTTCTCTGGGGATTACAGCACCAACTAAAGGTGGCTGATTGTTGGGGGAGCCCAGTCCAAACTCCTCCAGAGTACCAAAGTCATGTATCCTGGTAACCTCTTCCGCTGGTATAGGGTGAAGGTAGGCTACTACCTGGTGTCTTTGAACTCAAATTGGGCTTTGTGTGAGGTTTGCCAGGAGCACTTTAACAGCCCTGTGTCCTGGTAGGATGATGCCTGGGGCCACTAAAGGTTCTAGGCAAGAACAATTGCAAGGGGATTGTAGCTTGTCATACAGTCCTTGGGGGACATCAATATCCAAACCAGTCTCAATTAGTACTTGATGTCCAGCCGGGATCTCAATAGGCAGATCAGCACAAATTGGTAATCCTTTGTATTCCTCCAGTTAGTTAGGTAGATTCCTAACAGTACGGCGCAGCTTCTGGTACTGGATGGGTACTACTCCATTCTTGTATGCCAGATTGATGCTGGGTATGCTCTTATGTGTGCCAGTATCCTTGTTGCAACAGTAGTACAGCGGAATGGTCTGGTCTAAGATTTCAAAGGTGTCAGCAGCCAGATCATTCCTGACTCTGTATTGCCTCGTGAATGAGGTGCCAATAAGGATATCATAGTTGTTGTTTGGAAAGACAATGGCAGGAACCAATACTGCCAGAGAGCCAAAACGTAAGGATAAGGAGCTGTACGCCCCTTGTGCAGTAGTGACTGTCAGCCCAGCAGAGCCATATTGTTTCCAGAGATCAATGTCAGGGGCTATTCCCAGATGTTTTATTAGACACATGGAGACAATATTGATAGAAGCACCTGTATCAACAATGGCCTGTACTTTGATCTTGTTCACAAATATATCTGCATAAGTACATTCAGAGTAGGAGGAACTTATTTTGTTTACTAAGTGTATATCAAGATCATCTGCCATGGACAGAAACTCTAGGATGCTACCACACATCTCTGGATGATGAGCTTTTATGATGTCCATTGGTATGGCGACGTTTATCCCCTTCAAGTGCAAAGTGTCAGTGGAAGGGCCAGGGCCTTCATCAGGGGCTTTGTCTAATAGCTGGCAAGCGTAAGACTTAGAAACAACTGCTTGAGCTTTGCCTTTGGCCCTTGCCTGGCTACATGTTTGCACTTTGTGGACGTCTTCAACAATGACGCAGTGAAAGGCATTGCCTGAGTAGCTAATGTCTGGAACAAATAGCTCAGCCTTATCTAGGGAATGGTTGGAACCAGAGGGTGGTTCTACATGCCCTGCTGGGACTTGTGATAGGCAATCAGGAGGGACATTAGGGACATTGGTGGGGTTATCTATAGTGGAGTGAGAGAGTCCTGCCTCTACTCCACATGGGCTTTCCCCTGGATGTTAATGTCCTGGGGTGGTAGTACATTAAAACCTGTTTTAGAAGTTCAGGAGTTTGCGTAGTGCCCTTTACAATTACAGCAATGGCAAGTAACCTTGGACATGTTGGCTTTGAGGACAAAGCCCCCACTTCCTTCTGTACGGGCGGGAGGTGTGGGTAGAGGTCTAGGTTTGACTGAGGCATTGGGAGGACCAAAGGTATACCCACACTGACAAAGGTATTGTACCATGCCATCAATAGAGCAATTGTCCTGGAACGTTGGCATCAGGGTACAATACAGCGCCTTGTAAGGTTTGACAGCAGAACACAGGGCTATGTGTGCATCATGCACTGTAAGGGATCCAGAGCCATTAAGACCTGCGCCTCCAGATAAAATTGATCCTCAAATTCAGCTATAGATTTGTCCTCTTGGAATTGGATCATCAGAAATTCATTTTTTTGTTCTGTAACCCTGGCTATACTTCCAAATTCATATAATAGCGCTTGCTTGGCTGCGGCGTAGAACCAGTCATTCTGTATCATGTGAGGGATGATGAGGTCAGTAATAGTGGCTTCAATCTGATTTAGAAGCGTGGTTGTATTGTAACTGTGCTGTTTTAGCAGAGTTACAAGGGGAAATATTTAGGAACTAGATAATATTATTTATTGAGAGATAGGTATTATATAGTCATTGTGAATTGTGGATAACAGGAACATGATAGTGTTGATCACACAGCAGAATGGTGAAGGGGGTGGCTTGATACTGGTAATGAGTCAAGCGCCAAAACAAGGTATCTACTGTACGGGATCATCATTTGTTCATGTTGTTGGATTTGGAAATTTGAGTTGACTTCCTAGTATGGCTTCAAGTGACTGGATAATTGGATTGCAGGTCACAAACCTGCTTACTCGGAACCTTGTTGGCAGGTCAAGCCTGCTGTTTTGACAGTTGCTTTGTCCTGATTGTTGGCTCCATACATTGACATTTCCAAAGAGTCTAATGAATGTATGGATGTTCCCCTTTGGGTCAAACTTGGGGAGATTCATGGGTTTGAATCTGGGTGTGCTCTCTTCTGTGTACTGACGTCTTGGAGGGGGAGAGGTGTCTTTTTGAGCACGCGCAAAGAAGTTCTGCTGAGATGCCCCTGCAGAAGAATCTGAGCAGTTAGGGCGCAGAGTTTCTTCTGGGGTAGGAGGGACCACAAACATGGGTGGTAAGCTTTTTCTACCCAAGAAAGATGAGATGGTGTTGTCCTTGTAGGCAGAGCTAGTTAGTTGGCGTAGGGTAGTGCTCTCTCCAAATCCATCATGAGGCACACATGAGGCAGAGAGTTGCGCTTGTTTACAATGGCATCCTTCCTCCTGGATCCCCAATCTAACTTTGGCTAGTTGGGATTTCAATTCTCTCATGGCGCTGTGGAGACGTTTGATAAGAGTTCCACAATGCACCATTCCTTCCCTGTGCTCTTCTAGAGTGGATTCTTGCGTGATAGCCTTCTCATTGGTTTCCTGCACAGTGTTGCAGAGATTGAAAATCTCAGCTCAAAGGGCTGCATGCTATTGTTCATGCCTCTTTTCCACTTTTTTAATCTCTAGGAAGGCGTTGTTGTTTGATATGACCAGGCTGTCAATCTGGCATTGTATCTCATCCATCTCAGGGGTGGTAGTAGTAGTACCTTGGGCTTCTGAATTCTGACTGGTCAGGGGTAGTGTCTCCTTAATCTCCTTGCAAAGCAATGCCAATTTCTCCTCCAATACCATTTGAAGGTGATTGTCATACTTCACAAAATTGTCTTTCAGCTCAAAGATCTTGGCCTCTGCAGTGCTGGCAAGGCCTTTAATTCTGTTGAGCTCTGACTGATTACTCTGGGAGAAGTCTTTGAATTCCTTGGTTAGGGCCTCTAGCTTTGAATGTGCATCTGCTAGTTCAGACGTGCAGTGGTCTTTTCCTCTTGGTGGTTTGCTTCCCAACAGGCGGCATCCTCTACGTAATGTTCTGCTGCCAGGATATGGCAGATTACATCTCAGCACTAGGATTGCAAAGCCCCTCTTAGGTCCAGTATCTTGCTCACAATGCTAAGCAGCTGGGTATTCAGCTGCTCTAAGAGGGCATTGAGATGATGTGAGGTCTGCACATGGTGTTCTTGATTATGGTGAGCATAGTTTTGGACTTCAGCAAAACTAAGGTCCAGGCAGTGGACCAAGGCAGCCTGGTACTCCCGTTGGTGGCTGGAGTAAGCCACCAAGTCCCGTAATTCCATGTGATGAAGGGCCTGTACGCCTAGCAAGTGGTGGATGGCAGGGTGAACAAAGCTCTGGATGCAATTGCTGACCCGCTTAACATTGGGGAGTTGCTTTAGGCTTCCTGCTTTAGAATTGAGAAAGCCCCAGAAGGACGCCAGCAGCTGTTGGGTATCTGGATGGCAGTGAAAGAGTGAGAATTTTACTCTGGCGGGCTCATGGGCCAGTTGGTACCCAGTGATCAAGTTTGAGGCCACATCAATAATTGTGCCCTGTTCTACCTCAATAGATTGGTTGAGTGAAGCAATTGGCAGCTTGGCGCACCTACTGTCTAAGATAATTGGCAGGTTGTTCACATCAATAATTTCTTCTTCTTGGCAGAACCAGTGATCAATTTTGATGTTGCTAGTTTCCATGGGGGCGCCATTGTAGCGCTCATGGAACCTGGTGAGCAGAGGAGGGGGTGATACACTGTCTTCTTCCACAGGCAAGTACATGGGCCCCCTGTAGTGAGCACCATTTGTTGCACTGGGAGTATTGGGGTGACTTATTTCTGTAATAGGGCATAGGATACTTGGCTTGAATACTGTCTTATTTGAGGATATGATTAGTATTGTGGCAGAAGAACATATAGGAAGATGAATTGATAATTACTTTTGGAAGTTGGCTTCTGATCATGCAGAAGCACCTTTTGATAAGTCAAGGGTGTTTTATTATTATTAGGGGAAAAGTATTTATACCCCCTTGGGGAGCGTCTTCCTGAGCTGTTGGCAATATCTTATAGGAAATTCCGACACACTCTTATTTTGGGTAATTAGTGATCTAGGTTTGGCTATTTTAAACATGCCAACCAATGAGATTTGATTGCTTCACCCAGCACAGGTGATCCTTGCTGACGTGGGGGTTTGGTACATTTTGGTACCATTCATCCTGCTTAATTGTGTGTCTCCACTTGACTGCTTAGAAATACAGTCTGTTGAGCAACTTGGGTTATTGCTGGTATGTTCAAAGCTACAGATAGATGTTATCCTTGCCAATGTACTCTACCTAATCCTATGCAAGAGCACTACAGACTACAATAGAATAGAACTTTGAAGATAATTACATTTATTGAAACTGGAGTACAATCTAGCCAGCAGCTGCAATCTATCCAGGTGTAACTAAGAACTTGTTGTTAATCTTTCAGGAATCTGTAACAATATATACTGCAACAACCCTTGTTCCTGTCCTTTCAGTCAGTTCTCAGTGGCTACCTTTGCAATAGGTTCATCTTTGCTGGCTGCGCCTATCCTGATTAGCTGTCCTTGACACGTGTGCTGCTACTGGCCTTAGCAGGCGTACATGGCACTTCAGCTACAGCCTACGCTCTTCTTAAGCTAGCCTACTGTCATTTATTGATTGGCTGTATCTTACACACCTATTATTGCGCTGTGAAACTTTGCTGTATTTAGTTGATGCTTAGAAATTGTCCCTGTTCAGCCCTCCTACATTGGAAGGTAGAATTCCAGTATTCCATCTGTAGGGCTTAATCAGTGATCCTTTTCTGGCTGGCAAGCCTTCTTCTTATTAATGCAATGGGTCAAATTAGGGATTATATGCCATATAATAGCAGACTTGATCCAGTATCAACCTGTGGATTGTCTGCCGTGTAATGCTGACCCAAACCAATAAGAAACTCAATTATACACTGTGTAATAATGACCCAAACCAATAAGAAACTCAATTATACAGTGTGTAATACTGACCCAAACTCAGTATTTCTTTGACATATGCACATCACTTGTTTGATACATTCACAAACATCATCAGGATGAGTGGGGCTGAGTTGATACAACGTCCAGAAGGATGATATGGGCAATATACAGTTGATGATTTAATGATTACACGCCGTGTAATCAATGATAACCACTATATTGGCTGACGTTTATATGGCATATAATAGCCATATCAATTATAACAAAATAATAATTATACAGCATATAATATAACACATTGGAATGATAATCAGTGATATTATGGTGTATAATGATAATGATCTGCGTGCAATGATTATCCTGATCATTTGTGGTCAATCAGCCTAATCTCACACAGTCAATTTAGGAAATCTGAGATTATGGGGAATCAAACCCAGCGCCTCAGCGCTTGATGTAAAAGTAAAGTGGTGCTTTGGTGCCAGCAATATTTGCTAGGCAGCACTTGCAATGATTTTCAGTTGGCGCAGCGGTGCTTGATGTAAAAGTAGTTTGGCGCCTGTCCCAGTTGTAAGGCGGCGCCACAGCACTTGTGTATCCTATAAAATAATGTGGCGGCAAATCATGTATCACTGAAGTGCCGCGGCGGCACTTAAAATTGGCTACTTTAGGGTCCAGGTCAGCAGGCTACTGCTGATCCAATTATGCATATGATTTATACTACCAATTTATGTTATTTGGTAGCTGCAATCAATATCTGCAAGCTCTGTCATAATTAGCATCATTGTATTTTATATTATTAATTTATGGGTTTGGTTGCAGCAACACTAATCTGTGAGCTCTGTCATAATTGGCATCATTGCTTGGTCAAAATTCCCAACAGTCAATTTCAACACTTTCCCCTCAATTACTTTATTATTATGTCTTCTTTGTTATCTTTCAAACAGGCAAAATTTGGAGTACTTTGCGTAGAAATAGCAGCTGTCATAGTAAGTTCCATAATGCCGGGGATTATTCAGCCGAGTAGGAAAGCTTGGAAAGCTGGGAAACCTTTAATAAAACTGACTGATTTAACAGACTTGAATCAAACAGCTGATTGCAAAGGGTTACAGCTGCTCCAGTTTGCTGGTCAATTCCAATTCCCCCTGTAAGCTGATGTTGATAAATCAACATAAATTAAGGGTCACCAGATATGAACTTATTTATCAGCATGGTCATCAGAAATTGGTCACCCAAGGGTTCTTTGCAACCTGGACCAGATACTCACTTGAAAATGTGGAAGGAATAGAAGATCAGGATCTAGGTGGTATTGCTTAGTCAATTTTTGATATATATTGAATAATTTTCACTGTTTTAACTCTTAAGAGTTGAGTCCTCCCAAAATTTTACTCAATAAAAATCATATATCCCTTGGTCTAATTTACATTTTTAAAATGCATCCTGTAGTTGGATTGTTGCGCTACATTCCCTATAATCTGATTATAAGCCGGATCATTACTGGAAGATGGGGCGCTGCAGTTGGAAATTTGTTGTTGGCACCTCCCAATGTTAATTCCATGCCTGCCAATCTTGGAGTTGTCCCACCATCTTTGAAACTGAAAACAGTGTTGCATCTCAATGTCCTGAATTTCATTCTGAAGATACTCTGATGCTTTCACAGGCTATTTATCTTGGGCTACTTTGGTTAGGATTAATTGTTCTGCTTAATCCTAGTATCTCAATTGGAAATCTCACAAAACAATATCTGAAGCCACGTTGGTGGTTAATAATTAATTCTATGTGGACTTGGGTGGTAATGCCCCACCATTTAGAAACGGCTTCATACTATCCCGCAATTTCTGTCACAGAGGTTGCCTCCAAGATTCTCAATGAGGAGTTGCTTTATATCCTCCCAAGTAACTATGGATGGGAGTTCAGGTACCACAACCTCTTGGCAGGTAGGATGCAGGCAGGTAAGGATGTGTTCCTTCTTTAGGTTGTCAGTAGCCCTTTGCATGACAGTCTCATAGATTGTCAGAAAAGCAGCAATAGTGGAGTTCTTGGGTTCAAAGAACTGCTTGAATGCGGGTTTGTAGTTGGGACCAATAGAAACAGAAGTAGATTGACTATTTTTACCCTGATTAATAACATTGATATGAAATTTCTCTTTGAACTCATACTCAGCGGCAAGCTGTCTAGCCCATAGGAGACAAAGGCTTTCCTCCAAAGTGTCTAGAGTAGAGCTGTTTTGCCCTTCAATTTCCCTGGTAGTTGATGCTACAGTTCCCAGTTTATTAACTTGCATCTGCTGAACAGATAAGGTACCTGCAGTTCCATTGACTTGGGTGTCCATAGCTGTGTCCTCAGATGCCAAGGGAGTAAATCTGTTATCCATAGACTTGGTCAGGCAAGCCAGATTCCAAACCTTGTGTTCTAACACATCTTGCCTATCAGCAACATTGTTTGTCACGGCAGCTAGGTTATCTAGCGCAAGGGAACAGTTGATGTGTGATTGTCCCTCTAAGCCAGGGCAGCATCCATGATCCTAATGGGTGGGGACTTCAGTGGTCTCCACCTCTCCTTCACCATCAGATTCAGAGAAAGAATCTTCTTGGTCAAAGAGGCATTGACGCAGGTATGCAATCTCACCCTGCAATGTGGTAACTTAGTCATTTAGGATAGTAATGCAGAGGTTGAGAACAGGCTCCACTGGAGGAGGATTTGAATTAGAGGCCTGTTGTCAAGTGGTGGCCTTGAGTTTGACTATGGCCTCCTAGACCTTAGCCTCAAAAGCAGAGGGCTTTTCAGCGGAAGGCGCAGGTGTACCATCTCTACTGAGGCTACCTTGTTGTCAACATAAGTCTGAAATTAACGTAGGGTATTGCCCAAGGTAGCCTTGTCCAAGCTGTATTTTTGGTGTAGCTGATGACCCCAATTAGCCACATTTGTCTCAACCAACTCTAGTTGAGCGCTAATGTGCTCACAGAATTGATTGAGCTTGCCAACCAAGGCCTTGAAGTCCTGTCAATATTTTAGGAAGGTGGCTTTGATTTGTTCTCACAAAGCAGCATGATGGTCATCTAACTTGCACAGCTGATCTCTGATATATCCTAGGAGAGAGGAGAGAATTTGTGTTTAGCAATGAGATCAGGTACTTTTGCAAGGCCAGCAATTTATGTTGGTTATCATAAATGAAAGCAAAAAGACTGTACATCCATTCTTGGTAAGCCATGTTCTGGGAGTGGCTGTTGGTTACATAAGAGGCCACAGCAGTCAGGAGTTGGTTCTGGGACCCCAATGCTAATTGATGATGGACCAAGGCGGGCTGGATGAACTGATTTACCAGCATGCCAATGGTTTCCATCAATTTCATCAAAGCAGGGGAGGCGAAAATCCAACAGGAAGGAGTACAGGTCCTCAGAAGTGTAACCAGGACAAAGACCAGGAATGGTAAGCATGGCTACTGTATCAGTATGGAGGAGAGAGCGTGTGGTGGCGCAAGCTTTCTTGTAGTCAAGAGAGAAAGCTGGAAGAGGGGCCCAAAAAGGCCTGGGCAACAGCACCATTACCATAGGTGGATTAGGGGAGTTGGTAATGTCCTCTTCAAGAGGGGGACCAAAAAATTAGGAGGCTCAGGTACTTCAGTAACAAAGAGAGAAGGACCAGAGAATGTGCGGGGGAACAGAGTAACCAAGGGGCTGGCAGCCCCTGTAGTGAGCACCATTTTGTTGTGTTTGGCTCCTAGGGACAACATCTAAGAGGACATAGCAGGAAACCATTGTAGCAAAAGGGTTGAGGTTCAAATCTAGCCTTGAGTTAGCCTTCAGGGAAAAATTAATGGCACATACCTTAATTTCCTGGAATATGAGAAGAAGATTTCCTTTTGGAAAAAAGGAAAGGAAAAAGGTTGAAGAATAAAAAAGCCAACACAAATGTGGATAAAATTGTCTTTATTAGGAGAAACAATTCTACTTAAATAGTAGACAAGGGTTGATGATCACTCAATAGGTAGACAGAGTGGCAGAGGGGGTCACGTTGGGTTGAACTCATACCAGGATCAGTTGAAGACAGGTAAAATATTCCAGAATGGATGGAAATTGATTTCAACCCATTTATGGAAGGCAAAGAATTTCTGAAATAAAAAACAACCAAATATTTGCACTTATCACTATTTGAAGTCCATATCAAAATAGCATTAATGGTGCAATTTCCAACAGGACGGCCTCGCTAAAGGGGGACCAAAGGGAGGACATGGGGGACAGTTGAAGGAAATAGGCAGACTCATCACTACAGGCCAGTAATCAACCAAGGGGTTCAGGTGGTAACACTTTCCAGAACCTTGGTTGCCTGCTGAGCACCAGATACCTTGTCCTCCAACTGGAGAAAAGGAGGCTCAAATGTTTCCTTATCCAAAAGAGTGCACAGATCAAGACTAGAAGAGTATAGGTCCAGATCATCACAAGTCAGACTTTTAACAAGAATCTCTCCAGAAGAGAGGAGGTCATTTTATAGGTACAGGAGTCTGGAAGGGCTTTCCCCCACAAGGCAAGCAGACAAGGAAATCCAGCCCCAAAGGTCTAAGAAAGTATTCCAAATAAGTAACAGAACCAGAGCCAAAAAAAGACTACAAACTTCAGAACTGGAAGAATAATTTCTAAAATTTCCAGATAATTAGGAGTCTCTAGGTAAGGTTTTCAGTTTTAAAATTTATAAAATTAGGTTGTCTAGGTGAGCCACACAAAGAAACCAACTGTGAGGTTAGGCTGATTGACCACAAACAGTCAGGCTAATCATTGCACGCAGATCATTACAGTTACACGCCATATTATCACTGATTATCATTCCAATGTGTTATATTATACGCTGTATAATTATTAGTTTATTATAATTGATATGGCTATTATATGTCATATAAACGTCAGCCAATATAGTGGTTATCATTGATTACACGGCGTGTAATCATTAAATCATCAACTGTATATTGCCCATACCATCCTGCTGGACGTTGTATCAACTCAGCCCCACTAATCCTAATAGTGTTTATTAATGTATGAAACAAGTGATGTGCATGTTTTAAGGAAATACCAAGTTTGGGTCAGTATTACACACCATATAATTGAGTTTCTTATTGGTTTGGGTCAGCATTACACGGCAGACAATCCACAGGTTGATACTGGATCAAGCCTGCTATTATATGGCATATAATCCCTAATTTGACCCGTTGCATTAATAAGAAGAAGGCTCGCCAGCCAGAAAAGGATCACTGATTAAGCCCTACAGATGGAATACTAGAATTCTACCTTCCAATGTAGGAGGGCTGAACAGGGACAATTTCTAAGCATCAACTAAATATGGCAAAGTTTCACAGCGCAATAATAGGTGTGTAGGATACAGACAATCAATAAACAACAGTAGGCTATCTCAAGAAGAGTGTAGGCTGTAGCTGAAGTGCCATGTACGCCTGTAAAGGCCAGTAGCAACATTTGTGTCAAGGACAGCCAATCAGGATAGGCGCAGCCAGCAAAAATGGACCTATTGAAAAGGTAGCCACTGAGAACTGTCTTAAAGGACAAGAACAAGGGTTGTTGAAGTATATATTGATATAGAAACATGAAAGGATGAGAACAAGTTCATAGTTACATCTGGATAGATTGCAGCCGCTGGCTAGATTGTACTCCAGTATCAATAAACGTAATTATATTCAAAGTTCTATTCTATTGTAGTCTGTAGTGCTCTTGCATAGGATTAGGTAGAGTACATTAGCAAGGCTAATATCTATCTGTAGCTTTAAACATACCAGCAATAACACAAGTTGCTCAACATTGGTGCTCACTTGAAATTGAGCCTCTGCTAATGCCACAGGAAACTGCCCCCGCTTGCCAAGGATTGTCCTTGGCTCCGCCTCTGCCCAGCTTTGTTGACAAGCATGGGTACAAGATAGAATCATCAGACAGTGAGAGTGCTCCTGTCTTTTCCGTGAGCAACCCCATGGTTGTTCACCCTCCCGCAACTGTCCCTTTGGTTGTGGCCCTTTTTCCCTCTGTCCCTGAGGATCCTGCCTTGGTTGGTTCCTACAATCACACACAGATTGTAGAGCTGGCCAAGACTTTACTTTGTGGGCTCTGCCTCTGTCCCTTGATTGCCCTGACCAGAATCTAAGCATATTCTTCCACTACCGGGACCAGGAAACTCACTGGCAACTCTACTGGCTCTACTGTAACGCCTCATTTCAAGCTCTTCAGGAGCGCCTTGCTGGTGGAGACCACACCATGGAGTACCTTGCTGGTTTTGTCCAGCCCTTTGTGAAACAACTCCAGCTAGTTGCTGCCTGCCATAATCTTGAGCTTTTGTCCCTGTGTGACACCCTCCTCTCCTGTTGCCGCAACTGGGCTGAGCAATGGGCCACTGCCAACGCCTCCTTTTTGTAGATGTGTGCCGTGGTCCTGGCTAATCAGTCCATGGGGGGAATGCGCATGCACAAATTGATGAACTGATTGACATCTTAAACACAAAGTTCAGGGCCATGGTACATGAAGCAATGGACACCCGTGGAGCTTCTCTGGCATGGCTACAGGACGTGCACAAGTTCTGTGCTGAGTCAGACAAGTTCAGCGTGAGAATGGCAGATGACATAGCCACCATAGACCAGAACGTGATTGCCCTGGACAAAGAAGTAGAGCAGCTTGGCTCACGGCTTCACCAGTTCAAAAAATACATTCTGGACAACTTTCAGAGACTAGAAGCAAAAGTTGACAGCCAATTGAAGGTATCCTGCTCATCCACGCCAAAGCCACTACCTTGCCTGTACAGTGCAAAGATTTCAACACTAGAGACCAAAGTAGCAACCTTGGAGAGCGCAATCAATGGATATGAAGAGGAGTTTGCTAGAGCGCATGAGACCAAAATGGCTCTGCAAACGGAGCAGATGACCCTGAGAAGCACTGTGTCACATCTTTCTAAAACCACCATGAGCGTAGAGTCTGAGCTCCGCCAAAGAAGCCTGCAGATGGACAACAGCAATGTCCACGGCCGCCTGGCTATAATGGAAGCTCAGATCCAGCTACTAGAAACAAAAGGCTGCAAATGCATCTCAAGCAGCCGGCAAACATCATCCTCAATGCGCACAGACCACTATGAAGATGCCGCTGAAACCTCTGAGGAGGAAGGGGAACAACCAAAAGGGGGATTCCCAAGGTATTCACAACCCTTCCCTCCAGAGAGCCTTTCACGCCAAAGGCCACACCTAGGGCTAGGCGTAGCTATACAGCGGATAGGCAGTCAACCACCTCCCCCACCAGCCCACCAAGCCTACAGCTGTGAACAAACGGTTCAAACCTCTGAACCTCCCAAAATTTGATAAACAAGGGAACATAAATTCCTTCCTGAGACTATTTGAGATGGCAATGAGGGGCGCTAGCTGCCACCAAAAGGCAACCACACTCATCACCACACTAGACACAATAAGTGTCAACTTAGTGATGCCACACCTACCTGCAACTGACTGGACGTATCAAGAGGCTAGACAGGCCGTGCTGGAGGAGTTTGGTGGAGAGGATATCCTCTTTACCAGGAAGCCCAAGTTTGGCACCATAAAGTTTGGTCCAGGAAAAACTCTGCAGGAATTTACAGAACAATTTTACCATGATGCGCTGGTGCTCCTTGGCTCTGGTACAGTCTCCATCTTTGTTATCTGCGCTGCAATGAAGCAGGCCACTCACCCGTACAAAGAGCTCCACAGAGCAATGGCCCCTGCCTATGCCAAAGGCAAGGTCATGTTGGAAATTGTGGACTGCCTCTGTAGTCTTGCCAAAACGTTTGGTCCTCCTAACCAACCCAAGTCCAAGCAGCCTAAGCCAACCTACAAGAAACCACACTTCCAGAAAGAGGACCCCACAAAGTCCTCTGCACACCCTCCTGACGTGAAGGGTTCTTACTGCATTGCCTGTAACACAGCAGGACACTGGAAATCAAAGTGTCCAACCAACTCCAAGAAGGTGCATGTGGTACAATCCCATTCCGCTAGCACAACCAAGGGAAAAGCCAAGGCGGAGTAGAAGAGGGAAATTCTACCTCTGCCAAATCCCTCAACGTTCCCATTGAACCTGGCCCCAAAGACCACTGTCCCAATGAGCTACACAAAGACGCAATCTATATGGTTGTAGCCAACAACCTGTATGCAGTGACTACCTGATCCCAAAGCAAAGTCAAGCAAGAAGAGGCCGCCCTGACTGAAGTCTTGAAGCCATATGCAGCCCAGTTACAGGATGTCAGGGAAAATTGTTGCTCACCATGCTCCAACAACACCCCAAACTTAAAGTCAATCCAAGTAGCTTTACCCCGGAGGAACTTAAGTCTGCATACCCCAATGTCTGCAAAAGTTTGCTCTGCACCTTGGAGAGCAATGAGGAGAATGGTATACACAGATTAAAAAGCCTCAATGACTCTTATATTGATTGTACCTACATTGACATATCAGTTAACAAGCATTGCATTCAAGCCATAGTGGATAGTGGCTCTATTTAATATCATCTCAACTAAGATGGTGAAGAAATTGGGTATATCCCCAGATGTGGACTATAGATCACCCTTTGGTACAGCTGGCAAGGAACCCACATACTCTGTGGGAGCATACAGTGCACTACCTATGCAATTTGGCTCCATTGCAGTGTCTATCCCCACAGTTGTTTTGCCAAACAACACCTAAAATTTCCTCATAGGCACCTCCTTCCTGGTGAAATATGGTGTCATGACACATTGGGGTCTTGCCACCTTCAAAATTCTTGGACAAAACTTACCCTTGTTCTTCAGTAGGGAAGAACAAGACACTGCTCTCAAGCCCTGAAAGTTTGTCAATCTGGCTTACGCCAACAGAATTTTCCCGGTAGAATACAAACTTGCCAGAAAACACAGGCGTAAACCTACTAAACAGATTCTGGAACATAAGGGTATTCCGCTGAGGACCAGGTCCGCCTTTTCCCTGGAGCCTGGACACCAGAAAATTGCAGATACTGGGCTGTCTGTGGTTATCCCTGAAGGGCTATATGCGGAGGTCATCAAACCCTGGGGCCGTTCTTGCTTTGAGCTGTGCATTGCGCCAGGCATTGTTACCCCAGGCCAGCAGGAGATACACGCTCTCTTGGCCAACCTCACAAAGAAGACACTTTCTATCAAGAAAGACCAAGTGGTAGGCTTCTTACACTTCTACCCCACGGAGGAACTATCTGAGGTTAAGGGATTTGGTACATTTGAGGAAATGGGTATACCGGATGAACCAGGACCAGCAGTCTATCTGACTACCCCCTTAGCTGACCTTTCCTCCCTTGGTCCTGAGGAGCAAGCTCAGGCATCTTTGCTGTTCAAAAAGTACTGCTCAATCTTTGAAGAAAGCAATCATGATCTGGGTTGTGCTGAAGGAGTAACCCATCACATTGATACAGGAACCACTCCTCCAATCTGCATGCGCCCCATACAACAATTGAAAGCAAACAAAGAAGTTGTCTCAGAAGAAGTCAGCAAACTGCTGAAACAAGGCATGTTGGTTCCATCCAAAAGTCCGTGGGCATCACCTATCCTGATTGTCAAGAAGAAAGATGGCTCTAACTGAGTTGCCATTGACTATCAATGCCTTAACAAGGTCACCAAAAAGGACTCATACCCCTTAACTTGCATAGATGACGCACTAGACCGCCTTGGGGGTGCCAAGTACTTCTCCACCATGGACCTCATATTGGGCTACTGGTATATTGAACTACCCCCTGAAGAACAAGAAAAATGCGCCATCATAACCTCACAAGGACTATTCCAACCAACAAGGATGTTGCAAGGGCTGTGCAATGCTCCTGCAACCTTTCAGCATACAATGGACACCATCCTTGGCAACCTTAAATTCTCCTGTGTCCTAGTGTACTTGGATGACATCAATGTTTTCTCCAGGACCTTCACTGAGCATCTAGCTCACTTGGAAGAGGTTTTCAAGAGACTAGCAGCCGCCAATCTTAAGATAAAGCCGCACAAATGCCAGTACTTCAAGGACCAGTTGGAATACCTGGGCTTTGTTATAGATAGCCACAGCCTGCGTCCCCAACCTGCAAAAACCAAAGCCATATCTAAGATGAAGCAACCTGAGTCAAAACAAGACGTAAAAGTATTCTTGGGAATGGTTGGTTATTATTGACGTTTCATCCCCCGCTTTGCAGCCATTGGAGAACCTCTCTTCCACTTGCTGAAATTGGGAGTTGACTTTGTATGGAGTAAACAATGCCAAGGAGCCTTTGAAAAGTTATGCTTGGCCTTGTCAAGCAACCCTGTTCTGATGTACCCAGACTTTGATAGACCATTTGTGATCCATACAGACGCCTCACTTACTGCAGTTGGGGCTGTACTATCCCAATTCAACAACAAGGGACTCAAATACCCTGTAGCCTACGCCAGTAGGACAATAAACGTCCATGAACACAATTATACAGTGACAGAGTACAAATGCCTGGCAGTCATCTATGCATGCAAATAATTTTGGGTCTACATCCATGGTGTACAGTTCACAGTGGTCACAGACCACGCGTCTCTAGTTTGGCTCCAGAGCCGCAAGAAACCAGAAGGCCAACTTGCTCGATGGGAGTTGAAACTACAGGCCTTGGATTACAAGATCCTTCATTGCCCTGGCAGCAAGCACCAGAACGCAGACTGCCTATCCCGTTTACCCACTGTGGCCCTGGTGAGCCCACTAGCAAATCAGTTGTACCAGAAAATGATGCCTGGGAAGTTTAGCAACAAGCCCAATAAAGTAAAGCATATCCTATAGGACCTTCAAAAGGATACAGCACTACGCAATAGTGTGCTGTACAAGCTAGTGTATGGTAAGGAACACATATTCCCTCCTCCCTCTGAAAGGACTAGCTTGTTACGGCCGCTCATAAGACAACAGGTCATGGTGCCTTTTGGAAGACCAAAGAAATCCTGTCTCATACCTACTTCTGATAAGCGATGAATTTCAACATCCAAGAGACAATTGACTGCTGTATCAAGTGCCAAGGGAACAAGCCACTACAGAAAAGCACAACTTACCGGATGGTACAACCTCATTTTGCCTGGCATACTGTATCAATGGACGTAGTGGGACCACTCCCACGTAGCAGGCCTGGCTTTTTTTATGTGATAGTGGCTATAGATCATCTCACTAAGTGGGTGGAAGCCTGGACTCTAAGGAAGGTAGATGCTCATTCTACTGCACAATTTGTCTTGGATGCCATTGTACTCCACCACGGCTGCCCACAGTTCCTACTCTCAGACAATGGGACTAACTTTACAGCCTCTGTAATATCAAGAGTGAACAACCTCATGGGAGTTCAAGGGGTACTCTCCACTCCATACCTCCCGGAAACTAACAGGATGGTAGAACAAGTCAATGTTACCCCAACCCAGATCCTCAGTAAATTAGCTTCATTGTGTACATCTTCCTGGGAAACGTACTTGGGAGCAGCAGTGTTTGCGTACAACATCTCGCTTCACTCTACCACAGGAGTGTCTCCATTTCAACTGATGTATGGCTGCCACCCTGTCATTCCGCCCATTCTATACTTGGCCACTGGTGACCCTGGGCAAATTTCTTACAATTGGTACCTAGAACAACTAGCCAACACCCTCATCAAATTGCAGGTATCTGCTTTTAGCAACACAGCTATCAAGGCCCAAGCCAGATTTGAGAGGGACTCCACTAATAGAGCCCCATTGCCTTCTTTTGAGGTAGGAGAGGGGGTTGCATTCTGCGACACTTGAGGGGAGGGTAGATTCCACAAACTAGACAAACTATGGGTAGGTCCCTTTGAGATCATAGAGATGACCTCACCTGACGCCTACACCATCAAAGATAAGGATAGTGGACACATATTCAACTGCGTATATGCAAAGTTTCTTTGTCCATTCTGCACCCCAAAGAAAGGGCCTAATTAAACATTATCTGAACTTGTCATAAAAGAAAATAAGATAAGTAATACAAGCACATAATATAATCCATAACAAGAAAAATATAAAGAGATATAAATAAGTAAAAAGATATAAAAGACAAAAAATATAAAAAGATATATAATATGAAAAATATATAGAGTGTATTAATCAAAAGAGGACTTAGTCCTATGAATCTTTATTGGTGAGTGCCCTCCTCAGGCTCCTCAGGGACATTGTGGGTGGTAGCCTCCACATAGTCACCAAAAGTGTGGGTGCCATCACCTTATATAAGACAAAAACATTTTGGAGCCACATATGCCGCGCCTCGGGAAAGAGCCGCTCCCAGTGCATAATGGGCACTTACAGGGCCAGCTCCCCATCTGCTAGGCAACCAAGGTCACACTTAATGGGGAAGCACGCCCCCAACACCAGGCACTCCACTATAAACCCCTTGGAGGGGTAACTGGCCAGAAGACCCCGTTGGCGGCGCATCACTTCACATCAGTAAAACTCCAAGATGGCCTGCATCTGGGCCAAGGAACCACAAGGAAGCAAAGACTTTTGAACCAGAAAAAGCTTTTCTAACAAAGCCATGTAAGGAAGATACTGGGCAGGATCCCCAGTCTCCAGCTTTTCCAAGGTTAAGTTTATGGCTGCCGCCAGCCAATTGTGCTGATTATCCATACGCCAAAGACCCCACTGATGAGTAGAGTTGGGACTGGGCCCCCAAGCACAGGACCAGACCCGCACCACCGCACAGTTGAAGTCAATCACCTGCGCGTACTTGGCATACAATGCCACATTGGAGCAAGGCAGCTCTACTAAGACCCCCTCCAGAGGCCAGGCCGGCTTGCAAAGAGCCACAGAACAAACAGCAGGAGGGTGATACTGTTCAGAGTGACAAAGACAGGAGTGGACATCTGCCCCCTGGCCACAAGACAGAAGAACAAAGAGGAACTCACTTAGAAGCTCATAGCCTTGAAACAGGCCATTCACCTCAAAGTCTGTGTGATCAGGATTGTAGGTGAGGACCACAGAACCCAGCAAGGCCGGGTCAGGAGTATAAGGCATGGCAGGTAGGAGGGGAACAACGGCCCTGGCCCGCCAGATCTCTGGGTCCACAGAGGCAGCCTGATTGGCACCCCCAGCCGCCAAAGGAGGACAACTCTTGGTTGACTTCTTGCTCTAGGATTGGACTGGGGGGAGGTGCTGGAAAGTATTGGTCTGTACGGCTGTAAATTCACTGCCAACCCTGGCATTAGATTGTAAAATCTTCCCCTGCCGCACCAAGAAAGGCCCAAAAATGCTAGCTAAACCCCTTCATTCCTCAGAGAATTTAGCACACACAGTTGATGAGAGGTTTGTGCTAGCCTACCCCACGGATCCCTTGCCCTTGGTTGCTCCCTCCTGGGAAGAAACGTTGATCAATTTAGACTACTTACTAGCCTGGTGTTGCCCATTTTTAAAAACTATCATAGCTAGCCAATCAAAGGCCGCCACATTGACGCTTGATAACTCAGTTGAACCCCAAATGCCTGGTGCCTCTTCTAGCCAATCAGATCAGACCGCAGAAATTAGAATGAAACTCTCCAGTCTCTCTGAGCCTATCCAGCAAAGTTTTTCTCCTAGCCAATTGGATCCAGGGGCAACTGTCATGTGATCACTTCCTTGCAATCCATTCCTTTTAACACAGCAATGGGACTTTCAGTCTCTGCTTGTCTATTTTCCAATAATATTAAAAGTCCTGGAGCTATTGCACTTTAATTTTAGTTTATTGTAGTTGGAAACCTGGTTTGGAGTTTCTACACCCTAAAGATTAAAGTGTTAGTTGCTGTCCTAAAGCTTACCTTGTGTCAACCGGTTTTGAACCCAGCTTCTTCTCTGGGACCTTATACTAGAGCTTTTACAATTAGTTGTTGTCTTCTCTGCTTTTGATTTCAAAAACAGAGTTTGAACTTGAAATTTTTAATCAATTTTCATTATAAACTCTATTGTTATTTTGAATTTTCATTTAAAACTATTATTTTTGAACCCGCTTTTGCTTGCTGTAAATACCAAGGTGTTCAAGATCATTGTAAAGCTGCCCAGACCTGCTCTGTTGCTCCTTTTGCCTTCTTGTTTAAGGTTACCCTGCCTAGGCATTTTTTAGTGTTATTTTTCTTTAAAATCCTATCAAACTACCCCAAATTTTGTGGAGATTCATCCTATGATACTCCCATCTATCAATTTTTTTTGTGTTTTTCCTGGCTTTTTTTCTGCTGCTTCTGTGGTCTACCTCCCCAGATTTGTGGGGGAAAATTTCCTTGTCTGCCCGGCTTGTGGGTAAAGACCCTTCTATTCTCTGGGACCTCCCCAATGGTCTTCTCTTTTCTGGAGAGGCTGTGGTCAAGAGTCTGACGTGCAATGACTTGGATTTGGACACCGTGGATCACACCTTGCCTGCCTCTAAAGAGGATGTGTCTTCCATGCCTCCCCTCCCCAGCGCGGCTAAGAGCAATCCAGTACCACTTGTGTCCCCTATGGTGCCCTCTCCTGCTCCCACCTGCACTCCTTGGTTGCTCACCGGCCTGATGTTGATGGGCTTGAACGCCTATTTCCCTCAGTTGTCCCCTGTGTCCTCCTTGTGGTCCCCCCTTTGAGCGGCCGTCCCAGTCCTCCACTGGGCGGCATTCTGGTGGTTTTTTTTGCCAGGATGGGAGCCAAACTTAGTTAGGTTAGCCCCCCTCTCTCACAACGGCGGTGGCCAAGGACAACTCCAAGCAAGTATCATCCCCGTAAACACATAAGGAACACCAACCGTAGAATTAGAGACACTGTGCCTCCTTACTCTGACAATGGAACTCTTTTCAGCGCTCCTCTGTCATGGTGGCCAGGAACTCCTGGTACTCTTCTTTAGTACTGAGGTGGGAGGAGGTTGTTGAAAAAGCCATTATGCCTGACTCTCTTCTTACCATCCCTATTTATGGTCAAGAGGGGGGAAATGTGAGGTTAGGCTGATTGACCACAAACAGTCAGGCTAATAATTGCACGCAGATCATTACAGTTACACGCCATAGAACCACTAGACTGATACTCTATTAAGTTTAGTAATTATACACTGTATAATCACTAATGTATTATGAATGATATGGCAGTTATACGCCGTATAATCAAAAATATGTTATTTTGGATACAGCAGTTATACACTGTATAATTGATAGTCTATTAAGATAGATGAAACAATTTTATGCCATATTATCTATGATTATCGTTCTGATGTGTCATTACACGCCATATAATTACTAGTTGATATGGCTATTATACACCATATAAACGTTAGCCAATATAGTGATTATCATTGATTACACGGTGTGTAATCACTAAATCATCAACTGTATATCACCCATACCATCCTGCTGGACGTTTTATCAACTCAGCCTTAGCCAGCCTGATGGGGTTTATGAGCATATCAAACAAGTGATGCGCAAAGGTCATTGAAATACCAAGTTTGGGTCAGCATTACACAGCGTATAATTGAGATTCCTATTGGTTTGGGTCAGCATTACACGGCAGATAATCCACGGGTCAATACTGGATTGAGTCTGCTATTATACAGAGTATAATCTCCAATTCAACCTGTTGCATTAATAAGCAGAAGGCTTGCCAGCCAGAAAAGGATCACTGATTTAGCCCTACAAACAGAATACTGGAATTCCATCTTCCAATGTGTCAGGGATTCCTTCCCTGACTCCTTTAATTATATGGATTACAGCAACAACATAGCACATACACCACAACACAGACACCAAGTTTCAAAAACTAGTTTTTGTAAAATTAGGGATTGTAACGGGATTCAAACTCAAAACCTTCAAAAAACATCAACTGTTAGTTTAAAATTAGCTAAATAACTTACTTTAGCTATTTATATGTCATGAATAACGGCATTCACCATGTTTCAATTTTGCCTTTGGTGGGCCATTTTGAAGACAAATCTCTTTCTTTTGCTTTCAACTCTTGAAATGAACTGGTTTATACATCAGGAAATATGCTTGTTTGGTTTCCTGACTCTGCGCAACTCACTTGCCCCACTCATGCTTGTGGCGAGTGATCCTACCATCCTGGTAGTGTTTTGTGGTATTCTCAACCACTATATATTCCATTTCCTTATTCACCAATAAAATGAAGTTCTATTCACATTTTTGTCTTTGTGTCTTCTGTACTTCCGCGCCTCTCTCTAGCCACGCCTAGTAGAGATTATTCATCCAGGGCTGCAAGGTAAACACAATTGCCTTCCCTGTCATCTAACCAAGACTTAGTACAAATCCAATCCTAAGGTTAGGATTTCCTATTATATGTCTGTGCCGCGCCTCAGAGCACAACAAAAATGATGCTCACTACAGGGGCTGTAAGCTCCTTGGTTATCCCTTTTGCATCTACATTTTCAGGTCCCTTTCCTCTGCCTATTCAGGAGTCAACCTTGACTGAAATTACCAGCCCTCCTATTGAGGAAGACATCTCCAACCCACCTCTTGTCCCTACTGTATTGAACCTTGGGAATGGTCCCTGCTTAGTTGCTTACCCTATGGGTACCCCTGACTTGGAACAAGTCATGGCGGTAGCCCTTGGGATAGCTTGGGACAGGGCCATCCCTTGCCTTCAGCTACAGTTTAGCCGTGCCAAATACTATGAGTTAATTGTGGCCCCTCAGTTTCCACAACATCTCCTCTCAGCAGCTGGCTCTGCTGATCACCTGCTGTCATCCTTTGTACAGCCTGCCTTGGCCCACCACCAGATGGTGTTGGGACTCCACGTTCAAGAGATCTCGTCTCTACAAGCAGCTGTTACCTATCATTGGGACTAGTTTGCCGCCTACCAACAATGGATTCATTCCCTGTTCTCCCTGATGTCTGACAATCAGCGTGATTTGGTCACCTCTCAAACACGTTTAGTCAATTTCATCAAGCAAATGCGCCAGTCCATCCCTGAGTACGTTAGGGAGCGGCTACATGAGTTTCATCAGTTAGAACAACCCTGGCAAACTCAAGTAGACTCCACCCTAAACGCTTACCTCACCAACTTTGAACGCCTAGTGCAACAGCTCAATGCATTCAGTGCCTATTCCTTTGAGCAATTGCAACAGGTAGCTGACCTTGCTGCCCAAGGTTTAAATGAACTCAGTGCGTAATTTGATCAAGAGAGAGCTACCACTGCTGCTATTGCCAATCTTCAGAGTCAGGTGAATGAGCTGTCTACTCCCAAACCTGATGCCCCGCCTTCTCCTCCTGCTGATGATCTGGTGGACAGAGAGCAGAGGATCTGGGAGGCCATCCAAGAATTACGCGCTCCCACTTGTAGCCAAGGACGTCCTACTAAAACGCCTCAATCTGACCCCCAGGTTCTTGCAGTGACAGCTCAGGTTGCTGAACTACAGCAGGAAGTTGCTGCTTTACGTGAGGTAGTGACAGCCGCTGCTAGCCCACTTGGGGTTAACAAAGAAGATGAATGTTGTCCTAGTTTGGCAGGGGCTCCTCAAATCCACTGCACTAGGGAGTTGATTGCCCTAGCTAATGAGGTGGACCATTTGAAACGAGATCAGACTGAGTTGGACAGAGACTTACAGGAGATGAGTGAGCTGATAGATTCGGTAAACAACAGATTTGCCCCCTGCCTGCCAGTGGGGCCATCCCTTACTTTGCGTCTGGCTGAGCTCTCCACTGTTGTCACTACCCAGGGACAACAACTAGATGTTACTGAACAACAGACCACTCTAGCCAACACTACGGGTGCCAGAACTACCAAGACTCTGACAACCCTTGAAGAAAGTGTTTGACAACTATGGGCTAGACAACCCCCCTCCAAATCTGAAGCTGAGTTCTCCCCGCGCATAAATGTACTCAATAGCAGCAATGGTGGTCCAGCTCCCAAGGCACACTTCAAGCCTACTTTTAAGCAAGTGTTTGATCCTAAAACCTCAACTATTGCAGCCTTCTTAACTATTTATGAGACTGCCATGAGACAAGCATCAGATGAGGTTAAAAAGGAACACATTCTAACCTGTCTACACCCAACCTGTCAAGAAGTAGTTGTGCCAGAGCTGCCCATCATTGAGACCTGGGAAGACATGAAACAGCTCCTGATTGACAAGTTTGGTGGTGATCTTAGCCTGGAGGTGAAAAAGGATGCCTTCATGAACATATCATTCAAGCCCAAAGAGATGTTAGCTGAATTTGCAGACAGATTTTACATGGAGGGACAACAATTAATAACAAGCAGACAATTGACGGCGCATGAAGCGTATATGGCCTGCACCCAAGCCCTCAAGGTGAATCAACTCCTGTGCCTTCATTTCAAGGCCCACAAGGCTATGCTGTCCTCCATAAAAAGTATAAAGACACTGCTACAAGATATACATCTTACCCATTCTGGGGCAGTTGTTTGGGAGATTTGTACTGCTTCCAACTCTGGCTCCTCTTCTTGCGGTCCTTGTATCCTCACCATAAACTCGCAAAATCCTCCTCAATGTCAGGGTTGCCACAACTGCGGTTGGATAGGTCACCACTCTTGCGTCTGCACCAATCTGCAGGTTGAAGGAGCTGATCCCAAGGATCAGTTGGGAAAAGAACAGTCAACCTAGAGGCGGAGACGCTCTCTGTTGACAATTCTTCCCAGTCTCCTTCTACACCTCCGCCTGCTACTGACTCTGAGCCTGCTGATGATGAAGCTCCTCCTATCCTCCTTCTGTTCTATGACATTTCTGATGATTCTGACGTGGATGAATCTGATGTTGAAGACCATGATGCATACAGGTATTCTGTTCTTGCCGTCCCTGAGACTATTGCAGTTCCCTACAAGCTACAATCTGGGAAGACTACAACTACCTCCAAGTCCTCATCTGAGGCCAAAGCGGTTGTCTCTTGTCCTTATCTTACTCAGGCAAAACGGTCCCCTGTATTAGTGGAATCATCAGAGGAAGCCTCTGAAGTTGCAGACGCCGTTTTCAAGAATGTATCTGTCTCACTCCCTTTCCAAACTGTATATAAGGAGTTTCTGGGACTACAATGCATGATTGAGAAATGGGACAAGGAACTAGCTGAGGCGCAGGATATCTTGGCTGTTCTGCCACCCTTTGGATGCACCACCACCCAAGTAGAGATATCTATCCAAAAAGTAAAGATCAAAGCTGTCCTGGACACTGGTTCTCCTGTCAACGTTGTTTCTTCTAAACTGATGAAGAAACTTAAGCTGGCCCCCGGTCTCAACTACCATCAATCCTATGGCACCGCTGGTCTCTCCATGACTTGCGCCATTGGCGCGTACTCTGCCTTACCAATGCAATTAGGTAAACTCCTGTTGGCTGCGCCGGCTGTTGTTCTAGAAAATGAGAGCTACGGCCTTTTGGTTGATACCCAGTTCCTTCAGGAGTATAATGGGATCATCAACCTAAAGGATGGTTATCTTTCTATCCTAGGGTACAAAGTCCCTCTGATCTTTGAGGAGCCAATCAAAGTTCCTGGTAAACGTTTAAAGACATGTACTCTGGAGTACCCCACTGGGGGTTTCACCCTAAAATACCAAACCCATTCCACCAACATGAAGTGTCCTCCCATGGCTTACCCTGCATCTGAAGGGATCCCTCTCATGGCCACGTCTGCTATCACCATCCCTCCAGGCTCTCAGGATATCATAGACTCCCAGATATCATATAAACTACCTGAACGGACTTTCTTAGAGCTGCACTCCCCTCCTTTACTGGGGCGTAACAAGCCTTACCTTTGTCCTGGAATTCTGGACGTTTCCCACAGGGATCCCATTCAATTACTAGTTGCCAACCTTACTGCGCTTCCTATGACTGTATCCAGAGGACAGGTTGTTGGTTACGGAAAGTTGTTAAATGCTCCTGACATCTTGTCTCTTCACCCTTTTGGAACGTTTCAAGAATTTAACCTACCCAAAGACAAGCCTCAAGTCCTATCTCTGTTCACTGCCCAAGACTTCCCTCAGTTGTCCCTGGTTCAACAGAAAGAAGTGCTTGATTTACTAGACCAATTCTCAGACATCTTTGCTAAAGATAGCACTGATTATGGGCTGGCCAAAGGTGTGATTCATCAGATTGACACAGGAGATGCTCCCCCTTTTGTACCAAGCCATACCGCCGCAGCCAAGTAGAAGATGTGCAGGTTTCTAAGGAACTCAAACAACTGCTGGATGCTGGACTGCTAGCTCCCTCTCAAAGCCCCTGGGCTTCTCCTCTGCTCATCTTAAAGAAAAAGGATGAGGCCACCAGATTGTGATGGACTATCAGAGGTTGAATTCTCTAACCAAGAAAGATTCTTATCCCTTACTGTGTATTGATGACGCTCTTTGACATCTTGGAGGTTCTAAGTTTTTCTCTGCCATGGATTTGGCATCTGGTTACTGGCAAGTTGACCTCTCTCCTGAAGACCGTCAGAAGGCTGCACTCATCACATCAGAAGGATTGTTTGAACCTACCTGCATGCCGCAAGGGCTCTGTAATGCCCTGGCGACTTTCCAGAGGGCCATGGACTTCATCCTGCGTGACTTGAAGTTGTTGTGTGTCTTAGTCTATCTAGATGATATAATAGTCTTCAGCGCCTCTTTCACTGATCATCTAGCCCATCTTAAAGAAGTGTTCATAAAGATCCAAGAAGCTGGCCTCAAGCTAAAGCCCTCTAAGTGTGCTTTCTTCAAAGAACGCCTTAAATTCCTGGGCCATGAAGTAACCCAAACGGGGATTTGTCCAATGACCAAGAAGGTTGAAGCCATTGACAAAATGCTTCCGCCCATCAACCTCCAAGAAGTACAAGTCTTTCTGGGCATGATGGGTTATTATAGACAATTCATCCCTGATTTTGCTGATACTAGTGAACCCCTGGTCCAACTGTTGTGTAATGTTCCCTTTTAATGGACCACCAGCCAACAGCAAGCCTTTGAGACTCTAAAGCAGAAACTCAAAGAAGCACCCATTTTAGTGTACCCCAATTACAATAAGGAATTCATCTTGTACACTGATGCTAGTGACCTTGCTATTGGGGCTATCTTGGCTCAGCTCAACAATGAAGGTGTGGACCACCCTGTAGCCTATACTTCCTGTGTGCTGAATAAGCATGAAAAGAATTATAGTGTTACAGAGAAGGAGTGTCTTGCTGTGCTGCATGCAGTCAAACAATTCCGCCACTATGTGTATGGTACCCATTTCACTGTTGTCACTGACCACGCTTTGCTCAAATGGTTACAACAACTTAAGGAGCCTGAAGGATGCTTAGCCAGATGGGCCCTCCGCCTGAAAGGTTATGACTTCACTGTTCTCCATTGCCCCAGGATTCAACATCAGAACACTGATGGGTTGTCCCAAATGCCCATCCTTGCCCTACATCCTGCTGAGGCAGACCAACTGTACAAGCTAATTGGCTACCCTTCTTCCTGGGAAAGTGAGACAGAAGAGGTTTGACTTGCCTTATCCAAATTTTCTGAAGATACCCTCATATGTGACAACCAACTCTTCAAGAAGGTGTGGGGTCAATACCTGCCATACGTGCACCCCAGTCTTTGCCTCTCCTTGGTGTCACTAGCCCATAAAGAGACTGGCCATGGAGGCATTGCCAAGACCTTTGACTGGCTTCAGAAGAATTACTTCTGGGAGAATCTTTGCCTGTTGATCCCAGATGTCATAGCTAGTTGCCATGACTGCCAACTTCAGAGGCCCCGAGCTGCTTCTCACGAGTTCAAATTGGTTCCCCCTCAACATGCCTTTCACACTGTCAGCATTGATGCTGTAGGCCCTCTCCCCTGCTCCCGTTCTGGATGCTGCTTTATCCTGATTGCTGTTGACCACTTCAGCAAGTGAATAGAAGCTCGCCCTACTAAAGACATCACTGCTAAGACTACTGCTGCCTTCCTGCTGCAGGATGTTTTCTACTGCCATGGCTGTCCTCAAGTGCTGTTGTCAGACAATGGAACCAACTTCAATGCCAAACTTGTAACCTCTGTTGTTGAAGCTCTAGGAGCTCACCAGTCCTTCTCTGCCCCCTATAATCCTTCCACTAATGGGGCAGTTGAGCGTGCCAACTCAACACTGGTTTCTATCATGAGGAAACTCATCTACTCTGATGCTGCCAATTGGGATCTATACTTACCTTATGCACTATTTGCCTATTGTCTGAGCAAGCATCAGGTCACAGGGTACTCCCCCCTTTGCCATGTTGTATGGGCGTGAAGCCATCACTCTGTTGCTCTTGGGGGTTTCCCTACTCTCCTCTGATAAGGCCCTGAACCCTGACAACCACATCAAAGACTTAGTCAACCGCATCATTGATATACAGGCCACTGCCTACACTTCTGCTTATAAGACTAAGATGCTTGAAATCTCTCCTGACAATGCTGGGCGCTCCCCCTTGCCTGAGTTTGATGTTGATGACCATGTCCTGTACTACCAACACCGTGTGGGTGGGCGCACGCACAAGCTGGACTCACTGTGGATTGGCCCTTTAGAGGTGACTTTCAAACGAGGATCTGAGTACACTGTAAAGCTCCTCTCCAGTGGCTGCCCTTTTGCTCACGTACACGCCAAGTTCCTCCGCAAGTATCACCCCCCTAAGTCCAATCTAGAGGGGGGCAATGTCATGAATAACGGCATTCACCATGTTTCAATTTTGCCTTTGGTGGGCCATTTTGAAGACAAATCTCTTTCTTTTGCTTTCAACTCTTGAAATGAACTGGTTTATACATCAGGAAATATGCTTGTTTGGTTTCCTGACTCTGCGCAACTCACTTGCCCCACTCATGCTTGTGGTGAGTGATCCTACCATCCTGGTAGTGTTTTGTGGTATTCTCAACCACTATATATTTCATTTCCTTATTCACCAATAAAATGAAGTTCTATTCACATTTTTGTCTTTGTGTCTTCTGTACTTCCGCGCCTCTCTCTAGCCACGCCTAGTAGAGATTATTCATCCAGGGCCGCAAGGTAAACGCAATTGCCTTCCCTGTCATCTAACCGAGACTTAGTATGAATCCAATCCTAAGGTTAGGATTTCCCGTTGTGTGTCTGTGCCGCGCCTCAGAGCACAACATTATGAACCTTACATTGAATCAATTTTTGCTTTCAAACCTCAAATCAGTTTTGAAAAGGTTAGTACATCCAGCAATAACGTCACTTACCGCTCAGCAGTTGATTGGCTGTGTTTGCTCATCCTGGCGCCCTTGGATCTATCAGATGAAGATGAAACCAAGGCTCCATTCCCCACTTTACTTGAGGTTCCTTATGTAAACTGCTTTAATTTCCAAGATCTTGCAGTTTATCTCTACTCTGCCTATGTTAGAAATATTATTATACTACATATACAGTCAAGAATTCATGCCCAGCTGATCTAGGTATTAGTTTCAGCCATCATATCTATGCAAATTATTGAAAAATCCCTCTCATCTCTCCCAATATCCTCTTAACTCACCCAGTCTCTACTTTTAGACTATTTAAGTGTAACAACTTTACCAAACTTAGTTGTTCCAACAATAAAGATTATCCTATTCCTGATACTTCTTCCTTTTCTGATAAAACTCCATTTTTGAAGCCATGAAAGGAATTCTATTCCTATCCTGGTTTCTAGTTTACTTCTTGCCAGTGTTTTTGGCCTTGGAAAACCCAACTCCTACAACTGACTGATACAACTCCTCTCCTGACAACGCCCACCAAAAGGAATCCCTTGCCAATGGATGGTTCAAATACCCTTCTGGACATTGGGGACGCAAGTTACAATATGGTTGTTTGTTTACTTCACTTCCTGCTGAACCTACCCTTGTTAGACCTTACGCTTCCTTTTACCTCTTTGTGTATATGGTGGGTTACTATCTACTTGGTTGTTTCAGTTCTATGTTTGGAAGATTTTCCTACCTAGGGCATCTTGGACATCTTGCAATGGTCACGCTTCCTATTGGCTCGGTAATTGCAGGTTTGAATGTGGGCGCCTTGGCCCATCAGCTAGGGAGTCTATTCCCTTCCAAGTGGGTCCCTGACACAATGTGGGAGGGCTGAACAGGGACAATTTCTAAGCATCAACTAAATATGGCAAAGTTTCACAGCGCAATAATAGGTGTGTAGGATACAGCCAATCAATAAACAACAGTAGGCTAGCTCAAGAAGAGTGTAGGCTGTAGCTGAAGTGCCATGTACGCCTGTAAAGGCCAGTAGCAACACACATGTCAAGAACAGCCAATCAGGATAGGCGCAGCCAGCAAAAATGGACCTATTGAAAAGGTAGCCACTGAGAACTGTCTTAAAGGACAAGAACAAGGGTTGTTGTAATATATATTGATATATACGCCTGAAAGGACAATAACAAGTTCTTAGTTACACCTGGATAGATTGCAGCCGCTGGCTAGATTGTACTCCAGTTTCAATAAATGTAATTATCTTCAAAGTTCTATTCTAATGTAGCCTGTAGTGCTCTTGCATAGGATTAGGTAGAGTACATTGGCAAGGCTAATATCTATCTGTAGCTTTGAACATACCAGCAATATCACAATTTGCTCAAAACCAACAGAATTAAGCTAGAAGCATTAAGGAGGACTTGGAGACAGTTTTGGGTTACTTTAACACCTGTTAAAGTGAGAGCAAGTTTGAAAGCAAACAGAAATAAAGAAAATTCAAGATATCAGTAAGTTTTTATAAGAATTTCTAATTCAAAACCTAGGTTTGAACTAGCTTTTTGAAAGTGTAAGAGTGACAGTTATGAGCTATACACTGAAACTACTTCTAGGGACTTTGGGTAGTCCACCAGGAGGAATAAGGCCAACTGGAAGGTAAGGGATTTAGGTATTGTTACTAACACTTTTAAGAATTTCAAAGAACTCAAATTAGAGTCCAAAAAATACAATAAAGCTCCAAAATATTTAGTAAAATCCAAAGTTTAATGGAATAAGAGAATGAACAAGCAGGGGACTAAAAGTGTCAGGGATCCAGTCTTGGGCAGCCGGCCCGTTGTTTTCAGGGGTAACTTGGGCCGGGTTTCTGGCAGGCAATGCCCACCACAAGAGGGGAGCTAACTTTAAGAGGTATGAGGCCAAATTCCCCACCCAAGACCACAGGCTGGCGGCCAGGATTATAGTGTCAATTGCCCCTGTGAGGGTGATGTACACAATCCCAAACAGCTTGCCAGTATGGTCGGCTGGGAGGTCAGGTGCAGAAGCAGGCATGGGTTTTGGTGTCATGGGCGGCTCTATGGGCAGGTCGTAAGCAGGGAGGCAATTGAATTTCCCTCTGAACAACTTGGGTGTTGAGAATATCCACAGGCCTTGTTGGTTGTATCTAATAGTGGATTGTATGTAGGCCAGGGGATCTAGTTTGAGTATCTTTTCTGGGGTGTATTCCTTGTATTCAGACTTCAGAGAGTAGTTGGTAAAGTTGACGGGTCTGAAGGGTACAACAGGAGGGCAGGAACCAGTGGGCAGTGGGGCAGGCAGGCCAGAAGATCTCAAACTGAATTGGTAGATGGCAAATACAAAATAAGGTAATAGCTGTATGAACCAAATTAACAAAACCTTTATTCAAAAATGGCAATAAGTTTGGAGCACGGGGTCCTTGGGTCTATATAGTACCCCCCTCCAAACTTAACATTTTCCATGGGGGGTTCATCAAGGCATTGGGAAGGCCAGGGCTGGGGGAACTGGATGCTTGGGTCAAAAGGCGGCAAAATGGCACTTGGCCCGGGAGTTCTTTCATTGGTCCAGAATCTCAAATTGGCTGCTTGATTGTCTCACTCTAGTGTCAAGGTCATGGGACCGGGTTGCAGGCCCATGCCTCTTTCTTGGTTTTGCTCTTGATTGGTTGTTGGCATAGACTTCAAGTTCATGAGGATAATAGTTGCCAAATCAGTACCTCCATTAGGCGCAGTGATTAATCCTCCATTTGGTGTGATGATTCCTTTGGTTTGGCTCTTTCTGTCAGGAAACACCCTGACACATCTTGTGTTACAGAAATGCCTTGGGAAAACTTTACTGTTCTCCATGATCCTAATGCTAGTTTGATGACTCTCCTAGCTGCTCTAGACAATGAGTTATGGCTTCTTAAAGTTTGGCCGCCAGCCAAACTTCCTAACCAGTGCAAAATGACAAAATTATGCAACCAAGGCACAAGAATTGATGTGAATCTTAATTCAGGCATAACTCAGCAACCACTGGACGGATTTGGACGTCCAAACACGCATTTTGAAGCCAAACACCAGGAGAGTCAATCTGTGCTAATTTTAGACAGAATACGGATGCAAAGCCCAATGTGCGGGATTTTTCAAAGAAACATGAGTCATGCTGTTCAGAAGATGCCCCAAAACCCCAGCCTGATGCCACCAGCAGAGTCCCTAAGACTGTCTAGCAGATTTAGGAAGATTCTAAAGAATCTAATGGAATGGTATATAAAGGTGTTGCTCACAATGATCCCCTTGTGATCATTCTAAGTTAGCTTTGAAATAAAGTTTTAATTTAGTTTGATTTAAATATTTAGTTCAGTCAGATGGAAACCAGTCAAGACCCTCTGGGCCCTGACACTTTTTACCGCATGGGAAAAATACTTGGTGTCAGCTTGCAGGGGCTTGATCTCAGGAAAATGCAGGCGGGCGGTCCTGCGGTCCACAGGCCCGGCAGCCCGGGGGGATCCAGGTTCCGGGTTCAATTCCCGCTCTTGGGCCTGGGGTTCCAGAGGAGGAGAATTGTCAATCCTGATAAAAAGTCCCCTTGCTTGACTTAAAGGAAATGGGTTAAAGTTTGGGTGATCACCTGATCACTTGGTTTGACCTGATTAGATGGGAGAGAAGTTTTGCTGGGCAAAGCCAATGGAACTGGAGGGATTTGAACCAATTTACAAACCACAATTTGATTGGCTGGTGTTGGCTTTGGGTCCAATTTTGTGATACCTTATTGGTGGAGTGCTGGTAGTCCACAGGGAAACTCTTCAATTTTGGGCAACTAATTATTAGGTGGGGCAGGTCCCTGTCCAGGCATAATTTGCAAGTGGTCAGTGCTTGGTTAGCCAGGATCAATGATTTCTCTAAAATTGGGTTGGTTCCTGGTTCAAGCCTAATAATCTGCAGGCTGGCAATTCCTGGTTTGGGTCCCATGACCCACAGGCTGGTGGTTCCTAGGAATTTGGGGGTTGAACCTGGGGGTAGGACACCATGCCTTCATTGGTCAGTGTTGATTCATTATTAGGATCAAGTTTTGAGACGGCACGGGCAGGACACCGTCCCTTTGATGGTCAGTAGGCAAATGTCACTTGTGACAACCACCCTTGGAAATCTGTCCTAAAGCCCCACTTGCTTGCGGCAATCATAGATCAAACCTGACAATTGATTGCAAGTGGGTGATGGCAAGGTAAATTGAGTCCAGGTGGGGCACAGATGAATCACACTCAATTTATCCTAAAATCATTAGTTGGTTTTCAAAACCTGACCTCCTTGGAGGTCAGGTAACAGCTTACAGGACCACCATTGGGGTATCTGTAAGTTGAGTAAATATCAAGTAAAAGGAGGCCACCTCATCAAGATATATCCAGGAGCTTTAAGTAACACCATTTCCAACAAACTATCTAAGTAGTTTGAATTTTCCTTTCAAATAAATATCTTGCCTCATGATTCACCTATTTCAATATATACCCATCTGATTTGTAATAACCAGATTATTAGACTCTGCATTCTCACCACTGTGATCTCCTGGAAATTTTTCACCTTCTGATAAAATGATCCCTGAAATTTGTGAAATTGAGCGTGAACCTATCTATGCAGCTGATTCCCTGACTTTGAGTCAAATTAAATTCTTCCTCTTGTACCTGTGCATTATAATCTGCTGTACCTTTCCATATTATCTCTTTAAGGGCTATCACTTCAGAGTAAATACACACTGTCTCCTTCTCATCAGTAATGACATCCTTATTTGGGATATATTCCCAGTTGATCAACTATGACGAGCTCTCATTCTGCTTCACCATGACACTATAGGCTTAAAAGGTGTAGTATCCAATAAATCTTCTATTTATATTTAAATTTTAAATTTTAAAAAAGCTGCTTGTGCTTTAAATTTGTTCAAGTGATAGAAAATTGCTTAGCTGACTATTATTTATTTGACAAGGTTATAAACTGTTGGTGTTTTAGCAGTTTGGAATGATCAATTAAGGCATTTCAAAAGGTAAGTGAAAAATAAGTTCACATATTTAAATCCAAAAATTAATTAGGCTGTGAATATTCCACATTTATACATGTAAAACGTAATTGGGTAAGCTTAAAAGATCAAGGATAATAAAGCAATGTATGTCAACTGCAGTGGCGCCGTAATTGTTTGAACAGGAAGAAAGGCAAGTCTAAGATAATTAAGTCATGATATTAAACGAATAATGAAAGTAGGGCTCTAAGATTTTAATCACATCGATTCAAAAAGTGGGTTTATTTAGCATTTATATACCGTGGTGAAAATGGAGAGCCTGGCCTTGCATCAAATCAAAAAGCTGGATAAAATTTCTTTTGTAATCACTCAGCACAGCCAAAAAATCTAACTTCTCAACCCTACGATTATCCTTTTAGATTGTCATTTGCTTTCTAAACAATTCTTTGGGTTCATTCTTTGTAGCTATGTTAACCACCAGATTAGGCATTAGCCTTCAAAGCTTAAGCAGGGCAATCTTCAACCCTAAAGTAGTTCCTTCTAGATCGTTTATTAGCGCTACTACTGGTGAATCTTTTAATTATCAACGTGAATCTAGCCCTTTTATTAAGACTCCATCTGAAGTGTGCACGCTTCCGTACTTTGTCCGCCGCACTAAATTCCTTTCTCTTCCAGTCTATACAGAGTATCGCAATGCTGGAACTAGGCTTTTAACTGTAATAAGGCGCATCCAAGGAGACCCTCAGCAACTTGTAGCTGATCTTCAAACAAGTTTTCCCGAGTGGAAAATCGGATTTAATAAGATTAATCAGCACGTAATTGTCAAAGGTCTTAAGCACCATGAAGTTCGTGACTGGTTGACTGAAAAGGGGTTTTAATCAGGAGCAAATAAACGTCATTGTCAGGTAAATGATAAGCCGCGAGTTTATTTTTCCCCAGCATTCTCAAATTTATGCAAATGCAAGTTAGGCTTAAAAGTAGCTTCTAATATATTAACCAAATAAGCTTAAGGTCTCAAGAATGCAGCTTAGCTACTAATATCTTGCTGTGCGCAATATTGAAATTGACTTTTTAACAGGGTTTCTTGTAAATTTTATAGTGCAAGCTTTAGCTTTTTACACCACCGTCTTCAAAAATCTTCCAATATCGTCAGAATTTGCATGATCTTTACCTAATATTTTTGACATCATCAGCACTATCTATGTAAGCATTATATTGTGTATCTTCATAAACTGTGAAATATCGGTTAATCTGTTTTAAATCACTATTAAAACTGATATTGGGTTTGGCTTGAATACAATTTGTGAATTCCTAATTATAGTTGTATTTTACACTGAATCCACTCATGGATCAGAGTGTCATAGAGGTCAGTTAAATAAGTTCAAGCTTGTTTATATCCAAGTCATCATATTTTTATTAAGCCACATAAATATGAAAAGTGCAGTTGAGATAATCGCTTTTGAATTTTTCTAAAAGAAATAGGAAGCATAAAGTTAATCCTCGACATTAATTTAGACTATAACTTTAAAGTTATCTAGTTTTCGCTTATACACATACTATTACCATTTGCAGCTAACTAGTAAACATTCATCTTCTAATGCATTTTATGCTTGTACATTTAGCATTGTAAAAATAATCCTTTATAAAAACCATCTCTACATTTTCAGTGTCTGGTTTATTAATTCGACTTGAGTCTCGAAAGAGACTATAAATCATATCATGCTAAATTTTACACGCTTGAATGCTATTTGCACTGTAAACTTTGACCAGACTTTTTAGTTTTCAACCTCAGGATTTATTAACTGGAGCCGTCATATTTTTCAAGCATAATTATTATTAAAGTCTGATCCTAATTAAAAGTAATCCACTGATAAACCGATAGTAGTTTAAATATTTTGTATCTGATTCAATGCTAAATTTGTCAAAAATTAACGGTAAATAATTATTTTTGTTAGTGTTTTTTAAGCTTAAAACTTGTGGTAAGTTATACATCAAACAAAATCCCTCTTTAACTGTAAGAACTTATGCTCATGAAACGTTTTAGATTTGACAACTAAAATTTTCAACATGGTGTTTTTATCTGTATGCCAGAACAAACACTAAAATTACCAAAAAATTAGTTTACAAATATATTCCAGGAAATAAGTTAATGGGGAATGAGGTCTGTAATATTTAGGAGCAAGGAATAATTATAAAGCAAATCTGATAAAAATTAAAACATTTTAAACTAGTTTGGATGCTTTTTGTGAATATTATAGATATACGTCTTGAAATTGTTGCAATTGGGTTAGATACCTTGCCTGACAAAGTATCTTAAAATACACAGGAGGTGCTCAATAAGCTGCACCATGCTGTATCTAACAACATTTTACCTCCTACCTCAAATGTCAAAACATGGGATAATACTTCATAATAAGGGATGAAGACAATTCCAGCCAAACACTCTCAACAGTTTATTTGAAACCCAAGCCATATTTTGATCATGCCACCAATGACACTGCCTTGTAGCTCTGTGGCTACTCTTTAGTATAGTGAATGCTTCTTTCTAATAAAGATATTATCCTATCTTAAAGATATGCTCTTTTCCTTTGGACTGTTGTCTTCCCCCTTTAAATATTGAACTATAATTAGTTCAGAGGTAAAATTACTTTGGTAAAATTATTTATATCAAAAATATATAGATCAATTTTTACATATACAATAACCTTCAATTTTTGATGTGACTGAGTTAACTAACCCTACCACCTTCATTTCTCACAATGTGTCAGGAAGCCAGGCATGGGTAGAGGCATTGGGCGGCTTGGGATGGGGTGGGGCCAAGCTGGCGGGTAAAGCCCACCAATGAATGGGTGCTAACTTGATAATGTAAGACATGGATTGCCCAAGTAAGGACCAGGGTCCAGAGTTAGGGACCATGGAATCCACCATTCCTGTCAGAGTGATATAGAGTACTCCAAACAGTTGGGTGGACATAGTCTCGGCAGCAGTGGGGGTCTCAATTGGGCGGTCAGATTGCGGGGTTAAGGGCGGAGTCATGGGGACAAAGTAGGCAGGCAGATAATTGTACTTGTCTTTGAACAATAAGGGCGACACCTTGATCCTCTTTCCTTCACGTCCTATGTATTCAGTTCCTCTAGTCCTTGCCAAGGGGTCAGCAATGAGGATGGTCTCCAAGTTGTACTCCACGTAGGCAGGTGTCACCTCCCATACTAGAATCCGGCTGGACTCGCACAGGGGAGGCAGGCCGGGCTGAAAGGCCATGTACACAATAGGCGCTATATGGACCAGGTAGTTCAGAGCAGTGGCTAGGGGACGCCAACTCCCAGTATGAGGCACAACTTGGTCAGCCAGCCCCAATACTGTTATGTAGACAAACCCCAGTTTGCTGAAGTCCTGGGCGGGAGGTGCGTCAGGGAGAGGAGGAGCAGTTGGTATATCCTTCATTACTGATGGTAGATCCAGGTGATGAGGATGGAAATACTCCAGGTCAAGGGCGCGGGGCAGTTCAGCAAGGACAAGAGGAGTATGGCCAAGAGGATAAGGGTATGCAAGCTTGTATTGAGTAGTGGATTCACAAATAGATGCAAAGAGAATAATTAGATTTGAGCAAAAATAGACAATTCCTGCAATAAGATAATAATTTCTAGGCATAAACTCGCTTTATTAAGATGTCAACAGTGAGGAGGGCTTCTCCCCCTCACTACTTATACTTACTGATGATTCTATGGCCTTTTGTGCCACCAGAGAACTGATGGCATCATTTGGAGGTGGATTTGCAATTTTACCTGGAATTTGTGTGCTTGGCCAAGAGGGTGAGCTCTCATTGGCTGCTATAACATGAACCCTTTGAATTTTGCAGCATGGCAAGTTGCTACAGTTATTTTTAGCTCACGCAATGAATTGATTGTCTGATTGCGCAATTGAACAATCACGCTCCTGATGTGCCATTTCCTGATAGGTAAGTGGCCCAGATTTTTTAACAGGCTTGATGCCAGGGATTCAAGGATTGTGTGCCTCTCAAATCCTGGGCCATTTGTTAGTTGAAAGGGGGTATTTTGCCCTGGAAAGTGCTTTGTGGGGGTTTCCAAGCTGCATGTTTGATCACCTCTAAAGAGGCCAGCTGACTGTCTAGGGCACTCTGGGCCCTGACATCATCCCCTGTCATAGTCAAGCTTGCAGAGCACAACTTTTTACTCCGAGACATATATTTCTTTAGTAGGATGACGGCATTCTCCAGGTTGGACTCAGGTTCCCAAGTATTCTCTTTATGGGAGTATCCTTTCCATTTGACCAGGAAGTGAGGTCTTTGGTATCAGAGTTTGTGTCCCAGGATGGCTTCAACCTCGTGTTCTGTGGTGCTTTCTATTTTGATGGGTGAGGGAGCTTTTCTCACTATCTGGTGCGGGAGAGAGGGTCCTTTCTTTTTTGATAACAGGGAGCAGTGGAATACATCGTGAATCTTCCATCTGGGGGGTTCTAGTTGGTATGCTACGGTGCCAATGTGTTGTAAGACTTTGTAAAGCCTGTTTGGCGAGGGCTTAAGCTAGCACAAGGGGCAGTGGTCTTGATGTTCTTAGCGCTGAGATACACAAGGTCTCCTACTTCAATTGGGGGACCAGGGCTTTGTTTCTTGTCAGAAAAATCTTTGTATACTTGTACTGCTCTTCTCAGGCTCTTGGCACATTCTTCTTGGCATATGTGGATGTTGCTAACCCAGTCTCGTCCTTTGGGATTGTTGGCTTCCTCTGTGGGGGGGCATCCCATGTGGGGTTGAATCCGTAGTTGGCTTTGAAGGGGGACATAACAGTGGAGCTGTGGTCTTGGTTAATTGTATGCAAACTGAGCCATTGGTAAGTGGGTTACCCAATTGTTCTGTTCTGAGTTAACATAGCATTGTAAGTACTGTTTGAGGACCTGGTTCACTCTCTTGGTCTGTCTGTTGCTCTGGGGGTGGTATGCCGTAGACAACAATCTTTTTATTCCCAAGTCCTTTAGAATTTGGGCCCAAACCTTAGAGGTGAATTGTGGGCCTCTGTCCGAGACCACTTCTTGTGGAAGTCCATGGTTCATGAATACTTGGTTACGGAATAGAGTGGTGGTTTCCTTGGCGGTTACTTTGGTTGTTGTTGGAATGAAGTGAGCCATCTTGGTGAAGCAATCAACAATTACAAGGATGGTGTTGAATCCTTTTGAATTTGGTAGCTCCACAATGTAGTCCATGGAAACTGACTTCCAAGGGCCTTCTGCAATCTGAAGGGGTTGTAGTAATCCTTCTGGCTTTCCTCGCTTAGGTTTGGTACATCTGCATGTCTCGCAACCACTGAGGTATCCTTCAATCTCTGGCTTCATCCTGGGCCACATGTAGGTTCTCTGAATCCCTTTGAGAGTCTTTGTACGTCCAGGGTGTCCTGACATGGGGGTGACATGATATTCCTTCAGTATCTCTAAGCGCATTGGGCCTTCTGGTACATAGGTGCGTCCATGTAGCTGCAGGGTGTAAATTCACTGTCCCCTTTGGCTTTGAATAGGACTGTATTTCCTTGTTGCACAAAAAAGACCATACAAAGTCCAGCAAAACCACTAAATTCACTCAATGATTTAGCTCACATAGTGGATGAAAGATTTGTGTTAGCATACCCTGCAGGACCCCTGTCTCTAGTTGCTCTGGCTTGGGAAGAAACACTAGTTAATTTGGACTATTTATTAGCTTGGTATTGCCTGATTTTGAAGACAATCAGGAACACCCAATCAAATGGGTCCACATCAACAACCACTAAGTCAACTAGATCTGAAATGGTTGAATTGTCTTCCAGCCAATCAGGGGGGTCACAGAAATTACATTGAAACCCTCCAGTCCCCCTGGCCCTGGCCAGCAAAATTTCTCCCATGGCCAATCAGATGCTACATTTGAGGCCATGTGACCAATATCTGCCAAACTCATCCTTTTTACAAGGCCAGGGGACTTTGAGTCCCCTGCTTGTCAATTCTCAATTTATTAAAGTTTGGGTTTCTCACACTTGAATTTTAGTTTGCAGTTTATTAGGATCTTGAATGGATCCTCTCAGCTATTAAGTGTTTAAAGTGTTAGCCTTTGTCTTTGATATTACCTTTATGTGCCCTGGTTCAAACCTGTTCCCTCCTCTGGAACCCTCAGAACAAGCTCAAGCGTATAGCTGCTCTGGTTTTGCTTTTGACTTTGAAAGTACACATCAATATTTTAAATTTTTAGTTAAAATCATTATAAAAACTTACTTTATTTTTGATTTTCTCTTTAATTTCCTTGTTTCAAACCCGTTTTTGCTTTTGCTCTTCATCCAGAAGACATCCAAGCTTGCCCCCAAGCTGCATAAGGCCTTCTCACTGCTTTTACCTGGCCTCTTGTTTGCAAGTCCCCCTGATTATCAGTTTGTTATTATTTTTGCTTATAAAAAGGGTCCCTACCTCCTCCAAATTTTGCAGAGAATCTGAAAATGATACTCCTGGCTTTAAAATTTGTTGTGTTGTCAAAACCGCAGGCTTGACCCGCCAGCAAGGTTCCAACCAAGCGGGTTTGTGACCCACAATCCGATTACCTGGTCACTTAAAGCCAGACTAGGAAGTCAACTCGGATTACCAAATCCATCAACATGAACAGACAATGATCCTTCACGGTGGATACCTCAATTTGGCGCTTGACTCATTAGCAGGATCATGCCACCCCCTTTTGCCATCCAACCATGTGATCACCAATCATGTTCCTGCTATCCATTGATTCACAATAGCTATATAATCACTATCTCACAATAAAGATTATTATCTATCTTCTAAATATTTTTCCTGTGTAACTCTGCTAAAACAGCACAGTTACGACATTGGTAGCACAGGTAGGTTCTCCATCCTACCTTATCTTGAAAAATTCTGCCTGTTGCCCGCACACGCCGCGGCCAACAAATCTTTGACAGAATTATGTCTGGCCTCCTGCCCGGCTGGACGCCGTATGCTCCTGGTACCAAGATACCTGATGGTTTTGTCCTCTACCAAAACACGGTGATTCTGCTACCCGCCTTCAACGCCCTGTCTGCCCAAGGGTTCTTTCAGGCGCCCTCCTTGGTGCCACAACCAGCGGACAAAACAACCATGCCCGCCTATGTTGCACAAAGACTTTGCAGCGCTGCCTTGGAGCCCTTTGCAGGGGCCAACAACAACAATGCTGCCGCATGGATCCAGTCCACCCAAAGCAAGCTGGCTCAGATGGAATGCCCACAGCAATTTTGGATTGCGGAGATTTCCATTTGTCTGACCCACAACGCTGGCACCTGGTGCAACAAGTGGCACAAGGAGCACACTGACAAGAACTGGGACACCTTTAAACAGGACTTCTTGGAGAGATTTGTGCTTAAGGATACAGCACTCATGATCATACGCCAAGTAAAGAATCTAACCCAGACAGGCACCGTGAAGGAACTTACCCGCACCTACAAGGAACTCTGTCTCTGTGCCCCATCCAATATGGCCTTTGACACCCCAGCCACACACCTCATGTACTACAACGCTCTCAAGTTGCACGTAATGAGACATGTGAACCTGGACCAGGTCACCAACCTGCAAAGCCTGTACTGTGAAGCAGAAAAAGTGGAACAAACGTCCAACGCTCTACACAAGGCACAGACTGGGAAACAAGAAAGGCCCAAGGACTCACATTCAAGCAGGCGCTCCTCTTGACCACCTCCTGGAGGCAACAGTAACAACAATAACCACAAGCCCACAAACTTGAATGGAAATGGGAATGGGAATAACAGCCAATCAAACTGTACCCATTTCTGTGTCACTGCCACCCAAGGCAACCAAGATGAGGGAAAAGCCCAGGGAGAGCACTAAGCAAGCCAAGCTCTCCCCACGCAACTCCTGACTTGCCCAACAATGAATACCAACCCAAGGACGTGGACCAATGCCCAATGATCCAAGTACCCTTGGAAGACCTGGTACTATACACCATTGCCAGACATCCCAATAAATTGATGTCTTACCCTTTCCGCTTTTGCAGTTACACAGGCTCAGCACTCTTGGACTCGGGCGCAGATTGAACCTTAGTCAACAGCAGCTTTGTGGATAAATTCAAGCTGGCCACTAATCCTTTGCGGATTAAAAATGTGGTCCTGGCTGATGAACATCACATTGCTGTGACAAAAGAAACTGCTCCCTTCTCCGTCATGCTTGAGAACCTCCACTCCACCATCCAAGGTCCCGTCATTGACTTCCCTAAGTTTGACATTGTACTGGGACTAGACTGGTTACAGAGAAACAACCCTCATGTGGACTGGGCAACCTCAGTGCTGACCATCAAGCGTGAAGGTGTCAACCACCAAATCTACCCAGACTCTGTAGACCAACTCCTACAAGACCACGTCTTTGTACGCATCACAGAGACCTTGGACAAGAAGGAAAACCTAAAAGCAATTGACTGGGACTCCTGCCAGTATGAAATCATACACTTCAAGGATCACCAGGACACCTCCACACCGCAAGATTGCAGCATTGTGGCCCGGCACCCAGAAATCTTCAAGGAGGCATTACCTGGGCTACCCCCTGAGAAACACATCCAACACTCTATCCAACTCAAGGGGGCTGTACCCAAGGCACGCCCCATTTACAGGCTGACCCCAAACAAGGACAACACCCTGCGCGCCTATCTCAAGGAGGCATTGGAAAAAGGACTTATCCACCCCTCACAGTCTCCCTTTGGGGCCGCTGTATTCTTTGTGGCTAAAAAGGACGGTACCTTACGCCTGGTCACAGACTACCGCGCCTTGAACAAAGTCACCATTAAGAATTGTTACCCATTACCACTGATTGACAATCTCTTTGACGCCTTGGGAGGAGCCTCTGTCTTCTCCAAGATTGATCTAACCGCAGGTTACAACCAGATTTGCATCAAGGAGGAAGACATCCCCAAAACAGCCTTCCGCACTAAGTACGGTTCCTAAAAATGTGTGGTACTCAACTTTGGCATGACCAATGCCCCGTCCACCTTTGTAACCTTCATGAACAAAGTATTTGCGCCACACATAGGCAGACACGCCCTTGTGTACCTGGACAATATCATTGTCTACAGCCCCTTGGTGGAACAGCATCACAAAGACCTGGAGGAAGTCTTTGCAACCCTGGCACAACACAAACTGTTGGCCAAGCCCTCCAAATGCCAGTTCTTCCAAGAGCAACTACCCTTCTTGGGACACATAGTCTCAAAAGACGGCATCAAACCCAACAGTCAGAAGATACAAGCCATCTGCAAAATGCCACCTCCCAAAGACAAATCAGAACTCACACCTTCTTGGGGATGGTGGCCTATGTACAACGCTTCATACCCGACTGTGGCGTCTTGACTGCCCCCTTGTCTGCCATAACAGGCGCCAAGTCCAAGTTTGTATGGACCCCCCAACGTGACCTCTGTTTTAGACGTCTCAAGGAAAAGCTCACAACAGCTCCCATCTTACAATACCCCAAACAAGACGGAGAGTACCAGATGGAAACCAACGCTTCAGATGCATCCATTGGGGGAGTACTACAAATCAAGAATAGTGATGGTGATTTCCTGCCCGTAGCCTACAAGTTGCGCAAATTGACAGATGGCAAGTGTCAATACCCAATCCACAACAAAGAACTGTTGGCCATTGTACACTGCCTAGTCAAATGGCGCTGTTACCTGGAACAGCAGGAAGAATTCACAGCACTAACCAACCATAAGTTGCTCATCTATTTCAAGACACAAGCAAACCTGTCACGCCGCCAAGCGCAATGGATGGAAATCTTAGAAAGGTTTAACATGCTCATCCAATATAAGCCCAGGGCCAAACTTGCCATGGCAGACGCCCTGTCCCGCCTGTATGTCCGCGCTTCTAGGGGAGAGAATGGGCTTGACCCAGACTGGCCTCTCCTAGTGCTCTGTACAAAAGACAAAGGGTTCCCCGCAGGCACAACTGATATCACCAGAGAAACAGTCATCAAGAATGAGCACCTCTTTGCTGACGTATACAGGACTCTTCACAGAAAAATGTCAGATGGTACAACCATTCCCTACATTCCCACACATCAAAAAGTCAATACCATTCTTTGCTACCACAGAGATCTTGGACATACTAAGAGCCAAAATCTATACAAATTCCTAAAACATAAAGCCTGGTGGCCAACCCTATACTGCAATGTCCAGGAAGTGTTAGAACAGTGCAAGGTCTGCAAAAAGTTTGCCAAAAGCAAAACTCCGCCTAAGTCTGTACTCCCCATTCAAACCCAACTACTGTTCAAAGTATGGGCTCTTGACATTGTGGGCCCCATGCCAGGAAAGCACAACAACAAAAAATACATCATCACAGCCATTAATTTTGCGACAAGGTGGCCAGTAGCCCAAGCGGTGAAAACGCACACCGGCAACAATGTCTGACAATTCATTGGCAAGGAAATAATCAGCAGGTTTGAAAAGCCAGAACTCCTGATAACCAATGGGGGCAAAGAATTGACCTCCAAAAACACCAATGTGTACCTCGCCAAAAATGGGGTCAAATACATTGTCACAACACCATACCACCCACAGGCCAATGGACGCATGGAGCGGCTTAATGGTAGCCTTGTGCAAGCCCTAGCCAAACTCACTGCCAGGAGACCTGAAGACTGGTATAAGCAGCTACCAACTGCATTACTTGTGTGCCAAACCCAAGTGAACAGATCCACCAGGAAAAGCCCGTTTGAACTGGTATACGGCACACAGCCAAATATCATTCAAGCATTGACAGGACCCAAACTGGAAATCCCAAGTCAAGTCCCCCCTCGCTCTGATCCTCAAGTAATAGAGGCCAACAGCAAACAAGCAGCCAAGGAAAAGGAACACTTACAAAAGACCTTCATCCCCATCTGTCAAAGACATGAGGCTGGGGACAATGTCTGGGTCATGAATGTTGACAAAAGCAAACTACAACACAAAAAAGTAGGACCAGCAATCATTCTAAAGGTAAACAATAATAACACTTACCTTGTGCAAGGGCTCAGGAAACGCAAGCAAGACAAGAACTTACACCACAACCGCCTACAATCCTGCAAAGCAAGACAGGAACAATGTGAAACCGCCCTGCCTGCCACCAAACAACAACTGGTTCAGTATGGGGGCCGGGCTCCTGACAACCTCCCTGACAACCTACCTCCAGAGGAGGCTGACCTTCAGCTGGGGGGTGTCAAAACCGCAGGCTTGACCCGCCAGCAAGGTTTCAACCAAGCGGGTTTGTGACCCGCAATCCAATTACCTGGTCACTTGAAGCCAGACTAGGAAGTCAACTTGGATTACCAAATCCATCAACATGAACAGACAATGATCCCCTACGGTGGATACCTCAATTTGGCGCTTGACTCATTAGCAGGATCACGCCACCCCCTTCTGCCATCCAACCGTGTGATCACCAATCATGTTCCTGCTATCCATTGATTCACAATAGCTATATAATCACTATCTCACAATAAAGATTATTATCTATCTCCTAAATATTTTTCCCCGTGTAACTCTGCTAAAACAGCACAGTTACAACAGTGTTTTCCCTGGCCTCATTCTTGCTGCTCTTATGGTCTACTTCACCTGATTTGTGGTCAAAAATTGCCTCCTCTGCTTGGCACGTGGGTGAGAATCTTTCCAGTCTCCTGAACCTTCCAAATGGCCCCCTATTCTCTGGACAGGCTGTGGTGAAGAGTTTGACCTGTGACAACCTAGACTTAGAGGATGCTGCTTGTACCCCCTTTGCTCCTGTGGGTAAGGAGATAATGAGACCTTCCATTCTTGACCTGGAGGTGAGCAATCCGGTACCCTTGCACGCTCCTGTGTTGTCTTCCCCCACCTGTACACCCTGGTTGCTCAAAGGTTTGTTGCTGATGGGACTGAATGCCTATTTCCCTCAGTTATCTCCCATGTTCTCTATGTGGTCCCCTCTCCAAGCGGCCATCCCAGTTCTTCACTGGATGGCATCCTGGTGGTTTGTCTCACCAGGATGGGAGCCAAACTTAGTTAGTTTAGCCCCCCTTTCTCACATAATTGACAAGCCTATTTATTCTGCCTTCAAAGCCTTTTGCTACTGGGTGTGGAGCTTGCTTCTTGCCCTTATCTGTGCCAGCTTGGGATCCCTCCTTGCTGGGTTTCTCTTGGTATGGGCTGCATGGTCACTTCTGTTTTCCTTCAAGTTGTGCCTCACCAAGAAGTCTGCCTCCCCCTCCACAGCTTCCTTGGCTGCATCAGCGGTGAATATTACCCTGGTGTCACCCTGCACCCCCCCTCTGTGGCCGTCCATGAGAAGGTTCTGGACGCCCTTGGGGAGTTGCAGCTCCGCCTCTCCGCAGAATCAGCGTCTGCAGGCACTCCCATCTCTGACACTCAGAGATCAGTGGCCCTCTTGGATGCTCTTGACGGGAACGCGCGCCTCTGGGTGCGTACTCTCCTTTGCCAGAGCCAAGAGCTTGGGGATACATCCTCCCTCCTCACACTAGTTTCCTCAGCGGTGGTCGCCCCAGTTCCAAGGCCTTGGTTATATTTGAGACCCTTTGTTCCAAAGGTCTCACCCCTGACCTTGCCTCCCATGTTGAGTGCTTTACAGTGAAAGCTGCCTCCCTGGATCTTCCTACTGAGATGGCAGTGGCCATGTTCTGCAACTCCTTGGATGCTGCTTCAGCTGACAAGAGTGTGTGGGACCTGGCACCTACCTCCCTCAAGAAGGCATTTGTGTTGACCTGCAAGCTTGGAGCCAAGCCTGCCTACCAGCCCAAGTCTGGTGTGCTGGCCCATCTTCTGGTCTCCAAGCCTGCTCAGGCTAAGGTCCCTGCAACTAAGGCTCCCAAGACGCCTGCTATCAATGTGATGTGCCGCCCCTGTCAGGCCCCTAACTGGTCCACCTCCACAGGATCTCTCCCGGTCTTCGCAGCTTTGGCTGCCATTGCTGAGGTCTCTTCCTGTGATCCTGCCGCTTCCATCCTGACTCTGCAGGATAAAGAAGATCTTTCCTATTTCCTTTTTACTGCAACCTTTTATACCAAATCCTGCCAGGCTAAGGCTACAGTTTTGGTGGACACAGGTGCGGCGGGCAACTTTATGGACCTGGCATTGGCCTAATCCCTGGGTTTGTCCTTGCTCCCCCCTCAGAGTCTGATTGCTGCTAGCCAGGTACCGGTCCTCAGCTACCCCCTCACTAACCCGCTTAGTTACTGTACAGGCTCCCACATGTTTGTGAGTAAGTTCTCTACTGTGGAGGACCTCCTGTATCCCGTAATTGTGGGTGTGGGGTGGTGGCAGCATCACCTGGTGCAGATTGACTGTCTCACTAATGAGCTTCACTTCTTGCTGGATGGATGCCCAGGCTCCTTCCCCCTTCTCCCCTTGGGTTGGGAACCACCTGAGTCATGCTTGTCTCTTGCGGCAACTCCAGTCTCTCCCCCCAAGCCCTTTGCCCTTCTGGCCATCCTTGCTCCCTTCAAGGACGCCTTTGACGCTACCCTCTCCTGTGCCCCCCCCACACTCCCACCACAATTTGACCTTATAAGACAACAGTTGATCTCGTAAAGATTGACGCCCCAATGTACCCTCTTAGCAAAATGAAGGATAAGGCGCTGGGCGCGTGGCTGGACAACATGTTGGCAAAAGGATGGATAGTCAAGAAGGCTTACTTGGTTAGCTCCCTGGTAGTTTTTGCTAAGAAATTGGATGGATCTCTTTGGCTGTGCGTTGACTATACCCTCCTCAACAACGTCAATGTTCTGGACTACTACCCCCTATCTTTGGAAGCCTCAATTGCTCAGTACATTGCCAAGTCTTGTGTCTTTTCAAAACTGGATCTTGTTAATGCTTTTAACCAGGTTTGTGTGGCGGAGGGGGACAAGTGGCTTACGGCCATCAAAACTTGGCACAGCTGCTTCCAATTCAAGGTCATGCCTTTTGGCTTGAAGAACGCTCCTGCTTCTTCCAGCAAGTCATTGAGAACGCCTTGGGAGATCTCTGCTTCTCTTGCGCTGTGGCATATATTGATGACATCCTCATCCACCCCCCACTCCTGAGCAGCACGCTAAGGACCTGGTGGCCGTGGTGGCAGCCATTCACAAGGCCCGGCTATTCATCAAGCCCAGCAAGTGTGAGTTCTTCAAGTATGAGGTTACCTTCCTGGGCAACTTGGTCCTGAAGGACAGCCACACAGTCTCTCCTGACAAGGCCAAGGCCCTTCGGGAGTGGGCTACCCCCCGGAATCAGAAGGAACTATGTTGCTTCCTGGGTACAGTGATTTTTCTCAAGAAGTTCTCCCCCGCCATCTCAGAGCTTGCTACTCCCCTGCATCCCCTAGCGGGCAAGAACACCTCCTTTGTGTGGACCCCGGCATGGAAGGAAGCCTTTGAGGCCATCAAGCGGGTCTTTGTCTCCACCCCAGTGCTACGTCACACCAACACAAGAAAACAGTTCATTGTAGCTTGTGATGCCTCTAATGTGGCTGCTGGGGCGGTTTTTCTTCAAGAGCACAACAGTCAGGAGCTCCTGGTTGCTTACTTCTCCCGGAAGTTTGCCCCCAACAAGTGTTCCTGGGCAGTGTTCAACAAGGAGCTGCAGGCTGTGGTAGACGCCATCACTCATTGGAGGCATCACCTGCAGGGTGCGCAACACAAGTTTGTGGTCTGCACTGACCATAAGGCTCTCTGCCATTTCTGCAAGCCCCAAAAACTCCTCCCCTTCCAGGCACAAGTCATGCAGACACTCTCAGGTTACAAATTCAAATACAGCTTTGTGAAGGGTGAACTCAACATCCTTCCTGATCTCCTTAGTTGCAATCCCGCAATGTACCCAGTGAGAGGCAACAAAGACCCTCAGGTCACTGTCATCCCAGAGTCCTTTATCCTCCCCCCCCCCTTTCCCCTCAGCTCCAGTTGTTTCTCCACAGCTCCTGGTCATTGCCCCTGGTCCCTCTTCTGAGGCAGCCCCACTGCTGGCCCTCCCTGGTACACTCCTGCACAACGTCCTGGTGGCCCAACACTCCTCACCAGACAGTCAGGCTATCTGTGCTAAGCTGTCCCCTGACTCTGCGTCCAATGGTCCTTATACTCTTAAGGATAGGATAATTTACCAAAACAAGAAAGCGTGGGTTCCAAAGCAATTGTGTGTGCGTGTCATGACAGAACATCATGATCCTCCCCTGTTTGGGCATCCTGGCACCAAAAAGCTGCTTGAACTCATCAGGCGTACTTACAGCTGGGTTGGGATAACCAAGGCAGTAGGCCCCTGGATTAAGAAGTGTGTTACTTGTGCCTGCTCTAAACCAGATTGATCAGGGAACAATGATCTTCTCCACCCCCTTCAGCAGTCCCAAGGTCCGTGGTCATCCATCTCGGTGGACTTTGTGGTGGCTCTCCCCTTGTTGGGAGGTTTTGACTCCATCATGGTGGTGGTTGATTGCTTCACCAAATATTCAGTCTTAATCCCATGCCTGATCACTCTGGACTCAGTAGGGATGGTGAACTTGTTTGTGAAACACATCTTCTCCAACTTTGGCTTACCACAGGAGATCATCAGCAACCGAGGTCCCCAGTTCACATCCATGTTCTGGGAGTCCCTGCTGGAGATTCTAAACATTAAGTCATGCAGGTCCACCTCCTTCCACCCTCAGTCAGACGGGCAAACAGAAAGAGTCAACCAAACCATGGAGCAGCACCTGCGCTGTTACGCAAATGCCTCAATGGACTCCTGGTCTGACAACCTCCTATTAGCTCAGTTTGCTTACAACAACACTGTGCATGCCTCCACAGGGGTGTCCCCATTCCAGGCCACTCTGGGCTTCTCCCCAGCATTTGTGATAGGTCCCTTGCTCCAGGCAAGTGTCCCAGCCGCTGCAGACATGGCGGCTCACCTCAAGGCCCTCCACCTCAAGGTCCAAGGGACTCTAACCAAGTCCATTGAGGCGTACAAGAAAGCGGCAGATAAGAACAGGCGTCCTGCTCCCCACTACCCAGTGGGCTTTCTTGTGATACTGGATGTAACAATATACAAATGAAGGTCCCCTCAAGAAAGTTTGCCCCAAAGAGCCTGGGCCCCTTCAAGGTCTTGGAGGACAAGGGCAATGGTGCGTTTGTATTAGACCTCCCCCCTCCTATCAGATTCACAGTACCTTTAATGCCTGCTGTCTGTCCCCTTTTGAGGGAGATCTCCCCAGCACACCTGATCCCACCTTGGTGGATAGATCTCCTGCTTATGAGGTGGAAGCTATAGTAGCCTTGCGTAGGATCCGCAAGTCCCTACAATATTGCGTATCCTGGAAAGGATATCCCTCCTACAATAACAGTTGGGTAAGCTCTTTGGACTGCGGTAACTGTTGGGACCTGGTGCAAGAGTTTCACAGGAATAATCCCACAGCACTGGTGCCCCCAAGTCACTTCTGGCGCTCAAGATTCCTAAAGCCCACAAGAACTTCTTGGTGGCCACACTACCCCAGGGAGGAATCCGGCCTCAGGAAAAAGGGAAGGATAATGTAAATTCACTGCCCCCTTTGGCTTTGGATAGGACTGTATTTCCTTATTGCACAAAAAAGACTGCACAAAGTCCAGCAAAACCACTAAATTCACTCAATGATTTAGCTCACACAGTGGATGAAAGATTTGTGTTAGCAACCCCGCAGGACCCCCGGCTCTAGTTGCGCCGGCTTGGGAAGAAACACTAGTTGATTTGGACTATTTATTAGCTTGGTATTGCCTGATTTTGAAGACAATCAGGAACACCCAATCAAATGGGTCCACATCAACAACCACTAAGTCAACTAGATCTGAAATGGTTGAATTGTCTTCCAGCCAATCAGGGGGGGTCACAGAAATTACATTGAAACCCTCCAGTCCCCCTGGCCCTAGCCAGCAAAATTTCTCCCATGGCCAATCAGATGCCACATTTGAGGTCATGTGACCAATATCTGCCAAACTCACCCTTTTTACAAGGCCAGGGGACTTTGAGTCCCCTGCTTGTCAATTCTCAATTTATTAAAGTTTGGGTTTCTCACACTTGAATTTTAGTTTGCAGTTTATTAGGATCTTGACTGGATCCTCTCAGCTATTAAGTGTTAAAAGTGTTAGCCTTTGTCTTTGATATTACCTTTACGTGCCCTGGTTCAAACCTGTTCCCTCCTCTGGAACCCTCAGAACAAGCTCAAGTGTATAGCTGCTCTGGTTTTGCTTTTGACTTTGAAATTACACATCAATATTTTAAATTTTTAGTTAAAATCATTATAAAAACTTACTTTATTTTTGATTTTCTCTTTAATTTCCTTGTTTCAAACCCGCTTTTGCTTTTGCTCTTCATCCAGAAGACATCTGAGCTTGCCCTCAAGCTGCATAAGGCCTTCTCACCGCTTTTACCTGGCCTCTTGTTTGCAAGTCCCCTGCTTATATGTTTGTTATTATTTTTGCTTATAAAAAGGGTCCCTACCTCCTCCAAATTTTGCAGAGAATCTGAAAATGATACTCCTGGCTTTAAAACTTGTTGTGTTTTCCCTGGCCCCATTCTTGCTGCTCTTATGGTCTACTTCACCTGATTTGTGGTCAAAAATTGCCTCCTCTGCTTGGCACGTGGGTGAGAATCCTTCCAGTCTCCTGAACCTTCCAAATGACCTCCTATTCTCTGGAGAGGATGTGGTGAAGAGTTTGACCTGTGACAACCTAGACTTAGAGGATGCTGCTTGTACCTCCTTTGCTCCTGTGGGTAAGGAGATGATGAGGCCTTCCATTCTTGACCTGGAGGTGAGCAATCTGGTACCCTTGCACGCTCCTGTGTTGTCTTCCCCCACCTGTACGCCCTGGTTGCTTGCCGGTTTGTTGCTGATGGGAATGAATGCCTATTTCCCTCAGTTATCTCCCGTGTCCTCCCTGTGGTCCCCCCCTTCAAGCGGCTGTTCCAGTTCTCTATATGGCAGCATCCTGGTGGTTTATCTCACCAGGATGAGAGCCAAACTGTAAAGTTCCGTGGCCCACCTTTGGCCCTGGATTGGGATGTATTTCCCAGACCATTGAAAAAGGTGCCCCACATGCAGGCAAAACCCCTCCAAAACCTGGAGGACTTGGCCCACACGGTAGACAAACGCTTTGTGTTGGCCTTCTTGGCTGAAGTTCTCATTTCCCCTTTGGAGTCCCCTCCAAATGCGGAGGAGACATTAATTTGGTTGGATTGCTTGTTGTCCTGGTGTCGCCCAGTCCTGAAACAATTAGCAAACCAACAAAAAAATGCGGGCCACATGAAGTCGGAAAGGTCAAACCTGCGGCCTGGAGAAATTGGGTACCAAAACCTGAGACCAGTGGTGTCCCAGGTAGCTAATTTCTCCGGCCCGGGAGTCCCCTGGCCCAAAACAATTGGATTCCGGAGCTCTCTGGTGGAGACGTTAGAGGAAGGCATTAGGGGAAATGCGCACACTGAGTTCTTGGAAGGCTCCTAGCCAATTAAGGGGCTGAGTCTTACATCTGGCCCTGCGGCCCCTATTTTCTGGGTCTCAAATCAAGATAAGATTGGCTAGTACTCTTTAATAGGCTCCCCTTTAGATTGCACTCTGATAGCCCCTTTCATAACCCCTCCTGTCCTATCACCCCCCTTTGTATAAAATGGAAGCATGGGCTGTCAGGTCCCTTGCTTACCAATTCCAATTGTTGAATAAACTCCTGACTTTGCAAATCTTTTTGTATTTTAAAGTTTGTTTAACAATAAAGGTATTTATCCCAACTCCCGCTGTTGTCCCCGCCTCTTGCTTTCTCTGGCCCGCCTGCCTGCCTGACTGTCTGCCCGTTGTTTTTTGTTGGGCATTGTTCTGAGAACAATAACTTAACCATTCCCTGTTATTTACCCAAGCACTTAATTGTCCCCGCCAACTGCTTTCCCTGGCCCGCCTGCCCGTCATTTTTTGTTGGGAATTGTTCCGAGTATATTAATTTGGATCATTTCCTATTATTTACCCATGCACCTGGTCCGTCTGCCCAGTAGTTTTAGCAAAAGAAGGGCACCTGCTGAAATCATGTTGTCACCTTGGTGAAAGATGGCTGTGTGGATACTGGTGCCCATTTCCCTCTTGTTCTGGTCCTCAAACCCAGTCTTTTGGAGCAAACTTTCCTTGATTTCTCAATCTTCTGATTTTATTCCTGGTCTTTTTGCAAATGTAATTGTGCATCTCACCCAGATTCCCATCAAACCAGGATCCTATGGGTTATTCTCTTGGTTGTCTTCTCATCTTGAAGAGTTGTTGCCACCTCTAGAATATGTTACTACTGAGACTCCTTCTTCTGACTTGGTCAATCCTTCCCCCTTACACCAAATCCCTGAGTCAAATACAGAGGCCCCTTTCACTTGGGATTGCTCTATGTGATTACTTGCTGGAGCCATGGTCATGGCTTTGGATGCATACTTCCCTCCCCTATCACATCTGGTCTCCTTTGGGAGGCCCCTTCAAGCGGCCATCCTAGTCTTGCACTGGATGGCATCCTGGTGGTTGGTCCCACCAGGATGAGAGCCAGACTTTGTTAGTCTAGCCCCCCTCTCTTACACAAACTTAGTTAGTTTAGCCCCCCTCTCTCACACAGGGTGTTTCCATGTAGGGAGTAACTATTTTGGTAGTATCAACTGTTGATATCTCTCTTTAGGTCTTCCATGATGGAGATGCAGTGCTGGTCTACAGTCTGAGCTAATTGGATTTCTTCTCTTCTACTGGCTAGCCCCAGGAATAGGAGCATTGGCTCAATCATGTTTGGGGAAAGCAAGGATTTAGTGTTGAATTCTTCAATTTCTTTGGAACTAGGAAAAAGGTCTACTCTTTGGCTTAAGGTGTCTGGTACAATGTTGATCTTGCCAGGCTTGTAACTGATTGATAAGTCGTAATCTGCTAGGAATAAGGCCCATCTAGCTTGTTGCTGATTTAGTTGTTGTGGTTTGAAGAAGTATGTCAGGTTCTTGTGATTGGTCTTGATTTTCACAGGGTGGTTGGTGTCACACAAGTTTATTCTCCAATGTTTCAAGGACTGGATGATAGCAAGCATCTCTTTATTGTAGATGGGGTAGTTCAACTCAGGCGAAGTGAACTTCCTTGAGTAGTAAGCTATAGGGTGCAGCTTACTATCATGCCCCTCCTGAAGCAACACCCCCCAATGCAAAGTCAGAGGCGTCTTTTTCCACAATGAAGGGCTTACTGTAAACCGGCATTGCCAAGACAGGGGCAGAAACAAAGGCGTTCTTCAGCAACTCAAAGGCTGATTTGGCGGTATTATCCCACACAAAAGGGTGTTTCTCAGAGGTGAGGCAGGTCAAGGGCAAGCAGATTGAAAAAAATTTGGATGAATTCCCGGCAGAAGTTTGCCAGGCCCAGGAAACTTCTGACCTCCTTGCAGTTCTTAGGTTCAGGCCATGATGTCACAGCCTCTATTTTATCAGGTGTCATTGCAAAACCTCCTTTCAGTACATTGTACCCCAGGAACTCTACTTCTTCTTGGAAAAACTCACATTTCTGGAGCTTAACAAAGAGTCTGTGTTCCTTGAAGCGTTGTAGGACAGCTTGAAGGTGTTCAACATGTTCCTCAGGCATGCAACTGTAAATGAGGATGTCATCTAAGTAGGCTATGCAACACTGGTCCTTGAGTCCCCCCAAGACCACATCCACCATAGTTTGGAAAGTACTAGGCTTGTTGCACAGCCCAAACGGCATAACCAGGTATTCAAAAAGACCTTGCCTAGTCTTGAAGGCAGTTTTCCATTTGTCACCAGGCCTGATCCAGATCTGGTTAAATGCGTCCCTCAAATCAACCTTTGAGAAAACATTGGCTCCCAAAAGCTGGTCTGAGAGGTCTTTGGCATTGGGTACGGGGTATATGTTCTTCACTGTGATGCTGTTTAGATCCTGGTAATTGACACAAGGGCGTAAAATTGCCACCCTTCTTTTTAACAAACAATAGAGGGGACAAAACAGGGAGATTTGGAGACACATATATATCCCTTCTTCAACATCTTTTCCAAGTACTCTCTTAAGGCAGCTTGTTCCTTCATGTTACAACTATAGACTGGTCCATGCTTAGGTTGGGTTCCAGAGAGGAGGTCAATGGTGTGGTCAAACTGGCTATGTTTTGGCAAGGCGGTGGCTTCTTCTTTGGAGAAAACAGACTCCCAAGGCTTCAAACAATTTGGGATCTTGGCTTTGCAGGATTCCATGGTGATGTTGTTTAGTTCAGGCGTCTGCTGAGGGTTCAGGCAGGGGACCTCTAAGGTTTGGCTCTCATGAGTGACAGTCACTTGATGGTTCTTATAGTCCAAGTTCAGCTGGTGGTCAACCCACCATTCAAACCTATCACTACAGGTTTGGGAAGCTTCTCCATGACGTGGAATCTGGTGGGCAGTAATCTCTTGTTTAACTTCAGGGAGACAAACTCTTCACATTTGTGGAACAGGTTGGTTTCTTGTTACCCAAGATTACCAGTCAGGAATTTCCCTGGATTGGTACACCAAGTTTCTCATCTAGGCTACGTTCCATGTAGTTGAGGGTTGCCCCATTGTCTAGGAGAGCTACAGTGTTCACCTCATGATCATTATAACATATAGTAGTGTCAATGATAGGATAAGATTGTGAGGCGTTATTTATTGCTGAGATAGTTGCTCCTTGGGTTTCATTGGAGCGGCTGGTGCAGTCCTTAGATAAATGGCCACTCTGGTGGCAATAAAAGCATAGTCCACTTCTGACTTGGCGTTGGTACTCCTCAGGGGTCATGTTCAAACGGGGCCTAGTTGTACAAGGGGTTTGGTTGTTCCGGGGTTGGCTGGTGTGGTACTCTTGTGGTTGGCTAAAGTCCATGCCTCTAGCAATAGCCAGGAGCTTGTCTTTGGGAAGGTCACATTGGTGGTGTCTCATTAGGCTGGCATGGTGAGGGTTCAAACCATTTCTGAAATGCAAGCCTGATATGTTGTCAGGAATCTTGGCTGCATCCGCCAGGTGTAGGAATTGTTGTATATAGGTCTCCAGGTTGTCTCTTCCCTGGGTCAGGCAGATGAGTCCCATGTAGGCTTGGGTCTTGGCCCCAGCAGGGGTAGTTGCAGAGTTCATTCTCTCCAGGAATTGGTCGTAGGAAAATATGAGGTCTGGGTCTTCCTCAAGGCAGGTCAAGAAGGTTTCTCTGGCATTGTCTTTCAGTTGGGCGGCCACCATCATAACCTTCTGGGCGTTGTCTCTGAAGCTCTTAGGGTGGGCGCGGAACAAGGCGTTTATCATGATCATTCATTTTCTGAAACCAGCCAAGTCCAATTTTGGCAGGTCAGGAAAGGTTGTGGGGGAAGCAGTATTCTGGTTAGAGGTAGAGATGATCACTGTCTGGACTTGGGATGGCTTGGCGACAATTTCTTCTTGGCATTTGTTTGTTTCTTGTTTCTTGGTCAAATACTGTCTTAGGTAGTAAGCTGAGGTCATAAATAAAAGCATACAAGATGCCTCTATAATCAAAGAAGAATAGGGGCCCAGGGTTACTAGTTTAGATATGGTTGATATACTGTCACAGCCCATACTAGAGTCCGGCTGGACTCCCACAGGGGAGGCAGGCTGGGCCTGAAAGGCCATGTACACAATAGGCGCTATGCGGACCAGGTAGTTCAGAGAAGTGGCTAGGGGACGCCAACTCCCAGTATGGGGCACAACTTGGTTGGCCAGCCCCAATACTGTTATGTAGACAAACCCCAGTTTGCTGAAGTCCTGGGCGGGAGGCGCGTCAGGGAGAGGAGGAGCAGTTGGTATATCCTTCATTACTGGTGGTAGATCCAGGTGATGGGGATGGAAATAATCCAGGTCAAGGGCGCAGGGAGGTTCAGCAAGGACAACAGGAGTATGGCCAAGAGGATAAGGGTATGCCAGCTTGTATTGAGTAGTGGATTCACAAATAGATGCAAAGAGAATAATTAAATTTGAGCAAAAATAGACAATTCCTGCAATAAGATAATAATTTCTAGGCATAAACTTGCTTTATTAAGATGTCAACAGTGAGGAGGGCTTCTCCTCCTCACTACTTATACTTACTGATGATTCTATGGCCTTTTGTGCCACCAGAGAACTGATGGCATCATTTGGAGGTGGATTTGCAATTTTACCTGGAATTTGCGTGCTTGGCCAAGAGGGTGAGCTCTCATTGGCTGCTATAACATGAACCCTTTAAATTTTGCAGCATGGCAAGTTGCTACAGTTATTTTTAGCTCACACAATGAATTGATTGTCTGATTGCGCAATCAAACAATCACGCTCCTAATGTGCCATTTCCTGATAGGTAGGTGGCCCAGATTTGTTAACAGGCTCAATGCCAGGGATTCAAGGATTGTGTGCCTCTCAAATCCCGGGCCATTTGTTAGTTGAAAGGGGGTATTTTGCCCTGGAAAGTGCTTTGTGGGGGTTTCCAAGCTGCATGTTTGATCGCTTCTAAATAGGCCAGCTGACTGTCCAGGGCACTCTGGGCCCTGACAGCAGGGTTGGGCGGGTATTTGGTAAAATGTACAGGTCTAAAGGGGGCTCCTGGGGGACAGTATAGTGCCTGGGAAGGGTCAGCAGGTTGGTCTCCAGAGAGGGTGGTTGCCTGATGGTCTTATTGGCTGGAGTTAAGATGGAAGATCACTAAGAATAGATAAGGTAAGATTTGTTTGAACCAAAGGTTCATAAAACTTTATTATTGAAAATGACAATATGGTCATCACCATACTGCCAGGGTTTTTATACCATGGTTTTTGCTTCTTTGATTTTTGCAGGGTTCAGGTTTGCAGACAAGGTACTGGCAGGGCATAGATCTTGGCTTAGAGTCTTGAGGGTGTCAGATTCAGGTTGTGCCTGCTCTGGTGAATAGAAGTGACAATGCTTTGTTCTGCCGCCACTGTTCACTATGTCACCTGAGTAGTTCAATTGTACTACCCATTCTGGATGGAAGGCTGGCAGTTGCTGGTGGTCATTGGCAGAGTTAACAATAGGTTTTATTTTAATCTCCTTAAGGCAAGCTACAACCTCTGCATAGGTCCGGATCTTTGGTGGCTCAAGGTTGGCATCAATCTGGTGACTATTTGGGGAATTGTCCTTGGGAGACTGCCGGGTCTTGGAGTAACTTGTCAACTTGGGTTTGCAATTTAACAAGTGGGCGGTTTCCTGTTCACTTTGTGTGACTTGAGTAGTCTTTGGAGGGCCGGGGTTTGATTCCAGGGTTTCCAATGTTGATTTCAAAACTTCAGTATTGGCACTTGGCAGGTTGGCAGGTATAGTAGTAGGTCCTTCCCCAACCTCCTTTAGCCAGACTACATCTCCTTTGTAGGTATGGGTCTTCAGTGGCACCGGTTTGGCGGCAATCTGGCAACCATTCAGGGAATCCTCAGTAGTAGGCCGGCAGGTCGTGGAGTAATTTAACAATTTGAACCTGTGACTTAACGGATTGTTGGGTCCTGGACTGTCCTGGGGGGTCAATCCGCCTTCAGGGAACTGGGGTTCAACTCTTGGGTTTTCAATACAAGTATTGAAATGTCATTCATGACACAATGCACAGAGAGTACATATAAAGTCACCCCATGACTGGCCTCATGATATCTCCTTATAATCTCACCAAGCATAAGAAACAGCTATATCTTAATATATAGCCCAAAACCAATTTTTTAAGTAATAGTATGGTTCTTAAGTTCCTCAATTAAAACACTGCTATTCCTACCTCATTAAAATACCACATGTCCCATTTTTGTGGCTTTAATAGCTTTTTGCTACATAAGTATTTATAACCTATCTGAATCATGAACATCTTACTAAAGATCATCTTTCTGTCCTTTTTAGGCATGTCTTCTCCCAATCTCTCTAAGTAATGAACTATTGTTGGTTCAGTGGCTTCACTTTTTTAAATGATTATACAATAAAATATATGAAAATATGAGTGATTTTTATTCCAGGTGAGTTTTAGATAACTAATTTCATATTGAAAAATAGAAATGGGGTCAAGTGAATGAAAGATCCCAGACAAAAATATCACTTTGCTAAGAAAAAGATGGATATTACCTTCTTTTTATGATTGTATGGTTTGAGATGTGGCTCTCAGAAAAGCAATAACCTCTAATCCAAGGCACTATTATGTGATACCCAACTTATTTATGACACTCTCCTTTCTAGCAACAGATTTCTGATAATTGGCATTGATTTGAGTAGTTTATAATAAAAATTATATCTAAATTACCCAAAATAATTCATAATGTTGAAAATTGATTCTTAGAAATGAGGGTGTTGAAAATCAGGTGGCTGTGGTGAAACTGCTCTTCAGAGGCCTCTAAGATGTGCTCCACATCAAATCTAGGGACCAACTAGGTTGGGGTGTGCCGTGTGGTGGCCTTGGAATTGTCTTGGTGGTTAACATATGCTGCTAGCTTAAAGAGTATAGTTATAAGGCCTATGCAAATTAATACTATAATCCCTTAGCCCTTAAGTCTTTACCTTTTAATAATCAAGGCAACAACTAAGTAGAATAACTTAAATCAATTAAGTAAAGTAGATCTTTATTCTGGAAAAGAAGGGAAGTTATATATTTTTTGAGATTAATGATGGCTGCAGAGGTGTTATCAACATTTGCATCATTTGTTGGAATATTACAAAAAAATTTAGGGATCTACTGGGGCTCTTGCATCCGTCTTTCTTCCTATTTGAGCTGATTTGACCAATCCAATGGGGAAAAAGGATGTATAATGTGCTGGAGGTGGGTTGCAGTTGCAGCTACTTGTTACAACAGTAGCTGGAAGTTCCCAAACCCAATCTAAGTGGATGTAATAGTTTGGCCAGAACACTTTAACATCTGTGTTACAATCAAATCATCAATTCCATTGGATTCAAAAGATTTGAGTGTGCATTCAAAAAGCCTTGACATCAGTATTAAATTGTTTGATGCTTTGAATATTCTAAGGTGCAATTTAATATAAGACAGGGTGATATTCTTCAAGTGATTGAGTTCAAGTTTTAAAGCTTTATTTTGAGACTTCAGGCTTGCAAACTCTTCTAATATCTTGCTCACTATTATCCTAGCATCTGCATCATTTATCATCACATCTGCTTGTGTATGCCCCTCTTTCAGAGTATACAATTCTTGAAAAAATTCCCCAAATTCACTTTGGAGAAACTCTTGTCCTCTTGGCAAAAGCTTCAAACTTTGTATCATTCTTATCAATTCTTTATGTCAGGAAACCTGCTGGAATGTGCTGAGCCATTGGGGGGTAAGGGAGAAGGTTTAGATACAGGCATTTCCCACCAGAGGATTTGATCTAACTTTAACAGATAGAATAGGGCTTTACCAGCCACGGTCCATGAGCCAGCCCTTGGCAAGGCAGAGTCAATCAATCCTGTGAGTGCCAGATAAACACTCCAAGAAATTGACTGATATGGCTAGTAGAACCAGAAGTGGGAGGGGAGGTGATAGTAGGCTTAAGAGATGGTAGGGGTTCTATTAGGACTAGGTAGGCAGAGGAATTGTTGTACTCCCTGTTAAATATGAGAGGTTACACAGTAATTTACTTGCTGTTGTGGACTAGGTGATATAGATATTTGGGGGCTTCTGCTCTGGTGTACCACATTAAGTCTTCCAAGGTTCACTGTTTGTGGTTTGAGTTAAGAGAATACTCAGTAAAATGCACAGGGCCAAAGGGAGCATCAGGTGGGTGGTAGCAGTTAGGCACTTCTGGGTTTCTAGCTGTGGCTTGGTACTCTACTCTTGATTAGGGTTTGTGATGTTTGGGTAGTTGCAGATGGAAGATTATGAGAAAAAGTTAAGGTAATATGTTTGTGAACCAAAGGTTCATACAAGATTTATTAGATAAGAATGATAATAACTAGCTTCACTGGGCTCCTTGGACTTCTATAGTTAATCACCTGCAGGTGCCTCTTCATGTGTAAAGTCTTGCCCATAAGGATACAATATTATATACTATAGCATGCAAAGCATTAGGATTTGGTTTAGAAGGTACAAAAAGGTAGGAAAAGTCTGAAGAATTACTTTGTAAAGACCAGCCAAAAACTTGACCTGAGTAACAAAAGGGCTAATAAAATTCAAAAATCCTAAACATAATAGATAAAATAAAGTATAGGATAAAGACCTATTGGTTACTAAAGATATGTCAATATTGGGGTATTCTCCATCTGAAAATTGAAAATTTTAATTGCCAAATAATTATTTTAAAGAGAATATTGAATGCTCAAGCCTAAGTCTTTCTGTCTAAAATTTCCATTACTGGTTAAAAATATAAGTTTTGAGCAATATTGAACTTTATTCTTTAAGATTGAAAGGTAAATGTACAGTAGTTTTAAAAGCTATGGCAACAAGCAAAAATTCTTCAGATTTAAACAACATGATTTCAGATTAAACAAAATCCAAGTTGCGCAAGATTCAGGATTCAATTAAATTAAATATCTTTGGTTAATAAATGAACTGTCCAACCAAAAACAAAATTTCACTAACCCATCATACAAAATTATATCAAACATCAAGCGGTGTAGTTCAAACCACAAACAAAATGAACTGACACAACAAGTGAAATGAGTGGATGCTATTCTGGAGTATATTATAATCCAATCAGGATTGATATGAGGCACTGACAGAAGGACTAAAGTGAAACAAAACTTGAGCAATCTAGAAGCAAGATTACAAAAGCACAAAACAAAATGAACTCACACAAGATGTGTAGTATGAGCAGCCTAAAATAGAAAACTATCAGTTAATAGCCAATCAACAGCTATTCAATTTAGGACCAGAGACATTTTATCCATTTTCATGGCTCCAGATTTGTATGGAATGGTTTTAAGATCCTTCCAAATATGGACTTGAGATTACAATAAAAATAAATCATTAAAATTCTAATTTCTACTTTTAGTGATTTTATCCTAGGCTTTTTACAATGGTTTTTACAAGCAATATCTTTGACGGCACCAGCGGCCAATCCAGCAGCAGCCAAGCCAGCTGCAATGGAGGCAAGGCTCAGAATGTGGAGGCACCTGTTTACACCCAAGCCTTTGAGGCGGGTAACAAGGAAGCTGACCTGTTACTGTCCTCCAACCCATATGGCTTTGGCTTGTTTGAGAGTCACTTAGCATCTAGCTATGCCCTTGTTCCCACACTCACCCCTGCACAAGCTGCCCATCAACCAACCAATCAGAATGGCAACCTCAATCCAGAACAACTTCCTGCCACCAGCCAACCTGCCCCCCTACAGCCAATCAGGCTTCAGCTCCTGCCGCCCAGCGCCCCAAACGCAGAATAATCACTGCCTAAATTCTTCAGGAAATTGTGGCACTAAACCTACAGGGTCTGTCATGGGACCAGATTGCCGCCCAGTTGTAATTTACCCAAGCCACCATTATGCAGGAGTTCAACAACCTAATGAATAAGGGAAATCTGATTGGGACGGCCAAGAAGCCAAAGAAGGCCACGGAGTCCCAGATAACTGAGGCCTACCCAATGATGCTTGACCTCCTCCAGCGGGACCCCAAGCTTCCCTTGACACAGGTCCGGAAGCAACTTGCACACAATGGCATTTGGGTGTCTGAGAGCATGGTGCAGCTCTGGATGCACGGAAAGGTGGCTTCAATTAGGGTTCTTACAAATTTTGCTGGCAACCAATGTGATGGTGCTGAGGATTCCCCATATGACACCGCAATTGAATCAACCCTGGTTAGATGCTTGACAAGTCTAACAGATGACATCATGTTTGTCTCATACTACAAGTTATCAATTGCATTTGACAATTTTGGTGAGCAAGGAAAAGCCGCCACCAAGAATGGAAGGAAGAAGGCCAAGAAGGGGATTTTTATTGGTGCATTTCTGGCTGTTTCAGCCAAGGGTTTTGTCTACTATTAGACAAACCTGATTTCATTGATGTGTACTCATACAGCCACATCCTTGGTGGATTGCTTGACTCCTGGGATGGCTCAAATTCCAAATACTGGGTTTTCTTGAGCCACCAGATGGAGGGAAACTCCACCGCCCTTGATGCCATCCAGGGACGCGGGCACAAGGCCTCAGTCTACCCTGCCAGCCATGAAGACGTCCATCTGGCAGATGTTGTATTCTTCAACATTAGAGATAAACTACAGGAGCGCTGCCCTCAGGCTTTCAACGACCTCTATCTTGGGGTCCTTGACCACAATTTTCTCTTTGGTCACCAAATGGTGGCTGACTTGTTTGTGCAAATGGTTTTCCATGTGAACATGGGCAGCCAATCACATAAGGATAAGTGCCTCCCACCCCATGCTACAGCCACCTATCAGCCCATCCAGCCAATAGCTGATGAGGAGTACAATGAGCGGTATATAGCAGGCCATCACGCGCAATCCTCCTGCCTCCACCAACACCCCCCACCCGCAAACCCAACCCATACAATCCCAGACCCCCCAGGCCAGCACTGCCTCTACGTCCTCCTTCCTGCGCCATTCTGACTACTAGGCATCACTCTTCTCTGTCTCAATAAACCCCTGGTCCCAGAAAATTTCTATTTATATTATCTTTATTTTTGAATTTCAATTGTTTGTGCTCTCTTTGTTTATATTTGGTTTTATTATTTATGTTCAGCTTATTTCTATAAAATCATATATTTACTATGGCATGTATCTAGATCCTGAACACAGTTATTTTTAGCACCCAACCATAGCCCCTTGTGAAAACATTAACAACAATTTGGTGACCAGCTAAATTTGAATTAGAAAATTATAGTGTTAACTGTTTTTAGATAAAGTTATTACTGATCCAAATTCAAAACCTTAAAGATAAACTTTAAGCCAATCAGAAGCCAAGTGATAAAGTGATTGTTGTGACATAAAGGATCATTCAATAATTCTTTGATGCATGTGTGCTAATTAATATGATTGGCTGGATGTTTTGCCATTGTACGCCATTGCCGCTGTGGCAAGTTGTTGATGGACTAGTGCCCAATCAGCTGCTGGGTTAGCACTAGTCCACCAAAAACTTGCCACAGCGGCAATGGCGTACAATGGCAAAACATCCAGCCAATCATATTAATTAGCACACATGCATCAAAGAATTATTGAATGATCCTTTATGTCACAACAATCACTTTATTTCTTGGCTTCTGATTGGCTTAAAGTTTATCTTTAAGGTTTTGAATTTGGATCAGTAATAACTTTATCTAAAAACAGTTAACACTATAATTTTATAATTCAAATTTAGCTGATTACCAAATTGTTGCTAATATTTTCATAAGGGGTGTGTTTAAGTGCTAAAAATAATATGGTAATCAAGGAAACAATACCAACACAAAGCAAACAACACACATATTGATATGAGCGTAAAACATATACACAATGGGAAAAAAGATGGGATAATGTAGCAGATGGGAAAACCAAAATTAATAAACTAAAGAGGCAACAGTATCAAAATAATACAGAATTTATTTGGGCAAAAGCTATAAAAACATATGGAAAGGTTAGTAAAAAATAAAATGAGATAAGTCAAAAAGCTTCTAAAGGACCTTGACTTGGCAATTGCCAAAATCAAAGACATTGGCTGTAAGGTCAAAGCAAAGGTGAAGTCCGCCGTCCTTGAAGGCAAGAAACTTGACAGGATGACATCCAAGGCATTAATGGCCAAAATGCCTGACACATCAGAAACAACAATCAAGCGCTTACTTAATATCCAGAAGCACTTTGTGGAAGGACTTCAATTCAAGGCCTACAATCTTTCCGCACCGTCCGTCTGGGTTGATGACCCGGAGATGTATGCACATCTCAAGCCAGCAAAGCACGCCAGGGCAGAGGACACCGGATTGCCAGCGCAATTGATTGCGCCAAGAATGACTAAGCCAACTGAAGCCGCTGGTAAAGAAGAAACACAAGAAGGTAACCTAAAAAATAAAATTAATAAATTTTTAAAAAACTTACCTTTTTTCTTAGAAAATGTAGACGGTGAACTCCGCCGGGTCCTGGTCCCTTTTGTCCTGGCCACCTTTTATGCTAATTATGCCACTCACGTGGCTAAGCAGCTCTATCTGTCCCCCCTGTTGTGCAGGAGCTTGAAGACAGAATTCACAGGTCCTTCCTAATGACAAGGGACGCGCTAGCTGGGCTGACGCATGACAAGGGGGCATCTGAGTGGGCAGTTACTGCCTATAAGGATGCCCAACTGGTCCGCCTGGACCCGGTATCCCTCAGTGAAGTTTACTGTGTAAACTCCATTGAGCTTGTTTGGGACGTCCTGGTGACGCTCCCATTCAAGAATGTACCAGAGATGGGCCAGGCTCATGCGGCTGCTTGCTTCTGCTTCCCAGTGGAGCACACCCTGTCTTACCTGCTTGAGAACTTTGGGCGCGTGGTGAGCAAATTGGCTGTTGCAGACGCAACAGCCGTAAAGAAGACCAAGATTCTCCTGGCAGACTTCAGGCTGGCCTGGAGTGCCAACAAGACGGGGGTCCCAGCAGCTATGGAGCTCACGTTTGCCAAGACAAAGCACCACAAGAAGATAAGCACAGTCTATAATAAACTGTGTGAGTTCACAGAAGCCTTTGCAGGGCAAAGGCTTCATCTGGTTGTTTACCTGGGGTTCTTATTCTTCTTTGGGATGGCGCGTCTGTTGAGGACCTGGACAGGGTCCTTCTGGGGATCAACAAGGCCCAGCTTGCACTTGACAGGAAGAAGGTCCCCCCGGATACAACTCAAATGATCATGTGATCCAGGACGCCCTGGTCCTGGCTGGTATCTACGGGGTTGCAGCCCCGCCTGAAAAGCTGCTGCTTCACTCTCACCTGACCCTACTTCCCTTCACCAACAGGAGGGAGTATTTCAATACGGGTGTATCCACTGTCCACGGTGTGGCGGTGGAGGTTGTGCACCACCTTCATTGTGGGGTGGGTACATACCGCCAAACTCACTACAGGCATTCTTAATAAATTCTCTTCTAATAAACATCTTTATAATCTACAATATTTTTATTATAATTAATTTTTCAAATAATATTTTAGCAAACAAGATTTGCAAAATATATTGCAGAAATGGGTTTCATAAAAGTATAAAATTATATGTTAATAAAATAAATTCTAACTTGTACATTTTACGTTTAATTTTTTTGATTAATTTTTACATTTATTTGACCAAAGTGATTTAAATATTTTTGCGTAATCCAATACTGAGCGTTTGGGATTACCTCAGATGGCATAATAAAATAATATACAATAAAATAAATAAAATACTTACATCTATTGATGTATCTTCTGAATGTGATTGCAGGCGTAGAAAAATCTAAATATAAAATGATAATTAATAAATGTTGAATAATAAATTAGAGAATATAAAAAAAGTTGGACACACTAATCCTTTAATTGATTGGCTGTTTGGCTAGGCACGCAGGGATAGACAATCAGCGTGGCCATAGAATTTGGCCACAGTCTCAGCTGGGAGGGTATGGATCCCGGCCTGCAGTAAATAAAAAAGGTCCTCTGTCCCAGTTGGGGTTCCTCACTTGACAACTTGCTTGAGCCACCCAAAGACTTCCTATATGGGATTTAGGAAGGGCAAATAGGCAAGGAGGAAGAGAAGGCACATATTTGCTGTGGCCAATTGCTGGGGGCCCACTGTAATGCTTGTGTCAATCATTGGTAATTCCTCGAGAATGTCAGCCACCTTGTGGAGACCAACATTGTCAAACACAATCACATTGGTGAAGCCCAGGCTTGTGCGCCTCAGGTGCTCCTGGACCAATTGATGGAATGACAAGAGGGTACAGCTGTTGTGAGAACCCAATATCATTTTATAAAGCTCAACCCCCTTTGGACCAAGGAGAGCCACCATTGAATAGGCTGTGGCGCGGACTGCAGCATGCCAAGCCACCCCGTCATTGGAGCTTCTGGGGACATACTCATACTCATTGCGCATCGACAAGGCAAATGCTGATTCATCAATATAATAGAATTTCATTGTCCCCTTGGCTTTGAGGGCAGTGTACGCCTCAGCATAATTTTTCTGGGTCTCAATATTGGCTGGGCTGTTCCAATTGTATGGGGATACCCCAAGTTTTTTCCAGGAAAATTGCATTCCCTTGACCAAATGATAATAGAAGGAAATTTAGGCCTCAATCCCAAAAGCAGACTTGACCATGGCCTGTATATTTGCCAGTTCAAGATGGCAATCCCAGGTTATTCACTGGCGGATTGCCCATTTGTGCTCCTTGGTGATCATGGTTGACACATGCAAGGATTTCTCTGCGGCAAGGACACAACCAGTATTGATGAATTTATGGAAGGTCTTGCTGGCGTACTTGGGATCCACTCCAACAATGGTTGCAGCCACCTTGTAGTCACCCAATTCCCGCATTAGCTTAAGCAGGATGATGTGTTTGATGTTGGGGATGCGCTTCTGGGTGGGCTTTGTGGGTTCAGACAAGCCAGGATCCTGATTGATGACAGGCTTGCAAGGCATGGGCACCTTGTTGTAGAAGACTGCAACCTTTTTGAGCACTAGCTGTCCCTCATCAGTTTGGTATAACTGGGGCTCCTCATCATCCTCCTGATTGCCATCACTGACGTAGGGCTCATAGCTAGTATCAAGTACAGGCTTCACCTTCTCCAGCATGGCTGACGGGACTGACTCTTGCCAGTACACAACATCAAACACATACAGAGTAAGTTGTACCTCCTTGTTTCTAACCATTTTGGTAGTGGTGACCTTGGTTGGCTTCTGGGTCAGCTTTGGGACCCAAGGGTTTATGCTCTGCACCCTAGCAGCTTGTGCTCCTTGAACCGGCTGTGTCAGTACAGCATCACTATGGAACTCTCCTCTCCTGCCTCCCTCCTGAGTAGGCACTTGTGTTGTACTAAGTCTATTCTTTGACCCGCGGGGGCAACTGCGACCGCAGCGCACAATGGGTGCATTAGTTCTCTGTTGTTGTGTTCCTTCCATTTTAAAAATTTAATAAAATATTAAATAAAACTTAATTAAGTTACTCCCTATTTTTAATTTTTGCTTTTATCTGTTTATGGATATTCAATTAATATTTTTCCCACCCAGTATCTCAATTATAGATTTTTTATTTCTTAATTAGTTGTTTTTGGTTTTACAACGCCCATTTTAGAATACTCAAAAAAATCCACCCATTTTCCTAGATTTTACTGCCAAATTCAAACACCCAACACAATAGATTTAAAATTTATGTTTCAGATCTTGTGTCTTATTTTAGATACCTTGGTATCATTGATGATTACAATCCATTGCACACATTGCGTGAGTGATTTTGTTTACATTGTGAGTTGCCATTGTGTTTTGTTTTTGGATTGAGTTTTGACACACCTTGCTTGGGTGTATTTTGTCACTGATTCACATAGTAAACATATGTACACCAAAAGTCAACTCACACCATTTTGTTTGTGAATCAATGTATTTCAGATTATATTTTGAATGGTTTTGCTTTGCATGTGAGTCCTTCTTTGCTGAGTTGACCCATTTTGCCCATTAACACCAATAAACCCTGTTAACAGAGTATATATTTTAACCTGAGACTTGGATTTTGTTTAAATCTGAATAATTTTTGCTTGTTGCCATAGCTTTTAAAACTACTGTAAGTAAAAGTAGTTAAAATAAAAAAATTTGAAGACAAGAAAATCACTTGGAATTTTGACTTGTGAGTCTACACTTCTCTATAGCTTTATTTATAGAAAAAAACAATATATACTGTGGGGAAGATCAACAGGAAGAAAAAGTATTGCTATCAGGAGCAGTTTGATAGTTATGGAGAAGGTATAGTAAAAAATCAGGAACATCAGCTTGGTTCCAACAAACCTGAAGATCCACAATGGTAGATGGAGGAAGAAAAGCGGGTGCTTACACAAGCTGGTAAGCAAAAACTCTACTCTAATGATTTTTAGAGTAAAATCTATAAAAAAAATTGAATTCAAAGCAAAAAAACAAGGCAATAACAATTTTAAATAATTTAATGTTAACTTTAAATATCTCTTATTATAAAGAGAAGACTTAATGTTAAATTTATTCAAATTAATTGGACTGCCCTTTGGGGCAGGGCCTGAAAAGATTCTCTTCTCTGATTATCTGAGTAGGACACGCCATTTCAAAAACAGTATCTCAAAAAACGCTATTTCAAAATACGCCATCTCAAATTTTGCTATCTTGATTTCATAGTAAAAACACCAATTTAATTTACGGCATTTTGACTAAGAAAAAACAGTTTTTAAAATTTTAGATTTTTTAACTCCAAAAATAACCCAAAGAATCCTCAAAAAATAAAATAAAAAACATTTCTAGGCTTAAAAAAGCCTCAGGATTCTAAATCTGCAATAAAAAATGGTGTCAATTAGTAGCAACAAGGTTGCGTAAATGTCATGAATAACATTTCAATACTTGTATTGAAAACCCAAGAGTTGAGCCCCAGCTCCCAGAAGGCGGATCAAACCCTCCAGAACAGTCCAGGACCCACCAACCTGTTGAGTCACAGGCTCAAATTGGTAAATTACCCCACAACCCGCCGGCCTACTACAGGGTATTCCCTGAATAGTTGCCAGTCTGCCACCAAACTGGTGCCAATGAAGACCCATACCAACAAAGGAAATTTAACCTGGCTAACAGAGGTTGGGGAAGGACCTACTGCCAACCTGCTAAGTGCCTATACTGGAGCTTTGGAATCAACGCTGGAAGCGCTGGAATCAAAACCTGATCCTCCAAAGACTACTTGAGTCACACAGAGTGAACAGGAACCTGCCCACTTGCTAAATTGCATACCCAAGTTAAAAAGTCACTCCGAGACCCGCCAGTCTCCCAAGGAAAATTCCCTGAATGGTCATCAGATTGATGCCAACCTTGAGCCACCAAAGACCCAAACCTACGCAGAGGTTGCAGCTTGCCTTAAGGAGGTCAAATCAAAGCCTACTGCCAGCCCTGCCAATGACCACCAGCAGCTGCCAGTCCCCTGTCCAGAAGGGGTAATACAATTTGACTTTTCAGGTGATGTGGTGAACAGTGGCAGTGGAACAAAGCATTGCCACTTCTATTCACCAGAGCAGGCACTATCTGGATCCCCCGCCCTTGAGACTTTAAGCCAAGATCCATGCCCCGCCAGTGCCTTGTCTGCAAACCTGAACCCTGCAAAAATTGAAGAAGTAAAGTCCCATGGTATAAAAACCCTGGTGGTATGGTGAAGAACACATTGTCATTTTTGATAATAAAGTTTTATGAACCTTTGGTTTGAACAAATCTTACCCTATCTAGTCTTAGTGATCTTTCATCTTAATTCTGGTTAGGTAGACTACCAGGCCGCCGCCCCCTCCCAAGACCAATCTGCCAAATTGCCCCAGGCATTATACTATCCCCTGGGAGTCCCCTTTGGACCTGTGCATTTTACTGAATACCCCCCAACCCGGCCTATTTGGAGTACGACTTGGAAACCATCCTCATTGCTGACCCTTTGGCAAGGACTAGAAGTACTGAGTACATAGGATGCAAAGGAAAGAGGGCTGAGATACCGCCCTTTAGTTCAAAGACAAGTACAACTACCTACCAGCTTACTTTGTTCCCATGACTCCATCATTAACCCCAAGACCAGATCACCCACAGGAACCTACCGCCGCCGCTGAGACCACCTCTACCCAATTTTTTGGAGTACTCTACATTACTTTGACAAGATTGATGGATTCTGTGGTCCCCAACTCTGGACCCTGGTCCTTACTCAGCTTTTCTGTATTTTAAATTATCAAGTTAGAACCCATTCTATGGTGGGCTTTACCCGCCGGCTCAACCGCACCTCACCCTGAGCCGCCCAATGCCTCCACCTATGACTGGCTTCCTGACAGTAAAGCCCAAAAATTAAAATATACCCAAAAGCAACTATTTTCATCTATTTTAACTATAACTATACTTTAAAATAAGCATATAATTGTACCAAATAATAATAAAAGTCAAAAAATAATAAAATTAAAGGAAAGAAGAGAGAAGATAAAGAAGTGTTTATTGCAAATAGGCTCAAACATTAGTTGAAAGAGCAACAGAGATGGCCTGAAGATGCTCAAGCTTTCTATCCTTGGGATAGTAGGCAAGGATCACCTTGCTGATTTCAGTATATTTCTTTACTGACTTAGTCTGCTTGGGGGGATTGCCCTTGGACTTCATGCCAGTCTTGAAAAGCCGGGCAGAGATGGCTTGCTGAGGTTTTAAATGCACCATTATTTTGTTGAATTCAGGCTTCTGAACCTGGACTTTTGTTGCCAATTGGCTATGCCATCCTTCAAGGGAAGAGGTGGTCTTAATCAAACCATCTTTTACCTGCTTATAGCAGTTCCATGTGATTGAGTCACCGCCTTTTCTAATGTGGTGTGCTCCCTGAAAAATACCAACCCATTGAGTTTCAAAATACTCAATAAAGGGCGCAAAGGCTGCCTGGTTGGCAATAATGTAATGATGGCGGAGGAGGGCGTTGTAAAAGGCATTAGTCTCCTCCTTTTGCACAAGGGCAAGGGCAGCAAAGCAGTTGAACACGTCCTTTGCTTCCTTTGTGCCTTCAGTGTAGACCAGCTCATGAAGTGCAGAGCACTTTTGGAGGCGTCGGCAGAGTGCCTGCTGGAAGTAGAAGTAGCATCCCTGAGGGGAGCTCTTGAAGACTCTAATAAAAGCATTGGCCTTAGCCTGCTCAAAATCTACTACCAGATATTCATGGTAGGAAAGGCTTTCAAGCTTTTTCTTGGTTGGGGTGGGAGCGTCTTCTTCTTGGGAGATGGAATTTTTCTTACGCCCTCTAGTCTCCTTGGGCTCCTCTTCAATTGTTGGGAGGATTTCATCCAACTTGGCCTTTAAAATTGTTAGTGCCTGGACATAAGTTTCCTGTTTCTTATTTGGGAGGAAAAAAAAGACCAGGGGAAGAACAAGATTGCCAACCTGCCCATGAATATTCCAAAGCTGGCTAAAGAGCTTTGGGCAGGTTGAGAAAGTTCCATCTGCAAGCCAGGTCTTGCATTTCAACAGGTTGAGGAGATCCTGTGAGGTGGCAAAGCAAATAATCTGCTCAGGGGCATTTTAGCCATTGTTGTGGAGAAAAAATCTCTCTTCATGACAAGATATTTTTTGCTTCTCAGTAAGGATCAATTGATCAATTGATGAAGCACTGACACCTTCAGTGCTCAGAGAATATCTCTGATCAGTGATATATCTCTGTAATTTGGAGGCGCCACCAACAGTGGCAAGTTGGGTGTCATTTAAATTGAGGAGGGCATCATTGACAACCTTAGGGCGGTTTGATCTTTGGTGGTTGGGATGACCTGGCAAATAAACCAGCAGATCAGTTAGTATAAGGGATCAAAAGGCTTGGCGCAGTCATGCCCAGTAGTCAGGGCCTTAAGTCTAGTGAACCTGTATGTAGTGAGCCTTGCAGGGCAGCCAACATTATCATGTTTATAGTGATGGTAGTGGATTGGTGTTTTATTGTTACAGCTGAAGCTGTAACCTTGTAGACAAATCTGGCACCCCCTTTCTTAGTCATAATTGAATAGCTGATAGGGTACATTATTAGCACAGCAAAAGTGCCATTTTAATTGCAAATATTGTGGACGGTGTATAGATTCCAGAGCTTTACCCTTAGCAGGCTGCTTTTTAGGGGTATTTTTGTCCTTCTTGGCCTTGGGAGGAATGACCTTGGACTTGGAGGATTTGGGCGCAGCTTTGGTGTTAGGCTTAGGAGGCATCCAAAAGTGAATTGGTATCAAAATATGGGAAATTTGGGGGCTGTTTTTAAAGAGAAAAATGAGCATGTTTCTAATTTAAAAGTAGTAATTTTTACATAGAATTGTAGAGAAAGTCTTAAAATATGTAATATCAAAATTTTAATGTTTTTTATTTTGTAAAAAAAATTTTATTAGTAAGCAAGTATGCAAAACTTTGAGTTTTGAATGAAACCTTGCAGTCAAAATGGCGTTTTTGAAGTGACATAATTGAGGTGTGGTAGCTCAAAAACATAGTGTTTATGACCATTTTTTATATTAAATTAGCAAATTTTTGGTGGAGCTACCTCAACTGGGCCAAAGAGTAAAACTTGAATTTCTCAAAAAAATATCTTATACAACTGGGGTTAAAAAGTACCCAGTTGTTTAGAGGAGATAAAAAATATATTTCTGCAAATTTTCATATATTTTATTAATTTTTTATTAATATGGTATTTGACGTGAATATATACTTTTGAAAAGTGGAAAGCAAGAATAACAGTGGGGGAATTGATATAGCGTAGCCTGGCGTCATAGGTAATTTCCCCTTATTTTCCCCTATCTATTGTGCGCATCAAATCAATTGGGTGATATGAAACTTGGTGGAATTTGAAGTGACATAAATTGAAATGGCGTAATCCCCCCTTCCATATTAAAATCACTATTAAAGCATTTTATTGAGGAAACTCTTATCAATGTATCCATGTATAATAAAGTTATAAATTACATATAACAAAGCTGGTTTTTTTACCCAGCAATGATAATCACTAGAAGGACTATCATAGGGGCATCTTATTAGGTTGTTCTTATCATAACTGTCTTAGATTAATACTATAGGAACATCTTCTGGCACTATACAACAGGCTTTATTTTAGTTTGGGTATAAGCTTACTTTAGTTAAAGATAAATAGTGTGATTCAAAATGACCTAAAAATTGAGATGGCGTAAACACGCCCCACACTAAGTGATTTCATATGTAAATAAAGTTAGCAAAATAAGATTTAATTAATCTGACTTGAAGTGACGGAATCAAGATGGCGTAAATTTGAGATGCGACATTATAACAGTATATGTAAATTTTAACTATTTTATTGTTTATTTTATTTTTTTGCAAGAAAAAATCACTAACCCAAAAAATGCCATCTCAAATTAAATTTGAGATGGTGTAAATCAAAGTGTTGTTTTCAAAATGGCGTGACCTACCATTATCTGAGTGGCATGTTTGAGCATTGAGTATTTTGGCATCTGGCTGGACAGCAGACAGCTATTGTTGTAACTGTGCTGTTTTAGAAAATTTACAAGGGGAAAAATATTTGGAAACTAGATAATAATCTTTATTGTGAGATAGTGATTATATAGTCATGGTGAATCCATGGATAGCAGGAACAAGATTGGTGATCACACGGCTGGATGGAAGAAGGGGGTGGCTTGATCCTGGTATTGAGTCAAGCGCTAAATTGAGGTATCCATCGTGGAGGATCACCATCTGTTCATATTGTTGGATTTGGTAATTCTAGTTGACTTCCTATTCTGGCTTTGGGTGACCGGATAATCGGATTGCGGGTCACAAATCTGCTTGGTTGGAACCTTGCTGGTGGATCAAGCCTGCGGTTTTGACACTATTAATAGTTCATCAAGCATAAATTTTTGGTCCACAGGCAGCTTATCTACAAGTTTCTGGCCATTGGTTACTGAGGGACTGGTTGCAGGTGTCATGGGGCATCATCAATTTGGGCATCAATTTTGAACTGGTCTGACAAGTATTCATGATCTAGATCTTCTTGATTAAAAAAGAGGATCCCAATTGGGAACACCAAATACTAAATAAAGGAGTGCTTTAACTGGGGGCACTGAGTAATTAACATAAGTCTTCCCAGTGCCAGCTATGCCCATTATCTCTTGGCATAGCTTTTGGGGCCCAGAGAGGGCCCCATAACAGCAGACATAGTGTAATTTATTTCCACACCTGAATATTTGCTTTTCAAATAAAGTTCAGGTGCAGGTGCAGTCCTACTACCCCCAGTCCCTGTCTGGTGGTTGGTTATGGGTTCTATTGCTGCATGTTGTGCCCTTCCCCAAAGGGCAGGCTCTTTAACTATTAAGTTTAAATTTGAACTTAGTTTAATTCAATAATTTATTAGTTTTTATTGAATCAAGACTTTTACCTTGGTTTTCTTTTGCTTTTGAGCTCACCTTTTCTCTTTGCATGTGCAGCCCCACAATTCAATTCCCTTTATAAATCATAATATAAATAGGTTTTTTTGTCTTGCTGACACAACCACTGGTTTCTTACTGTTACATCTGCTAATCTGCAGGCTGTCACTATCAAGCTCTGTTCTACAACTTACTATGTGTTTCTACCAGGTCTATCACTCTCTACCTGCCAAAAACTTCCTGATGATCTTCCTTAACATCTTTTTTCTTATCTATAAATAAAGACAAATCAGAAGAGCAAGCCTTTAAGCTGAAATTCTAAGTGGTCCCCCAAAAAACACAACTACAGGTTTTCCCCTAAAAAGTTTTTAAATTTACTTTTCAATATTCAACATTTTAAATTTAAAACTTATATTTTTAGTTATAGCTTTTGAAATTAACTTTTAAAGTCAAAGTGAAATACATTCTGGATCAGATCTCCATTTTTTTAAAAAAATATTTCTTTAATACCTAGGATAATTAGAATGGAGATAGCCAGACAACAAGCAATTAACTTTTTGTCACCTTCTTTTATATGAGGGATAGCCTATCTACTTTTATGTCAACATACTCTCATAGAAATATCCCAACAACAACATTCCTTTAGTCACCAATAAATATTTATTTAACACATTATTTTATACAGTTTGCTTAGGTTTAGTAAATTCAATGACACCTTTTGTGTCAAGCTATAAGATTTTAGCTGGCCTCTTAAAGGTTCTTTTACAAATTGTACCTACTTTTCTTTTTATGTTAAATCTTAACCCTAACATCTTACATGCTTAATCTATGGTAGGACACACCATTTTAAAAACGGTGTCAGGAAATCCTGATTCATGTGGATTGAATGATCCATATCCCTATTACTGAAGCTGTGGGTTGATTTTAGAGCAACACAGCCAAAGTGACACAGTATTCTGGAATACGGAGAAACTATAATAAGGTTGATATAGTTTCCAAGTCAGAAGACACCTGAGACATTCCAGGTCTCAGGTCACGGGCCAATCCAGAAGCTTCTATAATTAGATGCTAAGGATTCCAGATTCCAAATAGGGACGCAGACCTGACCCAGAGATTGATCAGGGAATTACAACATCCTGTTTCACCAAGAGTTGAGACAGAAGACTGCCCATGCAAATATTGCACATTACACTGAGCACAAGGGCAGGTCGGCCAAATTGGGTGTCAACTTAGTTGCCGTAACTAAGTCAAGGAATATCTGGGCTGAAGAGGAGAAATCAGCAGCCTAGAATATTACCTCATCCCAAACCATTATTTGGGTTTTGGGATCCAACTCTAGGGGATGAAACTAGTAGCTTGGGGATGATAGGCTAGCTAGTAAGAGTTTTCTGCAGCTAGACACTAGTTTGGCCGCTAGCTGTCAACTATAAAGGGGCCTTCCAAGATCACTTAGAAGGCAGACAATTTAATACCCTTCAACATCCCTACTAGTCCAAATAGTAGTGGTGTCAAAGTACAATAAGAGCAAATTATTGATACTTGCAAACTCCTGCTAAAACCACCACAGACAGTGTTGCGTCTCCAAAGGACCACAGGACTTCCACCCCAATTGGATCAACCAACAACAGAATACAGCCTGTTGTCACACCAATAGAAGTACATCTGTCCCATACAGATATCCTATCCCAACATGATGAACTCACCTAATAAAAATAATCTCTCTTCTTCTTCAAGATCCAGAAATCTTGACAAACAGCATCTCAAAAAATGCTATTTCAAAATATGCCATCTCAAATTTTGCTATCTCAAATTCATAGTAAAAACACCATTTCAATTTACAGCATTTTGACTAAGAAAAAACAGTTTTTAAAATTTAGATTTTTTAACTCCAAAAATTACCCAAAAAAATCCCAAAAAAGAAAAATCAAAAAACATTTCTAGGCTTAAAAAGGCCTCAGGATTTCAAATCTAAAATAAAAAGTGGGGTCAATTAGTAGCAACATAGTTGCGTAAAGCCCAAAAGTTAAAATAATCCCAAAACAACTATTTTCATCTATTTTAACTACAAACTATACTTTAAAATAAGCATATAATTGTACCAAATACTAAATCAAACTAAAATAATGATAAAAGTAATGGAAAGAAGAGAGAAGATAAAGTAGTATTTATTGGAAATAGGCTCAAACATTAGTGGAAAGAGCAACTGAGATGGCTTGAAGATGCTCAATCTTGCTATCCTTGGGATAGTAGGCAAGGATTACCTTGCTGATTTCAGTATAATTTTTTACCGCTTTGGCCATCTTGGGGGATCACCCTAGGTCTTCATGCCAGTCTTAAAGAGGCAGGCAGAGATTGCTTGTTGGGTTTTAAGGTGGACCATGCTCTTTTTGAATTTGGGTTTATGAACCCTAACCCTTGTAGCAAACTGGCTATGCCACCCTTCAAGGGAAGAGGTGGTCTTGATGAGGTTGTCTTTGACCTTCTAGAAACAGTTCCAGGTGATTGAGTCACCACCTCTTCTAATGTGGAGCTCTCCTTGGAAGATGCCAACCCATTGAGTCTCAAAATACTCAATGAACAGAGCAAAGGCTGCCTGGTTGCCTGGATATATGGATGTTGGAGGAGGGCATCATAAAGGCATTGGTCTCCTCCTTTTGCACAAGGGCAAGGGCAGCAAAGCAATTAAAAACATCCTTTTCTTCTTTGGTGCCTTCAGTGTAGACAGGCTCATGAAGTTCAGAGCACTTTTGGAGGCAGCGGCAGAGTGCCTGCTGGAAGTGGAAGTAGCATCCCTGAGGAGAGCTCTTAAAGACACAAATAAAGGCATTTTCCTGAGCCTGTTCAAAATCCACCACCAGATATTTGTGGTAGAGAAGACTTTCTGGCTTTTTCTTGGTTGGGATAGGAGCGTTTTCTTCTTGGGAGATGGATTTTATCTTGCGCCCTCTAGTCTCCTTGGGCTCCTCTTCAATAGTTGGGAAGAATTCATCCAGTTTGGCCTATAAAATTGTTAGTGCCTGGACATAAGTTTCCTGTTTCTTATTTGGGAGGAAAAAGAAGACCAGGGGAAGAACAAGATTGCCAACCTGCCCATGGATATTCCAAAGCTGGCTAAAGAGCTTTGGGCAGGTTGAGAAAGTTCCATCTGCAAGCCAGGTCTTGCACTTGAGAAGGCTGTGCAAATCCTGGCTTGTTGCAAAGCAGATGATACACTCTGGGGCATGTTGACCATCATCATGAAGAAGTAATCTCTCCTCATGGCAAGATAGTTTTTGCTCCTGAGTAATTATCAATTGGTCAATGGAGCTTGCACTGACGCCTTCAGTGCTCAGAGAATATCATTGATCAGTGAAGTATCTCTGTAATTTTGAGGCGCCACCAACAGTTGCTAGTTGGGTATCATTTTAATTAATGAGCACATTGTTGATGACCTCAGTTGCAGTTTGATTCTTTGTGGTTGTGATCACCTGGTAAAGAAACCAGCAGATAAGTTGATAGAGAGGGTTGAAAGGCTTGGCGCAGTTGTGGTTAACAGTTAGGGGGTTGAATCTTGTAAACCCATAAGTGGTGAGCCTCACAGGGCAGCCAACGTTATAACATTTGAAGTGATGTTGGCGGATGTGTTTCTTCTCATCATTACAGCTGAAGCTGTAACATTGTAGACAAAGCTGGCACCCCCTTTCTTAGTCATAATTGAATAGCTGATAGGGTACATTGTTGGCACAGCAAAGGTGCCATTTTGATTGCATACATTGTGGATAGATTTAAGATCCAAGAGCTCAATTGGCTCATCTGCAGGAGCACCAGGCTCAGGCTCCTGCCTCTCTTCATCCTAAGGCTCTGAAGTGGGGTCAGAATGGCAATTGAAGTTGAACAACTTCTCTTGAGGATCAGAGGGGGAGTAAAAAAATGGAGAATGGGGAGGGGTAGGACTGTTTCCTTCTTGTTTAGGTGATGGAGTTGGGGTCTTGGGGGGAGCTTTGGCCTTATAATGCTGCTTCTTTGGGAGTTTCTTGGCTTTTTTGGCCTTAGCAGAGTGATTTTTAGACTTTGAGGCCTTGGAGGCCTTGGGCGCAGCTTTGGCAGTTGACTTGGGAGGCATCTAAAAGTGAATTAGCATCTAAATATGAGCAATTTGGGGGTTGTTTTTAAAGAGAAAAATGAAAATGTTTTTAATATAAAAAAGTAACAATTTTTTACATAAAATTGTAGAGAAGATCAAAATATATATACTATCAAAATTTTAATGCTTTTTATCTTGTAATAATAATTTTTTATTAGTAACACAAGTAAGCAAAACTTTGAGTTTTGACTGAAAACTTGCTTTCAGAATGGTGTTTTCAAAGTGACGTGATCAAGGTGCCGTAACTCAAAAACATAGTGTTTTGACCATTTTTATATTAAATTACTGTAAATTCAGAACCTGAATGTAAAAATGCGGGATTGTCAAATACTTGGTCCAAATTTCAAATCACTTTTGCAGGCAACTCAGCTGAGTGAAAATTAAAACATTAAATAAAATTAACAATTTAATTTGGCTTTTTTTGGTTTATGTAAATTGGCAAATTTTGAATCTCTTGAGCAGATAACTCAACTAACAAAAGACAAAACACAACAAACAAATGCGGGATACATGAATCAGAAATGCGGGATTCTAATGTACAATTTGAGGTTTCCTGATTGCTAAACAAATCATAGACATCATGTAAAAATTAACAAATCTGAAATTGTGGGATTGTCAAATCCAAGAACCAAATTTCAAATCAAAAATGAGGTGAATTTGAAATAAATATAATTTATGGGTATCTCATAAAGGATGTTAAAGGATCTAGAGTGGATTTGTGCTGATTCTTTTAGGAATCATAGGAATTCTCAAAAATCACCCTATTTCATTTTAGGACGGCTAAAATTTAGATCATAATATTCACAAAATCAACATATGGGTCATTATTTGTTAGATTAATCTGTTTCCTATTAACTGTGCTACTTTACAATTTAAAATTTTGTTTTAATTTTCTTATCAATAAATTTAAATAATTAAAACAATTTTATCAAAATAAATCTTATTCAATTCTTTTAATTTAAAAACCTATATTAAATTAATCATTTTCTACTTACAGCTAAATTAAACTGTATTAAAAGCTAGTAACAATCTAATTTCATATACCATTATTTCTTGAAAGCTGATTAGTATAAAATGACATCATTCTAAAAAGAGCAACATAAAAACACAATAAAAACCAATATTAAGCTTTTTGTTGGAAATTAAATTTTTGCCTAAAATCTTAGCTTTTTTAAAAATATTTTATTTAAAATATAATAATTTTTGAATCACTCTTTTTAAAAAGATGGCAGATAGCTTTTTGCATATTTAATAAATAAATATTAAATACTTTTTGATTTATTTTATAAAAAAATCTAGTAAAAAGTTAAAAAAACTAAAACTAAAATTAAAACTAAACTTTTATTGAAATTTCAGTGATCTCATTTAGCATAAGTAATTTATTCTTAAGTTAGATTTTATAGAAAATATATAATAAGAACTTATAAGAGAGTAAAAGTTTTTCTTTTCAAATTATTAAGTATTTAATATTAATAAAATAGCTTTATACAACTATTTAATAAAATTATATTTTTTTATACTGTATGCTAGAGATAATATGTATAAAAAATTCAAACATAAAAAAGAATGTATCAAAATCTTGCTTTATTTAATTAAATTTTATAAAGGTTAAAATTTATTTAAACTAAATTGAAAATGATCTTAGTCATTGTATCTATAAAAATAAGATACAACTTTAATTATACAAGTAAATATTTATATATGATTAAAAATAACATTTGTATTTTGATAGATTTAAGATATATAAAGTTACTTTTTTAAGAACTGTTAAAAGTTATAATAAACTTAGTTTATTTAAAACAAAATGTTTTTAGGTTGGTCACTAGAAGTAAGCTAAATAATAATTTATACTTTAAATTTAGTTTACTGATTAAAATATCAAACTTTAAGAGTTAATTAGCATATTTTATTTCAAATAATAATTTTATAAGCTTACATTCAAAGCCACTTCAAGATAATAAATTGGAATTAAAATATAAAGTTGCAGCACAATTCCAAAAGCTGAGATTAAGGGTTTTCTAATGATACTAGTTTGAGCAAGATTGAAGTACTATTTGCTGAAATATCAACAGTTAACCAGAATATAAAAAGGGATAAATAAACAATGATATCAGACTTCAGGGGTGATATTGATAAATTAAGGAGATCAGTTGGGGGTCAGTTGGGGATTTATGTCTGTAGTGCAAAAGCTCAGCTAACATGGTATTTAAACAGCTCAACTTTACAGAAATTCACTTTACAATCCACACCTTTACTCCTCTCTGGTAACTGCACATCTATTTCCAAGCAAGAACTGCCTGAACCAAGCCAATAAACCCAACCACTATAATTATGGAACCTATCAAGTTTGCACCTCAGATGACACCCTTCTTCTCACTGGGGGCTTCTACTAAGAGAGAAAGAATCTCTATGCTTAAACAAGCATTCTTTTTTTACTGCTGGCAATGATCTTAACAGCTTTATTGAGCATTTCTTATTAAAAACAGAGTTTGGAAAAAGTACCTTCTTACCTGTCATACAAAATTCTAAGACATATGATTTCCTTAACAACCTAAAGGAATTGATGTCAGACTCCCCTGCCAAGCACCTTCCTTCCCTAAGAGCATTGATTACATCAAGCTACAGTTTGAAAGAGCTTTGGGATTGTGGATTTAAAATGACAAAAAATGTGTATCCATATTCTAAAAAAATAAAAAAATGCTAAAAAAGTATCATTAAATTCACAAAATAAAAAAGGAAAAAATGATTCAGTAAAGAAAGAAAACATAAAAAATATTTTAAAACATATATTAAAAGATTCATTTCCAACCAGCCAATTAACTAAAAAATCCCCTGGATTAATTTATGAAGAATTACAAAAAGAATTGAGGAAATACTCAACTAAAATAAAATACTCCTTATTGAAAACAAAAAAAGAAATTTATGAAGATATGAAAATAAAAAACAATATTTCTATTTCACTTTCCACTTTCTATAAGCTTATTCCTAATGATATAATTAAAAGCAAAAAATAAACCAATATGTGTAACATTTGCAACTTGAAAAAATCATTAGAAATGAAGAAAAAGGATTTGAGCATAAAGAAGTTGCCATTGCCTAAATTTATTAAAGAAAATTTGGAATCTATTAACCTACATAAAAAGTTTTATAAGCATCAAAATAAAGAATATATTAGTGATATAAATAATCTTGATGATAATTCATGTGTTATAGTAATAGACTATAAAGAAAACTTTAAAATAGGTAGGGGTCCTATAGAGACAAATAATTGTTTTTATGAGAAAATACCTATTTTTTTATTAGGATTTGCAATTGCTTTTAAAGAAAATGAGAAAATCAAATATGAGTATCATGACTTTTTATCTGAAATTTTATCTCATGACTCTTTGTTTTCAGGTCAGTGTTTGATAAGTCTGCTTAAAAATAATTAATTTAAGAATATTAAAAATATTAAAGTTTGGACTGATAATGGTAATCATTTTAGATCTTATGAATTCTTATATTATCTTTTTAAAGAGATACCTAAAATTATAAAAGTAACAATTAAGTTTAATAGATTTGTTGAGTGTCATGGCAAAAGTATTGTTGATGGTCATTTTGGTGTATTATCTAAAATATTTAAACAAAAGGAAAATGAGATGTATATAAAAAATATAAATGATCTCAAAATGGTTTTTGAGAGAGAGGAAGAAAGAAAGGGTTTATATGAGTCACTTGTAAATAATTCAGATGTTTCCCAAAAAACCTTTTTTTACATCTATGATAGAAAATCTAGGCCTAAAAAAAGCTGGCTTGAAGTCAAAGCATTTTATGTTAATCTTTCATATTTAATGAAAGATGGGTAGCTGTATGTTTCACCTTTTACATGTGAGGATGTTAAGGAGTACTCCAAAATAAATTATTGTGCAAAGTTCTGCACAGATGACAGAGAAAAAAAGAGAGCTGATACTACTAAAAAATTAGTAGGACATGTTCATGAAGTTGGACGCATAACAAAAACTTATATTTAACATAGGGTAAATAGTCTTTTAAATACAACAACTTTTTTTCTAAAAAAAACTAGAAATTAATTATATGAGCCAAATATAGGGTAACAGCAATTATAGCTTTGGGGCTGCTATTACTCTCCCATGCAACTCATATATTTGATTCTTGGCTTATTAAAATAGAAAAAAGGGTTTTAGCAAAAAAAATACAGTTAATTAAAATAAGATTTATTTTTATTATTTGTATATTTTACACTCTTAAACTTTTTTTAGTAAACTAAGCATTATATTAATGTTCAAAAAACATAAGTTTATGACTTAAATAATAGCAAAGAAGTGAAAATGCTTTGAAATGCTTAAGCTGGCGCCTTGGCTTAATCTAAAAAATAATGACCCATATATAACAATAAAATTGACTAAAATATACATTCCTCTTCTTGAGTTTAAAATTTTAATAAAAAATTTATTATGTCTTCTTTCAATAACAACCAAGTCAAAGAGCTGTTCCCTGGCCTTGACAAAATTATGCAGGGCTACACTGGGTCTCTTAACAGTGAAGCCTCCCTCTATGGCCACTCCCAACCCACAGGCCCCTCTGCAAGCACTACCCAGGAGTGTGTTCTTTCTCCTGCAACTTCCAGCATGGCTCTGCTTGTCCATCATGCACAGGCAGCCACCAACCCAAATCATACAGCAACACTAGCATCCAGAATTGACCAAGTGAGCCATGGGGCCACCAATGGAAGCTAGAATCCAGAAACAGCCAATCAGATGGCACTGTCTGGTTCTCAAGGCAGACACACCCCACCTCCAGCCAATCATCCTGCAAGGCGCAGAAGAAAGCTAATTGCCCAGGAGATTGTTCTCAAAATGGTTGAAAAACAAGGGATGCTTATGTCCCTTAGGGAAATTGCGGCTGTGATGGGGTTTGCAAAGTCCACTGTGGCTGCAACTCTAGAGCCTACGCCAACTGTGGCCCCCTAACAAGAAGATCTCAACTGGTGCCTGTACTTTGACCAAAGGTGACACAGCCCATCCCCTTATGATGGCCATTATGGAATGTGACCCACGGATGCCCCTGGTCCAGTTACGTCTCCAGCTGGGACTCCACAGCATCTTCACCAACAAAAGAACAGTGAATTTGTGGATGCACGGAGTTGTGGTTGCTGCTAGAATCTTGTCCAATCAAGTTCTCAGTGGCCTCATTTTGGTGGACAATGACCCCTAAAATTCAACTATTATTAATTTTATCAAAGGAAGGGCAATGAGGGCCCGTAATGACATAATCTTCCTGTTGTATGCTAAGATATCTGCAAGTATCCAAGACTTTGGAGAGAAGCGTATCCATTCTGACGTGTACAAGCGCAGCCCAATATTGTATCAGTTTGTTAGGGTTTTATTTGCAGTTTCCCCATTGGGTGTAAATTATTACTCAGCAATATTGAACACCGCAGATGGGTATGCCTACAAGACAGAGCTCAAGGCCATGCTGGAGGAGTGGGCCGCCCAAAACGCCGTGCACACAGTTGTACTGAATGCGGAGATGGAGCAGCGGGAATGGGCTACCCAAGAAATCAGGGCTGCAGGGCATACCTGCTGGTCTTACCCCATCAACTATACCAACATGCATCTTGCAGATGTATGTCTCTACAATTATGGTTCCGCCCTCAGGCGCTTAAAGCCTGCCACCTAAAACAAACTATGCACCCAAATTGATAAGGGGTATGAGCTTTTCTCTTCCCTGTCTGTCAAGGACTTATTTGATCTCATCATCTTCTATGCAAGTGATAGTGATAAGTCCAGAAAGGACCCCTGTCTCCGCCCACGCCAGTCCATCTGTTTTGCCAAGCCAGTATATGTGACAGAAGAAGAATTTGAGCAATTGATGCAATCAGCTCTTGCTGCCCCTTCCCAGTCAACAAACCCTGCCTCTCCAACCCCCCATCAAGCCACCTGCCTTCCAACCCTAACTCCCAAGCCACTACCAATTCCCTCCCCACTATCTCTGATGCAGCCCCTTTCACAGGCGCAGATGAAGGCGACATCCATTCCGCCCATTCCCTTCCCTTCCTGTCCTTTGATTAGTAAATAAATCTTTTCTTTGTGACAACTTATTAAAATTGCTATCTCTCTTTCAATTCATAATTAATCATATTTTTTTTACATTAGCAACGTTTCCCATAATTAATACAATGTTGTACATTTTACAAATAGCTTAAAATTATGAGCATACATATTTTTCATCATCATTAAGAAATTGAAGACAATAAACGTAAATATTGGATTAGAATATTGCAATTAGATGTCATCTCTTGATATTTTGATATTATGTGCATAACTCATTGCATTTTGTTTCATAAAATCCATTCTAAACATGTCTTTTTTATTATAATTTATTAAAACAGATTGTGTTTATATTAGGGCCATTAACGCTTAGTACAAATATTGAAAATTAGTGCATTTTACATCCTGTATATTTACCTATTGGTAATAATTCTGTAAGCTTTTTAGTTGGATTTTGCAAGGTAATAATAATGTAATGTGTTAATAGAATACTGTTTATTGTCATTAATTGGCTGATTTTCTTTGCTGTGGCAATTGTTCATTTTCTGATATTTTAGCACTAGTATCCAATCACACAGGAGATAGGAAAACAAGCCGCCACCCCAACCACATCCAGTCTCAGGGTGGTAGCTTGTTTCCTATTGCCTGTGCAATTGGATGTAGGGCCAACCAATTGGATACTAGTGTGTAAATATCAGAAAATGCACAATTGTCACAGCAAAGAAAATCAGCCAATTAATGACAATAAACAGTATTCTATTAACACATTACATTATTATTACCTTGCAAAATCCAACTAAAAAGTTTACAGAATTATTACCAATAGGTAAATATACAGGCTGTAAAATGCACTAATTTTCAATATTTGTACTAAGCGTTAATGGCTCTTTAATATAAACACAGTCAATTTATTTTAAATTGTAATGAAAAAAACCTAGTTTATAATGGATTTTATTAAACAAAATGCATTGAGTTATGCACATTATATCAAAATATCAAGAGATGACGTATAATTGCAATATTCTAATCCAATATTTATGTTTATTATCTTTAATTTAATAATGATGACAAAAAATATGTATGCATTGAAGATAGTACTAAAGACCAGTTTTTTATGGAATTTAAACAAAATGTCAACAATCTATAACTTGATCAACAAATTAGAAGCACACCTGCAAAAGGTTGTTGAAATAGAAAGAAATATCAGGGAAATAGTGACAGGAAAGCTGGGTAACAAGGGCCTGCCACTAATCCAGTCAAAAGAAGATGCTCTGGATAAATTGGGAAATATTATAGATGAAAAGAATAAAGAAGCATTGCTTAATCAACAGGGATAATTTTATCAAGTCTGAAGTTCAACAACACAGCCTACAATTTGTGGGAGTTCTGAAAGGGGGCATAAAGAAAACAATAAGATCAAACTAATTGAAGGAACAGACATTCAAAAGGAAATCAACACCAATGAAGAGAAAATCAATCAAATGGAAACAGATAAAAATGAAACACAATCAAGAAGCAGAAGTGCTTCAAGAAATACAGAAGCTTTATCAAATGAAAGCCAAGAAGAAACACAAGTTGCAAGAAATATAAGAAAAATTAAGCCCAGAAAAATTAAGAAGAGTAGCTAACACTCATAAAATTTGCTGAGGTGGCGCCTGTGGCTGAGGGGGCCACAGGGGAAACAATTAGTAAGTCTTTTTACTGTAAATTCAGAACCTGAACGTAAAAATGCAGGATTGTCAAATCCTTGGTCCAAATTTCAAATCACTTTTGCAGGATATCTTTTTTAATTAAATTGATTTTTTTAAGTATTTATTTGAATATTTGAAAATGCAGGAACTCATAGACACTTTGCAAAGGTCAAGTCAAGCTGCATATTTCCTATGGATGAAATGATTTAACTGGAATCAGATTTGAAGCATTCAAATTCATCAGCCATTTTCATTAAGTTTACTATGTTTTTTGAAATTGTGGGATTGTCAAATCCAAGAACCAAATTTCAAATCACTTTTGAATGCCACTAGTAAACTCAGATATTAATTGCAAGAACTGGAATCCAAATTGAATGTACAGTAAGCACACTAGGAAACACCAATCCAAATAAAAAAGCTCCACCTCAACTAAAATCAAATGAAAAATTCAATATTGATAACCATAATTAGACATAAAAAGTTATTAAACTTTAAAATCATCCAAACCTGGAAAGTATACAATATTATTCACTTCAAATCACGGATATAGAAACTCTGCTACTATTCAAGGCTATATCAAGAGAAAACAGCTTCCCACAACTAAACCAACAACTCTAAATAAATACATATTTAATATAAAATATATTTTTTATTTTATTTTTATGGACTGTCAATCACATTCCCAACCTGCTCCTGCACCAGCCCGCAGGGCAGCCTGTCCACAAGGGCGTCCCAGAGGGTCCAAGAACAGACCCAGAACCTAACTTGAAGGGAGTCATGCCAATACACAGGCCTCCCAAGGTGTCATTGCCAGCCAACCACCTCCTGCATCCCAGGCCCAATCAACCAGCTTGAATCCCAGGCAGAAGCCACTCTCAAGGCCTGCTATCAAAGTCTCCTACACCAGGGTCACCAGGAACACTGAGGTTACTTACACCTCCACTGTGTACCCAGTTGTCACCTGGCCACGCACTCTTGACCCAAGAGTTGCCACTTCCTGCCCCCATGTCTTTGACATCACCTACAAGCCATTGGCAGCCACTGTTGAGCCATCTGCGCCTGTGATGTATTCCACCATTGACAGCGCCAACGCAACCAAGCGTGATCCCACCTTCTACAAGAAGGTCCCCGTCCCCTGTGTTGAGCCTGGTAGCCAGGATGCCCTGGTACCTGCCAAGGGCCAGCGTTGGTTGACAGATAGTGAGCGTGAAGCTCTCCTCAACTGCTTGAATGGGGGAATGGCAGTTTGGGATATTGCGTCCTGATTTGGTGTCACAGCCAGGTACATTGTCAACATCAACACCAAGTATGGCAACACCGGGAAAATTGCCAAATCCACCAAGGCTAAGCGGCAGCCCAAACTTCTTCAGCCCGTTCATATTGATGCAATCAAGTAGTGGGTAGCCAAGGATTGCCACCTGGACACACTTGCTGTCCAATCAATGCTTGCCACAGAGTTTGGGCTTTCTGTATCTAAAACCCTTGCTTACAAAGCAATGTTTGATTTAGGCTTCTTGTGGGAGGTGCTTGGTGTTTCTCTGTATAATAGGAACAGTGAAAAGACCATCAAGGATTAACGCATTTATGCCAAGACATATCTGGCACTAAAGGAGAATGGGAATGTCCAGTTCTTCTATATCAAAAAATTGTTGTTTTCCTCCTCACTCAGGTCCAGGCATGGGTGGGTCAAGAAGGGGTCCAAGGACGGTGTATCCCAATGTGCAGCTGTCTGTTCCCAGACCTATTCAATAGTTGTGCTTCTTGATCCTCACGGGTTGAACCAGTATCAGATGATCAAGGGTTCCCATAATAGCAGGACATTCCTTGATTTTCTCTGAGCTATCAAGGAGTACCTTCAGATCAATTACAGTAGCACAACCAAGATTGTTGTGTTAGATAATGTCGGGCTCCACAAAGTGAATCTTGTTGTGTCTGAGTTCCCCCCCATCAACAAGAATAGCCACTCCTCCAGCCACTGCCTTGCTGATTGTCCAATGAGACTTCTCTTCCTTCCGCCTTATTCCCCATTCCTGAATCCAATCAAGGAGGTGTTTGGTTGGATCAAGAATAAGGTGAAACAAGGCCTTCCTCAGGAGACAAGGACCTATTTAATATTCTTGAGGTCAGCCAATTTGTGATGCCACCCAATGTGGTGGCGGCTTTTTACAAGCACTCAGAATCCTTCCACCCTAAAGCGCTGGTCTCCGAGCCAATCAGATAAATGTGCTTTCCAGTTTACTTTGTTTTTTATTAGGTCTCAAAAATTATTATTTATATATAATAATTTGACGTGTGATTGTATTATAGACATATAAGCATACATAGAAAAGGTAAGTAAAATCAACTATACTAGGTATGAAGAATATATTTTTATTATAATGCACTGAATACTTTATTGACTGTTGCACTACCAAATGAATAAATTAAAAAAGATAGAAATAAATTAGTTCATTTAAATAATTGTGAATTGTTGATGGTACTTTGGCTTTTTTACGCCACAAATTGGACCTTGTGTGTCATCATATGATCCTTGTTATTTCAGTGCCACTATAGCCACACAACACAACAACCAATAATTTTTATATAATTCTTATTAATTTGTACTTAGGGTGCAGTTCAAGTATATTGAATATGTGTATCAAATCATATTATAAGGGAAAGGTAATTTGAGTTGTAAACAATCATTTGTTTAGAACAATAGTGGAGTAGGCCGTATGATGCAGATAAATTCAATTCTCCATGTTTATCTTTGTGATAAATGGACCCGTACTTGACAAGTAGTAAATAAAAACATTTTTAATTCTTTTTTATTTGATGTATTGGCAACTATAACTAAAGTCTTTTAATATACTTAGATATATTAATATTATAATTTACACACTAAAATTTAAAATAAAAATAAAAATATTAAAATTAAAATATTAATTATAAATCTTAAAAGTTAAATATTTAAGTTTAAATAATCAAAATATAACAATTTTATTAAATTGTGATTTATTCAATATCAAAATATTTGATATTAAAATATTTAATAGTAAAATATTTAACAGTGAATATTTTAATATTGAAATTTTAATATTAAAATAAAAAAATTAAGTTGCAAGGGAAAATGATTTATTGGGGGAATGCAAATTGCAAGGGGAATGTGATTATTCTGGGGAATTATACCCTGAAATCAAATTTTCTGCTAGTGCGTCCAATTGGGACCACATACTCTTCTGTATGTGGTGGATGACTCTGGCGCCAATTGCTAGGGGAGTGGCACTCAGCACCCTGGTGGTGGCCAACGTCTTATAAAAGGTAGACAGGTGAGGGAATCCACTAGCAGGTTTTTTTGGGGGGCACATAGTACCCATATAGAGTTACCAATGCAAATGAATCATAGAGGACGTGCTTGACTGTCCTTTATCCCTGAGGTGTTTTCTGGCGGTCTAGGGCTACGCAGCATATGTTGATCTGTATAGGTACATCTTCTATTTTTTCACGTTGGCTTTCAGTATGAAATGGAGCAGGATTCCCAGGTACACCGCAACGTGGATCCTTTGTGAGGTATATTTTTCTGAGAACATACATATTTTTTGAATGTTTGAACTAACCTATTGATATAGAATGTTTGATTGAACTTGAAGAGGGTTCCGGGGGTGCCTGACTTGAATCAGCCCCCTGGGCCTTGGCAAACAAAATAAATAAAGGTTTAAAATTATTCACAAGGATTGCATCCCCGACTTTGTTTAGTAGAGCTTTAAAAATTTCATTAAAAATTGCATATTTTAAATATTTATTTCCAATTTAAAAGAGGGTTTTATTGATTTTTTTTGTATTCATTGATATTTGTGAAGGGAAACCTTTGAACGCTTTCATAAATTTATTCATTGAAGTTCAGTTTTATATCCCCGCAAATTTCATTCATTTCTTTGATTTTAATTGTTGATCCTAGTTCATAGGCCTCCCTTATCCATGGCAAGCACCCTGTGGGTAGTTGATAATCCCTATCTTGAGCTTCACTATTAAAAAAGTATTCATATTCTGTTGAACTATTTTATTTATTTGATTTTTATTTGTTTGTTTTATAGGGGCCACCAGTGACTGGTAGCCCCCATAAAACCAACTTGGCGTAAAAGCTGCCACTTCTGCAACCTCATCCCCATCCCTGGTGATGACTAAAATAAATATAAGTTAAACATAAAACAACTTACTGATTGTTTCCCCTGTGGCCCCCTCAGCCACAGGCTCCATATTGGCAAACTTCATGAGCATTGGATGCTCTTCATTAATTTTCTTAGGCTTAATTTTTCTCATTCTTCTTGCAACTTGTGCTTCCTCTTGATTTTCATTTGATAAAGCTTCTGTATTTCTTGATGTGCTTCTGCTTCTTACTTGTGTTTCATTTTCATCTGTTTCCATTTGATTGATTTCCACTTTGTTGGTGTTAATTTCCTTTTGAATTTCTGTTCCTTCAATTAATTTTATCTTCTTATTGTTTTCTTTGGCCCCCTGCCAAAACTCCCACAAATTGTAGGCTGTGTTGTTGAATTCAAGACTTGATAAAATAGTTCCCTGTAGATTAAGTAATGCTTCATTATTCTTTTCATCTATAATATTTCCCAATTTATCCAGGGCATCTTCTTTTGACTGTATCAGTGGCTGGCACTTGTTACCCAGCTTCCCTATCACTATTTCCCTGGTATTTCTTTCTATCTCAACAACCTTTTGAAGGTGTGCTTCTAATTTGTTGATTAAGTTGTAGATTGTTGACATATTGTTCAAATTCCATCAAAAACCTGGTTTTTATAGTACTATATTCAGCGCATACATATTTTTCATCATCATTAATAAATTAAAGACAATAAACGTAAATATTGGATTAGAATATTGCAATTAGATGTCATCTCTTGATATTTTGATATTATGTGCATAACTTATTGCATTTTGTTTCATAAAATCCATTATAAACATGTCTTTTTTATTATAATTTATTAAAACAGATTGTGTTTATATTAGAGAGCCATTAACACTTAGTACAAATATTGATACATAGTGCATTTTACAGCCTGTATATTTACCTATTGGTAATAATTCTATAAACTTTTCAGTTGGATTTTGTGAGGTAATAATAATGTAATGTGTTAGTATATTACTGTTTATTGTTATTAATTGGCTGATTTTCTTTGCTGTGGCAATTATGCATTTTCTGATATTTCTGCACTAGTATCCAATTGTTTGGCTTCACATCCAATTGCACAGGCAATAGAAAAACAAGCCGCCACCCCGACCACATCCAGTCTCGGGGTGGCGGCTTGATTTCCTATCATCTGTGCAATTAGATGTGAAACCAACCAATTGGATACTAGTGTGTAAATATCAGAAAATGCACAATTGCCACAGCAAAAAAATCAGCCAATTAATGACAATAAACTGTAATTTATTAATCCATTACATTATTACCTTACAAAATCTGACTGAAAAGTTTACAGAATTATTACCAATAGGTAAATATACAGGATGTAAAATGCACTAATTTTCAATATTTGTACTAAGCGTTAATGGCCCTAATATAAACACAATCCGTTTTAATAAATTATAATAAAAAAGACATGTTTATAATGGATTTTATGAAACAAAATGCAATGAGTTATGCACATAATATCAAAATATCAAGAGATGACATCTAATTGCAATATTCTAATCCAATATTTACGTTTATTGTCTTCAATTTCTTAATGATGATGAAAAATATGTATGCTCATAATTTTAAGCTATTTGTAAAATGTACAACATTGTATTAATTATGGGAAATGTTGCTAATGTAAAAAAAATATGATTAATTATGAATTGAAAGAGAGATAACAATTTTAATAAGTTGTCACAAAGAAAAGATTTATTTACTAATCAAAGGACAGGAAGGGAAGGGAATGGGTGGAATGGATGTCGCCTTCATCTGCGCCTGTGAAAGGGGCGGCATCAGAGATAGTGGGGAGGGAATTGGTAGTGGCTTGGGAGTCAGGGTTGGAAGGCAGGTGGCTTGATGGGGGGTTGAGGAGGCAGGGTTTGTTGACTGGGAAGAGGTAGTAAGAGTGGTTTGCTTCAATTGCTTGAATTCTTCTTCTGTCACATATGCAGGCTTGACAAAACGGATGGAGTGGCGCAGGGGGAGGCGGGGGTCCTTTCTGGACTTATCACTATCACTTGCATAGAAGATGATGAGATCAAATAAGTCCTGGGCGGATGCAGAAAGGAAAAGCTCATACCCCTTATCAATTTGGGTGCATAGTTTATTGTAGGTGGCAGGCTTTAAGCGCCTGAGGGCAGAACCAAAATTGTAGAGACATACATCTGCAAGATGCATGTTGGTATAGTTGATGGGGAAAGACCAGCAGGTATGACCTGCAGCCCTGACTTCTTGGTTAGCCCATTCCCGCTGCTCCATCTCTGCACTCAATACAACTGTGTGTACAGTGTTTTGTGTGGCCCACAGTACAACATGCCATTTCAAAAACAGCATCTCAAAAAATGCCATCTCAAATTTAATTTGAGATGGGGTTTTTGTGAAGTGATTTTGAATCACAAAAAAAATAAAATAAACAATAAAATAGTTAAAATTTACATATACTTTTATAATACAGCATCTTGAATTTACGCCATCTCAATTCCGTCACTTCAAGTCAGATTAATTAAATCTTATTTTGCTAACTTTATTTACATATGAAAACACTTAGTGTGGGGCATGTTTATGCCATCTCAACTTTACGTCATTTTGAATTACGCCATCTATCTTAAACTAAAATAAGTTTATACCCAAACTAAAATAAAGCCTGTGGTATAGTGTCAGAAGATGTTCCTATAGTATTAATCTAAGACACTTATAAAAGGAACAACCTAAAAAGACACCACTATGATAGTTCTTCTAGTGATTATCATTGCTGGGTAAAAAACCAGTTTTAATATATGTAATTTATAACTTTATTATTCATGGATAAGTTGATAAGGGTTTCATCAATAAAATATTTTAATAGTGATTTTAATATAGAAGAGGGTGATTACGCCATTTTGATTTACGTCACTTCAAATTCCACCAAGTTTCACATCACCCAATTGATTTGATGCGCACAATGGATAGGGGAAAATAAGGGGAAATTACATATGACGCCAGGCTACGCTATCTTGATTCCCCCACCGCAATTCTTGCTTTCTACTTTTCAGAAGTATAGTTTCACGTCAAAACCAACATTAATAAAAAATGTAAGAAAACATATGAAAATTTGCAAATATATATTTTTTCATCTCCTCTAAACAACTGGGTACTTTTTAACCCCAGTTGTATAAGCTAGTTTTTGAGAAATTCAAGTTTTACTCTTTGGCCCAGTTGAGGTAGCTCCACTGTAAATTTGTTAATTTAATATAAAAAAATGGTCAAAAACACTATGTTTTTGAGCTACAGCACCTCAATTACGTCACTTGAAAAATGCCATCTTGAGAGCAAGTTTTCAGTCAAAACTCAAAGTGTTGCCTACTTGCGTTACTAATAAAAAAATTATTTTTTCAAAAAAAACATTGAAATTTTGATAGTATATATTATTTGATCTCCTCTAAAATTCTGTGTAAAAAAATTGATACTTTTATATTAAAAACATTATTGTTTTTCTCTTTAAAAACAACCCCCAAATTGCTCATATTTTGATACTAATTCACTTTTAGATGCCTCCCAAGTCTATCAACAAAGCTGTGTCCAAGGCCTCCAAGACCTCAAAGTCCAAGACCACTCCTCCAAAGGCCAAAAAGGCCAAAACTACCCCTAAAAAGCAGCCTGCAAAGAGTAAAGCTCCCCCCAAGCCCCCTACGCCCTCACCAGAGCCTGAGGAAACAAGCCCAACCCCTCCATATTCTCCTTTTGTTTACTCCCCGTCAGACCCTCAAGAGGAGTTGTTCAAATTTAACCGCCACTCTGACCCCACTTCAGAGCCTGAGGATGAAGAAGAGCAGGAGCCAGAGCCTGGTGCTCCTGCAGATGAGCCAATTGAGCTCTGGGATCTTAATACCATCCATAATGTATGCAACAGAAATGGCACATTTGCTGTGCCTGCCACATACCCTGTCAGCTATCCAATTATGACAAAGAAAGGGGGTGCCAGCTTTGTCCACAAGGGCTACAGCTTCAGCTGCAACAACAAGAAGAAGCCCATCTGTCAGCATCACTTCAAATGTGATAATGTTGGATGTCCAGCTAGACTTACCACCTATGGGTTCACTTGTTTTAAAGCCCTGACTATTGGGCATCACTGTGCCAAGCCCTTTGATCCACTGTATCAACTGATCCGCTGGTTTCTTTGCCAGGTCATACCAACCACCAAAGACCAAACTGCAACTGAGGTCGTAAATGATACACTCATTAATTTAAATGATACCCAACTGGCAACTGTTGGTGGCGCCTCAAAACTTCAGAGATATTTCACTGACCAGAGATATGCTCTGAGCACTGAAGGCGTCAGTGCTACATCAATTGACCAGTTGATTTTAACTGAAGAGCAAAAGCTTTCACACGCATTAAGAGAGATTTCTCCTTCATAATGATGGGAAACATGCCCCAGAGCGGATCATCTGCTTTGCTAGCTCCCAGGATCTTTGCAACCTTTTAAAATGCAAGACCTGGCTTGCAGATGGAACATTCTCAACCTGCCCAAAGCTCTTTAGCCAGCTTTGGAATATCCATGGGCAGGTTGGCAATCTTGTTCTTCCCCAAGGTCTTCTTTTTCCTCCCAAATAAGAAGCAGGAAACTTATGTCCAGGCTCTAACAATATTAAAGGCCAAGTTGGATGAGATCCTCCCAACTATTGAAGAGGAGCCAAAGGAGACTAGAGGGCGCAAGAAAAAGGCCCAGTCAGAGGAAGCCACCCCAATCAAGAAAAAGCCCAAAAGCCTTCCATATCATGAATACCTGGTAGTAGATTTTGAGCAGGCTCAGGCCAATGCTTTTATTAGAGTCTTCAAGAGCTCCCCTCAGGGATGCTACTTTCATTTTTGGCAGGCACTCTGCCACCGCCTTCAAAAGTGCTCTGTACTTCATGAGCTGGTCTACACTAAAGGCACAAAGGAAGCAAAGGACGTGTTCAACTGCTTTGCTGCCCTTGCCCTTGTGCGGAAGGAGGAGACAAATGCCTTCTACAACGCCCTACTCCGCCATCCCTACATTATTGCCAACCAGGCAGCCTTTGCTCCATTCATAGAGTATTTTGAAACTCAATGGGTTGGAGTGTTTCAAGGAGCATGCCACATCAGAAAGGGTGGTGACTCAATCCAGTGGAACTGCTTTAAGCAGGTAAAGAATGGCCTAATCAAGACCACCTCTTCTCTTGAAGGGTGGCATAGCCAGTTTGCTACAAGGGTTAGGGTTCATAAGCCTGAATTCAACAAAATAATGGTGCATCTCCAAACCAGCAGGCCTTCTCCGCCCGCCTCTTTAAAACAGGCATCAAGACCAAGGATTATCCCCCAAAGCAAACCAAAGCGGTGAAAAAGTATACAGAGATTAGCAAGGTAGTCCTTGCCTACTATCCAAGGATAGCAAGCTTGAGCATCTCCAAGCTATCTCAGTTGCTCTTTCAACCAATGTATGAACCTTCCTCAATAAACACCACTCTATCTTCTCTATTATTTCCTTTAATTTTATCATTATTTTAATTTTATTTGGTATTTGGTACAAATATATGTTTATTTTAAAGCATAGTTTATAGTTAAAATATATGAAAATGGTTGTTTTTGGTATTATTTTAACTTTTGGACTTTATGCAACCTTGTTGCTACTAACTGACCCCATTTTTTTATTGCAGATTTGTAATTCTGAGGTTTTTTTAAGCCTAGAAATGTTTTTGAATTTTTATTTTTGGGAGTTTTTTGGGTAGTTTTTGGAGTTCAAAAAATCTAAAATTTTAAACCCGTTTTTTCTTAGTCAAAATGCCGTAAATCAAAATGGCGTTTTTAAAAGTAAATTGAGATAGCAGAAATTCAAGATGCTGTATTTTGAGATGGCGTTTTTTGAGATGCTGTTTTTGAAATGGCGTGTACTACCTGGCCCACTCCTCCAGCATGGCCTTGAGCTCCGTCTGGTAGGCATACCCATCTGCGGTGTTCAATATTGCCGAGTAATAATTGACACCCAATGGGGAAACTGCCAATAAAACCCTGACAAAACAATACAAGATACGGCTGCGCTTGTACACGTCAGAATGGATACGCTTCTCTCCAAAGTCTTGGATACTTGCAGATATCTTAGCATACAACAGGAAGATTATGTCATTACGGGCCCTCATTGCCCTTCCTTTGATAAAATTAATAATTGTTGAATTGTAGGGGTTGGTATCCACCAAAATGGGGCCACTGAGAGCTTGATTGGACAAGATTCTAGCAGCAACCACAACTCCATACATCCATGAATTCACTGTTCTTTTGTTGGTGAAGATGCTGTGGAGTCCCAACTGGAGACATACCTGGACCAGGGGCATCCGCGGGTCACGTTCCATAATGGCCATCATAAGGTGATGGGCTGTATCACCTTCAGTTGAGGAACAGGCACCAGTTGGGGTCTTCTTAATGGGGGACCACAGTTGGCGTAGGCTTGCAGGGTTGCAGCCACAGTTGACTTTGCAAAACCTATTGCAGCCGCAATTTCCCAAGGGACATAAGCTTCCCTTGCTAATCAACCATTTTGAGAACAATCTCCAGAGTGATTAGTTTTCTTCTGCGTCTTGCAGGATGATTGGCTGGGGGGATGTGTTCATTATGGGAACTGGTCAATGCCATATGATTGGCTGTTTTGGGGTCCTGGGCTCTCTGGGTGACCCCATGGCTAAAATGGCTGGTTCTGGATGCCATTGCTGATAAGGGATTTGGGTTGGCAGCTGCCTGTGCATGGTGGGCAAACAGGGCCATGCTGGAAGTTGCAGGAGAAAGAACAGACTCTTGGGTGGGGCTTGAGGAGGGGCCTGCGGGTTGGGAGTGGCCATAGACAGAGGCTTCACCGTTAAGAGACCCAGTGTAGCCCTGCATAATTTTGTCAAGGCCAGGGAACAGCTTGTTGACTTGGTTGTTGTTGAAAGAAGACATAATAAAAAGTTTATTATAATTTCAAACTTGAGAAGAGGAATGTATATTTTAGTCAATTTTATTGTTATATATGTCAATTTTGTGAATATTACAATCTAAATTTTAGCCAACCTAAAATGGGATAGGGTGATTTTTGAGAATGCCTATGATTCCTAAAAGAATTTGCACAAGTCCACTCTAGATCCTTTGTCATCCTTTTTGAGACACCCATAAATTATTCTTATTTCAAATTCATTGCAATTATGATTTGAAACTTGGTTCTTGGATTTGAAAATCCCTCAATTTCAGATTTGTTAATTTTCACATGATGTCTATGATTTTTTTGTGTTACAGGAAATCTCAAATTGTACATAAGAATCCCGCATTTCTGATTCATGTATCCCGTTTTTTGTTGGGTTTTGTCTTTTGTTAGTTGAGTTATCTGCTCAAGAGATTTAAAATTTGCCAATTTAAATAAACCAAAAAAAGTCAAATTAAATGGTTACTTATATTAAATATTTTAATTATCACTCAGCTGAGTTGCCTTCAAAAGTGATTCAAAATTTGGACCAAGGATTTGACAATCCCGCATTTTTACGTTCAAGTTCTGAATTTACAGTATGTTTTACTTATATTTATTTTAGTCATCACCAGGAATGCGGATGAGGTTGTGGAAGTTGCAACTTATACGCCGAGTTGGTTTTACAGGGGTTATCAGTCACTGGTGGCCCCTGTAAAACAAATAAATAAAATAATTCAACAGAATATGAGAAATTTTTTAATATTGAAGCTCAAGATAGGGAATATTCACCACCTGTGGAGTGCTTGCCATGGATAAGGGAAGCATATGAACTAGGATCAAATATCAAATCCAAAGAAATGAATGAAATTTGCGGGGATATCAAACTGAACTTCAACAAATACATATACAAAAGCATTCAACAATTCCCCTTCACAAACATCAATAAATGAGAAAAGAATTTAATAAAAACCAACTTTCAAATAGGAAATGAATATTTGAAATCTGCAATTTTTAATGAATTTTTTAAGGCACTATCAAATAAAGTCAGGGATGCAGTCCTTGTGAATAATTTTTAACCTTTATTTATTTCATTTGCCGAGGCCTGGGGGGCTGATTCAAGTCAGGCGCCCCCTGGAACCCTCTTCAAGTTCAACCAAATATCCTATATTAATAGGTTAGTTCAAACATTCAAAAAATTATGCATGTTCTCGGAAAAGTATACCTCACAAAGAATCCATGTTGCGGTGTACCTGGGAATCCTGCTCCATTTCATACTGAAAGCCAATGTGAAAAAATAGAAGATGTACCTATACAGATCAACATATGCTGCGTAGCCCTAGACCGCCAGAAAACACCTCAGGGATAAAGGACAGTCAAGCACGTCCTCTATGATTCATTTGCATTGGTAATTCTATATGGGTACTATGTGCCCCCAAAAAAACCTGCTAGTGGATTCCCTCACCTGTCTACCTTTTATCAAACAATCAGCAACCACCGGGGTACAGGGCGCCACCCCTCTAGCAATTGGCGCCAGAGTCATCCACCACATACAGAAGAGTATGTGGTCCCAATTAGATGCATTAGCTGAAAATTTAATTTCAGGGTATAACTCCCCAGAATAATCACATTCCCTTTGAAATTAGCATCCCCTCAATAAATATTTTTCCCTTGCAACTTAATTTTTTATTTTAATATTAAAATTTCAATATTAAAATATTCACTGTTAAAATCTTTAATACTGACATATTTAATATCAAATATTTTGATATTGAATAAATCACAATTTAATAAAATTGTTATATTTTGATTATTTAAACTTAAATATTTAACTTTTAAGATTTATAATTAATATTTTAACTTTAATATTTTTATTTTTATTTAAATTTTAGTGTGTAAATTATAATATTAATATATCTAAGTATATTAAAAGACTTTAGTTTCAGTTGCCAATACATCAAATAAAAAAAAGAATTAAAAATGTTTTTATTTACTACTTGTCAAGTATGGGTCCATTTATCACAAAGATAAACATGGAGAATTGAATTTATCCGCATCATGCGGCCCGCTCCACTATTGTTCTAAACAAATGATTGTTTACAACTCAAATTACCTTTCCCTTATAATATGATTTGATACACATATTCAATATACTTGAACTGCACCCTAAGTACAAATTAATAAGGATTATATAAAAATCATTGGTTGTTGTGTTGTGTGGCTATAGTGGCACTGAAATAACAAGGATCATATGATGACACACAAGGTCCAATTTGTGGCGTAAAAAAGCCAAAGTACCATCAACAATTCACAATTATTTAAATGAACTAATTTATTTCTATCTTTTTTAATTTATTCATTTGTTAGCGCAAAAGCCAATAAAGTATTCAGTGCATTATAATAAAAGTATTTGTCCCCATACCTAGTATAATTAATTTTACTTACCTTTTCTCCGTATTCTTAAATGTCTATAATACATTCAAACGTCACATTATTATATATAAATAATAATTATTGAGTCCTAATAAAAAAACTAAATAAAATTAAAACTAAATAAAACCCAGAGCACCCATTTATCTGATTGGCTTGGAGGCCAGGGCTTTTGGGAGGAAGGATTCTGAGTGCTCATAGAAAGCCACCACCACATCAGGTGGCATTGCAAATAGGCTGATCTCAAGAATTTTGAAGAGATCCTCTGTGTCCTGAGGGAGGCCTTGTTTCACCTTATTCTTGATTCAACCAAACACCTCCTCAATTGGATTCAGAAATGGAGAATAAGGCAGAAGGAAGAGGAGTCTCATTTTTGGCAGTCTGCAAGGTGGTGGCTGGCAGAATGGATGTTTTTGTTGATGGGGGGAAATTTGGACACAACCAGATCCACTTTGTGGAGCCTGACATTATCAAGCACAACAACGTTGGTTGTGCCGCTGTAATTTATCTGAAGGTACTTCTTGACGGCTTGGAGAAAATCAAGAAAGGTCCTGCTGTTATGGGAGCCTTTAATCATCTAGTATTGATCCAACCCGCAAGGACCAAGAAGCATGACCATGGAATAGGTCTGGGAACAGACAGCTGCACAATGGGCTACGCCGTCCTTGAACCCCTTCTCAACCCACCCATGCCTAGACCTGTGTGAGGAAGAAAACAACAATTTGTTGATATAGAAGAACTGGACATTCCCAGTCTTCTTTAGTGCCAGATATGTCTTGGCATAAATGTGTTGATCCTTGATGGTCTTTACACTGTTCCTATTGTACAGAGAAACTCCAAGCACCTCCCACAAGAAGCCCAAATCAAACATTGCTTTGTAAGCAAGGGTTTTAGATACAGAAAGCCCAAACTCTGTGGCAAGCATTGATTGGACAGCAAGTGTGTCCAGGTGGCAATCCTTGGCTACCCACTGCTTGATTGCATCAATATGAACGGGCTGAAGAAGTTTGGGCTGCTGCTTAGCCTTGGTGGATTTGGCAATTTGCCCGGTGTTGCTATACTTGGTGTTGATGTTGGCAATGTATCTGGCTGTGACACCAAATTGGGACGCAATATCTCAAACTGCCATTCCCCTGTTCAAGCAGTTGAGGAGAGCTTCACACTCACTATCCATCAACCAACACTGGCCCTTGGCAGGTACCATGGCATCCTGGCTACCAGGCTCAATACAGGGGACAGGGACCTTTGTGTAGAAGGTGGGATCACGCTTGGTTGCGTTGGCGCTGTCAATGATGGAATACATCACAGGCGCAGATGGCTCAACAGTGGCTGCCAATGGCTTGTAGGTGATGTCAAAGACATGGGGGCAGGAAGTGGCAACTCTTGGGTCAAGAGTGCGTGGCCAGGTGACAACTGGGTACACAGTGGAGGTGTAAGTAACCTCAGTGTTCCTGGTGACCCTGGTGTAGGAGACTTTGATAGCAGGCCTTGAGAGTGGCTTCTGCCTGGGATTCAAGCTGGTTGATTGGGCCTGGGACGCGGGAGGTGGTTGGCTGGTAATGACACCTTGAAAGGCCTGTGTATTGGCATGACTCCCCTTGAGTTGGGTTCTGGGTCTATTCTTGGACCCTCTAGGATGCCCTTGTGGACAGGCTGCCTCACAGGCTAGTGCAGGAGCAGGTTGGGAATGTGATTGATGGTCCATAAAAATAAAATAAAAAATATATTTTTTAGATTAAATATGTATTTATTTGGATTTATTGGTTTAATTGTGGGTAGTTGTTTTCTCTTGATTTAGCCTGGAATAGTAGAAGAGTTTCTATATCTGTGATTTGAAGTGTATAATATTGTATCCTTTCTAGTTTTGGATGATTTTAAAGTTTAATAACTTTTTATGTCTAATTATGGTTATTGAGATTGAATTTTTAGTTTGATTTTAGTTGTGGTGGAGTGTAGTAGATTGAATGGATTAGACATTAAGTTGTCTATCTAGGAATTGAGTGACAGAACAGTCACGCAATTGCGCTATTGCATCCTGATTTTACTAGAGATAAAGACATTTAAAACGCCTCTAAAACGGGTGTTCAATTTGCCTTTCAAATGTGCACAAGGTACAGACTTTACTTCTGCAATTATAAATAGAACAACAAAGTTATTTATATCTACCTCCTTAAGGAAAGCTGCGTGGAAGCAGTTGTTCTCTCACAGTGGACTTTTAGCTGTGCCAATCCACTATCCTCCATTAGGGAAGTCCTTCTGTCTGTGCCTTCCTGCCCCTGGTGGCATTCCCCCGCCTCACACTATATAAGTGCAATACTATCTAAATAAACACCAGTTTTTTCTATACACCTTATTATTCTTTTGTCCTTCATAGGCTGCCATTATACCATCAACAGGTATAGTTTTAAGAATTAGGTCACTGATTAATTATTTGTAGAAACTAGCAACCCTTTGCTGCAACTTTTACGACATTGGCGCTCATGGCTTCTTCAAACCACAGCTTCCTCTCCTCCTACCCTTGCGGCCCTGTTTTTGTGGAGGGAGAGATGTCCTTGCCTATACCTGCGGCTCCTTCTGCCCAACCCACTACAGGATCTACCTTCACTGCTTCTGGCTCTCTATCTGGTAGACTCCATGGCTCTTCCTATGGTCAACCAGGACTAAGCCAGTGGTTGCCTAACTGCCAACAACTTTTGGAAATTTCCAGCTCCCAGTCAAGTATGATCTCCTTGATGAACTCCATTGAAAAAGCTTTACCTCCTTGATACTAATCCAGCCTGACCCCATGGCTGAAGCAGCTGGCATGAACCGCGTCTCCTGCTCCTTGGAGCCTGCCTTGGTGAAGGAAGTATGCTGTCAATATTCTCCTCCTTCTTCTTCTTGTTGTTCTCCTGATAGAATCTCCTTTAATTCTGGCACCCTCCAAACTGTTAGCTGCTCTGGCCCCTGCTCTGGCCCTTAAACCTTGCTCAAAATACATCAGAAGCTGTTCACCCCCACTCTGGAATGGCTCTATGGATGAGCAAGATAGAACATGTACTTTCTTCCTTGGTACCCACCCAGATGAATCAGCATGTTGCCCTGGAGTTCTATGATTATCAACAGAAAACTCCTAAGCCAGAAGACAGCCATAACAGCTGCACAATGGGATTCTCTGCTCTTCAGGATACTATAAAGGCTCAAGAGAGATGAATGGGATTTCATGAAGAGGAATTACTTCTGGCCTTTCAGGAAAAGAAAGAGTGGCTAGATGAGTTGGATGCTCTACAGGCTCTCCTTGACTCTCTTCAGGACCAACTAAGCAAGTACCTTGAAGATGCCTCAGCAATTAGTACCCCTGATACTCTAATGGGATTGCATGGTAATGCTAAAGCTGATATTTCCCCCTCTCAGAAGATCCATACTACATTGCCCCTTCCTGACTACCACCACTGTCACAGAAGCAATGAGGATGATGTCTCCTTCACTGCATCTTCAGCAGGTACTCTGGAGTCTCCCTGGGAACCTGATAGCAATCTCTCCATCACTCTCAATGGTTCTGAAGCAACTAAAACTCAGGCTAGTCAGAGCAAAGAAGAATTCACTGATGATTCTGGCATTGAGGAGTACAATGAGGATCACTCAAAAAACTACTAAGCAGCCAGGACAAGAAGAAATCCTTGGCTGCATTTGTGGTTTCACCTCCCTCCTCTCCCCCCATTCCTCTCCCCCTGACAAGCCTGTGCCTGACCCTGGCACTTGTTGTTTTTTACAACAGAGCCTTCTGATGTCCCTCTGCTGGTTGGCTTTGCCTCTCAATCAGAAATGTTTGATTCTTGCACTACAAGAATGCCAGAAGATCTTGCCTACTGGGTCCCCACATCCAAGTTCTTCTTGGCCATGGACCTGATACCTGGCTACTGGCAGATTGCTTTCCCTCCAGATAACTCAGAGAAGTGTGCCATCCTTGTCATCCAAAGGCTGTTCCAACCTATTAGGATGTCTCAGGGTCTCTCTAATGCCCCAGCCACCTCCCAACAAGCTATGGACGCTGTGATGGGGAACCTCAAGTCCTAATGTGCTCTGATCTATCTGGATGACATTAAAGTCTTCTCTTGCATCTATAACAGACACCTGGAACCCCTGGAAGAAGTGTTCAAACGTCTGTTGGCTGCTACACTTAAGCTGAATCCAAAGAAATGCAACTTCTTTAATGAGTACTTGGAATTTCTTGGGTTCATCATCAGTTGTGATGGCCCCTGTCCTTTAACCCTCAAGGTAGAGGCCATTAAGAAGATGCAGGTACCTGTAAGCAAAAGGGACATCCAGGTCTTACTGGGGTTGGTTGGCTATCATTGCCACTTTATCCCCAACCTTGCTTCCCTGGGCAATACACTGTTCCAACTCCTTCAAGCTGATGTGGGCTTCTTCTGGGGCCTGGCTTGCAAGACAGCAAGTGCTACTCTCAAGGAAACACTGACTTCAGCTCCTGTACTGGTCTATCCTGACTTTGCCAAGCCGTTTGTGGTTCATACAGATGCTAGTCTGACAGCAATTGGGGGTGTTCTCTCCCAACTGGACTCCAACAGACTTGAACACCCTGTTAGATAATGCTTGCGTATGTTTAATGTTCACAAGAGGGTTTACACTGTCACCAAACAAGAGTGTCTGGCTGTGATATACTCCTACCAACAATTCAGAGTCTATCTCCATGTGGTACATTTCACGGTTGTAACAGACCATGCCTCCTTGCAATGGCTAAAGACCCTCAAGGACCCCAAAGGACGTCAGGCACGTTGGGCCATTAAACTTCAGGCTTATGACTACAAAATCATTCATCAAGCCAGAGCAGCCCACCAGAATGCTGACTATCTCTTCTGCCTTCCCACTGTTGCTTTAGTATCCCCCATGGCTGACATTCTCTATGACAAGCCTATGGATGATCCGGCTTTGTGGGGAGAGGAGCTGGTAGAGATACAGAGAGCTCTCAAGAAGCTATCTGTTGATATCAAGGCCTCTAAGGGACAACTCCTGAAGCTTTGTGGAGACTCTTGGCTACCCTACATACACCCATCCCTATGCATTGACTCAGTGGTGGCCGCTCACAAGACTACTGGTCATGGTGGCATACAGAAGACGTTAGCTCTGCTACAGCAGCACTGCTTCTGGGAAGGAATGCACACTGATGTAGTAGATAAGCTAGCCAACTGTCATGAATGCAATATTGAGAGACCTAAGGTTGTCAAGTTCTAACACAGACTTATACGCCCTGGGTTTGCCTTCCACACTGTAGCCATTGATGTAGTGTGCCCCCTGCCAGCTATCAACAGTTGCAACAAGCTCATCATTGTGGCTGTTGACCATCTGACTAAATGGGTAGAGGCCAAGGAAATTCCCAACCAATCTACACTAGTGACAGCCGTGTTCATCTTAGAGAATATCATATACAAACATGGTTGCCCCCAGATTCTGCTGACAGACAATGGTACCAACTTCACCAGTTATATCATTCCCCGCCACAACCAACTGATGGGAATTTGTGGGACACTATCCACTACTTATCATCCACAGACAAATGGCATGGTATAGCGCACTAATGGGAGCCTGGTCCCAATACTCCAGAAGCTCAGTCACCAACATGAGACTGAATGGGATACCTTCCTGCCTGCAGCCACCTTTGCATATAGCATTGGGTACCATTGTGCCACTGGCAAGCCGCCCTTCTAACTGCTCTACAGCTGGCAACCAGGACTTCCCCCTTTACTATATTCCTTGTTAAAGCCCAGCCTGGCTGTGTCCCCAGAGGCGTGCCTCAACAAACTGGTTCAAACTCTTATTTGCTTGCAATCAGAGGCCTACACCGTAAACTTAAACCATAAGTTGCAGGACCTAGAACAAGCTGCATCCAAACGCCCCACCTTACCCACTTACCTGGTGGGAGACTCAGTTTACTTCTTCAGCAATAGAGGGTACAGCCGTAAATCCAAACTTGCCTCCCTTTGGCAAGGCCCAGTTAAAGTTATCCAGAAGACTGGCCCCAACTCCTACACCCTTAAGGAGCCCCATTCTGGGCAATTGATCACTAGAGTACACACTCAGTATATGCGTGCTGCTCCTAGTGACAAAGAGTAAGCCCCAATGAGGACAACAATCCAAAAAAACAAAAGCCTAATTAAAAAATTCCATGGGTTGTTGTCCTGTTTGTGATATTGTTGCACCAAAGTATGAGGAATAAGAATAAAAGAGCAAGTTGCTTATTGGAGACTGACAAGACTCTTCCTGTATCACACCAACTGTTCTACTACCTGAATGGCAGCCAGGAAACACAACTGGTTACCTGCGGATCCACAAAGCCAATGACTAAGGATTGGGCAAGGAACCCCCACCTAACAAGACATGTGATTGACCATAACACTATAGCCACTACCTAAAGACGCCAAGCCATTCTTGACCCTGTTGTCTAATCCAGTGAAGGGAAATGTCGTAGATAGAATGGATTAGACATTAAGTTGTCTATCTAGGAATTGAGCGACAGAACAGTCGCGCAATTGCGCTATTGCATCCTGATTTTACTAGGGATAAAGACATTTAAAACGCCTCTAAAACGGGTGTTCAATTTGCCTTTCAAATGCGCACAAGGTACAGACTTTACTTCCGCAATTATAAATAGAACAACAAAGTTATTTATATCTACCTCCTTAAGGAAAGCTGCGTGGAAGCAGTTGTTCTCTCACAGTGGACTTTTAGCTGTACCAATCCACTATCCTCCATTAGGGAAGTCCTTCTGTCTGTGCCTCCCTGCCCCTGGTGGCATTCCCCCGCCTCACACTATATAAGTGCAATACTATCTAAATAAACACCAGTTTTGTCTATACACCTTATTATTCTTCTGTCTTTCATAGGATGCCACTATACCATCAACAGGTATAGTATTAAGAATTAGGTCACTGACTAACTATTTGTAGAAACTAGCAACCCTTTGCTGCAACTTTTACAACATGGAGCTTCTTTATTTGGGTTGGTGTTTCCTAGTGTGCTTAGTGTATATTAAATTTGAATTCCAGTTCCTGCAATTAATATCTGAGTTTACTTTTTGGCATTCAAAAGTGATTTGAAATTTGGCTCTTGGATTTGACAATCCTGCAATTTCAAAAACATAGTAAACTTAATGAAAATGGTTGATGGATTTGAACTCTTCAAATCTGATTCCAGTTAATTCATTTTGTCCATTGAAAATATGCAGTTTGACTTGAACTTTGCAAAGTGTCTATGAGTTCCTGCATTTTCAAATATTCAAATAAATACTCAAAAAAATCAATTTAATTAAAAAAGGCCATCCAAAAAAGTGATTTGAAATTTGGACTAAGGATTTGACAATCCCGCATTTTTACGTTCAGGTTCTGAATTTACAGTAACAAATCTACGGTGGAGCTACCTCAACTGGGCCAAAGAGTAAAACTTGAACTTCTCAAAAACTAGCTTATACAACTGGGGTTAAAAAGTACCCAGTTGTTTAAAGGAGATAAAAAATATATTTCTGCAAATTTTCATATATTTTATTACATTTTTTATTAATATGGTATTTGACGTGAATATATACTTTTGAAAAGTGGAAAGCAAGAATAACAGTGGGGGAATTGATATAGCGTAGCCTGGCGTCATAGGTAATTTCCCCTTATTTTCCCCTATCTATTGTGTGCATTGAATCAATTGGGTGATATGAAACTTGGTGGAATTTGAAGTAACGTAAATTGAAATGGCGTAATCCCCCCTTCCATATTAAAATCACTATTAAAATGTTTTTTTGAGGAAACCCTTATCAATGTATCCATGTATAATAAAGTTATAAATTATATATAACAAAACTGTTTTTTTTACCCAGCAATGATAATCACTAGAAGAACTATCATAGTGGCGTCTATTTAGGTTGTTCTTGGTATAAGTGTCATAGATTAACATTATAGGAACATCTTCTGGCACTATACCACAGGCTTTATTTTAGTTTGGGTATAAACTTATTTTGGTTTAAGATAGATGACGTAATTTGAAATGACATAAATTCAAGATGGCGTAAACGCACCCCACACTAAGTGATTTCATATGTAAATAAAGTTAGCAAAATAAGATTTAATTAATCTGACTCAAAGTGATGGAATTGAGATGGTGTAAATTCAAGATGCTGCATTATAAAGGTATATGTAAATTTTAACTATTTTATTTTTTATTTTATTTTTTTGTGATTCAAAATCACTAACGCAAAAAACACCACCTTGAATTAAATTTGAGATGGTGTAAATTGAAGTGCTTTTTTTGAAATGGTGTGTCCTACCTAATCTATAATTGTGTGCCTTATTGGGCAAGACCTTACACCACAGGGGCCTTGAAACTGTTACAATTGTAGAATTTTAAAAGAGTTTGGCTAAATTCTAACTTCCTAAACATTTGTATGCACCAATCTCCTTGCCCAGTACTAGTATAATATATACTAGGATTTTTCATCTTAATAATAGTTTCAAAGCTTTTAGGAGCTGTAAAATTCTTTATTATTCAGAAGAAAAATCCCTTCAGAAACCTTCTGACATTAGATGAAAGTGTTTTTGCTCTGTTGTGATGCCATGCTATAGTTTCACTGAGCACTGATTCTATTTTTTTTCTTTGATATTGAAATACAATCTATCAAATTTTAGAGCTAGGAAGCTTTCTTGATGCTTGATGTAGAGGGGAATATTTTTAACTTTAGACTCCAAGATGATGTTGATAAGCTTCACCATTTAATCACTGATATATAGCTCCTTATGTAAAGTGTTTTCTCTTAAGAAAGTTTTTTAAAGCCTAGCTATTTCAAATAGTCTTTTTTCTATTTTTGAATTAGCTTTCAGTTCTATCTTATTAAAAGCCTAAAAAATTCACAATGTTTTCTATATTATTCCTTAAGCTTTAAGCTTCTCTATCAATGAATTTAATTATTAAAAAAGCCTCAAAATCTTTCAATGATTCATTGCTGGCCATCTTTTGAAACTGAGATTATCCTGCTCACTAACATATCTCACAGTACATAGGGGGCGCTCAAAGAGACGTCCCATAATGTAAATAATTATATAAAGGGTCCTTTGGGCAATGTTAATTTGACACGCTGATCCCTTGCTTAAGATATTCCAAGCCCAAACCCTTATACCAAACCTGCCACAGTGCAACCCCCTGATGGGTCTGTGGCTTCTCAATTTATTATATAACCATATTATTCTCTAAGTAAAACATCATCTCATTCCTGTCCTTATCCTTTATAATTGGAATGTTGTCTTCTCCAATCTAAATACTGAACTATTATTGGTTCAGCTGCAACCTTCTTAAAACTTTTTTCCATCATTTTTGAAGTTTCTCCAAAACTCAAATAGGAAGTTAATGTTTCATCATTCAAATTGTTAATGTTTTCCTGATTCTTTCAAAAAAATTCTGTGGTCAAAAACCTTGAGCTTATATAGTAAAATACTATTGGCAATATTTCCTGGGATTTTTTTCAACATTTTCTTTGAATTTTGCCCTTGTAGAAAAAGTGTTTTGAGATGTTTCTCTAATATGTGTTCCTTTTTACCCTTATAGCAAGTTATTTTGGAGAATTTTTTGGGGAAGGAAGATATTCTGTCAATTATTTTTCTGCCAACTGATTTTCAGTCAAATTTGATCCAAAAATTGTAATTTTCTTCATATACAATTTTTTACTTTGCAGCAATAAAAAATCAAAAATAAAGAAAGTCTTTTCTATAAAATTTATTATTTAAAAAATTTAATTTTCTTATTTTATTTTCTAGCAGTAAAATACAATTTAATTAGCTTTTAAAAAGGTAAATATTTAAAATTAAGCCTCTTAAACATAAAAAAATAAAATTAAAATAAGTATATGTATGAAGCATAGCTTTTATTAGTAAATAGATTATATTTTTATTTTTGATTTATTGTAAAGTAAAAAATTTACATATGAAGAAATTATTGTTGGATCAAATTTGACTGAAAATCATTTGACAGAAAAATAATTGACAGGATATCTTCCTGCCCAAATTTTCAAGATGTCTCTCAGCATTGCCCTGGGACCCCTCAATCAGTACAGTGATGAAACTAACATGTTTTTTTCATTCAAAGTACCTAGGCAATAGTAATGTCTCTCCAACTATTCTTGCCAGAAGATAAGATATGTGGTATTTTATTGCTTCTTCTTTCACCCAAGTGATTGGTCTGGGCTTTTGGTGCAATTTAATTAACTTTATGTCAGGCATCCACCCACTTGGAAGTAATCTCTCAAGGTGATGAATGATTGCAGATGTATTAAGACCAGTTACCAATGAACCCAAAAGCAGGGACATCATGCTGAGATGGAAGAGTTCCCCAACTAGGAGATAGCAGCCTAAGAGCAGATTGAAATGGCCAAGGAAGAAGTAGGCTCCTAAATAACACAAGAGAAAGACAGAGGACAATGGGTGAAAGACATGTGGTTTGACAATCTTACATGAAGACTTGTAGTTCTGAGGCTCTTCCTTCCTAGGCGGGTTGTGGGAAAAGGGTGCAGCAGTGTACCATACTCCTGGGATTACCTAGTGCCAAGAGCTATCTAATAATTGAGTTTTGGGAGCGGTGTCAGAGTTTGCGCAGAAACCTATTGAAATGCTGGCAAACACAGCCGGGAACAAGAGCATCCAATAAATCCATTTATACCCAAGAGACTCCATAAAGGAAGTCTTGGGTAATCTCATAGTGAGGAGTAATAAGGGTTTATTTCAAGCTAATAATGGACAATAATTCACTTGGAGTGAATGTAGACTTTATTGATTGAACAAGTAATAGATTATAACTTACCAGCATTAAATAGTATGGAAGCTAAATGATAGTCTGGAGATAAATAAAGGAGATCAAATATCTTGGGGATGAAATTGTGGAAATTTAGAGGAAAACTGGAGATCCTAGGCAGTTTGAAATTTAAACTAGAGTATTACTGGAGCAATAAAACTGACCTCAGCAACTTTAAAGCAATAATTGCTTTAAATCAATTTGGTTTTCAGGCAGAAAGGGACAGGGAATACTCATCTATTCCCAGTTGAAACTGGGGAAGGAGAACAAGGCCCCACAACAGAACCAGAGGCCAACAGACAAGCCAGAGCAAGAACAGGGTCAAAATGGTTGTAGGCGTCATCAAAGTGATTAAATGAATCCAATAAAAAGATTGGCATAAAGCCTGATTGGCTGGAACCAGGTTTGAAAGGTAATGATTTGCTTTCCTTAATATTACTAATTGTTCTCTTAGGTGAAAGAGCACCTAGAAGAGAAGAAGACCCAGGTTCAAATCCTGTTGACATTAATGTTGCAACTGAACTAATGAGGATTCAGTATTTGGAATTGGGGAAGACAACAGTCCAATAGAAAGGACAGAATAATAATAATAAGGTGTTGTTTATTGTAGAATATTGTGATTAATATACCATATGGGGAAAGCCACAAGGGGGTGGCATAGTGGGAAGTTCCATGTAAGGTTTGAAGCTGAGGAATAACTTGTGCTGGGATCGGCAAGTCAAATTGGTAGCACTCTTAATTAGGATGAAGTATCTGCCATTTGATATTGCCATCTGATTGGTCCATGTTGTTATATACGTCAAGGGGCAACTCATTGAGCACCCCCTGTGTATTGTAAGATACGTTTGAAGGCAAGTCTGGAAACTAGGTTGCAACATTAATACAGGCTCTGGAAGCAATTCCAAACCCAGTTTGACATGTAATAAGGAACAGATACTAAATAGTAACCCATTGCCTTTAGGAGTCCAAAAGAGCCTAAAGGAGAGAACATTTCTTTCCCAATGCTCAGGAATAAATTGCTGTCAGTAATGTCTGGAAGAACATTCCTGACACTTTACTTCCTAAACACATCAAATTATTAGGCTCAGTAACTGATTCTCTTGGTATCAACCATAATGATGCTTTTAGGCACTTCATGCTTTCAAAGTAGTAATAAGTGTTCCCCCTGGAGCTACTTATAAGGCATGGATAGAAAAACTACAACAATTGTGTTTGTGTACCCAACTGTATTATAGCCCCAGTTGATTTTATGATTTCAATACAAAATGCCATATTTATCACAGGGCACTTTTTTACTCTTAAATAGTACAATGAGTTTTCATTCTACCAGAGCTTTAAAGACATAAAGAACAAGCACCAATCATTGTAGTTGGGAAACAGACAAGTAACACTAATCTATTTTGATTAGTAAACTAACCTTTATTTAGCCAAAATTAACCTATTCCTGAAAATCAGCCTTTATTGTGCTTATCACAGTATCTATTCTAAGAGCAAATAGATTAAGCTTCTTATTGGGACTTGTTAGCTGTGATGTCTCAGCTAGCAAGCTTAGTTAATATAATTTGATTTTGGGGTTTTGGAAGATTGAGTAAAGCCACAAGTCTTTTTATTTGTCCTATATCTTTCTGGGGATCAACACCATTCTTTTAACATGTTTCTTCTTTTTAATTGCACTAAAAGTTTCATTTGAAAAATCTTTTTTAAAATATTATTGTTGTGTTCTGAGCTGCGGCACAGACACATAACAGAGAATCTTAACCTTAGGATTGGATTTATACTAAGTCTTGGTTAGTTGCAGGGAAGGTTATTGGATTATCTTGTGGCCCTGAATGAATAATCTCTACTAGCTGTGGCTAGAGGAAGCGCCAAAGTACTTGGAGACACAAAGACAAAAATTTGAATTGAACTTAATTTTTATTGGCAAATATGAAATGGAATATATAGTGGTTGACAATACCACAAAACAGTACCAGGACAGTAGGATCACCCACCACCAGCATTAGTGGGGTGAGTGAGTTGCACAGAATCAGGAAACCAAAAAATTGAATTTCCCAGTTTAGAAACAGACTCATTTTGAAGGGCAAAAGCAAAAGAGAGTGATTTGTCCTCAAAATAATTCATCAAAGGCAAAATTAAAACATTGTGAATAGCGGCATTCACAATATTGCCCCCTTCTAGATTGGCCTTAGGGGGTAGTACTTGCAGAGAAACTTGGCATGCACTCAGGCAAACAGAGACCACTAGAAAGGAGTTTCATGGTGTACTCTGACCCTTGTTTGAATGCCACTTCTAAAGGCCCAACCCACAACATATCTAACTTGTGATTGTGTCCTCCTATTCTATTCTGATAGTAGAAAATGTGATCCTCAATGTTGAACTCAGGAAAGGGAGAGCGTCCAGCATTGTCAGGAGAGAGCTCAAGCATCGTGGTCTCATATTCAGAATTGTACACAGTGGCCTTTATGTTAATTATGTGGTTGACTAAGTCTTTGATGTGGGCGTCAGGGTCCATGGGCTTATCAGAGGATAGTATGGGGCCCAGGAGCAACAGAGTAGTGGCCTTGCGTTCATACAGCATAGCAAAGGGGGATACCCAGTGACACAGTGTTTGATGAGTCAATAGGCAAATATAGCAGCAGGTAAGTAAAGATCCCAGTTGGCAGTATCAGAGTAAGTGAGCTTTCTCATGATGGAAACCAAAGTCAAGCTAGCATGCCCAACCACCCTGTTAGTGGAAGGATTATAAGGGGCTGAGAAGGATTGATGAGACCCTAGAGCCTTGACAACAGAAGTCATCAGCTTAGCATTGAAGTTAGTTCCATTGTCTGACAACAATACTTAAGGGCGTCCATGACAGTAGAATATATCTTGCAGAAGGAAGGCTACAGTTGTCTTAGAAGTGATATCATTAGTAGGACAAGCTTCTACCCATTTGCTGAAATGATCAACAGCAATCAGGATAAAGCAGCAACCTGAGCAAGAGCAGGGTAGATGCCCTACAGCATCAATACTGACCATGTGGCAGGCATGCTGTGGAGGGACTAGTTTGAACTTGTGAGAAGCAGCTTGAGGTAGTTGGATCTGACAGTCATGACAACTGGCAATGCCGTTTGGAATCAGCAGGCAGAGGTTCTCCTAGAAGTAGTTCTTCTGGAGCCAGTCATAGGTCTTGAAAATGCCCCCCATGCCCAGTCTCTTTATAAGCTTGGAGCACCAGCAAAAGGCAAAGGCTAGGACTTATATAGGGAAGGTATTAATTATGTATCTTTTTGAAGAGCTGATTGTTGCAAATAAGAGTGTTCTTGAATAGCTTAGACAGGGAAGTTCAAATCTCTTCAGTTTTGTTCTCCCAAGAAGAAGGATACCCAATTAGTTCATATAATTGATTAGCTTCAGTAGGGTGTAGAGCAAGGACAGGCATTCTGGATAATCCATCAGCATTTCAGTGTTTGATCCCAGGACAATGTAGCACTGTGAAGTTGTAGCCCTGTAAGCGGAGGGCCCATCTAGCTAGCTGTCCTTCTGGTTCTTTGAGCTGCTGCAGCCACTTGAGCAAGGCATGGTCAGTGACCACAGTGAAATGGGTGCCATAAACGTAATGGCAGAATTGTTTGACTGCATGCAGAACAGCAAGACATTCTTTCTTTGTGACACTATAGTTCTTCTCATGTTTGTTGAGGACACAGGAAGTATACACTAAAGGGTGATCCACTCCCTCATCATCTAATTGAGCCAGGATGACCCCAATAGCTAGGTTGCTAGCATCTGTGTAGAGGATGAATTCCTTATCATAGTCAGGATATACCAAGATGGGAGCCTCTTTGAGTTTTTATTTAAGAGTATCAAAGGCATGTTGTTGACTAGTGGTCCATTTGAAGGGACAATGTGTAACAGTTGAACCAGAGGCTCAATAGTGTTGGAAAAGTCAGGGATAAACTGTCTGTAGTAACACATCATGCCCATAAAGACTTGTACTTTGCGCAGGTTGGTGGGTGGAAGCATCTTGTCTATTGCCTCAACCTTCTTGATCATAGGACAAATTCCAGTCTGGGTCCCCTCATGGCCCAAGAATTCAAGACGTTCCTTGAAGAAAGCACACTTTAATGGTTTCAATTTGAGGCAGACTCTCAAATTTTTAGGAACACTTCCTTGAGGTGGGCTAGACGATCTTTAAAGGTAGGGCTGAAGACTGTTATATCATCCAAGTACACCAGGACGCAGGAGAGCTTCAGATCACAAAGGATGGAGTCCATGGCCCGCTGAAAGGTAGCAGGGGCATTGTATAGTTCCTGAGGCATATGGGTAGGCTCAAACAGCCCTTCTGAGGTGATAAGTGCAGCTTTTTGCTATCCTCCAGAGAGAGGTCAACTTTCCAGTAACCAGATGCCAAATCCATAGCTGAGAAGAACTTGGAACCTCCAAGGCGGCAGAGCACATCATTGATACACAGCAAGGGGTAAAATTCCTTCTTGGTTAGAGAATTTAACTGTTAATAGTCCATCACAATACAATGACCTCCATCCTTCTTTTTCAGTATGAGCAAGGAGAGGCCCATGGACTTTGGGAAGGAGCAAGCAGTCTAGTGTCTAGAAGTTGTTTGAGCTTTTTAGACACCTGAGCTTACTCTACTTGACTGTAGCAGTAGGGTTTAGCGCAAAAGGGGGGAGCATCTCCAGTATCAATCTGGTGAATGACGCCTTTGGCTAAACCATAATCAGTGCTATCCTTAGCAAAGATATCCAAAAACTGATCCAGTAGGTCAAGCACCTCTTTCTGTTGAACCAGAGATACTGCAGGAAGTCTTGAGCAGTGAATAACAATAGGATTTGGGGCTCCTCTTAAGGTAAATTAAAGTCCTGGAAAGTACCAAAGGGATGTAGGGTTAGCACATCAGGAGCATATAACAACTTGCCATAGCCAACAACCTGGCCTCTAGAAATATTGATGGGGAGAACGGTCAATTTGGCTACCAATAAATAAACAGGGTCCTTATGAGAGACATCCAAGATTCCTGGGCAGAGGTAGAGTTTGTTGCAACCTAGTGAGGGAGGAGAGTAGAACTCTAAGAATATGTGTTCAGGCAACTTGTATGATATATGAGAGTCTAAGATGGCTTGGGAGCCAGGGGGGATGATCACAGCAAAAGTGGCCAGGAGTAGAATCCCTTCAGACACAGGGCAGGCCATAGGAAGACACTTCATGTTAAACAAGTGGGTATGGTACTTTAGAGTGAAGACACCAGTGGGATACTCTAAGGCACATGTCTTGAGGCGCTTTCCAGGAACTTTGACAGGCTCCTCAAAGATTAAAGGGACTTCATACTGTAAATTCAGAACCTAAACATAAAATGCAGGATTTTCAAATCCTTGGTCCAAATTTAAAATCACTTTTTGCAGGAAACTCAGCTGAGTGAAAATTAAAATACTAATTAAAATCAAACATTTAATTGATGTTTTGATTTATTTAAATTGGAAAATTTTGAATCCATTAAGCAGATAACACAACTAACAAAAGACAAAACACAGCAAACAAATTTGGGATACATGAATCATAAATTCAGGATTCTAATGTACAATTTGAGATTTCCTGATTGTCAAACAAATCATAGACATCATGTAAAAATTAACAAATCTGAAATTGTGGGATTGTCAAATTCAAGAACCAGATTTCAAATCAAAAATGAGGTGAATTCAAAATAAATATAATTTATGGGTGTCTCAAAAAGGATGCTAAAGGATCTAGAGTGGATTTTTGCTAATTCTTTTAGGAATCATAGGCATTCTCAAAAATCACCCTATTCCATTTTAGAACGGCTAAAATTTAGATGCTTGATTACAGTAGATTTTAAAAAACACTAATAATAAAATATAATTATATATTACAATCTATCTTATCACATTGTCTTTTCCTTGATGTGTTGATAGTTTATTTGCTGTTGATAATGTGCTTGCGTTTAAATGGATAGTTTCACCTCCAGTTGCCTTGGCAATAGGAAATCAAGTCGCCTCCCCAAGACCAGCTGTGGTCACAGAGGCAACTTTATTTCCAATTACCAAGGCAACTGGAGGTGAAACTATCAAGTAAATTCAAGCACATTATCAACAGCAAATGAACTATCAACACATCAAGGAAAAGACAACATGATAAGATAAATTATAATACATAATTCTATTTTATTATTAGCGTCCTTTAAAATCTACTGCAATCAAGTATCCTTAATAGCAATACATGAATACATAGTGTATAAACTGATGGTTTGTCTTTCCCACCTCTCCTTCTTCCTTGAAACAAAGTTTTTTGGCCCCTGGCATAGCCAGGGGCCAAAAACTTTTAAAAAATTCTGTGTCATCAGGGGGGTAACTCATATATCATTATATGGTTTTGTGGTTGCTATATTAGTGATTTAGAGTGTAGAATATTGCATCATTTCCAGTTTATACAATTTTACATTTCACTTAATTTCATGTCTAAACATGGTTGTTGAGATTGGATTTTTCATTTGATTTTATCCAGAGTGGAGCTTCTTGATTTGGGTTGACTTGTCCTAGTTTCTTACTGTAAATTCAATTTGGATTTCAGTTCCTGCAATTGATATCAGAGTTTACTAGTGGCATTCAAAAGTGATTTGAAATTTGGTTTTTGGATTTGACAATCCCGCAATTCCAAAAACATAGTAAACTTAATGAAAACGGTTGATGGATTTGAACACTTCAAATCTGATTCCAGTTAATTCATTTTTTTCATTATAAATATGCAGTTTGACTTGAACTTTTCAAAGTTTCTATGAGTTCCCACATTTTTAAAAATCAAATAAAAATACAAAGAATTCAATTTAATTAAAAAAGGCTATCCTGAAAAAGTGATTCAAAATTTGGACCAAGTATTTGACAATCCCGCATTTTTATGTTCAGGTTCTGAATTTAAAGTACCCTGAAATGGAGAGGTAGCCATCTTTTAAGTTGATGATCACATTGTATTCCCTAAGGAATTGGGTACCAGCTAGAAGATCATAACTCTCATTTTCCAGGACCACAGCAGGCTCAGCTAGGAGTAGCTTGTCAAACTGCATAGGGAGAGCAGAGTATGCACCTATAGCACGAGTCATGGAAAACCCAGTTGTACCATAAGACTAGTGATAATTAAGGTCGGGGACAAGTTTAAGCTTCTTGACAAGCTTTGAGGAGACAAGATTAACAGGGGATCCTATATCCATGACAGCCTTAATATTCACCTTTTGGATGGATATCTCCACACAAGTAGTATTATGACCAAAGGGTGGGAGGACAGCCAGAATATCTTGGGCTTCTGCTAGTTCTTTGTCCCACTTCTCAATCATGCATCTCAAGCCTGAAAACTTCTTGTAGACAGTCTGAAGAGGAAGAAAGACTGAAAATTCTTGAAAACAGCTTCAGCTACTTCTGCTGCTTCTTTGGAGGATTCTACAAGTACAGGCGACCTCTTAGCTTGTGTGAGGTAAGGGCAAGAGACAATATCCTTGGCTTCAGGCAGAGGCTTTGCGGTTGTTGTAGTCTTTTCAGAGCGTAGTTTGTAAGGTAATGTAATGTTTTTGGGAACTGCTAGAACTGAATATCCATAGGCATTGGAATCATCAATGTCTGAATTGTCTATATCAGATTCATCAGAAATATCATGGAGCATTAGCAGAATGGGTGGTTCTTTGATGTTGGCGGGCTCAGAGTCTGCTACAGACAGGGGAATTGGAGGATACTGGGAAGAATTGTCAACTGAGAGTGTCTCCTCCTCTAGGTTGACTGTTCTTTTCCTGCCTGCTCCTTGGGGTCAGCACCTTCAACTTGAGGATTGGTACAGACTTGAGAGTGATGACCTATCTGGCCACAGTTATGGCAGCCTTGGTGTCTAGGAGAATTCTGGGAGTTCATAGTGAGGATGTGTGGGCCACGGGAAGAAGAACCAGAGTTAGATGCAGCTTGATTCTTGTGCACAATAGCTCCAGAGTGGGTCAAATGCATATCCTGCAGCAATGTCTTTATGCTATTCATCAAAGAGAGCATGGCCTTGTGAGCTTTGAAATGGAGGCACAGAAGCTGATTAACTTTGAGAGCTTGAGCACAGGCCATGTACGCTTCATGGGCTGTAAAATGTCTACTGGTTATCAACTGCTGTCCTATCATGTAGAATATGTCCGCAAATTCAGCCAGTGTCTCTTTAGGTTTGAAGGTAATATGCATAAAAGCACCTTTCTTCACTTCCAATTTAAGGTCACCACCAAACTCATCAATCAAAATCTGTTTCATCTCTTCCCAAGTCTCAATCATGGACAGCTCTGGCACCACCACCTCTTGACAGGTGGGGTGCAAGCAGGTTTGAATGTGCTTTTTCTTGACCTTGTCAGAGGCTCCTCACATGACTGTTTTATAGATGGTCAAGAATTCTGAAATGGTGGATGTTTTAGGGTCAAAGACTTGTTTGAAGGTAGTTTGAAGTGTGCTTTGGGGGTAGGGCCACCATTGTTGCTATCAAGCACATTTATACGTGGGGAGAACTCAGCTTCAGATTCCAAAGGGGGCTGTTGTGCCCATAGCTGGCAAACAATCTCTTCAAATGTAGTCAAAGTCTCAGAGGTGTGAGCACCCACATTGTTGGCCAGGTCAGTCTGTTGTTTGTAAACATCTAAGTGTTAACCATGTGTGGTTATCACAGTAGAAAGCTCAGTCAACTGGTAGGTCAGAGAAGGTCCCACTGAGAGGCAGGGGGCAAACCTGATGTTTACTGAATTGATTAACTCACTCATTTATTGAACATCCTTGTCAAGACTAGAGTGATCCCGCTTCAAATGGTCCACCTCATTGGCTAGAGCAATCAACTCTCTAGAACATTGGATTTGGGGGTTCCCTGGCAGTCCAGGGCAGCAGCAATCTCTGTGGACAACCTCAACAGGGCTAGCAGCAGTTGCCACAGCCTCACGCAGAGCGGCAACTTCTTGCTGTAGCTCAGCAACTTGAGCAGTTAATGCAAGCACCTGATGGTCTGGCTGTGGTGGGTCTGCTGGGCGCCCTTGGCTATTAGTGGATGTATGTAGTTCTCAAATGGTGTCCCATAGTTTATGTTATCTATCCATCAGATCATCAGATAGGAAAGAAGAAGGAACATCTGGCTTGGGCATAGACAACTCATTAACTTGAGCTTGAAGTTTGGCAATGGCAGCAGCCCTGGTAGTCCTTTCTTGATCAAACTCTTCATTGAGATTGCAGAGACCTCTAGTGGTGTTATATGCTACTTGTTGTAATTGGTCAAAGAAATAGGTACTAAACCCATTGAGCTGTTGTACAAGTTTTTTGAAGTCAGAGAGCTAGGCATTCAGGGTGGAGTCTACTTGATTTTTCCAAGGCTGTTCTAATTGGTGAAACTCATGCAGACGTTCCCTGACGTAATCAGGGATAGACTAGAACTTTTGCTCTATAGAAGTAACCAAGCAAGTCTGAGAGTTAACAGAGTTGTGTTGGTTATTGGATACCAAGGAAAACAGGGAATGAATCCACTGCTGGTAAGCAGCAAACTGATACCAATGATTAGTGACAGCAGCTTGAAGAGACAAAATCTCTTCAACGTGAAGCTCCAACACCACTTGGTGATGGGCTAAGGCAGGCTGCACAAAGGATGACAGTAGGTGCCCAGCAGAGCCAGCTGCTGCAAGGAGATGTTGTGGAAACTAAAGGGCAACAATCAACTCATAGTACTCTTCTTGATTGAACTGTAACTGAAGGCAAGGGATGGATCCATTGCGGGCTATTCCAAGGGCAATGGCCATGAATTGTTCTAGATCAGGAGTTCCCATGGGATATGCTACTAGACAGGGACCATTTTTGAGGTTAAATTCAGTGGTAACAATAGGCGGGTCTAAGATGTCCTCCTCAATAGGAGGACTGGTGATTTCAGTTGAATATGGCTCTTGTATAGGAGGAGGCAGAGGACCTGCAAGCATGGTGGCAAAAGGGATAACCAAGGGGCTTACAGCCCCTATAGTGAACACCATTTTTGTTGTGTTCTGAGGCGCGGCACAGACACACAACAGGAAATCCTAACCTTAGGATTGGATCCATACTAAGTCTTAGTTAGTTGCAGGGAAGGCTATTGGATTACATTGTGGCCCTGAATGAATAATCTCTACTAGTTGTGGCTAGAGAGAGGCACCAAAGTACTTGGAGGCACAAAGACAAAAATGTGAATAAAACTTAATTTTTATTGGCAAATATGAAATGGAATATATAGTGGTTGACAATACCACAAAACAGTACCAGGACAGTAGGATCACTTGCCACAAGCATGAGTGGGGTGAGTGAGTTGCGCAGAATCAGGAAACCAAACAATTGATTCCCTAGTTTGGAAACAGACTCATTTCAAAGGGCAAAAGCAAAAGAGAGCAATTTGTCCTCAAAATAACCCATCAAAAGCAAAATCAAAAAACTGTGAATAGCAGCATTCACAACAATTATATATATAAATTTGATTTCAAAAATCATCAAGTATTTTTTTGATTTTGGTAAGCTCTGATGATTTGTTATAAATTTGATCAGAACTAATCCAATTTCTTTACAGCCCATCCCTTATAAATTTTTGGGGCTGGTTTTCATTTATTAACTTTAAGAATCTTTTCCTTTCTTTTCTTGGTTTCCAGCAAGTTAATTTAAAGAATAAACCACTCTGATTTCTGCTGTTGGCAAATATAACTTGTGTTTTGAGATTGATTCCTTGCTCTGTAGATTATGCTTAGTTGTAAACCAATATTATCCTTAATATAGCCAGCAGGAAATATATTTGCATTATTTAGGAAAAAATGATCATGTGTATTTGAATGAAAGTCAGATAGTATTTTTCAGGGCTGAAAATTTAAGTCTCAGCTGATTTTCAATTTTGTTGATATTTATGTCATTTCTTCTGTTCTGATTATTTTTTCTCCTTTAACATCTCTGGTCACATATATTTCTGCAGATACTGAATCATTTCAGCCTAAAATGATGTCATTCAATAGCTATTGATTCTAACTTTTAAGAATATTACCCCTTACAATATTGTTGGGGTCCTAAATGACTCCAATCAATCACTTTTTTATATTAAATTAAAGACGTGTAAATTTGCAATTGTGTGATTGCAAAATTGTTCAATTAAACCATTGACCAAGGTTTCAATAATTGACACTACTATTTATCCAGAAATAGAATAAATGATTATGGAGTGCCTACAACAGGAGGTGCCCAAAAACACAATTCCACTCATCAGAATTGACTTTAATTGGCTAAAACTCTCAGAAGTCAGAGCATTGGGGTCCCAAGAGTCACCAAGTGAACCCCAAGGATTGGGCCAACTCTCAGAGCCTAAAAATAACAAGCTGTTCCCCCTAATTGGCCAATCAGATGGTGCCAGTACCAGAGAAGCTGTAGCATATGACCAACCAGCCAACATGATGTCCTACTTGGCCAAAAGCCAATTCCCAAGTGATATTTAGCTGGGGAAGTTGGAGATTCCTTCCCTGTTGATATCACTTAAAAAACTTTCTGTTGGTTAATGCAATCAGAGAATTTGTACTTTGCAGGAGCTTACTATATTATCATAAGTTTTATACTGTTGGTGCTATCTAATAGATAGTATCTCCAGTACTAATGCCAGCACTGGGAAAGAGAGCAACTTCTTGCTGGCTCTGACCAACCAATGTCAGCCTTCATCCCATCTCCTAGAGTGCTGGATCAGGAGATAGTTCCTGCTCCTGCACCCCACCTCTCCTTTCCTGGTGTCCCTCTGCTCTGCCAACCTGCCCATTCAAGCCAGACTATGAGCGCCGCCGCAGGAGAACTCCCCTTTGTTCCTTCCGCACCATCATTTGATTACAGAAAACTTGGGTTTGTCTATATCACCATAATGGGGCTCATTGAACAAGTGATTCCCCATATGGGAGCATGATACCCTTGGACTACTGCTGCTAGTTATGTGATGAGAATGACTCCTGTCATTTAATGGGCCTTTCAGGCCAGGCCCCTTGACTGAAGGATCTCCTGAGAGTAACCTGGGTCATGGCAGGTATATTTCTGATTCAAAGTTATGGTTTAATCACACCTAAACATAGCTCTCTTATCATCTTCTTTTCATGGAATTGGGTATAAATGTTACAGAAGTAACAAGTTCAAATCCTGTTATGGGATTCAAACCCGCTCTCAGCCACCAGGCAGGGGGAGTGGGTAGCAGGAGCTTGCCTGCACCTGGGTTTGCTTTAAAAAGCAAATATACAGATGCGGGAACCACTCCTGCTCTGGCAGTAGCTGTGGGGCCCATCCTGGGCCCCAAAGCTATGCCCAAGCCTTGGTGGGGTTGACTGGGCCTAGGCAAGCTAAATTTAGCTGCCCAGAACTCCCAGTCCAAGCCCACCCTCCATTTGGTAATTTGGGGCTCCCAATTGGGAACCCCTTTTTTAATCAAGCTTTTTTACCTCAGGAATGCCTGTCAAGCCAGTCCCAAAAAGGTAATCAAATTGGAAAAGACCCCATGACCCCTGCAGCCAAACCTGCCAGAACCAATGCCCAGTCAGGCAAAGATAGACCACCAGCAAGCCAAGCAACTGTTCCTGAAGACCCCAAAAATGATGATGAAGCAGCCAATCAACCAGAAGAATTTGAGATGCCAAACCTTACCACCCAGATAGCATCAGAAGAATGCCCAGAGGCACCTGCATTTGAATGAGTATATAAGCCAGAAGCACCAGAAAGATTCTGTGTCATCATTCTTGCCAATAAAGTTGTTATGAACCTTTGGTTCACCAATCTGATTCCTTACATATTTTTGATACTCTTCCATCTGCACTCGCCTAAGCACCAGTACTCATCTTCAGAGATTGGAAGCCAAGCGCCAGTTGACAAAACAGAAGCATTTGTCTACTACTGCTCCTCCTGACACTCTGTTTGGCCCTGTGCACTTCACTCAGTATCCTCATAACCCTGACCACAAACCCTGGACCTTGGAAGACTTGCAGTGGTACACTTGCCCAGATGCTTCCAACAATCCATATCAAATCATCTGTGATAGCAGAGAAATCACTATATACCATTTGATCTTTAATGGGAAATACAATAATCCTGCCGCCTACTTGGTCCCAATGGAACCACCCCTGATGCTCAAACTGGCTATATCAACCTCACCCACTTCTGATACCACTGGCCAGAGGAGTCAATTCCTGGGAGTGCTGTATTAGGCACTTACAGGATTGATCAATTCTGCCTTGCCAGCGGCAGGACCCTGGGCTGTGGCGAGAAAGGCCCTGTCCTACCTGGTAAAGTTAGGTCCTATCATCTGGTGGGTCATGCTGGTACCTGCATCTGCTCCTCCCTCACCTGAAGGAGCATCACGGTACTCCTGGTATCCTGACAATAAAGGCTCTTGCAATTCTATTGTTTCAAGCAATTCAATTGTCTCCTGTTTAGGCTAATCAATAAAAGCTATTAACTCAATCCTAGCTGTATCTTTGATCCATGGGAAATAGTAACTATTACTGATAGTTAAGCTCAGGCTTTGATACAGCTACAGCGCAGCTGTTGTTGAAAAAAAGTTTTTAAGTTCTACAGGCTTGCTTCGAGACAGGAGTTGGCAATGCTTAGTTTATTAGAGATACCTTCTTATAGACCGGGAAGGATCCCCTCAACAAAAAACCATGCTATATTGGGTAATATATGGATGCTAGAAAGTGAGCCCAAGATTCACCAGGGCTGGATGAGGCATCAAAAGGAGTAAATACTCGGTCAAAGACAAATCAAAGTATGAAACAAAATGAGGAGTATGTATCAACATTGTAAACTAGGCCTTACCAGCTTCCAAAGAGGTCAGCACTCTATCAAAGTGTACTCAAAGGACTAAATTTACAGCCAGCTTTATCAAAACTTTGTTGCTGTATATAGACCAAACACCATACTTTGTCTTCTGATTTATTCTATATATACATAATAATCCTTGCTACATATCTGAATCTTTGCTGCTAAATGAAGTCACTCTGCCCATTGGACCAATGTTAAACCTAAGATAAACTTATCAAGCCAGATAACTAGTGTTATCTATTACACAGCAATATTTCCCATTCTGGGCCTAATAAGAATGCAGTGAATATCCTCCAACTAGCTATTTTTCTTGCCCTTTTGGTTGTAATGATGCATTATTTCAACCAAGTGCTAGAGACCAGTATAAATTAAATTCGTCCAATCAGCTGTGAACCCCATATAAGCTTTTGAGCCAAAATAGAAGCATAGTTCCAAAAATATTGCAGCCCACATTCCACTGGTGTTTCAAATCTAACTGATCAAATGTAGAAAAATAGTACTTTGGGGGTAAGTGGGATGAATCTAAGTAGTCATTTTTGAAGTTTGATAGTTTTCCGCGGCTTCAGTGAGGAAATAGCCTATTATTAATCAATTTAAGCGTACTACCAACCTATTACAGACTCATCTAAGAACTTATGTCATAAGCTATAAGACTAAACGAACTTTAGGCATAGACCCCTTGAATATGCCAATCCCGCTTTTTGATAATTCAGGCCTGTCTTTCGGCTGTGGTTTTGAATCAGGAACCAAGACCCTGTCGCTTTCTACGTATTTCGGCTTGGATGGGATCTAAGATACCATCTCCAGCGGCACCTAAGGCTTGGCCAGGAGTCCAGCCCATCTGTGACAGCAGGCGATGGCCAATGTTTGACGCTGCAATGGGAGGCGCCGAAGAACACACAATAGCAGCTGTCTTGGCTTTCTTTTGCGGATAATGCTTGGACATGGGCGAGCCAGGCATGGTACCAATTAAGGCGTTCACTTCGGCTGCACTTGGTAAGGAGTAGGCCGAATCAGGCTTCAGGACACACAAGGGATGCTGTTTGATGTGAGGGATAATGATTTCAAGATTGTAAAGTTCAGAAAGAGCAATGATGGATTGGCGGTGTGGCTTGCTAATCAACGGGAATTGAACCTGCTTCCGATGAGGATTGTTGAGCATATCGAGGATTGCTTCGTTGGCAGCCTGCAGCGAGCTACCCTTGACGGTAGTAGAGTGACGGCGATCTTCGTTAGGCTTCTTGTCGAATCCTTGCGGCGTCTTTTTCGCCTTGGATCTAGGCTTGGGGGCAATGGAGGAAGGCAGCAGCGTCTTGTCAACACATGCCTTGAGCTCATTGGTAAGAATCTTTTTGGCAAACTTGGGGAGTAAATCAAGCGCAGTCTGCAGGCCCTCCTTAAACCCTTCAGCCCATTCTTCGCTGGGTTCAGAGCCTATCAACGAATGCATGTCAGAATCATCTAGGCTTCCATATGACATGCTATCGTCTGAATCTTGCGACAAGTGAACCTCCTTTAGTTTCACGTCTAAGTTTTCAACAGAAATATTGTCCAGATAATCCTGCATGGCTTCCTGGTGATGGCTTTTTCGTGCTTGGATGCTATTTACATCACATGTATCGCCGAAAGAAATGAATGTATGATCATCGGCTTGACGGGCTTCGGTAGGCAATGGCTTTTGGCTGGGATCACCCAGAATGTCAATGTGAAAATTTTCGCACTCATCTGTATGCTCATCTGAGCCTTCCTCTTGGTCTACAAATTTAATACCGAATAAACTTGTGACTAACCTGCGATTCCATCTGATGTCTCTCCTGATTCATCTTCAGAGTTGCCCTTTGACTGGTAAGCTTAGATCAATAAAAAACATACTTCCGTTATAGCAGCATGATCCTTCGAGCACCCAGGCTCCATAGCCACTGATTCAATATCTGAATCTAATTAACCAAGATTAATGCCAAATGCGACTTAAGCATATTCTCACCATAGCAATATTTAATCCCACCCCCATTAGGATTGAAAGGTGCATTGAATTCTGGCCCTCTTTTCTTGCGGTCCCCTCCTTGTTTATAGCCTTTAGCCTTTACCTCTTGCTGAAGATTTTTACTACTGGAGGGAATAAAGCTAATCTGGGGCATTCCCTTTCTCTTGACTGGGCCTAAAGTTTATAAGTAAACCAATTGAGTGTAACCCATAACAATAAAGTTAAGCCTAACTCTTAATATAAATAAACATATATCAGAAATAAAATATTAAAAGAGTAAGAAAACTGAGTCAATGAAACCAAAAAACAATTTTTCGTCATTGTACCAAGCTTGACTACAGAGGTACCTTGTGAAACTAGAAAATTGCATATAAAAACTGCTTTCAGAACCGAGCTTAAGCCGAACTTGCGAAAAGATATTCTATCTGGAGGCTGCAAAATACAGCATTGAGTAAAAGATACCTTTTTTATTTGGAAATGGAGCATTTTGCTTGCTAAAATTTCCAGCGTTTCTAAACGAGCCAAGTTCTGGCTCATCAAATTCGGGGTCATATTTGGGAATAGGGGCATTTTTAAAATTACCCCTGGATTTATTTTTCCCCTTGCCTTTAGCTTTACCAGGACCCCCCGATCCTCTTACCCCTGCATTTCGTGCCAAAATCTGTAATGTCTCTTGGAAAGTAAGATGCTTTTTAGAGTGCTTTTTCTTGGCCATTTGAAATTTTTTTAAAAAATAAGTTTCCCTAATGACTATCCAGCTTTTAACGCGATGAATTCTTTCTGTGGTGGACTTCAATCACGCTCCTTTGTTTGATCGAAGCTTATACAAAACAAAAACTTTGTAATTTAAGCTGGTTGACGTTCCAGATCTTATCTCAGTTTCTAAGCGATTCGACTTAGAACAGGACTCTATGATTTAATCACATCCGTTGAAAAATATGCGTTTTTAGTTTAGGATATATATTTGAGAGGGTGAACCCATGGCTTGGGCCAAATCCTGGAGATTTAATTAGCTCTCAGGGCTGAGAAGCCATTTATCAATAACCCATGGCAATTTCTATAAGTAGATGGTCATATCGCTCCGCAGCAAGGGCAAAACAAATTGTAAGTAGCCTTGTGAATCCAGAACTCTAAGCAATGCTTGATCATTTAAATTGATTTGGTTGACATCTGGCCTGAATTGGCTACATCTATAGCTTAGTAAATCTAAGCTAGTCAAGGCACCAATGATAATAAAATTTAACCATCAGATTTAGCAGGCCAAAAACTATTCAGACATCAGCATTTTATAAAATATTAGGAATAAAATTGGTCAATAATTGCATGGACAGATACATTGCAGCATCCTACCCAGGGCAAAAAATAAAGTAAAAATAAATGAAAGTAGTAGTTAAATATTTTAAAAATATCCAATACAAGGCCTTTATCTTAAAGAGCATCAACACTCATAAAATAAACATGGGGAACGTTAAAGTAGTAGGTTTAACCCCTGACAAGGGTTTGAGTCAAGCAAGACCCATGTCTTGACTCAATCCCCCAGGAACCAAGGTCAGGACATATTAAGTCAAGTCCGCCAATTAATATATCACATCTAATACTCTCTAAGGAGTGTAACTCATTTATCTTAGAAATATTCTTCCATAGAAGGATACCATATATCTTCTTGAGAGCCATCCTATAAACTATACAATAGTTTTAACAGCTGTGAGGACAAAAAAATTCAGTTGTAAACAAAATGAACTCAATACTTAAATAAATGACAGATACAAATTGTCATAAATGGCCATATTCACACTGTGTCAATTTTGCTTATAGTGGGTTTGCATTTCAAACCAGTGTCATAAATCCTCTTTTTCCCCTTTGTAGCTCAAAAGTGTGATGGTTTCACAAAAGACATTGCTCATATTTTCCTTTTTATGCTATAATGATATACACCCCATGTGAGCAGGTGACCAGTGATCTAACTGTCCTGGTAGTATTTTTTGGTACTTTGAGCGGAAACCTCCAGAATTAACTCATACAGAATGGAACATCCTCCATGTCGACAATTCTCAAAAATATTTTTCCTATTTTCAATATTAAAGATTATTTTTTCTGATTAAATAATTCACATTAATAATAGAAGTGATGTTTTATTTTTATTTTGAGCTTTTAATTGAAATTATAAAAGATAAAGCAAAAACAATTTTTGAAATTGTTGACATGGAGGATGTTACATCCTGTATGAGTTAATTCTGGATGTTGCCCTTTGAGCTACTATATATGTCACTTTTATTCTTCAATAAAAATTAAGTTCATTTCATATTTTTTTGGTGTTTTCCCTCAGTTCTTATGTACCTATTCTTTAGCTGAGCCTAAAGGACATATCTAATATTAGACATTCCCAGGGCCTTAAGGCTATACCCTTATTAATTACTGAAGACTAACCACCCAGCTTAGTACAAACCCAATCCTACAATTAGCACTTCCCCAGTTTATCCCTTTGTCAGGCTTAAGGTAGCACACAGCACAATTTTAAAATATACACTTGCTTAACAGAGATTTGGGATTTTAATAGGTAAAATGACTCAGAAGTACAAAAAATAGCACAAATCATGGAAGAATATGATTGGGACATGACAAAAAATCTATAAAAAATTGTTTCATGTATCTTCCAGTATAAATAGGTTTACCATATAATTTAGTGACAAAATACTACTAAATATAATCAGCCTCCTGTTAAAAATTATCACAGCATCTTGATTGCACCCTCTGAGTAAATCATTTTACTTAGGACAACTCCAAAACTCCTGTTATCAGTTGATCTCAAAGCTTGATTCAAAAAATTACTGAAATCAATCCTTATTCTTCAAATAATGTTTTTTATATCACACAATCTCCACATAAACCCTGTGCCATATTTCCAGTATTAAAATATCTCTTCTGATCCCAATAAAAAGGTTCTCTTGAACTTGCTTATTTTCCCACACTATCTACTTCCCAGAAGTATATAAATAACAATGATATAATAGATATAGTTTATACCTGCACAATACAAAAATTACTCCCAAAGAAGAAAACCAAGAAAATTTCACACCTACTGCCTGAAGAGCCTATAAAGAAGAATATAACATCCCACAATGTAAGACTTCAGACTTTTTTTACAACAGCTTCAGTTGTATCAAAGCCTTTGCTCAACCATTGCCAATAAACTACTATTTCCCAAAGATAAGAAAGATATAGCTAGGATTGAGATATCATTTTTATTAATGATCCTAAGCAGGAAAATATTGAATTTCTTGAAATAATAGAAAAATGAGGGCTTTTATACCCAATTCTATGAAAAGATGATGATGAAAAACTATGTTTAAGTGTGATTAAATCATATTTTTGAAGCAGAAATATATTGTTAAGAGTAATATTCTGAAATCTGGGATCAAAGGCTTTTGGCTGACACCAGTTTGGGCTGGAATGGCTCAGCAAAAGCAGAAATATAAACAACCAAAAACGATAGAAGAGAAACAAACAATTAAAACAGAATGCATGGCATAAATATCAATAAAATAGAAAATCAGCTGAGAGTTAAATTCTCAGCTCTAAAACTAGAGAATAATTCATTTTTGATTATGTATCCATAATACCTGAACAGTTCAACTGGCTCACTGCTAGAGAATTCTTGAACAACCAATCACCTCAAGAAGCACATAAAATCTTGCCTACAGTGTTTAAAAAACTTTGTTTGGAATGAATTGGACATCTTTATATCTTTTTTCAAGGAAATGCTATCCTATGTATATGAGATAAAAAACCAGATAATTAAAAGTTATTAGTCATCAATGTCTCTGATCCAGGGAAATTTCACTTCAGGCCACTGAATTTTTTTAAAAATCTGTAGGGAGATTTTTAAAGCCAAAAGGATAAAAAAATAAAGGCTGTAATCATTTTAAGGGTGCTTTCATGCACAGTTTTTCCTTCAAGGACTCAGAAACCATGGTTTCCCAGTAACTGAAAAACTCAAAGTTTCATGAGCCATTGACAGATACATTATATTTTATGTAGATTTACATAAAAGAGCTCTCATTAACTTTAGCTTTTATAAACCATTAATACATGCAAACAACTCTTATGTTATAATCCCTATCTTATGAGATTTTTGAGTAAATGATTGTTGTCAGAACTTTTGGTTCTGCTCTCAGACCTGGCAGTCTGATTATTGTTTGCTTTGTTGAGTAATAAGGATTTATTTGTCATTATGTTGATATTAGCTTGTATAGCAACAAGCGTTACTTGCAACGCCTGGATTTTCCTTGGCACTGTGACAGCAAGCAATGGCAAGGGAGGCAACTTCCAAGCGGCTTACTATACGGGCGACTTGCTTAGTTCTTCAAGTACTGACGACAGTCTTTGAACTTGGATATTTTCTTCTACTGTGAAAAGGTTCTACAGTAGGCAAGGGGTATTCTTGTCTGCCTTCCATTAGTCCAATGGAAGGGCTTTTATAGAGCTTGCGCTCTCTTGCCAGGATAAGATCATATGGCACTTCTAACTCTTGCTTGGTCAGTCTTTTTGTCCCCAGACCACCAGCATCAACCCCCAGAGTCAGGCATCCATGCAATGGCATGGGATTCCATCATAGTACCCTGCGCTGGGTACTTGTTGTCATAGAATAGAGCATAATCTATCAAGCGTGCTGGCGGTGGCGGCACTAATCTATCACTCTATTTTTAGCACATATTATTTCTTTCTTGAGCAATCTTTCCTGCATTGATTTGCAATAGCACTGGCAGTTTGCTAAGCAAATTGATCACATTCTTTTGATACTTGGAGAAACCCATAGTAACTAACCCAGCGGTTTGCTAGAGTATTCTGGAATAACTCTAGCCAATTGGGAACCAGTCATAATTAGAGATTTATTGTATTCCTGGTTGTTCTTGCAGTAGTAATTCAAATCTACTCTATGAAGGCTTCTGAGATCAATAAAGCCTAATAGCAATATATCAGAAGCTGCTACAATTAATGGCTTGGCGGGCTGCCAAGATTAACAAGGTAGAACAAAGTCAGTATAAATTCCTGACAATTGTAAGAACCTATAAGAAACATTTTAATAAGAATAAAGGCAGCTCAAAAAGCAGACAGCCATCATCAAAATAAAACATGAAAGTAATTTATAGCACAGCAAGAAACAAGCAACATTCCAACAAGCAGCCACCCCAATTAACAGGGGCAGGAAGATATTCCATCAATTATTTTCCCGTTGACTGATTTTCAGTCAAATTTGATCCAGATATAATTTTCTTTGCATATAAATATTTTTTACTTTTTAGCAAAAAAAAATACAAAATAAATAAAACATATTCTATAAAAATCATTCTTTAACTCTTATAATGTTTTTATTTTATAATCTGGCAGTGAAATTTAATTTAATTAGTTTTTTAAAAAGTAAAAAGTTAAAATTAAGCCTCTTAAATACAAAAAGTAGAGTTAAAAATAATTCATATTTGTAAATCATAGCTTTTATTAGTAAATAGGTTATTTTCAAATTTTTGATTTATTGTAAAGCTAAAAAAATTATATATGAAGAAAATTATAGTTGGATCAAATTTGACTGAAAATCAGTTGACAGAAAAATAATTGACAGAATATCTTCCTGCCCCAATTAATAGGTCCAAATCACAGAGCAAATCCTCAAACAGTCATGTAGGTAAAATAAAGAGCCGCAGAGATAACTAAAAAGTGAAGAATGAGCAGAAGAGTGCTTAGGTGAGCTTCCCTTCCCATGCAATAAGTCTTGTACAGAGAACATGTTGCAGACTTTATTAACTTGACCCAATTACCCTCATACAACCCCATCATTTTTGCTGCCCATTTTGTAAATAAATTGTTCAATTATCCTTTCTTTTTGAACTAAAATGAAGTTTATAGTTTCTAGTTAACAAAGTTTTTTGCTAATCTTCTGAAATTACCTACTTCTAGGAGCAACATAAAATAATTGATAATGATATACAACCAAGATTTGATAGTAACCAGAGAAGAACAACCTCTACAAGCACAAATAAGAGCTGTAGAACCCACTTCAAGTGGCCCATAATACATATTAACAAGTATTATTTGGTGCTATGCTTAGACTGGATAATACATATGAAACCACATATTGACTGAGAAAGCTCCACACTCACCATTTAATAAGTAGATTTACATCACCATGTCTATCTCACACACCCTGAAACTCTCATTAAAGATATCATATTTTTCAAGATCACAGAGACTAATGAGAAAAAGACCTCAACAAGATTAACAGAGACCCTTTCTCATACAAGATAATTCACTTTAAGAATGTAAAATCTTTTAAATATAAGTTCTTATACACCAAAAGTTAATCAAAGAGCTGCCTGATACCTTTCAGAGGATTTAAAATAGCTTAATTTTGACCATGGGATCTAATATAAAATTGACCTTCATGAACATTATATCAAAATCTTAAAATTTTTCTTACCTGATCCCACAAAAATACAACATCTTAAAGAATTAATTATATGGCACATGAGAAGTTATTCATATGTCCCTCCAAATTACCTCTGGGCAGCAATATCACTTATGATTAAGAAAGGTGATACTCTACATCTTTTTTTTAGACTACCCAGCGCTGAGTGAACTTAAAAGTAATAAAAGATACTGTAAATTCAGAACCTAAACGTGAAAATGCGGAATTGTCAAATAATTGGTCTAAATTTTAAATCACTTTTGTGGGCAACTCAGCTGAGTGAAAATTAAAATATTAAATAAAATTAACAATTTAATTTGACTTTTTTTGATTTATTTATTTTGTCAAATTTCAAATCCTTTGAGCAGATAACACAACTAACAAAAGACAAAACATAGCAAACAAATGTGGGATACATAAATCAGAAATACAGGATTCTAATGTAAAATGTGAGATTTCCTGTATGTCAGACAAACCATAGAAATCATGTAAAAATTAGCAAATCTGAAATTGCAGGATTTTCAAATCCAAGAACCAAATTTCAATTCAAAAATGAGGTGAATTTAAAATAAATATAATTTATGGGTGTCTCAAAAAGGATATCAAAGGATCTAGAGTGGATTTGTGCTAATTCTTTTAGGAATCATAGGCATTCTCAAAAATCACCCTATTCCATTTTAGAACGGCTAAAATTTAGATGCTTGATTACAGTAGATTTTAAAAAACACTAATAATAAAATTTAATTATATATTACAATCTATCTTATCACATTGTCTTTTCCTTGATGTGTTGATAGAATATGCTGTTGATAATATGCTTGCGTTTAATTGGATAGTTTCATCTCCAGTTTCCTTGGCAATAGGAAATCAAGTCGCCTCCCCGAGACCAGCTGTAGTCACAGGGGCAACTTGATTTCCTATCACCAAGGCAACTGGAGGTAAAACTATCCAATTAAACGCAAGCACATTATCAACAGAAAATGAACTATAAACACATCAAGGAAAAGAAAATGCAATAAGATAGATTGTAATACTGTAAATTCAGAACCTGAATGTAAAAATGTGGGATTGTCAAATCCTTGGTCCAAATTTTGAATCGCTTTTGCGGGATGGCCTTTTTTTAATTAAATTGAATTCTTTGTATTTTTATTTGAATATTTGAAAGTGCAGGAACTCATAGACACTTTGCAAAGTTCAAGTCAAAATGCATATTTTCAATGGACAAAATGAATTAACTGGAATCGGATTTGAAGCGTTCAAATCCATTAACCATTTTCATTAAGTTTACTATGTTTTTTGAAATTGCGGGATTGTCAAATCCAAAAACCAAATTTCAAATCACTTTTGAATGGCACTAGTAAACTCAGATATTAATTGCGTGAACTGGAATCCAAATTTAATGTACAGTACACACACTAGGAAACACCAACCCAAATCAAGAAGCTCCACTCTGGATAAAACCAAATGAAAAATTCAATCTCAACAACCATGTTTAGACATGAAATTAAATGAAATGTAAAAATACCCAAACCCAGAAAGGATACAATATCATACACTTCAAATCACAGATATAGAAATTCTGTTACTATTTAAGGCTAAATTAAGATAAAACAACTACCCACAACTAAACCAATAAATACAAATAAATACATATTTAATCTAAAATGTATATTTTTATTTTATTTTTATGGACTGTCAATTGCATTCTCAACCTGCTCCTGCACCAGCCTGCAGGGCAGCCTGTCCACAGGGTATCCCAGAGGGTCCAAGCACAGACCCAGAGCCCAACTTGAGGGGAGTCATGCCAATACACAGGCCTCCCAAGGTGTCAGCGCCAGCCAACCACATCCCGCATCTCAAGCCAGGAACAGTAGCCTTAATCCAAGACAGAAGCCACTCTCAAGGCCTTCAACCAAAGTCTCATACACAAAGGTCATTGGGAATAATGAGGTTACATACACCTCCACTGTGTACCCAGTTGTCACCCAGCCCTGCACTCTTAATCCAAGAGTTGCCTCTTCCTGCCCCCGCATCTTTGACACCACCTATGAGCCATTGGCCACAATTGAGGACCCATCTGCACCTACTGTGTATTCAACCATTGACAGTGCCAGCACGACCAAGCATGATCTCAGCTTCTACACAAAAGTCCCCATCCCCTGTGTCAAGCCTGCTAGCCAGGAGGCCGTGGTACCTGCCAAGGGCCGGCGTTGGTTGACAGATAGTGAGTGTGAAGCTCTCCTCAACTGCTTGAAGGGGGGAATGGTGGTTTGGGATATTGTGTCCCAATTTGGTGTCACAGCCAGATACATTGCTGACATCAACACCAAGTATGGCAACACCGGGTGAATTGCCAAATCCATCAAGGCTAAGCAGCAGCCCAGCCTACTTCAACCCGTGCACATTGATGCAATCAAGCAGTGGGTATCCAGGGATTGCCACCTGGACTCACTTGCTGCCCAACCAATGCTGGCCACGGAGTTTGGGCTTTCTGTTTCCAAAACCCCTGTCTACAAAACAATGGTCAATTTGGGCTTCTTGTGGAAGGTCCTTGGAGTTTCTCTGTACAATAGGAACAGCAAAAAAACCATCAAATATTGACACATTTATGCTGAGACTTATCTGTCCCTAAATGTCAGGGATCCAGTCTTGGGCAGCTGGCCTGTTGTTTCCAGGGGTGACCTGGACCGGGTTTTTTGCAGGTAATGCCCACCACAAGAGGGGAGCTAACTTAAAAAGGTAGGAAACAGACTTTCCCACCCAGGACCATGGGCCAGCGGCCAGGATTATAGTGTCAATCACCCCTGTGAGGGTGATGTACACAATCCCAAACAGCTTGCCAGAATGGTTGATTGGGAGGTTGGGTGAGGAAGCAGGCATAAGTTTGGGGGTCACAGGCGGTCCACAGGAAGGTCATAAGCAGGGAGATAGTTGAATTTCCCTCTGAACAACTTGGGTGTTGAGAATATTCATGGGCCTTGGCGGTTGTATATGACTGAAGACTGTATGCGGGCCAAAGGATTGAGTTCAAGTATCTTTTCTGGGGTGTAGTCCTTGTATTTGGGTTTCAAAGGATAGTTGGTGAAATGGATGGGGCCAAAGGGTACACCTGGAGGACAGAAAACTGCGGGCAATGGGGCAGGAAAACCAGGAGATCTCAAACTGAATTGGTAGATAGCAAATACAAAATAAGGCAATAGCTGTGTGAGCCAAAATAACATAACCTTTATTCAAAAATGGCAATAAGGTTTGAGCGCAGAATCTATAGGCATATATAGAATCCCACCTTCAAACTTAGTATTTACCATAAGTGCTTCATCAAAATATTGGGGGAAATGCAGGTGGGTGGCCAGGAGGCCTGGGTGTAGGAGCGGCAAAATGGCACCTCAACTGGATGTTCTCTCATTGGTCAGAACGTCCAAATTGGTCACTTGATTTCCTTGATTTTTGGCTGTGGGCACAAGGTTGGTCCCAAAGCCTGGGTTTCTCCTTGGCAGTTGAGTTTGATTGGTTACTTGAGAGGACTTCAAGCTCATGAAGTTCACAGGGCCACCTTCTCTGCCTCCATTAGGCAATTCAAGAAACTCCTCCTCAGGAACCATCATAATTGAACTTATACTGGTACTCTGACTTCAGGACTTGGCAGGGCCTTTAGCTCGTGTAGGCTCAATCTCAGAAAAACGCAGATGGGCAGGCTCTTGGTCCATGGGGCCAGCGGCCTGCAGGAATTTGGATTCAGGGTTCAAATCTTGCCCTTGGTCCCAGGTTTTGAGGGGTAACAAATTATCAATCCTGACACTAAAAGAGACTGGGAATATCTAGTTTTTCTACATTTTTGAGTTGTTGTTTTCCTCCTCACTCAGGTCTAGGTATGGGTGAGTCAAGAAGGGGTCCAAGGATGATGTAGCACATTGTGCAGCTGTCTGTTCCCAGACCTATTCTATGGTAGCGCTTCTTGATCCTCACGGTTGAACCAGTATCAGATGATCAAGGGTTCCCATAATAGCAGGACATTCCTTGATTTTCTCTGAGCTGTCAAGGAGTACCTTCAGATCAATTACAGTAGCACAAGCAAGATTGTTGTGTTAGATAATGTCGGGCTTCACAAAGTGGATCTGGTTGTGTCCGAGTTCCCGCCCATCAATAAAAATAGCCATTTGGCCAGCCACCGCCTGGCTGATTGTCAAATGAGACTCCTCTTCCTTCCTTCCTATTCTTCATTCATTAACCCAATTGAGGAGGTCTTTGGGTGGATCAAGAATAAGGTGAAGAAAGGCCTACCCCAGGACACTGAGGATCTATTCAATATTCTTGAGATTAGCTAATTTGCATTGCCACCTGATGTGGTGGCAGCTTTCTATGAGCACTCAGAATCCTTCTTCCCCAAAGCCCTTGCCTCCAAGCCAATCAGATAAATGGGCGCTCTGGTTTTTATTTGTTTTTATTTTTATTTATTTTGTTTTTATTAGGACTCAAAAATTATTATTTATATAAAAAAACTTGACGTTTGATTGTATTATAGACATATAAGAGTATGTAGAAAAGGTAAGTAAAATTAATTATACTAGGTATGAGAAATATATTTTTATTATAATGCACTGAATATTATATTGACTGTTACACTAACAAATAAATAAATTAAAAAAGATAGAAATATATTAATTTTATTTAAATAATTGTGAATCCTTGTTGGTACTCTGGCTTTTTAAGCCACAAATCAGACCTCACAAGTCATCATCTGATCCTTAATATTTCAGTGCCACTATAGCCACACAACACAAAAACCAATGCTTTTCATGTATCTCTTACTAATTAGTACTTATGACACGGGTCAAGCATATCAAATATATTTATCAAATCATATTACAAGGGAAAGGTAATTTGAGTTCTAAACAATCACTTGTTTAGAATATAAGTGGAGCCAGCCGCATGATGCGGAAAAATTCAATTCTTGTTGTTTGTATATGTAATAAATGAACCTGTACTCAACAAGATAGTAAATAAAAACATTTTTAATTTATTTTTATTATTTGACGTGGTTGCAACTATAACTAATGTCTTGTAATATATTTAGATATATTAATATTATAATTTACCTACTAAAATTTAAAATAAAATTAAAATATTAAAAGTAAAATTATAATTATAAATCTTAAAGTTTATCTATTAAAGTTTAAATATTAAAAATTTAAATATTTTTATTTAATTGTGATATATTCAATATTGAAATATTATATACTGTAAATTCAGAACCTGAATGTAAAAATGCAGGATTGTCAAATCCTTGGTCCAAATTTTGAATCACTTTTGCGGGCAACTCAGCTGAGTGAAAATTAAAATATTAAATAAAATTAACAATTTAATTTGACTTTTTTTGGTTTATGTAAATTGGCAAATTTTGAATCTCTTGAGCAGATAACTCAACTAACAAAAGACAAAACACAAAAAACAAATGCAGGATACATGAATCAGAAATGTGGGATTCTAATGTACAACTTGAGATTTCCTGTATTTCAAACAAATCATAAACATCATGTAAAAATTAATTAATCTGAAATTGCGGGATTGTCAAATCCAAGAAATAAATTTAAATAATAATTGCGAGGAATTTGAAATAAATATAATTTATGGGTGTCTCAAAAATGATGCCAAAGGATCTAGAGTGGATTTGTGCTAATTCTTTTAGGAATCATAGGCATTCTCAAAAATGACCCTATTCCAATTTTGGACAGCTAAAATTTAGATCCTACTATTCACCAACTTAACATACTTAACAATAAAATTGACAAAAATATACACGTCTCTTTTTGAGTTTAAATTTTTTTAATAAAAATTTAATATGTCTTCTTTCAACAACAACCAAGTTAATGAGCTGTTCCCTGGCCTTGACAAAATCATGCAGGGCTAAACAGGGTCTTGTAATAGTGAAGCCTCCCTCTATGGCCACTCCCAACCCACAGGCCCCTCTGCAAGCACAACCCAGGAGTGTGTTCTTTCTCCTGCAACTTCCAGCATGGCTCTGCTTGTCCATCATGCACCGGCAGCCACCAACCCAAATCATACAGCAACACTAGCATCCAGAATTGACCAAGTGAGCCATGGGGCCACCAATGGAAGCTAGAATCCAGAAACAGCCAATCAGATGGCACTGTCTGGTTCTCAAGGCAGACACATCCCACCTCCAGCCAATCATCCTGCAAGGCGCAGAAGAAAGCTAATTGCCCAGGAGATTGTTCTCAAAATGGTTGAAAAACAAGGGATGCCTATGTCCCTTAGGGAAATTGCGGCTGTGATGGGGTTTGCAAAGTCCACTGTGGCTGCAACTCTGGAGCCCACGCCAACTGTGGCCCCCTAACAAGAAGACCTCAACTGGTGCCTGTACTTTGACCAAAGGTGACACAGCCCATCCCCTTATGATGGCCATTATGGAATGTGACCCACGGATGCCCCTGGTCCAGTTACGTCTCCAGCTGGGACTCCACAGCATCTTCACCAACAAAAGAACAGTGAATTTGTGGATGCACGGAGTTGTGGTTGCTGCTAGAATCTTGTCCAATCAAGTTCTCAGTGGCCTCATTTTGGTGGATAATGACCCCTAAAATTCAACTATTATTAATTTTATCAAAGGAAGGGCAATGAGGGCCTGTAATGACATAATCTTCCTGTTGTATGCTAAGATATCTGCAAGTATCCAAGACTTTGGAGAGAAGCGTATCCAGTCTGACGTGTACAAGCGCAGCCCAATATTGTATCAGTTTGTTAGGGTTTTATTTGCAGTTTCCCCATTGGGTGTAAATTATTACTTGGCAATATTGAACACCACAGATGGGTATGCCTACCAGACAGAGCTCAAGGCCATGCTGGAGGAGTGGGCCACACAAAACGCCGTGCACACAGTTGTACTGAGTGCAGAGATGGAGCAGCAGGAATAGGCAACCCAAAAAATCAGGGCTGCAGGGCATACTTGTTGGTCCTACCCCATCATCCACGCTGACATGCATCTTGCAGATGTATGTCGCTACAATTTTGGTTCTGTCCTCAGGCGCTTAAAGCCTGCCACCTACAACAAACTATGCATCCAAATTGATAAGGGGTATGAGCTTTTCCCTTCCGCGTCCGTTCAGGACTTATTTGATCTCATCATCTTCTATGCAAGTGATAGTGATAAGTCCAGAAAGGACCCCGTCTCTCCCCACACCAGTCCATCTGTTTTGTCAAGCCAGTATATGTGTCAGAAATATTGCTGACATAAACCAGATTTTTACTGAGGAAAAATGTTGGAAACAAGTAGAGATATGCCCAAGAGGAGGGGCAAAATTTGGTAGGGAATTTCCCCCACTATCAGGGGAAAAGAAAAATCAAAATTTGGAAAAAACAGATTTTTATGGAAACCGGAATAATTTAACATCTGGGCAGGCGCCCGCCGCGCAGACACCCGCCCCCCTCTGCCAGCCCCCCGGCACCCAGCCAGCTAACCAAAACCCACCACGACACCCAGCCAATCAGAAAAGTCCCTTGAAACAAGGTGTTGAAACTGCAGGCTCGACCTGCCAGCAAGGTTCCAACCAAGCAGGTTCGTGACCCGCAATCCAATTATCCAGTCACCTGAAGCCAGACTAGGAAGTCAACTCAAATTACCAAATCCAACAACATGAACAGATGATGATCCTTTACGGTGGATACCTTGATTTGGCACTTGACTCACTATCAGGATCAAGCCATCCCCTTCTTTCATCCAGCCATGTGATCACCAATCTTGTTCCAACTATCCTTGATTTGCATGAACTATATAATCACTATCTCCCAATAAAGATTATTATCTAGTTTCTAAATATTTTTCCCTGTGTAACTCTGCTAAAACAGCACAGTTACAACAAATGGAAAATTTTAGGAATAATTCTTGGGCCCAAGAAGAAGGGCAAATTCATGTTTCAAAAACCAGACCAAATTCTAAAAATATAGAGGAAAAGCCAAAATTAACTTCAGAAGATAAAAATAACTTGACCTACAGGCAATGAAACCAGGTGGATGGCAATAATCAGCTAGGCCTAGACTCCAACCAAACTAGCATCCCCAAACCAAAAATAGAAGTGTTTAAAACCAAGAGTTGTCATCACCACCTGACCACCCATCCAGAGGAAATTATTGGTCCCAAGCAGAAATGTCTAAAACCCCAAAAGATTGCCCAGGAACAAGGGTTTGGCCATCCCTTCAAACACCAATTCCCATGACCAAACTTTTGGGGACTCCAGTCCCCTATTTTCATTCCCATTTGCAAAACTTTGCAAGTGGGGGCCCACTATAAATAAAGGATCTCCTCTCAGTAATAGCTTGTGCTATTATTGAGACTAATACCCTCAATAAAGTGAAATTTTTAACTTCAACTACAGTTGAAACTTACAGATCAAGCCCCTGCCAACCCTCCAACCCAGTAAAGATGAATCACCTCATCTTCACAGCTGTACTCACAGCTTGCCTTGGGATTGGAGGCTACCAACAGAGTTCAGAGTTCTTTGGCCCCTCCACAGAAGGACTAGGTTATGAACCCATACCACAACCCTGGCCAACTTAACTCTTCAAACACTGGACACTGGCTGTCTCTGGTATCTCCCCATTTGACACTCTTCATAGCCATGTATACATTGGCTTACTACATCCTCACCTACTTTTCTGGGAGCTTTGGACGCTTCAACATACACACCAAGGTATTCTGTTGGCTGATGATGGTGTATCCCATAATCACCGCCTTGACAGGTTTCCAGTTCACCAATTTGCTACCATACATACTCCAAGTGGTGCCCACCATTTCAGAGTATTACAATATGTGACAGAAGAAGAATTCAAGCAATTGAAGCAATCAGCTCTTGCTGCCCCTTCCCAGTCAACAAACCCTGCCTCCCCAACCCCCCATCAAGCCACCTGCCTTCCAACCCTGACTCCCAAACCACCACTCATTCCCTCACCACTATCTCTGATGCTGCCTCTTTCACAGGCGCAGATGAAGGCAATGTTCATTCCACCCATTCCCTCCCCTTCCTGTCCTTTGATTAGTAAATAAATCTTTTCTTTGTGACAACTTATTAAAATTGATATCTCTCTTTCAATTCATAATTAATAGATTTCTTTTTACATTATCAACATTTCCCATAATTAATACAATGTTGTACATTTTACAAATAGCTTAAAATTATGAGCAAACATATTTTTCATCATCATTAATAAATTAAAGACAATAAACGTACTGTAAATTCAGAACCTGAACGTAAAACTGCGGGATTGTCAAATCCTTGGTGCAAATTTTGACTCACTTTTGCGGGCAACTCAGCTGAGTGAAAAATAAAATATTTAATAAAATCAACCATTTAATTTGAATTTTTTTGATTTATTTATTTTGTCAAATTTCAAATCCTTTGAGCAGATAACTCAACTAACAAAAGACAAAACATAGCAAACAAATGTGGGATACATGAATCAGAAATACGGGATTCTAATGTAAAATTTGAGATTTCCTGTATGTCAGACAAACCATAGACAATATGTAAAAATTAATGAATATGAAATTGCAGGATTGTCAAATCCAAGAAATAAATTTAAATAATAATTGAGGTAACTTTGAAATAATATAACTTATGGGTGTCTCAAACAAAAAGTCAAAGTATATAGAGTGAATTTGTGCTGATTCTTTTAGGAAGCACAGGCATTCTCAAAATTCACCCTATTCCATTTTAGGATGGCCAAAATTTAGAGCGTAATATTCACAAAGTTGACATATTCAACAATAAAATTGACTAAAATATACATTTCTCTTCTTGAGTTTAAAATTTTAATATTTTTTATTATGTCTTCTTCCAACACCATCCAAGTCAACGAGCTGTTCCCTGGCCTTGACAAAATCATGCAGGGCTATGCTGGGTCTCTTAACGGTGAAGCCTCTGTCTATAGCCACTCCCAACCTGCAGGCCCCTCTACAAGCACTACCCAGGAGTGTGTTCTTTCTCCTGTGTCCTCAAGCATGGCCCTGTTTGCCCATCATGCACAGGCAGCTGCTAACCAAAATCCCTTATCAGTGATGGCATCTGGAACCAGCCATTTGAGCCATGGGGTAACCCAGAGAGCCCAGAACCCCAAAACAGCCAATCAGATGGCATTGACCAGTTCCCAAGATGGACACGTCCCTCCCTCAGCCAATCAGCCTTCAAGACGCAGAAGAAAATTGATCACTCCGGATATTGTTCTCAAAATGGTTGAAAAGCAAGGAAAGCTTATGTCCCTTGGGAAAATTGCAGCCATAATGGGTTTTGCAAAGTCCACTGTGGCTGCAACCCTGCAAGCCCACACCAACTGTGCCCTCCCGCCAAGAAGACCCCAACTGGTGCTTGTACCTCAACCAAAGGTGAAAAAGCCCACCCTGTCATGATGGCCATTATGGAACGTGACCCGCGGATGCCCCTGGTCCAGGTACGTCTCCAGTTGGGACTCCACGGCATCTTCACCAACAAAAGAACTGTGAATTCATGGATGCACAGAGTTGTGGTTGCTGCTAGAATCTTGTTCAATAAAGTTCTCAGTGGCCCCATTTTGGTGGATACCAACCCCTACAATTCAACTATTATTAATTTTATCAAAGAAAGGGCAATGAGGGCCCGTAATGATGTAATATTACTATTGTATGCTATGATCTTGGCCAGTATCCAAGACTTTGGAGAGAAGCGCATCCAATCTGACGTGTACAAGCGCGGCCCAATCTTGTATCAGTTTGTCGGTGTTTTATTGGCAGTTTCCCCATTGGGCGTCAATTATTACTTGGCAATATCAAACACCGCAGATGGGTATGCCTACCAGACAGAGATCAAGAACATGCTGGAGGAGTGGGCCGCCCAAAACGCCGTGCACACAGTTGTACTGAGTGTGGAGATAGAGCAGCAGGAATGGGCTACCCAAGAAATCAGGGCTGCAGGGCATACTTGTTGGTTCTACCCCATCAACTACGCCAACATGCACCTTGCAGATGTATGTCTCTACAATTTTGGTTCTGCTCTCAGGCGCTTAAAGCCTGCCACCTACAATGAACTATGCACCCAAATTGATATGAGTTATGAGCTTTTCCCTTCCGCGTCCGTCCAGGACTTATTTGATCTCATCATCTTCTATGCAAGTGATAGTGATAAGTTCAGAAAGGACCCCCACCTCCCCCCACGCCACTCCATCTGTTTTGTCAAGCCCACATATATGATGGAAGATGAATTTGAGCAATTGAAGCAAACTGCTCTTGCTGCCCCTTCCCAGTCAACAAACCCTGCCTCACCAACCCCCCATCAAGATCAAGCCACCCGCCTTCCAACCCTGACTCCCAAGCAACCACCCATTCCCTCACCACTATCTCTGATGCCGTCCCTTTCATAGGCGCAGATGAAGGCAATGTCCATTCTGCCCATTCCCTCCCCTTCCTGTCCTTTGATTAGTAAATAAATCTTTTCTAGGTGACTACTATTAAAATTGGTTTTTTCTTTCAGTTCATAATTAAAAATATATTTTTTACATTGTTATAAGTTTCTGTGTGTAAAGAATGTTGTTTATTTGATGTGGTAGCATATACTTATTTCTGAGGATATTTTCATCATCATCATTAATAAATTGAAGACAATAAATGTAAATATTGCATTAGAATATTGCAATTAGACATCAACTATTGATATTTTGATATTATGTGCATAACTCAATGTATTTAGTTTAATAAAATACATTGTAAACTTGGCCTTTTTTTATTGTAATTTATCAAAATGGATTGTGTTTATATTAGAGAGCCATTAACGCTTAGTACAAATATTAATAATTAGTGCATTTTACAGCCTGTATATTTACCTATTGGTAATAATTCTGTAAACTTTTCAGTCAGATTTTGCAAGGTAATAATAATGTAATGTGTTAATAGAATACTGTTTATTGGCATTAATTGGCTGATTTTCTTTGATGTGGTGATTGTGCATTTCTTGATATTTACACACTAGTATCCAATTGGTTGGTTTCACATCTAATTGCACAGGTGATAGGAAATCAAGCCACCTCCCCAACCACATCCGGTCTTGGGATGGCAGCTTGTTTCCTATTGCCTGTGTGATTGGATATGAAACCAACCAATTGGATACTAGTGCGGAAATATCATAAAATGCACAATCACCACACCAAAGAAAATCAGCCAATTAATGACAATAAACAGTATTCTATTAACACATTACATTATTATTACCTCACAAATTCTGACTGAAAGTTTACAGAATTATTACCAATAGGTAAATATACAGGCTGTAAAATGCACTAATTATTAATATTTGTACTAAGCGTTAATGACTCTAATATAATTTGTTAATAGAATACTGTTTATTGTCATTAATTGGCTGATTTTCTTTGATGTGACAATTGTGCATTTTCTGATGTTTACGCACTAGTATCCAATTGGTTGGCTTCACATCCAATTGCACAGGCAATAGGAAAACAAGCCGCCACCCCAACCACATCTAGTCTCGGGGTGGCGGCTTGTTTTCCTAACGCCTGTGCAATTGGATGTGAAGCCAACCAATTGGATACTAGTGCGTAAACATCAGAAAATGCATAATTGCCACAGCAAAGAAAATCAGCCAATTAATGACAATAAACAGTATTCTATTAATAGATTACATTATTATTACCTTGCAAAATCCGACTGAAAAGTTTACAGAATTATTACCAATAGGTAAATATACAGGCTATAAAATGCACTAATTATTAATATTTGTACTAAGCGTTAATGGCTCTGTAATATAAACACAGTCAATTTAAATAAATTAAAATGAAAAGGCCTCATTTACAATGAATTTTATTAAATAAAATGCATTGAGTTATGCACATAATATCAAAATATCAATAGTTGACGTCTAATTGCAATATTCTAATGCAATATTTACGTTTATTGTCTTCAATTTATTAATGATGATGATGAAAATATGTATGCGTCAAAGATAGTACTATAAAAGCCAGTTTTTTGATGGAATTCAAACAAAATGTCATCAATCTATAACTTAATCAACAAATTAGAAGCTCACCTGCAAAAGGTTGTTGAAATCAAGAAAAACATCAGAGAAATAGTGACAGGAAAGCTAGGGGACAAGGGCCAGCCACTGATCCAGCCAAAAGAAGATGCTCTGAACAAATTGGGAAATATTATAGATGAAAGAAATAAAGAAAAATTACTTAATCTACAGGGAACTATTTTATCAAGTCTAAAGTTCAACAACACAGGATACAATTTGTGGGAGTTCTGGCAGGGGGCCAAAGAAAACAATGAGAAGATCAGACTAATAGAAGGAATAGAAATTCAAAAGGAAATCAACACCAATGAAGAGGAAAACAATCAAATGGAAACAGATGAAAACAAAACACAATCAAGAAGCAGAAGCGCTTCAATAAATACAGAAGCTTTTCAAATGAAACACAAGAAGAAGCACAAGTTGCAAGAAGAATAAGAAAAATTAAGCCCAAGAAGAGCACTGAAGAGCATCCAACGCTCATGAAGTTTGCCAATATGGCGCCTGTGGCTGAGGGGGCCACAGGGGAAACAATCAGTAAGTCTTTTTATGTTTTACTTATATTTATTTTTAGTCATCACCAGGAATGGGGATGAGGTCGCGGAAGTGGCGGCTTTTACGCTGAGTTGGTTTTATGGGGGCTACCAGTCACTGGTGGCCCATATAAAACAAATAAATAAAAATCAAATAAATAAAATAGTTCAGCAGAATATGAATATGTTTTTTAATAGTGAAGCTCAAATCAGGGAATATCAACCACCCGTGGGGTGCTCACCATGGATAAGAGAAGCCTACAAATTAGGATCAACAATCAAAATAAAAGAAATGAATGAAATTTGCGGGGATTTGAAACTGAACTTCAATTAATACATATATGAAAGCGTTCAAAGGTTCCCATTCTCAAATATCAACAAATACAAAAAAAGTTTAATAAAAACCAATTTTCAAATAGGAAATAAATATCTGAAATCAGCAATTTTTAATGAAATTTTTAAGGCTCTATCAAATAAAGTTGGGGATGCAGTCCTCGTGAATAGTTTTAAACCTTTAATGATATTGTTTGCTGAGGCCTGGGGGGCAGATTCAAGTCGGGCGCCCCCGGTACCCTCTTCAAGTTCAACCAAACGTCCTATATCATTAGATTAATACAAACGTTCAAAAAACTCTGCATGTTCTTGGAGAAATATACCTCACAAAGGATCCACATCGCGGTGTACCTGGGAATCCTGCTCCATTGCATACTGAAAGCCAACATAAAAAATTAGAAGATGTACCTATACAGGTTGACATATGCCGTGTAGCCCTCAACAAACAGAAAACACCACAGGGATACAGGACAGTCAAGCATGTCCTCTATGATTCATTCACATTGGCAACACTATACGGGTACTATGTGCCCCCCCAAAAAAACCTGCTAATTGATTCCCTCACCTGTCTGCCTTTTATAAGACGTTTGGCCACCACTGGGGTGCTGAGCGCTACTCCCCTAGCAATTGGCGCCAGAGTCATCCACCACATACAGAAGAGTATGTGGTCCCAATTGGATGCACTAGCAGAAAATTTGATTTTGGGGTATAATTCCCCAGAATAATCACATTCCCCTTGCAATTTGCATTCCCCTAATAAATCATTTTCCCTTGCAAAAAAAACTTTTTTATTTTTTATTTATTTTTAAATATTAAAATTTAAATATTAATATTTTAATACTAAATACTTCACTATTTTAAAATTTTACTTGTAAAATTTTAATAGTAAAATATTTATTAAAATATTTACTGTTAAAATTTAATATTAAAATATTTAATAGTAAACATCTAATATTAATATTATATAATAATAAAATATTTAATAGTAAACATTTAATATTAATATTATATAATATTAAAATATTTAATAGTAAAATATTTTAATATTATATATTTTAATATGAAATATTCTACTATTAAAAATATTTAATATTTTAATATGGAATATTTTAATATTGAATAAATCACAATTAAATAAAAAAATTGGTGTATTTTGAATATTTAACCTTTACTATTAAACTTTTAAGATTTTTAATTATATTTTTATTTTAAAATTTTATTTTTTATTTTAATTTTTAGAAGGTAAATTATAGTATTAATATATCTAAATATATTACAAGATAATAGTTAAAGTTGCGACCACGTCAAATATTTAAAAATAAGTTAAAAATGTTTTTATTTATTATTTATTATCTTGTTGAGGTTGGGTCCATTTATCACAAAGATAAACATGGAGAATTGAATTTATCTGCATCATGCAGCCCGCTCCACTTATGTTCCAAACACGTGATTGTTTAGAACTCAAATTACCTTTCCCTTGTAATATGATTTGATAAACATATTTGATATACTTGAACTGCATCCTAAGTACAAATTAGTAAGAAATACATAAAAATCATTGGTTGCCTTGTTGTGTAGCTACAGTGGCACTGAAATACCAAGGAGCAGATGATGACATGCAAGGTCCAATTTGTGGCTTAGAAAAGTCAAAGTACCAAAATGATTCACAATTATTTAAATAAACTATTTTTTTCTATCTTTTTTATTATTTATTTATTTATTTGTTACCGCAAAAGCCAATAATATTCAGTGCATCATATAAAAATAAATCCCTCTTATCTAGTATAATTAATTTTACTTACCTTTTCTAGTATTCTTAAATGTCTATAATACAATCAAACGTCACATTATTATATATAAACAATAATTTGAGTCCTAATAAAAACAAAATAAATAAAAATAAAAACAAATAAAAACCAGAGCGCCCATTTATCTGATTGGCTCGGAGGCCAGGGCTTTGGGGAGGAAGGATTCTGAGTGCTTGTAAAAAGTTGCCACCACATTGGGTGGCATCGCAAATTGGCTGACCTCAAGAATATTGAATAGGTCCTCAGTGTCCTGAGGAAGGCCTTGTTTCACCTTATTCTTGATCCACCCAAAGACCTCCTCAATTGGGTTAAGAAATGGGGAATATGGGGGGAGAAAGAGGAGTCTCATTGGGCAGTCTGCAAGGCGTGGCGGGCAGAATGGCTATTTTTATCAATTGGCAGGAACTTGGACACAACCAGATCCACTTTGTGGAGCCCAACATTATCAAGCACAACAACATTGGTTGTGCTGCTGTAATTTATCCAAAGGTACTCCTTGACAGCTCGGAGAAAATTGAGAAAGGTCCCGCTATTATGGGAGCCTTTAATTATCTGATACTGGTCCAACCCGTGAGGATCAAGAAGCGCAACCCTTGAATAGGTCTGGGAACAGACAGCTGCACAATGGGCTACGCCGTCCTTGGACCCCTTCTTGATCCACCCATGCCTAGACCTGATTGAGGAGGAAAACAACAATTTAATGATATAGAAGAACTGGACATGCCCAGTCTCCTTTAGTGCCAGATATGTCTTGGCATAAATGCGTCAATCCTCAATGGTCTTTTCACTGTTCCTATTGTATGGAGAAACTCCGAGCACCTTCCACAAGAAGCCCAAATCAACCATTGTTTTGTATACAAGGGTTTTAGAAACAGAAAGCCCAAACTCTGTGGCAAGCATTGATTGGACAGCAAGTGTGTCAAGGTGGCAATCCCTGGCTACCCATTGCTTAATTGTGTTGATGTGTACAGGCTTGAGGAGTTTTGACTGTCTTTTTGCCTTGGTGGATTTGGCATTTTCCTGGTGTTGCCATACTTGGTTTTGATGTTGGCAATGTACCTGGCTGTGACACCAAATTGGGACGCAATATCCTGAACTGCCATTCCCCCATTCAAGCAGTTGAGGAGAGCTTCACGCTCACTATCTGTCAACTGACGCTGGCCCTTGGCAGGTACCACGGCATCCTGGCTACCAGGCTCAGCACAGGGGATGGGGACCTTTGTGTAGAAGGTGGGATCACGCTTGGTTGCGCTGGCGCCGTCAATAGTGGCATAAGACACAGGTAAAGATGGCTCCTCAGTTGTGGCCAAAGGCTCATAGGAGGTATCAAAGACGCAGGGGCAGGAAGTGGCAACTCTTGGATCAAGAGTGCGGGGCAGAGTGACAACTGGGTACACAGTGGAGGTGTAAGTAACCTCAGTGTTCCTGGTGACCCTGGTGTATGAGACTTTGATAGCAGGCCTTGAGAGTGGCTTCTGCCTGGGATTCAGGCTGGTTGATTGGGCCTGGGACGCGGGAGGTGGTTGGCTGGCAATGACACCTTGGGAGGCCTGTGTATTGGCATGAATCCCTTCAAGTTGGGTTCTGGGTCTGTTTTTGGACCCTCTGGGACGCCCTCGTGGACGGGCTACCCTGCAGGCTGGTGCAGGAGCGGGTTGGGAATGTGATTGACGGTCCAAAAAAATAAAATAAAAAAATATATTTTAGATTAAATATGTATTTATTTAGAGTTATTGGTTTAGTTGTGGGTAGTTGTTTTATCTTAATTTAGCCTTGAATAGTAGCAGAGTTTCTATATCCGTGATTTGAAGTGAATAATATTGTATACTTTCTGGGTTTGGATGATTTTAAAGTTTAATAACTTTTTATGTCTAATTATGGTTAATGAGATTGAATTTTTCATTTGATTTTAGTTGTGGTGGAGCTTCTTGATTTGGGTTGGTGTTTCCTAGTGTGCTTACTGTACATTCAATTTAATTTCCAGTTCCTGCAATTAATATATGAGTTTACTAGTGGCATTCAAAAGTGATTTGAAATTTGGTTCTTGGATTTGACAATCCCGCAATTTCAAAAAACATAGTAAACTCAATGAAAATGGTTAATGGATTTGAACACTTCAAATCTGATTCCAGTTAATTCATTTTGTCCATAGGAAATATGCAGCTTGACTTGAACTTTGCAAAGTGTCTATGAGTTCCCGCATTTTCAAATAATCAAATAAATATCCAAAAAATCAATTTAATTAAAAAAAGGCTATCCCGCAAAAGTGATTCAAACTTTGGACCAAGGATTTGACAATCCCGCATTTTTACGTTCAGGTTCTGAATTTACAGTAAATATTGCATTAAAATATTGCAATTAGATGTCAACTATTGATATTTTGATATTATGTGCATAACTCATTGCTTGTTGTTTCATAAAATCCATTATAAACATGTCTTTTTTATTATAATTTATTAAAACAGATTGTGTTTATACTAGAGAGCCATTAACGCTTAGTAAAAATATTGATACATAGTGCAATTTTATAGCCTGTATATTTACCTATTGGTAATAATTCTGTAAACTTTCAGTCAGAATTTGTGAGGTAATAATAATGTAATGTGTTAATAGAATACTGTTTATTGTCATTAATTGGCTGATTTTTTTTGCTGTGGCAATTGTGCATTTTCTGATATTTACGCACTAGTATCCAATTGGTTGGCTTCACATCCAATTGCACAGGTGATAGGAAATCAAGCCGCCTCCCCAACCACATCCGGTCTTGGGGTGGCAGCTTGTTTCCTATTGCCTGTGTGACTGGATATGAAACCAACCAATTGGATACTAGTGCAGAAATATCAGAAAATGTACAATCACCACAGCAAAAAAATCAGCCAATTAATGACAATAAACAGTATTCTATTAACAGATTACATTATTATTACCTCGCAAAATCCAACTAAAAAGTTTATAGAATTATTACCAATAGGTAAATATACAGGCTGTAAAATGCACTATGTATCAATATTTTTACGAAGCAAAAATGGTTCTTTAGTATAAACACAATCCGTTTTAATAAATTATAATAAAAAAGACATGTTTACAATGGATTTTATTAAAAAGAATGCATTAAGTTATGCACATAATATCAAAATATCAATAGTTGACGTCTAATTGCAATATTTTAATATAATATTTACGTTTATTGTCTTTAATTTATTAATGATGATCAAAAATATGTATGTGTTGAAGATTGAACTATAAAAACCAGTTTTTTGATGGAATTCAATGAAAATGTCAAATATCTATAACCTGATTAACAAAATAGAAGTGCACCTGCAAAAGGTTGTTGAAATCAAGAAAAAAATATCAGGGAAATAGTGACAGGAAAGCTGGGTGATGAGGGCCAGCCACTAATCCAGTCAAAAGAAAATTATATGAACAAACTAGGAAATATTATAGACAAAAAGAATAAAGAAGCATTACTAAATCTCCAGGGAACAATTCTATCAAGTCTGAAGTTCAAAAATGCGGCCTACAATTTTTGGGAGTTCTGGCAGGGGGCCAAAGAAAATAATAAGATCAAACTGATCAAAGGAAACAAAATTCCAAAGGAAATCAACACAAATGAAGAGGAAACCAACCAAATGGAAACAGACAAAAACAAAACACAAGCAAGAAGCAGGAGCTCTTCACAAAATACAGAAACTTTATCAAATGAAAATCAAGAGGAAGCACAAGTTGCAAGAAAAACAAGAAAAAATAAGCCCAGTAAAATTAATGAGAAGAGCCAACACTCATGAAGTTTGCTGAAGTGGCGCCTGTGGCTGAGGGGGCCACAGGGGAAACAATTAGTAAGTCTTTTTATGTTTTACTTATATTTATTTTAGTCATCACCAGTAAAGGGGATGAGGTCACAAAAGTGGTGGCTTATACACCAAGTTGGTTTTACGGGGGTTACCAGTCACTGGTAGCCCCTGTTAAACAAATAAATAAAAACCAAATAAATAAAATAATTCAACATATTGTGTTTATCTTTCAAGTATTGAAGCTAAAAATAGGGAATATTTACCACCCGCGGGGTGCTTGCCGTGGTTGAGGGAAGCATATGAAATAGGATCAAGTATCAACTTTAAAGAAATGAACAAAATTTGTGGGGATATCAAATTAAACTTTGATGAATACATATACAAAAGCATTCATTAATTCCCCTTCACAAACATCAACAAATATGAAAAGAATTTAATAAAAACTGACTTTCAAATTGGAACTGAATATTTGAAAGCTGCAATTTTTAATGAAGTATTTAAGGCACTGTCAAATAAAGTTGGGGATGCAGTCCTTGTGAATAATTTTAAACATTTATTAATAATGTTCGCTGAGGCCTGGTGGGCTGATTCAAGTTGGGCGCCCCCAGAACCCTCTTCAGGTTCAACCAAACATCCTATATAAATAGGTTAGTGCAAACATTCAGAAAACTATGCATGTTCTTGGAAAAGTATACCTTGCAAAGAATCCACATTGTGGTATACCTGGGAATCCTCCTCCACTGCATATTAAAAACCAACGTCAAAAAGTTGGGGGATGTACCTATTCAAATAGACTTATGCTGCTTAGCACTTGAACACCAGAAGACACTGCGGGGGTATAGGACAGTTAAGCACATCTTGTATGACTCCTTTGCATTGGCAACACTGTATGGGTACTATGTGCCCCCTGAAAAAAACTATTAATTGATTTTCTCACCTGGCTCCCTTTTATCAAACGTTCAGCAATCACTGGGGTACAGGGCGCCACCCCTCTAGCAATCACATCCCGGGTTGTCCACCACATACAGAAGAGTATGTGGATCCAATTAGATGCATTAGCTGAAATTTTGATTTCAGGGTATAATTCCCCAGAATAATCACATTCCCTTTGCAATTAGCATCCCCCAATAAATATTTTCCCCTTGCAAATTAATTTTTTTTAATTTTTAATATTTAATACTAATTTTTTTAATACTGAAATATGTACTATTAACATTTTACTATAAAAATTTTAATATTACATATTTAAATATTAAAAATATTTAGCATCTAAAATTTGATATTAAAATTTTAATAATACATATCATAATACTTAATTTTTTATATCAAATATTTCAATATTGAATAAATCACAATTTAATAAAAATAGTTAAATTTCAAAAAATTTAAACTTTAATATTTAAATTTTAAGAATTAAAATTAAAATTTTACTTTTAATATTTTAATTTTAATATTTTACTTTTAATTTTTAAATTATAATAGTAATATATAATTAAGTTGATACTAATAAAGGGACAGTTTAATAAAGTGAACATGTGTAATAAAATATGATTTATAAATTTGTTTATTTACTAGCGTGTTGAGTACAGGTTCATTTATTAAATAAACAAACAACAAGAATTGAATTTATCCGCATCATGCGGCCCGCTCCACTTATATTCTAAACAAATGATTGTTTAGGACTTGAATTACCTTTCCCTTGTAATATTATTTGATAAACATTTTCAATATGCTTGACCTGCGTCCTAAGTACTAATTAGTAAGTAATATATGAAAATCATTGGTTCTGTGTTGTGCAGCTATAGTGGCACTGAAATAACAAGGATCAGATGATGACCTGCAAGGTCCAATTTGTGGCTTAGAAAAGCCAAGTGCCATCAAGGATTCATAATTATTTAAATAAACTAATTTATTTATATCTTTTTTTAATTTATTTATTTGTTAGTGCAAAAGCCAATTATTATATTCAGTGCATTATAATAAAAATATATCCATCTTACCTTGTATAATTAATTTTATTTACCTTTTCTACATACTCTTATATGTCTATAATACAATCAAACGTCACATCATTATATATAAATAATAATTTTTGAGTCCTAATAAAAACAAAATAAATAAAAAATAAATAAAACCCAGAGTGCCCATTTATCTGATTGGCTCGGAGGCCAGGGCTTTAGGGAGGAAGGATTCCGAGTGCTCATAGAAAGCCGCCACCACATCAGGTGGCATTGCAAATTGACTGACCTCAAGAATATTGAATAGATCCTCAGTGTCCTGAGGAGGTCCTTGTTTTACCTTATTCTTTATCCAACCAAACATCTCCTTGATTGGATTCAGGAATGGGGAGTATGGCAGGAGGAAGAGAAGTCTCATTTGACAATCAGTAAGTTGGTGGCTGGAGGTGTGGCTGTTTTTGTTGATGGGGGAACTCAGACACAACCAGATCCACTTTATGGAGCCCGACATTATCAAGCACAACAACGTTGGTTGTGCTGCTGTAATTTATCCAAAGGTACTCCTTGACAGCTTGGAGAAAATCAAGAAATGTTCCGCTATTATGGGAGCCCTAATCATTTTGTATTGGTCCAACCCGCAAGGACCAAGAAGCGCAACCATTGAATAGGTCTGGGAATGGACAGCTGCAAAATGGGCTACGCTGTCCTTGGACCCCTTCTTGACCCACCCATGCCTAGACCTGAGTGAGGAGGAAAACAACAATTTGTTGATATAGAAGAACTGGACATGCCCAGTCTCCTTTAGTGCCAGATATGTCTTGGCATAAATGCGTCAATCCTCAATGGTCTTTTCACTGTTCCTATTGTATGGAGAAACTCCAAGCACCTTCCACAAGAGTCCCAAATCAACCACTGTTTTGTATACAAGGGTTTTGGAAACAGAAAGCACAAACTCCGTGGCAAGCATTGATTGGACAGCAAGTGTGTCCAGGTGGCAATCCTTGGCTACCCACTGCTTGATTGTGTCAATGTGAATAGGCTGAAGGAGTTTGGGCTGTCTTTTTGCCTTGGTGGATTTAGCAATTTGCCCGGTATTGCCATACTTGTTGTTGATGTCAGCAATGTACTAGCTGTGATACCAAATTGGGATGCAATATCCCAAACCACCACTCCACCTTTAAAGCAGTTGAGGAGAGCTTCACGCTCACTATCCATCAACCAAAAACCGGCCCTTGGCAGGTACCACAACATCCTGGCTACCAGGCTCAACACAGGGGATGGGGACCTTTGTGTAGAAGGTGGGATCACACAGATTGCAGTGGCGCCGTCAATGGTGGCATAAGACACAGTCACAGATGGCTCCTCAGTTGTGGCCAATGGCTGATAGGAGGTATCAAAAACGCGGGGGCAGGAAGTAGCAACCCTTGGGTCAAGAGTGCGGGGCCGGATGACAACTGGATAAATGGTGGAGGTGTAAGTGACATCAGTGTTCCCAATGACCCTGGTGTAGGAGACTTTGATAGCAGGCCTTGAAGGTGGCTTCTGCCTGGGATTCAATCTGGTAGTTCTGGCTTGGGATGCGGGAGGTGGTTGGCTGGCGCTGACACCTAGGGAGGCCTGTGTATCGGCATGACTCCCCTCAAGTTGGGTTCTGGGTCTGTTCTTGGACCCTCTGGGACACCCTTGTGGACAGGCTGCCCCACAGGCTGGTGCATGAGCTGGTTGGGAATGTGATTGACAGTCCATAAAAATAAAATATAAAATAAATTTTAGATTAAATATGTATTTATTTGGATTTATTAGTTTAGTTGTGGGTAGTTATTTTCTATTGAGTTAGCCTTGAATAGTAACAGAATTACTATATATGTGATTTGAAGTGAATAATATTGTATCCTTTTCAGTTTTGGATGATTTTAAAGTTTAATATGCTTTTTTTGTCTAAACATGGTTTTTGATGTGTCAGGATTGACAATTCTCCTCCTCTGGAAACCCAGGCCCAAGAGCGGGAATCAACCCCAGAACCTGGATTCCCCAGGGCCGCGAGGCCTATGGATTGCAGGACCGCCCACCTGCATTTTTCTGGGGTCAAGCCCCCGCAAGCTGACGCTGAAGATGATGGCCCACCCAGTGAAACAGATTGAGCCAAGAAAATTAGTGCACTAAGTGGAATGCCAATCATGACACCTAATGGAGGCAACCAGGCAACAAATATTAGCTTCATGAGTTTGAAGTCTTCACCAGCAACCAATCAAAAGCCAACCCAAGGAAGAGGCACTGGCCCGCAACCTGGCCCCATAACCACAACACTAGAGCAAGATAATCAAGTAGCTAAATTGGGAGTCACAACCAATGAAAGAACTCCCAGGCTGAGCGCCATTTTGCTGCCTTTAGACCCAAGTACCCAATTCCCCCGCCCTGCCTTTTCCAATGCCCTAATGACCCCCCAACAGAAAATGTTAAGTTTGGAGGTGGGGTGCTATATAGACCCAAGGACCCTGCGCTCCAAACTTATTGCCATTTTTAAATAAAGGTTATGTTACTTTGGCTCATACAGCTATTACCATATTTTTTATTTGCCGTCTATAAGTTAAGTTTGAGATTGCCTCGCCCTCCTGCCCCTCTGCCCACAGTTTTCTGTCCACCTGGTGCTCCCTTTGGGTCCGTTCATTTTACTGAAAACCCATTAAAGCCCAAATATAAGAATTACACACCAGAGAAAATCATTGAATTTTACCCATTAGCCCGCATCCAATCCGCTGTTAGATACAACTGCCAAGGCCTGTGGATTTTCTCTACCCCCAAGTTATTTAGAGGAAAATTCAACTACCTCCAAGCCTATAACGTTTATATGGAACCACCTGTAACACCCAAACCAATGCCAGCCTCTTCCCCCAACCTGCCAACCAATCATACCAGCAAGCTTTTTGGTATTGTGTACATCACTCTCAATGGGGTGGTAGACACCATTGTACCGGCTGCTGACCCGTGGTCTTGGTTAGGAAAGTCTGCTTCTTACCTCTTAAAGTTAGCCCCTCTCTTGTGGTGGGCCCTGCCTGCAAAAAACCTGGCCCAAGTTACCTCTGAAACCGGCGGGCCAGCTGCCTGAGAGTGGGTCCCTGACAATATGGAAATTTTTAGTTTGATTTTAGTTGTGGTGGAGCTTCTTGATTTGGTTCGGTGCTTCCTAGTGTGTTTACTGTACATTAAATTTGGGTTCCAGTTACCGCAATTAATATTTGAGTTTATTAGTGGCATTCAAAAGTGATTAGAAATTTTTGTTCTTGGATTTGACAATCCTGCAATTTCAAAAAACATAGTAAACTTAATGAAAATGGTTGATGGATTTGAACGCTTCAAAACTTATTCCAGTTAATTCATTTTGTCCATTGAAAATATGCATTTTGACTTGAACTTTGCAAAGTGTCTATGAGTTCCTGCATTTTCAAATATTCAAATAAAAACACAAATAATTCAATTTAATTAAAAAAAGGCCATCCCGCAAAAGTGATTTAAAATTTGGACCAAGGATTTGACAATCCTGCATTTTTATGTTCAGGTTCTGAATTTACAGTATTAAAAATTTTAATATTGAAATATGCATTATTAAAATTTTAGTATTAACTCTTAGATACTAAAATTAAAAATTTTACTATTAAAATTATAAGATTACATATTTCAATATTAAAATTTTAGTATTAAAATATAAAAAAATTTAAAAAAAATAAAATTTAAGTTGCAAGGGAAAAATATTTATTAAGGGGATGCTAATTGCAAAGGGGAATGTGATTATTCCGGGGAGTTATACCCTGAAATTAATTTTTTGGCTAGAGCGTCCAATTGGATCCACATACTCTTCTGTACATGGTGGACAACCCTGGATGTGATTGCTAGAGGGGTGGTGCCCTGTACCCCAGTGATTGCTGAACATTTGATAAAAGGGAGCCAGGTGAGCAAATCAATTAATAGTTTTTTTCAGGGGGCATGTAGTATCCATACAGCATTGCCAATGCAAAGGAGTCATACAAGATGTTCTTGACTGTCCTATACCCCCGCAGTGTCTTCTGGTGTTCAAGTGCTAAGCAGCATATGTCTATTTGAATAGGTACATCCCCCAAATTTTTGACGTTGGTTTTTAATATGCAGTGGAGGAGGATTCCCAGGTATACCACAATGTGGATTCTTTGCAAGGTATACTTTTCCAAGAACATCCATAAGTTTTTTTTAAATATTTGAACTAATCTATTAATATAGGAAGTTTTACTGAATTTGAAGAGGGTTCTGAGGGCGCCTGACTTGTATCAGCCCCTCATGCCTCTGCAAACAAAAATAATAAAGGTTTAAATGTGTTCATGAGGACTACATTCCTGACTTTATTTGACAATGCCTTGAATACTTCATTAAAAATTGCTGTTTTCAAATATTCAGTTCCAATTTGAAAGTCAGTTTTTATTAAATTCTTTTCATATTTGTTGATGTTTGTGAAGGGAAATTAATGAATGCTTTCATAGATATATTCATCAAAGTTTAGCTTGGCATCCCCAAAAATTTCATTCATTTCTTTGAAGTTGATATTTGATCCTATTTTGTATGCTTCCCTTAACCACGGCAAGCACCCCATGGGTGGTAAATATTCCCTATCTTTAGCTTCAATATTTGAAAACTTATTCATATTCTGTTGAATTATTTTATTTATTTGGTTTTTATTTATTTGTTTTACAGGGGCTACCAGTGACTGGTAACCCCTGTAAAACCAACTCGGCGTATAAGCTGCCACTTCTGCGACCTCATCCCCATTCCTGGTGATGACTAAAATAAATATAAGTAAAACATAAAAAGACTTACTAATTGTTTCCCCTATGGCCCCCTCAGCCACAGGCGCCACTTTGGCAAACTTCATGAGAGTTGTCTGCTCTTCATTAATTTTCCTGGGCTTATTTTTTCTTGTTTTTCTTGCGACTTGTGCTTCCTCTTGATTTTCATTTGATAAAGTTTCTGTATTTCTTGAAGCACTCCTGCTTCTTGAATGAGTTTTGTTTTTGTCTGTTTCCATTTGGGTTGTTTCCTCTTCATTTGTGTTTATTTCATGTGGTATTTCATTTCCTTCAATTAGTTAATTTTTTGAGTATTCTTTCTATTGGTTTTTGAAAATTCCCACAAGTTGTAACTTTCACTTTTGAAATCTAACCACTTGAGTATTTCCTTTTGAAGATTTAAAATATTTCTTTGTGTTCTTTGTTGACCATTGTTCCCAGGCTATTTTTTGAAGTTTCATTTTGCTGGACCAAGGCTCTTCCTTCATTTCCTAGTTGATTTACCACAATTTCCTCTATGTTGTATTCAAGCTCAACAACCTTTTGGAGGGCTGACTCTAATTTGTTTATTAAGTTATAGATATTTGACATTTTGTTTGAGTTACATCAAAAAACTGGTTTTTATAGTACTACCTTCAACACATAACAATTTTTCATCATCATTCCTAAATTAAAGACAATAAATGTAAATATTGCATTAGAATATTGCAATTAGACGTTAACTCTTGATATTTTGATATTATGTGCATAACTCAATGCATTTTGTTAATAAAATCCATTGTAAACTTGGTCTTTTCCATTATAATTTATTTAAAATGACTCTTTTTATAGTAGAGAGCAATTAATGCTTAGTAAAAATATTGATATGTAGTGCATTTCACAGCCTGCATATTTACCTATTGGTAATAATTCTATAAACTTTTTAGTTGGATTTTGTGAGTAATGATAACAAACAGTAATTTATTAATCCATTATATTATTATTAATCACAAAATCCAACTAAAAAGTTTACAGAATTGTTATTAATAAGCAAATATACAGGTTGTAAAATGCACTATGTATCAATATTTGTACTAAGCATTATTGGCTCCCTAATATAAACACAGTCTATTTAAATAAATTACAATGAAAATGCCTCATTTACAATGAATTTTATTAAACAAAACACATTGAGTTATGCATATAATATCTAAATATCAGGATTTAACGCATTCCTGCAATATTCTAATTTAACTTTACATTTGTGGTCCTTAATTTATTATTGATAATGAAAAATATTCATGCAAAAACTTATATGTTACCACATCAAATGTACAACATATTTTTTAAATATGGGAAATGCTAACAATGTAAAAGAAATATTGTTAATTTTGAATTGAAAGAGAGATATTAATTTTAATAGTTGTCACAAAGAAAAGATTTATTTACTAATCAAAGGATGGGAAGGGGAGGGAATGGGCAGAATGAACATTGCCTCCATCTGTGCCTGTGAAAGGGACAGCAACAGAGATAGTGAGGGGGATTGGTAATGGTTTGGGACTCAGGGTTGGAAGGAAGGTGGCTTGATAGGGGGTTGGGGAGGCAGGGTTTGTTGACTGGGAAGAGGCGTCAAGAGCTGATTGCTTCAATTGCTCAAATTCTTCTTCCGTCACATATGCAGGCTTGACAAAACAGATAAATGGGCAAGGGGGGAGGTGGGAGTCCTTTCTGGACTTATCACTATCACTTGCATAGAATATGACAAGATTGGATAGGTCCTGGACAAACACGGAAGGGAAAATCTCATACCTGTCAGGGATCTAACCCGTGGGGGGTTCCTGAGAACTCGCAGGCGGACAGCATGCAGGCCCAGCAGGGAGGCCCACCACATGATTGGGGCTAACTTTACAATATAAGATAACAATTTGCCAAGGACTGCCCAAGGTCCGCTTTCAGGCACCATAGAATCAATCAATCCGGTGAGGGTGATGTACATCACTCCAAATATCTGGGTGGAAGTGGATTCACTAGCAGCAATGTATTCTTACGGGCGGCCGGGCTGCAGGATGAGGGGCGGTGTCATTAGAACCAAATATGCGGGCAGGAAATTATACTTGTCTTGGAATAGCAGAGGAGGTATTATGACTTTGGTACCTTCTCTGTAAACAATTTCTGTCTCTCTAGTTCTAGCTTTGGGGTCGTGGATCAGTATTTCCTCCAGAGTAAACTCAGAATATGCCGGGTTGGGTGGGTACTTGGTGAAATGTAATGGGCCAAAGAGAGCTCCTGGTAGGTGGTAAAAGTCAGACAGCTGGTCTGCAGTTTCTTGAGGTAGGTGGGTGTGGAGTGCATAACCGCAAGACGTAGGCTGAAAATGAAGCAGAACTAATAACAGATATGGTATGATATGGTTGAACCAAAGGTTCATGTCACTTTATTGCAAGAATTGCAATGGGCATCTTCCTGGCAGTCCAGGGTATAAGTATGCCCATCTGTCATGGTAAAACTTTCACAAATTTCTTTGGCCCAGGGTTTTCCGCTTACCAGGTCTTCCCAGTCTTTGGTGGCATCAATTGCAGGGGTTATTCTATTAGCTGGATTGAACTGAGAACACTCAAATTCCCTAGTCTGGTTGCGGGATTGGTTGTCTCTGTGTGGTCTGTGTTCCATGAGAAGGTTCTCTGTTTCCCCTTCCGCGTGGCCCAAAGTTATTCCGGGGACTGTGGCTGGACCCGCCTGTCAATTGGTTGTGTTAACAGGAACCCTGGGTGTGGGAGGCATCATTGTAGGTGAATTTGAATCATCAAGCTTCAAAAGATTTTCCGAGGTCAAATCCTGCTCTGGTTCAAGCCCAAAAAACTGTGAGCAGCTGGGCTGCTGGCCCCGCGGGATGCCAGGGTTCAAGTCTTGTAGTTGAGGCTTTTCAATAAGCATAGTTGATAGGAGTTTGTCACTTGTGACATCATCCTCTTCTCTTCTGTGGCCCTCCCCCTTCTCAGTCCCCTTTTCCAGGTATTGCTGTATGGCTTCTTGTGCGTTAGGTAGGTTAGAGATTGGTTCCCAGGTGCTTTCTTTGGGGGGTAACCTACCCATTTGATGTAGTACTGTGGGGTCTTGTAAGGGAGGCGGTGTCCATGGATGTACTCTACCTCATATTTGGTTGAGCGTCCCTCCTGGATGAGTGGAGGATTGGTCTTGATCTTCTGGTGTGGGAGGGAGGTTCCTTCCTTCTTGAATAGCAGTGATTGGTGGAAGACATTGTGGATTTTCCAAGTAGGCAGCAGCTCTAGTTTGTACGCCACTTCTCCTATCTGCTTTATAATCTTGTAAGGGCCACAGCAGCGGTGGGCTAGCTTTCCACTGGGTACGTGTAGGGGAACATTCCGTTAGTTGAGGTAAACTTCATTGCCTATTTCCAGAGGTTTCCTGGGGACTCTTTTTCTGTTGACAAACACTTTGTAGGTCTTAAGAGCGCGGGTCAAGTTCCTTAGACAGGTTTTCTGGGTGGTATGTATTTGGGTCATTATTTTAGAGATTAGGCCATTTTCTAATGCACATGCTGCTCAAGTCGCAGCATAACACAGTTCAATTTTGAAAAAGTAACTAATTACACAATTTATATTTAAAACATTAATAACTCAATGAAAAATTAATATTTTTTCACACTGTAAACTATCAAAATGAAGCTAAGAATCTTATCTTTCTATTGGTGTAAAAATTTTAATATGTATACTATGCTCAATATTAAAGCGAAAGTAATTTAAAAGAGCATAATCCAGATTTTATTATATGATTATATCTAATGATATAAAGTAGATCACTTCAAAGCTAATAAATACTCTTTTTTGAATACACAACAGATGTTTTTTATTTGACGAAATTAAAGATAAGATTGAGAGCTTTATTTTCACATTTTATTTTATTTAAAAAGCTCAATTCTCTAGGATTTTATGATAGTTTGAAGTTAGGATGTTTTTATCACTGTTTAGATTGATTTTAAGGTTCAAGTGAGCTTCGAACCTCAAATTGAGCATTCTTTAAATGGAATTCTTTAATATTTTATCATTTAAAAATATGCGGAAGAGTTACAATTAACTGAATACATCATTTTAATTGATTTGCATTGATTACAAAGAGGATATGATGTAATAATAATGCTTAGCTGCTTCACATATATCACTTGTGCATGAAAACTGGGTATTTAATTAATTTCTGCAAACATAAATTCAAGTTCAAACTATAATAAAAGCTATCACACCATTTCTTTCAGAATGGTGTCATTTAGCTTGGTATATAAGAGCTAAAGTACCACAAAGCTTCTAATCCAAATAACCCAATTCAAAGACCACATTCTGATCATAACTACTCCATCATTAAGGCACACATCAAAGATCTGACCTAATTACAGATTCAAAATACTACCATGTCCTCAGTTAAATTTACTTCTTCCATGCTACCCTTTTTTCCTTGGGAGCTTCAACAAAAAGAGAGAGAATTGCAATGTTAAAAAAGGCATTCCTCTTTATTGCTGGTGATGATCTTGATAATTTCATCAAGCACTTCCTTACTCAAACTGAATTTGGGAAAGCTCAGTTCCTGCCAACTATTCAAAATCAAAAAGGCAATGAGTTCATTGAAAACTTAAAGGATCTCATGAAATCTTCTCCCCAAAAACATCTCCCAGCCTTGCGATCTCTGGTTACTTCCAGTTACTCTTTAAAAGAGCTTAATGATATGGGGTTTAATATAACCAAAAGTGAGTTTGAATACTCAAAGAAAATAAATAAAAATAAAAATGTAAGCTTAAACAAAAAAAGCCAAAAAAATAATAACTATTCATTAAAAAAAGAAATAACTAAAAAAATAATTAAAAAATTGCTGGAAAATTCTTTTGAAACAAGCCAGTTTACAAAAAAAGTGCCTGAAAAAATTTATAAAGATATAGAAAAAGAGATGAGTAATTACTCAACTGAAATTAAATACTCTCTACTTAAAACAAAAAAAGAAATATATGAAAATATGAAAATAAAAAATGAAATTTCAGTTTCAATTTCCACTTACTATAAATTAATCCCTAAAAATATAATAAAAAGTAAAAAACAAACCGATATGTGCAATATTTGTAATTTAAAAAATTCACTAGAAAAAAGAAGGAAGAATGTGAAAGTAAAAACTTACCATTACCAGAATCTATAGACAATGACTTAAAGACTATTAATCAGCACCAAGACTTTTATGTTCATCGAAATTGTGAATATAAAAAAGATATTAATGAACTAGATGATGAGTCTTGTGTTGTAGTTATAGATTATAAAGAAAACTTAAAGGTTGGAGGTGGTCCAATTGAGACCAATAATTGTTTTTATTCAAAAAAACCAATCTCATTATTAGGGTTTGCATTAGTTTTTAAAGAAAACAATAAAATTAAATATGAATATCATGATTTTTTGTCTCAAATATTATCACATGATTCTTTATTTTCAGGTGAATGTCTAATAAGTCTTCTTAAATTAGATAGATTTAAAAAAATAAAAAATATAAAATTATGGACAGATAATGGAAATCATTTTAGATCATATGGATTTTTATATTACTTATTTAAAGAGGCACCTAAATATATTAAGGGTTCCATAAAATATAACCGTTTTGTTGAATGCCATGGAAAAAGCATTGTTGATGGTCACTTTGGTGTAATATCAAAAATTTTAAAGGAAAAAGAAAATGTACTTTATATTAACAACATTAATGATCTAAAAAATATTTGTGAGAAAGAAGAAAGAAGAAAAGAATTATACAATTCATCTTTAACTGGTTCAATTGTTTCCCAAAAAGCATTTTTTTATATTTATGAAAGGAAATTTAGGCCTATAAAAAGAGAGCTTGAAGTTAAAAATCTGCGCATTAATCTTTCATATTTGATGAAAGATGGGAAGTTATATACTTCACCTTTAACATTTGAAAGCTTCTCAGAATATTCTGAGATATTTTATCATTTGAAATCATGTGATGATACCAGAGAAACAAAAATATCAGAAGATGCTAGTAGTGTATTGGGGCAAGTTCATGAAGTAGGGCAGCTTACTAGAGGGTGTATTTTAAATAGAGTTATCAGTCTTTCAAAAACAACAACCTTTTTTTTCTGAAACAAACTAAGAATATTTATGATGAGCCAAAGATAGGGTAATAGCATTTATAGCTTTGGGGCTGCTATTACTCTCCCATGCAACTCATCATAAATATTTTTGGTTTGTAGTAGCACTTAAGATATTTTCAGTAGTACTATAAGTTGCAATTTTCAATTATAAAATCAATGAATTATTTTTTAAAAAATCACCCAAGCCCAAGATCAATTAAATATTTGGGATTGATTGTATTTTACTCTTTCTGGATAATTTGAATATGAATAATGTGATTAAGTTATAAAATAACCAATCTGGCGCCTAGGCATAACAAGAAAAATAATGTCCCATTTGTTCAATCCAAGTTTGTCCTGCTGTATTCTGTTCCTTGCTACCAAAGCTAGGGTCCCATGATGGGTCAAACCCATAATTGGCCTTGAACAGAGACATCCCAGTAGAGGCATGGTCTTTACTGTTGTATGCAAACTGGGCCATGGGAAACATCTTGGCCCAATTGTCCTGGTTAGCGTTGGCATAGCATTGGAGGTATTGTTCCAGGATTTGGTTGACCTGTCTAGTTTTTCCATCCGTCTGCGGGTGGTAGGAGGTCAACATGCAACGTTTTATTCCAAGGTCATTCATCACTTGGGTCCAGTAATGGGAAGTAAACTGGGGTCCTATATCAGTGATGATTTCTTCCAGGGTGTGTAGTTGTGTCAAGATGCGGTTGTGGAAGTGTCTGGCGGTCTCAGCTGCCATGCAGTGGGTAGTGGTCAGGACAAAATAGGCCATCTTAGTGAAACGGTAAACCATGACCAGGATTGCGTCAAATGATTTTGAAGGGGGGAGTTCTACTATGTAGTCCATTGACACAGACTTCCAGGGGGCAGCAGGAATGTCTAGAGGTCTCAGTAATCCTTCTGGCTTAAAGCAACACGTCTTGGTTCTCCCGCAGGTTTCACAACCATTGATGTAGGCAGCCACTTCTTTGTCCATGCCTGGCCATGCGTAGTTCCGCTTGAAACTTGAGAGGGATTTGTGTATACTTGGGTGGCCAGCCATCTCTGAATTGTGGTGGTCAATCAATACGTTTGTTTGGGTTGGGCCTTTGGGTACATAGATCCTGTTGTGGAGCAGCAGGGTAACACCTTTCAGGGAGTACCCTTTCTTTGAGTGGTGGCAATCCAGGTCCTTTGTCAGGGCTTTGACTAGCTTGGTTGAGTAGGTGTCCTGTTTCTGGGCTTTTATCACATTGGGTTTGCTGGCAGCAATCCTTAAGTACTTCAGGTGTATCCCTATGCTGGTGGGGTCTAGTAGTGTGTGAGTGTTGCAGTCCTTGATTTCTGTAGATGAGGGGATCAGGTCAGCTCTCCTGCTCAAGGCGTCTGGTATCACGTTAACCTTTCCTGGCTTGTAGTCTATGGTCAAGGCGTAGTCTGCTAGTTCCAAGGCCCATCTTGCTTGTTGTTGGTTCAGCTGGCAGGGTTTGAAGAAGTAGACTAAGTTCTTGTGGTCTGTCAGAACCTTTACCGGGTGTTCTGCACCGCACAAGTACCTGTACCAGTGTTTCAATGTCTTCATTATAGCCAATATATCCTTGTCATATATTGGGTAGTTCCCTTCAGCTGGTAACATCTTCTTGGAGTAATATGCTACAGGATGTAGCATACCATCCCCTTCTTCCTGAAGAAGGACCCCACCCACCGCAAAGTTGGACGCATCTGTCTCTAGCACAAAAGGTTTAGCAGGGTCAGGCATGGCAAGGACTGGGGCAGAGGTGAAGGCAAGTTTCAGGGTCTCAAAGGCGGAGGTGCATTTGTCAGTCCAGACAAAGGTGACCTTGTCAGAGCACAGGCGGGTCAGGGGCAGGGTGATGTGAGAAAAATTTTGGATAAAATCCCTGCAATAATTTTCCAGGCCCAAAAAGCTTCTCACGTCTTTTCTGCATTTGGGTACTGGCCAGGCTGTTACGGCTTCCACTTTGTCTTGCACCATGGCAAACCCGCCAGTCTTCACCACATATCCCAGAAATTCAACTTTGGATTGGAAGAAATTGCATTTCTTCAGCTTGGCGTGTAGGTTGGCCTGCAAGAGTTTCTCCAGTATTTGGTCAAGGTGTTGTAGGTGTTCCTAATGTTATTTGCTGTATGCGAGGATGTCATCCAAGTATGCCACGCAGAACTGATCAAGGTACTTGCCAAGGACAGAGTTGATCATCCTTTGGAAGGTGCTGGGGGCGTTACACAAACCAAACAGCATGACCAAGTACTTTTACAAGCCATATCTAGTTTTGAAGGCTGTCTTGTATTTGTCCCTTTCCTTGATTCTGATCTAGTTGAAGGCGTCTCTCAGGTCAATTTTTGAGTATACCTGGGCTCCTGTTAATACGTCACATAGGTTGTCAGCGTTAGGAATGGGGTAGCGGTTCTTTACCGTGATATTGTTCAGTTTTTGGTATTTTACGCAGGGACACATCCTGCCATCTTTCTTCCCTACAAACAGCATGGGCAACAAGCAAGGGCTTTTTGATACCCGGATGAACCCCTTTTTTGTCATGTCTTCCAGGTATGTCTTCAGTGCTGCTTGTTTGCGGTGATTGCAGCTGTATATGGGGCCATGGTGTGGTTGGGTTCCAGGTAACAGGTTAATGGCATGGTCATAGATCAAATGACTGAGGAGTTGGGTTGCTGCTTCCTCACTGAAGACGTGGCTCCACTTCTCCAAGGGGGCAGGAAGGCTTCCCACACTGGGTTCCATTCTCAGGGTCAGGAGTGTGTTGGGTTCCTTACTGGTTGGGCCCAACTGAAACAGCACCACATCAAATGAATTGTCTCCCTTCAAGGCAACCGTTTGATTACAGAAATTCAGAATAGCGCCCTGTCTTTGGGACCAGGAGTCCCCTAGAATCAGGGGGTGGGGAAGCCCTTTCAGGATGATGGAAAACACTGGGTACAAGTTCAGCCCAATTTTCAGTGGCAGTTTAGTGGTGCACCTGAACCCTAAGTTGTGGGAGCTGTTCCCCATTATTACTTTGACGCTTTTGTTAGTGGCCTCCAATCCAAGGTCCTTGGCAAGGGTGGCATTGATAAAACTCTCCTCTGCTCCTGTATCAATGAAAGCTCCAACAGTCTGGGATGTTGTGGATGTTCTTGCTTTAACTTGGATAAATTTGTACAATTGAGTGGAGGTGTTTATTTGTGCCAAGGAAACTGAGGGGTTACTTTTCTTGGGGCAAGCCTTGGTGAGGTGCCTAGGTTTGTGGCAATAGAAGCACAAGCCTTCACGGTAGTGGTGCTGTAGTTCCTTGGGGGACATCCCTGGTCTGCCAGGTGTTGGGGCTCGGTTTGCGCGCTGAGCAGAGGAGGGAGTGCCTTCTTGGTTGAGGCTCAACCCTCTGCACAAGAGGAGTAATTCATCCAGACCAAGCGTGGGGGGTTGTGCTTAAGGAGCTCCTTCAGGGCAGGGCAGGCTCCTTGGCGGTACAAGATGGCCAATAATTTGTCCTCAAGTTGGGTTCTGGATTTCAATTTCAGGAACTTGTTGGTGTAAGCTTGCAGGGAGTGTGGTCTTTGTTGGATGTCCAGTAAACTGATTAGGGCGTGGTGGTGGGTGTCTTGGTTGTTGCCTGTGGCCATCAATTTGCTCTCAAATTGGGAGTAGTCTAGGCAGAACTCAACATCCTTGGCGGTTACTTTCCCAAACCAGTCCAGGGCGTTACCAGAGAGCATGGAGGCTACCCCAAGGACTTTCTTGGTGTTGTTGGAATATGAGTTTGTGTTTGCTTGGAAATGGAGGCAGAGGACCAGCATTGCTCTTCTGGCTTCTTCTAGGGTGAGCTTCCCCATCTGGGGCATGTCTACTCGGGTCATGGTCTGGTTTACTATGACGTTCTGCACCTGCAAGTTTGGGATCTTGGTCTTCCCATTGCCAAGCAGGGCGTCTTTCTGTTCAGGGCTGTTTTGGTGTCAGGTCACTGAGGTGATCAGATTGGTAGCTAACTTGTACGCATAGTAAGCTGAAATCAATAAAAATAGCATACAAGATGCCCCAAGAGTTAACAACATCTTGGGGCCCAGGTTACTGTGTTTGAGGTAGATTGCCATAATGTCAGGGATTCAACCCTTGGGGGGTTCCTGAGAACTCAAGGGCAGACGGCCCGCGGGCCCAGCAGGGAGGGCCCACCACATGATTGGGGCTAACTTTACAATATAAGATAACAATTTGCCAAGGACTTCCCAAGGTCCGCTTACGGGCACCATAGAATCAAGCAATACAGTGAGGGTGATGTACATCACTCCAAATATCTGGGTGGAAGTGGATTCACTAGCAGCAACGTATTTTTACGGGCAGCTGGGCCGCAGGGTGAGGGGTGGTGTCATTGGAACCAAATATGCGGGCAGGAAATTATACTTGTCTTGGAATAGCAGAGGAGGTATTATGACTTTGGTACCTTCTCTGTAAACAATTTCTGTCTCTCTAGTTCTAGCTTTGGGGTCGTGGATCAGTATTTCCTCCAGAGTAAACTCAGAATATGCCGGGTTGGGTGGGTACTTGGTGAAATGTAATGGGCCAAAGAGAGCTCCTGGTAGGCGGTAAAAGTCAGACAGCTGGTCTGCAGTTTCTTGAGGTAGGTGGGTGTGGAGTGCATAACTGCGAGACATAGGCTAAAAATGAAGCAGAACTAATAACAGGTAGGGTATGATATGGTTGAACCAAAGGTTCATGTCACTTTATTGCAAGAATTGCAATGGGCATCTTCCTGGCAGTCCAGGGTATAAGTATGCCCATCTGTCATGGTAAAACTTTCATAAATTTCTTTGGCCCAGGGTTTTCTGCTTACCAGGTCTTCCCAGTCTTTGGTGGCATCAATTGCGGGGGTTATTCTATTGGCTGGATTGAACTGAGAACGCTCAAATTCCCTAGTCAGGCTGTGGGATTGGTCATCTCTGTGTGGCCCGCATTCCATGGGAAGGTTCTATGTTTCCCCTTCTGCATGGGCCCGAGTTATTCCGGGGACTATGGCTGGACCCGCCTGCCAATTGGTTGCGTTAACAGGAACCCTGGGCGTGGGAGGCATCAATGTAGGTGAATTTGAATCATCAAGCTTCAAAAGATTTTCCAAAGTCAAATCCTGCTCTGTTTTGAGCCCAAAAAACTGTGAGCAGCTGGGCAGCTGGCCCCGCGGGCTGGCGGCTTGCGGGATGCCAGGGTTCAAGTCTCGTAGTTGAGGCTTTTCAATAAGCATAGTTGATAGGAGTTTGTCACTTGTGACAATACCCCCTCTTAATTTGGGAGCACAGTTTATTGTATGTGGCAGGCTTTAAGTGCCTAAGAGCGGAACCAAAAGTATAGAAACATACATCTGTAAGATGCATGTCAGCGTAGATGATGGGGTAGGACCAACATGTAGGACCTGCAGCTGCAATTCCCTTGGATGCCCACTCACGCTGCTCCATCTCTGCACTCAGTACAAAAGCGTACACCTTTTACTGTGTGGCCCACTTCTCCAGCATGGCCTTGAGCTCTGTCTGGTAGGCATACCCATCTGCAGTGTTCAATATTGTGGAGTAATGATTGACACCCAATGGCAAAACTGCCAACAAAATCCCAAAAAACAATACAAGATTGGGCTGCGTTTGTAGACGTCCAATTGGATGCACTTTTCTCCAAAGTCTTGGATACTTGCCAGAATCTTGGCATATGACAAGAAGATGGCGTCATTACACGCCCCTATTGCCCTCCCTTTAATAAAATAAATGATAGTTGAATTGTAGGGGTTGGTATCCACCAAACTGGGGCCACCAAGAACCTGATTGAATAGGATTCTGGCAGCAACCACTACTCCATGCATCCACAAATTCACCATTTTTTTGTTGGTGAAGATGCTGTGGGGTCCCAGCTGGAGACGTACCTGGACTAGGAACATCTGCAGGTCACATTCTATGATGGCTATCATAAGGGGATGGTCTGTGTCACCTTTGGTCAAAGTACGGGTACCAGTTGGGGTCTTCTTGGTAGGGGCCACAGTTGGCGTGGGCTCGCAGGGTTGCAGCCACAGTGGACTTTGCAAAAACCCATTGCAGCCGCAATTTCCCCAAGAGACATAAACATCCCTTGCTTTGCAACATTTCAAGAACAATATCTGGTGTGATCAATTTTCTTCTGTGTCTTTTGGGCTGATTGGCTGGAGGTGGGGTGTGTCTGCCTTGAGAACCAGATAGTGTCATATGATTGGATGTTTCTGGATTCTGGCTTCCATTGGTGGCCCCATGGCTCAAATGGCTGGTTCCAGATGCCATTGTTGATACAGTATTGGGGTTGGCAGCTGCCTGTGTGTGATGGGCAAACAGGGCCATGCTGGAAGACACAGGAGAAAGAACATACTCCTGGGTAGTGCTCGGGGAGGGGCCTGTGGGTTGGGAGTGGCCATAGACAGAGGCTTCACCGTCAAGAGACCCAGAGTAGTCCTGCATAAATGTGTCAAGGCCAGGGAACAGCTCATTGACTTGGTTGATGTTGGAAGAAGACAATACATTTTTATTAAAAAAAATAAAAACTCAAAAAGAGGAGTGCATATTTTAGTCAATTTTATTGTTAAATATGGTAAGTTGCTGAATAGTAGGATCTAAATTTTAGCTGTCCTAAACTAGAATAGGGTAATTTTTGAGAATGCCTGTGCTTCCTAAAAGAATCAGCACAAATCCACTCTAGATCCTTTGACTTCCTGTTTGAGATGCTCATAAATTATATTCATTTCAAATTCACCACATTTTTGATTTGAAATTTGGTTCTTGGATTTGACAATCCTGCAATTTCAGATTTGTTAAGGTTTACATGATGTCTAAGATTTGTTTGACATACAGGAAATTTCAAATCATGCATTAGAATCCCGCATTTCTGATTCATATATCCCAGATTTGTTTGCTGAGTTTTATCTTTTGTTAGTTGAGTTATCTGCTCAAGGTATTCAAAATTTTCCAATTTAAATAAACCAAAAAAGTCAAATTAAATGGTTAATTTTATTAAATATTTTGTTTTTCACAAAGCTGAGTTGCCCGCAAAAGTGATTCAAAATTTGGACCAAGGATTTGACAATCCCGCATTTTTATGTTCAGGTTCTGAATTTACAGTATATAATTTCAATTTTATTATTAGTTTTCTTTAAAATCTACTTTAATCAAGTATCCTTAATAGCAATACATGAATACATAGTCTAGTAAACTGATGGTTTATCTTTCCCACCTCTCCTTCTTCCTTAAAAGAAGTTTTATTAACCCTGGCGTAGCCAGGGGCCAAAAACTTTTAAAAAAATTATGTGTCATCAGGAGGGTAGCTCATATATCATTATATGGTTTTGTGGTTGCTATATTAGTGATTTAGAGTGTAGAATATTGCATCATTTCCAGTTTAGACAATTTTACATTTCACTTAATTTCATGTCTAAACATGGTTGTTGAGATTGGATCTTTCATTTGATTTTATCCAGAGTGGAGCTTCTTGATTTGGGTTGATTTGTCTTAGTTTCTTACTGTACATTCAATTTGGATTTCAGTTCCTTCAATTAATATCTGAGTTTACTATTGGCATTCAAAAGTGATTTGAAATTTGGTTCTTGGATTTGTCAATCCCCCAATTCCAAATACATAGTAAACTTAATGAAAATGGTTGATGGATTTGAACACTGCAAATCTGATTCCAGTTAATTCATTTTTTTCATTGTAAATATGCAGTTTGACCTGAATTTTTCAAAGTGTCTATGAGTTCCTGCATTTTTAAAAATACAAATAAAAATAAAAAGAATTTGATTTAATTAAAAAAGGCTATCCCAAAAAAGTGATTCAAAATTTGGACCAAGGATTTGACAATCCCGCATTTTTACGTCCAGGTTCTGAATTTAAAGTACCCATGTTTCCTGTTGATGAACTCTCTGATACCTTTAGAGGCTCTAATTATTCTTTTAAAAAAGATTGACCTCAGTGCAAGGTAACACCAAATCTGATTCAATCCTTGAGACATTCCAAGATCAAATTCAGAGCCAAGTATGGGCAATTTGAATGATTAGTCTTAAAATTTGGCCAGATCAATGCCCCCAGCATCTTTGTCATGTTTATGATTAAGATGTTTAAGGAAAATATTAAAAATTTTATAGTTTACCTATATGATATAATAATCTACATTACAACTAAAGAACAGCACTGAAAGAATGTATGTGCTGTACTACCTACACTCCACAAAAACCAACTAATTTCTGAACTTTCCAGGAGTGGGTTGTTCTCACATGAACTACCCTTCTAATAAAATATCATCACCAAATATGATGTGAGACCTTTTTCTGAGAAATTGGAAGGTATAAATGACATGTGCTCAAATAGCAAGAGTAAACTTTTATCCTTCTTGGGAATTATTGTCTATGTCAGAAGACTGATACCAGAATAGGGTGCGTTGGTTGCCTACCATAAGAAATTATAGGAAAACCACCTATATTTTTTAACATTGCTCAGAGATCACCACCTAAGATAACTCAGTAAATGCATGATAAATGCCTCAATCCTACAGTACCCAACAGGAATTGAACCTTTGAATTAGAAATAAATGCCTCTGACAAGGCCATTAGAGTAATAATCAGAATAAAGACAGAAGACAAAGATTTTCAATCTGTTGCCTATGAGCCAAAATCCTCTCTGATAGGGAATAAGATAATAATACATGAAAAATAGTGGTGGATATAGTAAACTCATTCATTAAATGGTTCTGGTATCTGGAAGGCACAAATATTCAAAGTGCTAACCAATCACAAATCAACAGTCCTCTTCAAAATACAACATCATCTTTAAATAAGACAGGCTGAATGAAGGGGCCTTATCCAAAGATAACCCATGATTATTGAATATAAAACAGGAAAAGGTTACTTAACAAAGACACCACACCAAGCCTATATTTTAATAAACTACTCAAAAAATGCTAAGGATCTTGATTATCTCATTTTAATAATATAAGACCTCCAAGAATTATTCCTACCTGATACAACTACTATCACTTGAGAGAAGGTCATAAAGAACAAAAATATGTTCATAAATGACTATGATACACTACACTGAATACTGGCAATCTGTGATACAATATCTTATATACTTTCAACCCAGAAGAATGATATTATCTCATGATATCACAGAGATCTATAGCATACATGTAAAAAGAACTTCTATCAATACCTCAAGAATTACTAATAGTGAAAAAATATGCTGAAAAAATAAAAGAAGTCCTAAATCAATGTGAAACCTGTGAAAATTATGCCTGCTCTAAAGCACCTCTAAAATCTATAGTATAAGTCTCAATGACCCATCCATTCAAGATTTGAGATTTGCATATTTTAGGGGGCATTTCAGGTGATTTGATAGCTATTTATAAGTTACATATAACAATTAATTTATTGATGAGAGATTAATCTTGTAAAGGATCTAATTGTTAGTGAGGCAATCACCAACCAAGTGGAGGAGGGCCCTGAGATTGAATTTAACTAAGGCTGATCCTACTGGAATTCCCACCATCAACATATGAATTAACTGACCAACAATTTGAAATCTTCCCAAGAAGGGGGTTAATTGGTACAGAAGATAGTAGGCAGAGGAAAAATGTAAGGGATTCTATCCCTTTCATAAGTAATAGCTCTAACACTGGGTCTACTCAAACACAACCTGATCCCAAAATTTCAAATTTTAATGTGGAAACGAGAATCAATTACAATACAGATTCATTTAGCTCAATCAACCTGAATCCACGTTTAAAATTTATTAATGAACACGCTTTAAGGAACAAAAGCAAAAGCAAACACTTGAATCTTAATGATAATATAAATCCTAGTCTAAAATTGAAAATTCAAGCCCAAGATAAAGAAAGCAACAACAACAACAACAAAAGTGCATTCAAAATAAGCTCTGAAACCCCAAAACCAACCAATCAAGCTGAAATTAAATGCAGAACAACCAATCACCAATATTCAGGGGTCCCACCTAGCCAATCAATTAAAGCGGTGCAACCAAGCCAGAGAAATAATACTCATCCAGGCTCAAGATACTATCTCCATTATAGTCCAGAAGAATACTGCATCCCAATAATCCAACCTACCTCTTCTTGCATTGCAGGCTGCAGCCTGCTGCAGACCTGCAAGACAATACTTGACAAATCACTCTTGCAGGATCTCCTGGTAATTAGTATGATCACTTCCCCACTTGACTTCAGTATTTAAACTGAGGATTTTCCCCATTATGAATTGCTCCAACAATTTCTTATTCCTATCAAACCAATAAATCTATATTTTTAAACTTCTAAAAACTTGATTAGTAGATCTAAAAGGGCTCTCCTACAAAAAAATGAAGCACATTCTCATTATATGGGCTTTTTGTGTGTTATTAGTTATGGGCAAGCCAATGTGAACTTCAAGACTCCTGAACCAACTCCCACCAATAAATCAGATGATTCAATTTGGTATTGTTTTGGACCACGCCGTTGCCATGCCCCATACGTAGAAACAGCACAATTCCCTTCAATTATCTACCCCAAGGCCCCCTGGTTGATCTTGGGGTATACCAGCGTCTATTATCTTTTAAACCACTTCACTCCCTTTCTGGGAAGATTCCGCTTATTGGTTCATCTCTTGCACATGCTCATGATAGGGATTCCAGTAGGGTCTACCTTAGTCAAATTCAACTTGGGAGCTCTCCTTCATTCTATTGGAGAGAGACTTCCCAATGAGTGGATCCCTGACAAAAAAGCAAGAAAATACCAAGGAGCATGGGGGTGAAATATGGGGGGGATGTGAGCTGTCTTGACATAGGGCATATGGCGGTGTTGGAGGGTAAATTGGTACCAAATTGAGTCCTTGTACTTCTCAGTCAGAGTTGAAGGCAGAATTTCTTAATTGGCGGGACATGTTAGAAGTATTCCAATCAGAAAGAAGCACACCAAAAAAGGTGATTTCATACTTTTCTAAATATAATAAGTATCTACTAATCTGAAAGAGAATATAGATTTATTGGGTATAGAAAATTGGAAAGAAGTTGTTGGAGCAATTGCTCGAAATAAAAAATATCAGTTTAAATACTGATGAGAGAATTCAAGTATATGGATCAAGTTTACCATGTTATATTTCTGGGCATTATAGAGGTGTAACAAGGCCTTGCAGGCCTGAAACAGGCTGCAGCTTGCAGGTAAGAAGAAACTACTGTTTTGGGGTCTGTTTGCTTCTTCTGAGGTTTGGATTTGTGTCCCTTAATTGACTTGCAGGCTTGTATGTTTGGTATTCTGGAGGCTTGGGCGTTGATATGAATCTGATTGGTTGTTTGGTGGTGTTCCTATTAATTGATCAACAAATTTGTATTAATTTTCTGGCTTATTGATTTCTTTATCTATTGAAATTTTCTATTTTGACTGTCTGAACAATTTTTGTTGTCAAGGTCAGGGTTATAGTTGTCTGGCGTGAGATTGGTTTGGGTTTCAAATTTAAATAAGATTTAATATTGTTTTCTGGGGTTTCACTGTTTTTTGCTTTTTGAACTTAAAAATAAATTTTGAAATGTGTTTATATTAATAATTTCAATTAAATTCATTAATTCAATTAAAACTAAATTAATTTCACTTTTTGTTTCTTTAATATTTGATGTTTTCATTTCATTTTTTTAATTCAAGTTGTGATTCTTGATCCAAATGGCTGAAAGGAATTCCATTCCTTACCAATCTATTGGGGTTAATGTTTTAGGCTTGAATTGATTACAATTTAATTTACAATAGTTCTACATAATAAACCTGTATTTTATGTGTATTAATTAAGTTCATCAATCCTGATTTGATGATAAATACTCTAACCTTTACCTCTTGAGTGCCCCTCAGTCTTATGTCTTGATTATGACCTTCATAAATAGCAGTATCTCCTTATAAAAATATACATGTTCATCTCTACTCACTCTTACCATTGTACTTCTTTGGCTTTTTAACTTCTACATCAGACTAGCTAAAGCTTACCACACCACAATCATTTGACTCTGCTTTTTTTCTTTACTAACAGGTAACAAAAAGATCCCCTGCTGCTCTAGACATTAGAGTTAGCTCTTTGGGAACAATCAAATTATGATGTGTTGCCTTCTGCTTCTGAAGCCCAGCACAATATAGTGGCTTCCCAGCACTTTTGAAGATGAAGCCTTCCAAGGGCCAAATTTTTTCTCCACTTCTTACCCCCATTATTATCACAGATGAAAATAAGGTTAGGGTGTACATAATTATATACATTGAATATGCAACCAGATTTCATGTGGCAAAAGCCACAAAAATACAAAGGTAATGGCATAAGACTGTTTTTTGGCAAAGAAAGGACTGCCAATTTTTGTAAACCAGAAACTCTTAATACCAGATGAAGGGGAAATCTTATCTCACATGGAATTAAAGTTTACCTTAAAAAATGTTTACCATCACATAATAAGATGTGATGGTAAAATATTAACAGGACTTGTTGTAGTCAATCAAATGTGGAATGTATTTCCAGATCAGGGTTACATTATGTGAGAGCTGAAGACAGTTTGTGTTTAATCTGATATAGTAGACTTTAAGAATAGGATTTTCCATGTTGTAGTTTATGAAAATTAAAAATAGAAAACAAAGGCTTTAATTTGATAAAATATCAAGAAATTAGCAGCATAGATTGGTTCACACTCAATTTTTGGATTTCAGAGAGTATTTTGGATGAAGTTGGTAGATTTTCTGAACTAAAGAGTATTAAAAAAGCTGAGTCTAATAATATATTTATAAAAAATCTTATTAACAAGTATTAAAATAAGTGAATCATGAGGATATATATTTAATGAGTGAAAAATATCAAACTACTGATATAGCTTGTTATAATGTCTTAGTAATTAAGTGTTTTGGGTAAAGTTTGATGAGGTTGTCTCCTTGCAGGTGATACTAACTTATTTTAAAGATACCATCAATTGTGGTGCTTTAATTTTTTATTTTACCTCCTAAGAGGTTAGGGTTAGAAAATCAAGCATTATAAGGTGTTAAGTTTACTTGCAGAGCAAATGTGCCCTGCTTGGACTCAATTTTTAAAAACAACCCATTTTTGATCAAAAGTTAGATTTAAATCTTTGATATTAGTGAGCTGCTTCCTGTGGGTGGTCCATTTTTCTGGATATTACTGTTGCAACTGAACCAATTAGAGTTCAGTATTGTTTGGGGAAGACAACAGTACAATAGAAAGAACAAGAATGAATAGAATAAGATGTTGTTTATTATAGAATATGGTGATTAATATACTATATGGGGAAAGCCACCGGGCCACAAGGGGGTGGCATGTTCTATGTAAGGTTTGAAGCTGAGGAATAACTTGTGTGGGGATCAGAAGGTCAAATTGGTATCACTCCTAATTAGGAGAAAGTGCCCGTAGTTTGACATTGCCATTAGATTGGCTCATGTCATTAGGCACGTCAAGGGGCAACTCACCAAGAGCCCCCCTGTGTATTGTAAGATATGTTGGCAGGCAAGTCTGGAAACTTGGTTGCAAGACCCCCTTGCCCCCTGCTTGTTGTCAGACACCAGGATCAGAATTTGCGGGAGATCTGGGAAAGTCTGCACAAACAACCTTTGTGTGGGGATGGCACGACAGGGGAGCAAGCAATTGTGGTTAAGATTATTGGTGTTTCCTTGGGCATCTTCAAGTTAATAGGTGTGGTTGTCATAGACCGCGGCTATCTTGAAGGGTCCCAAGTGGTTGGGTTCTAATTTGGCTGAATTGGGGTTGAGGGTGTAGACAGGGTCACCTATGGCATATCTGGCTTTGAGGTGCCTTGCCCCTCCCTCAATTTGCTTGTGTTTAATATCTTGGGCTTTGGCGCACCACTGGCTCAGGGAAGGAGTAGTCAACAAGGGGGTTTTTCTGGGAACTGTGGATTTTGATTCACTTTGTTATACCCCCTCCAAGCTATCAGGCGTCCCAAAGACCAGGTTTCTGGGGCTGAACCTGATGCCCCTGTTGACCCTCACTTGTAAGATGAGTAGGGCGGTGGGAAAGTGTTCAGTCCATGTGGTATTAGTGTGTTCCTGTGAGAGTTTGGCAATCAGTTGGACCAGTGAACCATTTGATTGCTCTATTCTTCCATTGGCTTGTGGATGGTATGAAGTCATGACTATTTGTTGAAGGGCATTCTTGGCGCAGTACACCTTCATGACATGTCCAACAAGCTTGGGGGCACCATCTGTAATGAGGTGTTTGGGTCGCCCAAAGCGGGCCACAATTTCCTTGCCAATGAAACAGGTGATGGTGGTGTAATTAGTAGTTGCCTATGCTACTGGCCAACAGGTGAAGTATTTGATGGCTGTGATGATATACTTCTTCCCAAGTCTGTATTTGATGAGAGATCCAAAAATGTCAAGGGTCCACTGCTCAAAGGGTTCCATGGCCTTAATGGGCAGGACAGACTTGGGAGGTGCAGGCCTAGACATGTTTTTTCAAACAACACACATTTTTCAATGAGATCCAAGATGTCTTGAGGCATACATGGCCATCAAACTTTATGTTTCATGATCTCAAAGAGGTTACATCCTCTTATACAACCCAAGGTGCAGTGGTAATGTAGTATGGTGTTGCCTTGTTGTGTGGTGGGAATATAGGGCATCTTTTCACCTGTCTCTGCCTGGCGGCAGACATTGCCAGCATCAGTGGTGAACTGAATTCCATTGTCCTTTAGCTTGGAGATGGTTACCAAATTAAGGCCTTTGTAACAAGTTGCCTCAGGACAGAGGTAAAGCATTGGTCAGTCTGGGTCCAAGCCATCATCCCCAGTGATGGATGCTACATAAAGTTGTAAGAGGGCGTCAGCTGTGACAAGTTCCTTCCCAGGCTTGTACTCAATGCACAACTGATAGGGGGATAGACGGTTGACTCAGCCTGCTTAGCAGTGTGTCAAGTGGGACTTTGTGTTGAAATACTGGAGCAACTTGTGGTCTGTCAGGACGCAGGGTGAAAAGGTGGCCCCTTCCAGGTAACAGCGCCACTTCTTGACACAGTGCACAGTTGCTTCTAATTCTTTGTCATGTATTGGGTAACATTGTTCTGAGTCAGTGAGCTTCCTGAATTTGTATGCCACGGGGAGGAAGACGCCCTTATCAGTTTTTACCCGTAGCACGCCCCCTATGGCTCTGTCAGAGGCATCAGTCTCAAGTTTTTATTGGTAGTTCTGATTGGGGAATTGCAATACAGGCGCAGTTGTAAGTCTTTGCTTCAATGTCTCAAAGGCTTGATCTCTGGCAGGGGTCCAATGGAAGCGCTGTTTAGTGTTCAGGAGCTCAGTGAGAGGTGCAATTAGTTCCCCACAATTGGGGATAAGCTTGCGCATGTAGGCAACCATGTCTAAGAATATACACACCTGGCCCACATTGGTGGGAGGTGGCATGCTTGTGATTGCCTTGATTTTGGCGGGGTCAGGCTTTATCCCTTGGGCAGAGATAGTGTTTCCCAGGAATAGAAGCTCAAATTGAAGGAATTCACATTGAGAAGGCTTAGCTTTCAACTGGTTTTTCCAAAGAGTGTCAAGGACAGCACAGAGGTGTCAGAGGTGTGTAGTTTGATCTTGACTGAAGACAATAATGTTGTCAAGGTACACAACAACACACTTCCCAATAAATTCTTCAAATGCTTTGTTCATTAACATGGCAAAGGTGGAAGGAGTGTTGGTCATTCTAAAGTTCATGATCCGGCACTTGAACAATCCGTGGCATGTACAGAAAGCAGTTTTTGCCTCATCCCCTGGTGCAATGCGGACCTGGTTGTACCCCGTGGTGAGATTAATCTTGCTAAAGACCTTTTCACCCACAAGTGTGTCAAACAGGTTGTCAATCAACAGCAGGGGGGTACTTGTTCTTAAAAGTCACCTCATTTAGGGTGCAGTAATCTGTGACCAGGCAAAGGGACCTGTCCTTCTTGGCTACAAAGAAGACAGCAGCCCCATATGGCAAGAGCAAGGGGCAGATAAAGCCCTTATTGAGTGTGTCTATAAGGTGCTGGAAGAGGATCTCATCTTCTTTTGATGTTAAGCAAAAGAGGGGATGTGCTTTGGGGAGCAACCCTTGCAGTTGTACAGTATGCGGGATCTCTCAGGGAGGGGGTAGTTGATCCAGTGTTTCACTGAAAAATCCTTATACTCCTTGAGGAGCGCAACAAGTGCTGGTGGAGACAGAGTGGTCAGGGAGAGGGCTGCAGGTGGTTCTGTGCAGATAACTTTGAGTGAATATTGATTGAAGTCTAGTTTCCCCCCTTGAAATCACATGTGCCTGTTTCTGCTATTCTGACAAACACAGTATTGTGAAGCAACTTGTTCATTTTGACAGGATATATCTGAAAACTCACCCCATTTCTATTGAGGGCAATTACAGATATATCCCAGTTGTTGTAGGGACAGTTGTGACAAAGCTAGTCAAGGCCAGCAAAGACATTGTGGCTGATTCCTGCTATGATTGGCCCATAGAGCTTAACCTGGACGTTCCCCATCCTCACAGAGAAGGGTATCATCTCATGGGTAATTGCTACTCTATGAAAGTCAGCCACTTGTGCTGCCTTGAACCTGCTTGGTACTTGTTCTAGTTGTTGAGAGTCAGCAAATGTCTTGTCAACCATAGTGTAATCAGCCCCAGTATATACCAATAGTTTTTGGGTGTTCCCACAGAAACAGAAGGGATAGGCCAAGCAAGTTACTTTATTTGAAGAATGCCTTACTTGGAGTACGGGGTTGTTGCTGTGGACCTGGAATATGTCAAGGGCTTCAACTTCATGCACATTGTAATCACAGGGGTTCTTCACAAAAAGGGATTGAGAGTGAGGGTCAAGTGGGGTTGTAGAACCTCTTGTAACTACAACCCCCAGGCTTTTCCCTGGTCCTCAATCTGTGCTAACTGGAGTTCCCCCTTGCAGGGACGCTTAACCCCATTTTCCTGTTGGCGGGGCTGGTGGCGACCTACTTTATTGTGTGGGCAACAGTGCCCATGTCAACAATAATAATGTCAACAGTGGCCATGTTGACACTTTGTTGACATGGCCACTGTTGACTCAAAACTCTAAATCTCCTAAGTTTTTTGCTAGTTGCACTAGCTTAATTTTTTTTAAAGCGTTCAGGGGTGCAAACCCAGAGAACACAACAGAATTGTGGCCATCTCAACACAAAATAATATTAAGCTTAATAAAAAAACTTGATTTAATCATATTTCTCCTTTACATTCACTAATAAAAATTAGTTTATTTTTTATTTGTTTTCACAATGTAAAAGTGTCAATGTCAACACTTTTTAAGCCAAACTTATTTTTAATAACAAAACTGAAACATATACATTAAAAAAAATAAAAGCACATTTAAAAATATTTTTTAGAGAATTATTATATTGAAAAAGACAGTGTGCATATAGCTGATTGTTGTAATGTTCATGTTATAAATATATATGTGACACTTATTACGGCTTTAATATATTAAGTGGATTGGTGGCTAACGGCAATCTAATAATTTAAGCGTAAGTTACTATAGAATTTATTATTAAAAATAATGTAAACACTTGTAAATGTCATTTATTTGCTTGTGACTATCCCCCAGGGTGGAGTTAAACAAATTAGAGTGGTGCAATTAAGCCTAGATTAATATGTCACCTCATATAAAGAATGTTGTAAGTGACGTTGTCAGCACTTTACCCTTTTCAATACTGAATGCAACTTTCTTCACAACTTCACATATACACAATGGTAAAATATAATATTACCACTACCCAAATATTATTTTATATATAAAAGAAAAAGAACCTTGATACTTTTTTTACTTATTTTCATATGTTTTTTTTAATTTTTATATGTGAACAAAAACACACAGAAAACGGTTAATTTTTGCTAGCCTGCATAAATTTAATTAAGCGTACTGTAAAAAAATATAGTAAATTTTTGAAAAAATGTTGATAGTGACAATGTTGTCAAAAATAATGTCTACAATTTTTGTAATTGACAGTGAGAATTCAGCTTTTTTTACTAATTGTCACTCATAATGTTGACGCCTTTCAGTTCTCATATATAAAACTTTATGTTTTACATAATAAAAACTTCTCATTTTTTGATATGTTGTATTTTTAACTTTTTTCTTTCATATTTTTTTATTTTTAAAATAAAATCTATATCTAAACATAGTAATTTTACATGTTTCTCTTAAATTTCAATTTTTTATTTAAAACTATACTAAAATAAAAACTATACAAGTATTTTTAACTTTTACATGCCAATAAAAACCATCTAAGATTTAACTTTTTATATATTATGCTTTTTAAGTTTTTTTTGTTTTTTACAATTATTGTTTAATTTTAAACCCTTTTACTTATTATTTTAGGACAAAAACACTTTAAAACAGCCAAAAGGAACCAAGCGTCCTTCAAAGCCAACCAAACCCATCAAAAAAACGCCTGTCTCATCAAAGAAGGCCACCCCCAAACCATCCCCAAAGCCCTCACCAAATCCCTCCCCTGAGCCCTCTCCTGAGAAGATCCCTGCTCACTCCACTGGGGGAGAGGAATCTGATAGCTCTCTTACAGATCACAGTTTTACAACTTGGCTTCTGACGAGGAGTCAACCAAGAAAAAGCGCTCAGCCCAAAAGTCCCCACACAAAGATAAGTCTCCTGCACATGAGGAGCACCACAATAAGCCCCCTTCTGCTTCCCCACCACCACCAAAATCCCCCCTTCAAGCTCATCTGGGGATGATTTAAAGCCCTGCCCCAATTACTTCCCTGGCTTCCGCCATGCTCCTGCTGGCCCCTGGGACCCTCTGTTGGGCCACAACATATACAATGTTGACAGCAAATTCAAGGTTTCCTCTTCCTTGCCCAAATACTTCCCAATCATGAGCATAAAGGGTGGGCCAGCCATGGTGGCCAATGGGTATATTTCTCTTACAACAATGCCAACTGGGGCTTCAAGAGTTGCCATTACACCTGTGAGGACCGCTCCTGCCCAGTGCAGCTCAACACTGAGCGCTGGGACTTGGTCCAAACCATCAAGGGCAAGCATACCTGAATCATGCCAAATACCACCATTGCCTGCCTCCTCAAGTGGTATTTTGTTCAAGTGATGCCCATCTCCAAAGATCTTTCTGCCACCCAGCTGCCCATGCTTGCTTGCAAGTACCTCTACCAACCAACTTGAAGAGGGTGCCAACCCACAATTAGTTGGTCAAGTTTGTAAGTGATAGGTGTCAAGCCTCCAATCCCCTGGCCAAGAGTGCCACCAGCATCAAGGACCTTATCCTCACAGATGCCCTCAAGAAGATGGAGGATGGTGAGATGTTCCTGCTCCATGACAATGGGCAGGAAGTGGAGGATAGGATTGTAGCCTACGCCACAACCCAAAACCTGGAGCAGCTGAACACTGCTACCACCTGGCTGTGCAACGGCACATTTGCTACTTGCCCCTCCTCTCTTTAAGTAGCTTTGGGTCCTGCATGGGCAGTTCAATGACCAGGTCATCCCCCTTGTCTTCTTTCTCCTTCCTGGTGCCAAGACAGAGGTCTATGCCAGAGCTTTCAAGATTGTCCGGGATGCTTTGAGCTCCCTTCCCACCAACCAGCTCCCCCCTCTCACTCACGCCACAAGGACAAATCCCTCCTCCGCTGAGAAGAATGCGTCCACCCTAGCTGCTGAGCAGCTAGCTCATGCGCGCTCACTTGGGCCAAAGGTTATCATAATGGACTTTGAGCATGCTCAGTTCAGAGCCTTTGAGTCCATCTTTAATAAGGAGTCCAGAGCTGCTTCTTCCATTTTAGGCAGGCCTGTGTCAAGAATCTCAAGAGTGAGAAGGACCTTTTGAGAAGTATCTTAACAATGGTAAGGGGAAGTGCCGCTTTGCCCTGACTTAGTTTGCTGCCTTGGCTTTTGTGCGCCCAAAGCATACTGGGCTTGGCTTTGAGGCCCTCCTGGAGGATGCTTACATCAAGAAGCACTCCACCATCTTCAAAGGCTACCTGGATTACTTTGAGCGCCAATGGGTGGGCAAGAAGGTGACTGCCTGGAGAGATAAGAGTGGGGCCACTGCCCCTTGGAATTGCCAGGGCGCCTGCCTCAAGGAGGAGATGAAGACCACCTCTAGCCTTGAGGTTTGGCACAAGCACCTGAAGGTGAAGTTTGGGTCCAGCCCCAAATATAACAAGTTCTTCTCTAAGCTGCAGGAGGAGCAAGCAAGAACTGTCTCCAAGTTCCGCAACCTGGCCAACCAGGTGGCCCCCAAGAAGAAAAAGTCCAAGGTGCAGGACTACCAGGAGGACGTTCAGAAGGTGGTAAAAAAAAGTACAAGGTGGCAGAGATTAAGAAGTACCTTGAGGATGTTGCCACTTCTCTTGCTGGTGGCTTTAATTAGCTTAATAAACCTTGCTTTGCTTTGCCTATATATTTTTTACTTTTAAACTTTTAATTTTTTAATTTTTTGTTGTGTAATAATTTTTTTATGCATAATTGGTAAGTTTTTGATACATTTTCAATGTGTTTTGTAAGAAATATCTTATATTTTGTTAATTTATCTTTAAGGCATGAGATTTTTTCAGTTATGCTTATATAAAGTATAATAAATTAAAATTAGAATTTTCTTAAATTTTGTAGTTATTATAATATATAAACAACCTAGATTTTTGGTTCATTGGAATTTTAATTTTTATGGGAATAAAAAATAATTTTATAATAAAGAGTGTAGTTTACATAGTAAACTGAAAAATAGTTGCTTATATCTCCTTATTCTTATTACTTATGATAATTTTTTATTGCAGTTTTGAATTTTCTGGGTCATTTTAATATAATAAAATATTTTAAAATAACTTTTTTATATTAAGATTGTTCAGGGTAAAGTGTTTTGTTAATTAAAAAAGTGTTGACATCCAGAAAGCGACATTTAGTAAAACTGGGTTGTCACTTTACTATAGTGTTGACATTAAAAGTGTTGACATGGGTGCTGTTGCCGCAATTACTACTGCTCCTGGCTGCTCTTGCACATCATATTTAACCAGAGGTGTCTCTTGAGTGGGTTAGGTGGGGGCATCTTCAGAATAATTCCAAAATATTAAATTAATGGTCTTTATTGGGCTTTTTCAGTAACCTTTTAGATAAATATTCAAACATAATTTGGTAGAATTTCCCAAGAATTTGGCAGGAATTGAAGTGGAGGCCTAAGGGGAGGTGTGACTTTGCAGAGGGGAGGTCTTTAAAGAGTGTATAATGAAAGCAAGTTGAAGGCAGAGCAAAAAGCCAACAAATTCAAATTTAAATTAAGATATTATATAGTTTTAATACTGATCTTTTTTAAAACTTGTATTTCAAAAGCAAAAGAGGTAAACCCTAACTTTAATACTAATATTAACTCTAGGGGTTTCAAAAGAGACACCAGAACCCAGGAAATGGCAACAGAGGTAAGGAAAGTTTAACACCTTTACTAGCAGCTTCAGAGAATCAAAGGACCAACAAGAGGGACCCCAAAAAACTAGAAATTTAATTTTTTGTAAAGAAAACTTTATTTGATAAGAATGGCAAGCAGGGGACCAAAAGTCCCATGTCTTGCTTTAAGGGATAGGTTTTGAATACAAAAGGTCACCTGATCCAGGCAACAGGTTTGATTGGCCAGGAGAGAAAGTTTTCTAGGCAGTTTCAAGTGAACTGGGAGGTTTCCCAATAATTTCTGATTTTACTTCTGATTAGCTGATTCCTATAGAATGCTTCAGGGGGGCCATTAACTCCAGCTGGATTCAATTTTGTTGATTTGACAGAAGCGCGCCCTGATTGATTAAATTTCATTTGCTTCAAATGAGGACAGAACTAAGCCAGCAAGTAACCCAAATTGATCAGGGATTCTTCCCAGGTTGGAAAAGAAATCTGGGAGTCAGCAGAAGCCACCTGAGAGTAGTACACTAAGACAAATCTCTTTTAAATTGTGTGTGATAAATTATCTAGCAACTTCAGGGGCTTATCAGGGATTTGGGAAGTTTTCTTAGTGCAGTGGGGAAGCATTGCCCTATACAAGGCTAAAGGAGGAGTAATCTTACAATTTGGCATATCAATAAGCTATCTAAACTAATTTTAAGTTTCATAAAAACAAAAATCCTATTTTTAAGTCTTCTCTTATCTCATATTATATAATTCTAGAAAGTTGTTGAAACAGCAGGCTCAACCTGCCAACAAGGTTTTGAGTAAGCAGGTTTGTGACCCACAACCCAATTATCCTGTCACTTGAAGCCAGACTAGGAATTTAACTCAAATTTCCAAATCCAACAACATGAACAGATGATGACTCTTACAGTGGATACCTTGTTTTGGGGCTTGACTCATTATCAGGATCAAGCCACCCCCTTCACCATCCCACCGTGTGATCAACGCTATCATGTTCCTGTTATCCATGACTCACATTAACTATATAATCATTATCTATCAATAAAGAATATTATCTAGTTTCTAAATATTTTTTCCCTTATAACTCTGCTAAAACAGCACAGTTACAAAATTTGTAGCACAACTAGGTTCTCCATCCTACCTTATTCCCCAAAATTCTGCTTGTTGTCTGTACTTGCTGTGGCCAACAAATGCTTGATAGAATCATGTCTGTCCTCCCAGAAGACTGGAAGCTGTACACACCTGGTGCTGAGATACCTGATGGGTTTTTCCTCTATCAAAATATGGTGATACCCCTTCCTACGTTCAATGCCCTGTCCTCCCAAGGGTTCTTCCAGGCTCCCTCTGCCATGCCTTGTGAAACTGACAAAAATACCATGCCAGCCTATGTATCCCAAAGACTTCAAAGCACTGCCCTTTAATCCTTTGCCAGGGCCAACTACAACAACGCAGCTGCATGAATCCAGTCAGCCCAGAGCAAACTGGCCCAAATCAAATGCCCACAGCAATTCTGGATTGCAGAAATCTCCATCTGACTGACTCACAACGCTGCACCTGGTGCAACAAGTGGCACAAAGAACACATCAACAAGAACTGAGATACCTTCAAGAAAGACTTCTTGGCAATATTAGTGCTTAAGGATACCACACTCATGATCATACGCCAAGTAAAGAACTTAACCTAGACGGGCACTGTGAAGGAACTCACCTGTGCCTACAAGGAACTCCAACTATGTGCACCCTCTGACATGGCCTTTGACACCCCAGCCACACACCTCAGGTACTATGACGCACTCAAGCCACATGTAATGAGACACGTGAACCTGGATCAAGTGACCAATCTGCAGAGTCTGTATTGTGAAGCAGAGAAAGCAGAACAAACATCCAACACTCTTCACAAAGTGCAAACCAGAAAACAAGAAAGACACAAAGACTCTCACCCAGCCAGGCACTCCAATTGACCATCACATGGGAACAACAGAAACAACACAAACCATAAACCTGTAGGTTCAAATAAACATGGAAGTGGGAACAATAGACAGTTGAATTTTACCCATTTCTGTATCACTGCCACACAAGGCAACCAAGACAAGGAAAAAGCCTGGGGAGAGCATTAAGCAAGCAAAGCTCTCCCTGCACAACTCCTGACTTTCCTAATGATAAGTACCAACCCAAGGACGTGGACCAGTATCTAATGATCCAAGTACCCTCAGAGGACCCGGCACTTTACACCATTGCCAGGCACCCCAATAAACTGATGTCTTACCCTTTCTGCTTTTGCATTTACACAGGCTCAGCACTCCTGGACTTGGGCACAGATGTAACCCTAGTCAACAGCAGCTTTGTGGACAAGTTCAAGATAGCCACTAATCCTTTGCAGATTAAAAACGTGGTTTTAGCTAATGAATATCACATTGCTGTGACAAAGGAAGCAGCCCCCTTCTTTGTCATGCTTGAGAACTTGCACTCCACCATACAAGGCCCCATTATTGACTTTCAAAAGTTTGATATTGTACTGGGTTTGGACTAGTTGCAAAAGAACAACCCCCACGTAGACTGGGCAACCTTGGTAGTGAACATCAAATACAAAGGTATCAACCTCCAGATCTACCCTGACTCAGTGGACCAACTCCTATGCAACCACGTCTTTGTGCGCATCACAGAGACCCTGGACAAAAAGGAGAACCTGAAGGCAATCAACTGTGACTCCTGACAGTACAAGATCATACACTTCAAAGATCACCAGGATACCTCCATGCCTCAGGATTGCAAAATTGTGGCCTGCCATCCAGAAATATTCAAGGAAGCTCTACTGGACTGCCCCCAGAGAAACATATTCAACACTCCATCCAACTCAAAGGAGCTGTACCCAAAGCGCGCCCTATCTACAGGCTGACCCCAAAATAAGACAACGCCCTAAGCACCTACCTCAAGGAAGCGTTGGAGAAAGGACTTATCTGCCCCTCACAATCTCCTTTTGGTGCTGCCATATTCTTTGTGGCAAAGAAGGATGGCACCCTGCGCCTAGTCACAGACTACCAAGCCCTAAACAAAGTTACCATCAAGAATTATTAACTGCTGCCATTTATTGACAACCTCTTCAATGCCTTGGGAGGAACCACAGTCTTCTCCAAGATTCTCCTAACCCTAGGCTACAATCAGATCTGTATTAAGGAGGAAGATATCCCCAAAACGGCCTTCTGTACTAAATACAGCTCATACAAGTGTGTGGTACTCAATTTTGGAATGACAAACACCCCCTCAACCTTTGTGACCTTCATGATTAAGGTGTTTGCCCCTCACATAGGCAATCATGCCTTAGTCTACCTGGATGACATTATTGTCTATAGCCCCTCAGTAGAACAGCACCACAAAGACTTAGAGGCAGTCTTTGCTACCCTGGCACAACACAAGCTGCTAGAAAAACCCTCCAAATGCAAGTTCTTCCGTGAGCAACTGTCTTTCCTAGGGCACATAGTCTCAAAAGACGGTATCAAGCCCAAAAGTCAAAAGATACAGGCCATCTTCAAGATGCCAGCACCCAAGAATAAGTTGGAACTCCACAATTTCCTGGGGATGGTGGCCTATGTATGTTGCTTTATACCTGACTGTGGCGTCTTGACGGCACCCCTATCTGCCATAACTGGCGCTAAATCCAAGTTTGTGTGGACCCCCCAACGTGACCTCTGCTTTAGACGTCTCAAAGAGAAACTCACAACAGCACTTATCCTGCAATACCCCCAAAAACAATGGGGAGTACCAGATAGAAACTGATACCTCAGACACATACATTGGGGAAATACTAAAAATCAAAAACAATGATGATGACTTTCTGCTTGTAGCCTATGAATCACAAAAGCTGACAGATGACAAGTGTCAATATTCTATCCACTACAAGGAGTTGTTGGCCATTGTACACTGCCTAGTCAAACGGCATTGTTATCTAGAACAACAGGAAGAATTCATGGTGTTGATTAACCACAAGTCACTCATATATTTTAAACCCCAAGCAAGTCTATCCCGCTGTCAAGCCTGCTGGATGGAGCTCTTGGAGAGATTCAATATTCTCATATAATACAAGCCTGGTCCAGAACTTGCCATGGTGGACGCACTCTTGCGCTTGTACATCTGAGCCACAAGAGGAGAGAATGGGCTCAACCCAGACTGGCCCCTCTTGATACTTTGGACAAAGGACAAAGGCTTCTCCCCTGGCACCACAGATATAGCAAAAGAAACAGTTATTAAGAACAAGCACTTATTTGCAGACGTGTATGGAACCTTACATCAAAAATGTCCAACAGAATCACCATCCCTTATATCCCCACACATAAGCAAATTGACACTATCCTATGTTACCATAGAGACCTAGGGCACACAAAGAGTCACAACCTATATGAGTTCCTTAAACACAAATCATAGTGGCCAACCCTGTACCAAGATGTTCAGGAGGTCTTAGAACAATGCAAAGTATGCAAGAATTTTGCAAGAAGCAAAACCCCACCAAATTCAGTGCTACCTATCCACACACAACTGCCCTTCAAGGTGTGAGCCCTAGACATCATAGGCCCCATGCCAGTAAAACATAACAATAAGAAATACATCATCACTGCAATAGACTTTGCTACATGATGGCCAGTAGCACAAGCATTAAAGTCACATACTGGCAACGTTGTGCAGCAATTCATAGGAAAAGAAATCATCAGCAGTTCATAAAGCTAGAACTCCTGATAACCAACAGATGCAAGGAATTGACCTCTGAAGATACCAATGTATATCTCACAAGAACAAGGTCCAGCACATAGTGAGAACACCTTACCACCCTCAGGTCAATGGACATGTGGAGCGGCTAAATAGCAGACTTGTGCAAGCCTTGGCCAAGCTCACCGCCAGGAGACCTGAAGACTGGTATAAGCAGCTATCAACTGCACTGTTTGTATGCCAAACTTGTGTGAACAGATCCACTGGGAAAAGCCATTTTGAGTTGGTATATGGCACACAGCCCAATATGATCCAAGCATTATCAGGACCCAAGCTGGAAATTCCAAGCAAGGTCCCTCCTTGTTCAGATCCCCAGGTCATAGAGTCCAATGGCAATCAGACTGAGAGAGAAAATGAGCGTCTACAAAAGACATTTGTCCCCATCCAAAACAGACACAAGGTTGGTGACAAAGTTTGGGTCATGAACATTGGCAAAAGTAAACTACAACCCAAAAAATTAGGCCCAGCAATCATTCTAAAGGTAAACAAAAATAACACTTACCGTGTGCAAGGACTCAGGAAACATAAACAAGACAAGGTACTCCACCATGATTGCCTGAGACCCTTCAAAGCAAGACAGAGGCAGCGTGAGACTGCCCTATCTGCCACAGAACAACAGTTAGTCCAGTATGGCGCCCAGGCTCCTGACAACCTCCCTGACAACTTGCCCTCAGAGGAGGCTGACCTTCAGTTGGGGGGTGTTGAAACAGCAGGCTCAACCTGCCAACAAGGTTTTGAGTAAGCAGGTTTGTGATCTGCAAACTAATTATCCAGTCACTCAAAGCCAGACTAGGAATTCAACTCAAATTTCCAAATCCAACAACATAAACAGATGATGACTCTTACAGTGGATACCTTGTTTTGGCACTTGACTCATTACCAGGATCAAGCCACCCCCTTCACCATCCCAACGTGTGATCAACGCTATCATGTTAATGTTATCCTTGATTCACATGAACTATGTAATCACTATCTCTGAATAAAGATTACTATATATCTTCTAAATATTTTTTCCCCATGTAACTCTGCTAAAACAGCACAGTTACAACAAAGTACATAATTAACAGTATTTAATAGGGTTGAAATAGAAAAGGTAGCAGTAGATACAAACAGAAAGACTAAAAGTTATAAATTAGGTGTAACCATAATGCAAAGAGAGAGTCAATAGCTATAATTTAATTCATTATACAGACTTTTATTTGAAAGCGTTTCAAAATTTAGGCTTAATCTAACTATACCTGTAATATTTAAGAGCTTAGGTTACAACTCTGGATACTTGGGAAAGCAGATTAGACATTTGGAAGCTCAAAAGAGCAGTGATGATTAGATATATGGTCATAAACCACTGGAATGCCTTTGTGTAGATATTGAATTGCCCAAAGTTCCTGGAAAAGTAGATTAAGACATAACACAAAGTTTTTTACAGTGGTAGAGAAGTGGTGGATATGGGAGACACCAGTGGCAGCCAGGGTTACATTGTAGAGAATTTTAGTTGTGGTGGCTTTTGGTAGTATAGATCTTTGGTATCATTAGGCATGAGCCTAAATTGGCAAAATAATTGCTTATGCCCTCAAACCCAATGCATGCTTTGATAACAGCAGAGAATACAAGATTGTTTATCTTCAACTTGAAGAGGGGTATATAATTGGCTTATTTCACCTTTAATAGTAAAATTAAAGATTATTTTATAATAACTATTAAAAAATACTCTCAAAGATAGCACAACCTATCAATAAGGTAATCAATTTTATTATATGCTGGTCTTCAGGTGTAAAAATTCAGGGTTAAAACAAAGAATTATATCACCCATTAGTTTGGATTAGACTTAAATTGACTTTCTTAACTGATACACAATTGGTTGCTGCACATTTGTTTGAAAAGATACTGTATTAAGGACATTATGTGGCCATATGGCCTTTTTCAGGAATAGGATTCCATACTACTGTCTCTTAGCTTCTGAAGTAGCCTTGTTGTGAAGTCTGACAATATTGAGTTGTGATCTGGAAAATTGGAGATTATACATTTCTAAGCTGGGAGTTAGAAGCCAAATTTGAATTTTTATGCAATATATTTGCATTCAGAACCATGTTTGGGAATTCTCCCAATTTGATAGCTGCCCTGGGTTGCTGGTCTTCAGTGGAATTGATTGAACCCAGGCTGGGCTTCAGGAGCCAGATTTTCAGGAAGCAAGGCATAGTTAGAAGCATTAGGTGACTCAGGACGGGGTACCACTGGGCCAGTAGGTAATGCCCACCATAGGATTGGTGCTAACTTGATAATGTAATATAAGGATTGCACAAGTAAAGACCAGGGCCCGGAGTTGGGCACCATATAGTCCACCAGTCCTGTCAAAGTAATATAAATTACTCCAAACAGCTGGGTAGATGTGGTATTGGCAGTGGTGGTAGGTTCTATTGGGTGTTTGGGTTGCAGGGTTAGGGGCACAGTCATGGGGATGAAGTAGACAAGAAAATAATTTACCTTGTCATTGAAAAATCTGGGCAGCCTCATGTATCACCCTTCTTTGTGACCTATAGTTTTGGTCTCTCTAGTCTTTGCCAAGGGGCTGGCAATTAGTATGTTCTCCAAGTTAAACTCAGAGTAGGTGGGGTTTGGTGGGTATTTGGTATAATGCACAGGTCTGTAAGAGGCTCCAGGGGGGGCGGTATAGTGCCTGAGATGGGTTGGTCTCTAGAGTAGATGATTGCCTGATTGCCTACTTGACCAGAGTTGAGATGAAATATCACTAAAACTAAATAAGTTAGGATTTTCTTGAACCAAAGGTTCATAAACTTTATTATCAAAAATGACAATATGATCATCATCATACTGCTGGGGTTCTTATACCATGTGATTTTGCTTCTTCAATTTTTGCAGGCTTCAGGCCCGTGACAATTTTCTGGCAGGCTATGGATCTTGGCTTAGGGTTTTGAGGGCAGCAGATCCTGGTTGTTCTTGCTCTGGTGAACAGAAGTGGTGATTCTTTTTTCTGCTGCTACTGTTCATTATATCACCTGAGCTGGCTAATTGCATTACCCATTCTGGACTGAAGACTGGCAGTAGCTGGTGATCATTGACAGGCTAGCAGTAAACCTTGTCCTGAACTCCTTTATAAAATCTACAACCTCTGTGTAGGTCTGGGTTTTTGGTGGCACTAGGATGGCAGAAATCTGGTGACCATTCAGGGAATCCCCTTTAAAAAGCTGACAGGTTGTGGAGTAATTCAGTAACTTGAGTTTGCAACTCAACAAGTTGGCGGGTCTCTGTCCATCCTGTGTGACTCAATTTGTCTTCAGAGGGTCAGGGTTTGACTCTGGGGTTTCCAATGTTGGTATTGAACTTTCAGTCTTAGCAGCTGGCAGTCTGGCAGGTCCCTGTCTACCCTGGTTGGTGCAAGGCATCTTCTGAGGGCTGGGGTTTGATTCCCAGGTTTTCAATAAAAGTATTGAAATGTCATTCATGCACAGATGGGTTGTGCAGCTTTTGGCTGGCTGGTGGTGTTGGGATATTTCTGACATTGAACCAACAAATGTTAATTTTATTTTTTAAAAACACACCAAATCAACAAAAAAGAAGCATTTCCCCCTTTTTGGGAAAGCTGATGCCAAGATCTAAAATGACCTGTTTGGATTAAAAATAGATTTTAAAATCCAAAACTCAGCATCCCTGATCTCTGCCAGCCAGTCCCCAGCCAACCTAAGCTCCTGTCAGCCACCTACCCAGCCAGCCTACACCTGCCTACACATCTATCCCTACCAGCCAGGTGAATGCGCCCAAGAAAGGTTCGGACCCACCAAATTAAGAAAATTCCTAAATGACCCCCCAAAATGCATAATTTGGGGGACTGTCAAGAATGACATTTCAATACTTGTATCAAAACCCAGGATTCAAACCCTGGCCCTAAGGAGATGCCTTACATCAGCCAGGAGGGATGGGGACCTGCCAACCTGCCAGGTCACAGACTCAAGTTGTTGAATTAATCTACAACCCACCAGCTTGTTAAGAGAGATTCCATGAAAGGGAACCATGTTGCCACCAATTACGTGCTACAGAGAACCCAGACCTATGAAGAGGTTGTGGCTTGCCAAAAGAAGGTGAAGACTAGACCTGATATTAACCCTGCAAATAAGCACCAGCCACTGCCAGTTCCCAGCCTAAAATTAGCAGTACAATTGGCCAACTTGTAGAACAGAAGTGGCATAACAAAGCATTGTCACTTCTGTTCACCAGAGATGGCCAAACCAGAACTTGCCGCCCTCAAAATACTGCACCACTTCCTGCACCCTGTCAGCAAATTGCCTGTGGACCTGAAGTCCTCAAAAATTGAAGAAGTAAAACTATATGGTATAAAAACCCTGGAAGTATGGGTTGGCCACATTGTCATTTTTGATAATAAAATATTTATAAACCTTTAGTTCCAGAAAATCCTACCCTACTTAGTTTTAGTAATCTTACATCTCAAATCTAATCCAATAGACACCAAGGCACCTGCTCTTCCTAGAGACCAACCCGCGGACCCATTGCCCGCTCCATACTGTCCCCCTGGAGCACCTTTTGGACCAGTACATTTCACCAAATATCCACCAAACCCCACCTACTCCAAGTTTAATTTGGAGAACATACTACTTGCTAACCCCCTGGTAAGAGCTAGAGTTACAAAAACTATAAGTTGTGAAGGAAAATGGTACATGAGACCACCCAGATTGGTCCATGATAAGTACAGTTATCTGCCCACTTACCTTGTCCCCATGACCCTGTTGCTGGCCCTTCAACCTGACTACCCAGTAGAACCTATCATAGCCATCAACACCACGTCCACACAGCTGTTTGGAGTACTTTACATTACTCTCACAGGCTTGGTGGACTCTATGACGCTGAATCCTGGTCCCTGGTCCTTTCTTGGGCAATCTCTATCCTATGTTATCAAGCTAGCAACTATATTATGGTAGGCACTTCCCACTAGCCTGGTGACTCTCTGCCCTGTGTCACCCAATGCCTCCACCTAAACCTGGCTTCCTGACAGGGACACCCAAATGGGATCCCAAAAAGGGAATATCATAATTTTCTGTTCCAAGGAGCAACCTCATCTTGCTATCTCTGCCCAATGAGGGAATAATTGGGGCCCCAAATTAACTTACTGAGTTTGGTTGTACCAAGAAGGCACCCCAGTTCCTTTCTTAATTCCTGTATTTGCTCACCTCAAATATAACTATATGGTAAACTTGACCCCTTAGTGATAGATTGTGCTATTATTGGGAGAGCACTCCTTAATTAGATATCACATAAAACACTTTACTTACAGTAAAGAAATCAAAGACTTAAGTATCAATCATCCCCTTTATAGGGCAACAATGAATCACCCTATTTTCTCAGATGTACTCACAGCCTGCCTTGGGATTGGAGGCCAGCAGCAGACCTTTGCCCAGGTTGGGCCTATTCCAGAAGCCGCCAGAGAAGTGTACTTTGATGTCAGGGTGAAATAGAGTTAGAGCTTACTGTAATCAATCAAATGGGGAATGTACACCCAAATTAGGATGGCATTACCAAGAAGGAGGAGACAGTGTCTATTTAATTAAAAATGATAACCTTTGAAGAGTGAATATGGAAAGGTACCGCAGAAGATTATGCACAGGTACAGAAGGAAGACCTTGATTTGACCCATAGTCAAGGAATCAGCTGCATAGATTGGTTCACACTCAATTTTGCAGATTTTGGGGATCATTTTGTCTAGAGGAGGAAGATTTTCAGGGGAGTTGCAAAGATGAGAATAAAGAGTCTAGTAATAAGGTTATTATAAATCTGATTGGCAAATATTGAAATAAGTTAATCATGAGGCAAGATAATTATTGAGAAAAAATATCAAACTACTATTGTAGTTAGTTGGGAGTGGTGTTACTTAGAGCTCTTGGGTACATCTTAACAAGGTGACCTCCTTGTACACGGTATTTACTCAGTTTATATATATTACTAATGGTGGTTCTGTATATTGTATCAGATATCAAAGGAGGTAAAGATTTTATAACCACATAGTGGTGTTATAACTGTGATGTTTTAGCGGAGTTACAAAGGGAAAATATTTAGAAACTAGATCATATTCTTTATTGGGAGATAATGATTATATAGTTAATGTGAGTCATGGATAACAGGAACATGATAGGGCTGATCACACAGTGGGATGGTGAAGGGGGTGTCTTGATCCTGGTAATGAGTCAAGCGCCAAACAAGGTATCCACCGTAGGGGATCAGCATTTGTTCATGTTGTTGGATTTGGCAATTTGAGTTGACTTCTTAGTCTAGCTTCAAGTGGTTGGGTAATCAGATTGCAGGTCACAAACCTGCTTACTTGGAACCTTGCTTGCAGATCTAGCCTGCTGTTTTGACAGTGGTTTTTGAGAAAATTGAGTGTGGGGCATCTACACCTTGCTTGGACTTAATTTTCTGTGTCACCACCCACTTACAATCAATTGTTAGATTTAAATCTATGATTGTCACAAGAAGGCAGGGCTTTGGGCCAGGTTTACCTGGGTGGCGGCGCTTTGGCTGAGCCACACCCAGAAAAACTATGTCCATGGCATTTGAGAAGTAGCCACAAGTCAGGAAACCATCATTAGCAGCTGATCTAACGGAATTGATAATGAGGCAAGCTGCAGATTGGGCGTGTAAGGCTCATCACAGGATTAGTGCTAACTTGAAAACATAGGACAATGATTGGACTATCCAGGACCAAGAACCAATGACAGGAATTACAGTGTTAATTACCCCTGAGAGGATAATGTAAAAAAATTCAAATAGCTTGTTGGTGTTGTCTGAGGAAGATCAGAGGCAGATGCAAAAATGGGCTTTGGTGCAGGAAGAGGCTTCATATTGAGTTAATAGGTAGGAAGGAAGTTGTAATTATGCTTAAACAGATAGGGTTCTGCAATGTGCCAGATGCCTTCACAGCTGAAACAGGCTAACTCTTTTGTGCCGGCCAAGGGATCAGCCAGCAGTCTTTTTGGGGGATATAGCCTTTAAATTCAGGCTTCAGAGAGTATTCTTTAAAATGTACAGGTTTATAAGGTACACCTGGCAGAGAAAAAAATTCAGGCGGGGGCTGACAGACCAGAAAAAGTAATTTTCAGATAGCAGATGACTAGAATATAATATGAGAGTTATCAGAGAACCAATATCTCATAACATATCTTTATTTCAAAATGCCAATAAAGACTGGAGCTAGTCTAGGGGGTTCATATAGCTCTCTATTACCAGGCTTTCCCTCAAGAGAATTAGAATAAAAGGGTCAGGAATCAGGGATTTAGATGGGTAGGTTGCCTGGGTTTTTTAGTTTTTTGGGTGATGAAATAGTACTAGAGTAGGGTAGGCTTTCATTGGCTGGTTCAAGTAGAAGGGTTATTTGACCCTTCTTTTCTGGAGCGGCATTATTGAGGGTGGCCTGTCAGCTGGTATTATCTATAGTGGCAGTTAATCTGAATATTATATTTTTAGTTCCATTGACTACCTTAGTTGATGTGAGAATCTTTAAGTCAATGGTTGAGATCTTTTTCTCTGTGTTGGGTAAGTGACTGCAAGGTTTGTTTAAAGCAACTTCTGGTGCATTTACAGGTGACTCTTTTCAGTTATAGGTATGATTGGATCAAATCATTGAGGATTCAATCCCAAAAAATGTGGGCAGATGGGCATCTGGTCCTTAGAGCTGGTGGCCTACAGCCCAAGTTAACTAGAGTTTAATTCCTGTCCCGACCCCAGGGTTTCAAAATAGAAAAAATGATGCTCCTGACACATAACTAGATTTTTTCAAGGTACACTCCTGGACTCACATGGTGTTGTTCAAAACAACAGCGTCCCTTGCTATATACACCACAGTTGTCACAGTAGGTTCCATCATGCCGGGTATTATCCTCCCAAGCAAGAAGGATCAAAAAGCTGGGAAACCTTTATCAAAATTGACCAAGTTAACAGATTTAAATCAAACAGTCAATCAGAAATGGGTTATGGCTGCTCCAGTCTGTCAGCTGAAACCAGTTCCCCTTTTCAAATTGACATTGATAAATTGGCGTAATATGAGGGTCGCCTGATATGAGCTTGTTAATCAGCATGGTCGTCAGAAACTGGTCACACAAGGGTTCTTTGCAACCTGGACCAGATACTTACTTGACGATGTGGAAGGAATAGGAGGTCAAGACTCAGGTGGTATTGCTTAGTCAATTTTTCTGATATATGTTGAATAATTTTCACTGTTTCAACTCTAAGAGTTGAGTCCTCCTAAATTTACTCAATAAAAATCATTTATCCCAAGTTCTAATTTCTATTTTTAAAAATGCATCCTGTGATCGAGTTGTTGCGGTATATTCCGTACAATCTGATTCTGAACCAAATCATTTCTGGAAGATGGGGTCCTGCAGTTGGAACTTTGTCGTCGGTGCCGCCCAATGTCAATTTCATGCCAGCCGATCTTGGAGCTCCCCCCCATTCTGGAAACTGAAAATTGTGCTACTTCCCAATACCCAGAATTTTACGCTGAAGATGCATTGATGCTTTCTCAGGTCATTTATCTTGGACTACTTTGGTTAAGACTAATTGTTCTACTTAATCCTGGAGTTACAATTGGAAATTTCACAAAAAAATATCTGAAGCCGCATTGGTGGTTAATCATTAGTTCTATGTGGATTTGGGTGGTAATTCCCCATCACTTAGAAACGGCTTCATACTATCCCGCGATTTCCGTCACAACAGTATACTATCTTCTCACATACTTTGCCGGCAACTTTGGTTGTCTTAATATGCATGCTAAGGTGTTTTGCTGGCTAATGACAGTATATTCAATTGTCACAGCTGTCACCGGATCCCAGCTTGCCAACCTGCTCCCCCACTTTGCTAAAGTTATCCTCACATGCTGGGGTATTACAGGTGGGTAGCAGAGGGGGAGCTGAGATCCAATTTTGGATTGGATTTCATTCTTTGATTCAAATTCAAATCAAGAACTTAATTTTTGGACTTTAGCGGTAGTCTCCTCAATTAGGGGAAGCTTGTGCTGCTTGTTTTGGTGAGTTTTGAGGTTTGTTGGGGATCCTGTTTTGCTCCATAGTGAGGTGATTATCGTTGAGATTTCCTTTGTCAGGAATATTCCCGAAGATACATGTTGTAGCTAATGTTTAAGTGGGATGGTTAGATAAATGATCTATTATGTATCCATAGCCACTCTAAATGTGGTGAAAATATGAAAGAATATAAGTTAAGCGATTGCTGATGGTTACAATTATTGCAAAAGCTAGCATTTTAGTTGTAGATAAGTATCAATATGGTGTAGTTTAAACTCCGCGGGGAATTAAATGCTTTAAGTGGATCAAACCGGCAATAATAAGCCCATCATGACCATCTGGGCTAGTATATAAAATACTTGTGATATAAGATTAAGTGGTATCGGATATCAAAGTTGGATAGTGAGGTGTAGGTTGATTGATATAGGTCAAAGATTAAATGCTTGTTTAATTAATTTATGCTTTGGTTCAAATCGGTAGGTATAATATCATTTGGTTATATGATAAGTTAATGCATTTTTAATCAGGGAATGTACATAATTTTTATAGGCTAGAAGTAAGTTTTGATCGGTTATCGGAATAAGTCCACACTTATATAATAGCAAGTCTAAACGGAGAATCATGTTTAAGCGTGATAGCTTCTTGAATATTGGGGTTGTCTGCTAATTTATGAGGGATCACATGTTTGATTATCGCATGAGCGGAGTTAGGGTGTAAATTTATTGGATAACGCGTGCAAGTGATGAATGTTGGTTTAACAAGTTGTGGGGTTTAATATGAGGGGATATACATGGGGTGAAATGACACTTGCTGATGTAAGTTTAAATTAAGGGGTAGTGAATTATGACAGCTAATAACGAGTTCATTCTTGGCGAAAAGTGTTTCGAGGAGCGAAATAAGTGTGAGCAGCCCCACTTGTAGGGGCTGCCAAGTTGGATAGACGGCGATCATTTATGCCTGGGATAACAGTTTAGTCTTATAAGCCGTTTTGGCTCTGTTCTATTATTGCGCTTGAATAGCATGGCCTGAGCGAGCCATTTAAAGTTAATTGATCATCAACACGATGGAATCGGCTGCAGATACAACTATATATATCGTTCGGGTAAACTTAAATTGCAAATGTCTAAATGATTAGAAAAATGAATGCACATTAAATAAAATATATTAGTTTTTTGCTGAGCTGTTCAAGTGAAGACGATACTTCTGTTGGCTGAGTTGTTTCGCCGGATGAATCAGATTAAAGCACTGTCAACCGCTGCTGTTGAAATTTGAATTCCCCAAAATTAATCATTGTAAAGCCATGCTATAGAGTAGCTGCCTTGGCTTAGATGCTAATAATAGAATACAAAACATGCGACGTAATAATTAGTGGAGTGCCCCTGGTCAAGGCGTCCAGCTTTAAGCATTTCCAGTGTTGTGGATTATTGGATAATGGGATGATGAAATATGCTCATTGGCTCGCCACACATGGATGGCTTAGCACTTAGTGTTGAGCGTCCACACCTTGATCGCGGTGATCAATAACACAAGTTAAATTTGCATTGATAGAACAGGCTATCAGGATTTCGTCAGGGGCATGTCGTCCCAATAAATCTTTAAGCCCATCTCTTTACCTATCTTCCTCAAGCTATCTGGATGGATCGGTACAATGTTGCCCAAAAGATCAACTCCGGCGCCTTTGGCGCTGTTTTTGAGGCCAGAGACAAGAGGACCGGCAGAAAGGTAGAGTAATTTACCCTTCCAAACTCATCTTTAGGTTGCGATAAAAAAGGTCACCAAAAAGTTTTACGAATTTAATCAACGACAGCGTAATCGCGAAGTTAAGGTATTTCACAATCTGCTTTCTTTAGTTAACAAGCCCAGGCTCTCAATGAACTCAAACACCCAAACCTGATCACGCTACTCGACTTTGTTGAAAAAGGGAACTCGCTATTCTTTATTTTCGAGTACATGGACTTCAATCTTTATGAAATCATTTGTAACCGTGGTGGCGAACATTTCCCCAAAAAATTGCTCCAAACTGCTTTGTAAGTCCTACCAGCGTGTTCTAATAGTCAGATCCCAAATAATTTTAGGCCTAGAATTTATGCATTCATCTGGTTTTTTCCACCGTGACTTGAAGCCAGAAAACATACTTGTCACCCAAAACTGCGTCAAAATAGCTGACTTTGGGCAGGTGCATGAGCTCAAGACTAAAGGGAAAAAACTCACACCATATGTGAGCACCCGTTGGTATCGCGCCCCTGAAGTTCTACTAGGGTATCGATTTTATGGCCCTGCTATCGATCTATGGGCTGTCGGTGCCATTGCTGCTGAATTGATGACACTCCGGCCCCTGTTCCCTGGTGCAACATCAAGTGACCAACTTAATAAGATTTGTTCATCTCTGGGCTCGCCTGGTCAATTTTCGCATGGAGGGCCTTGGCCTTTAGGCAGTCAACTCGCTAACTTAGCCGGAATGAATTTTCCACAACAAGTATCAGGTTCTCTCATGAAAACACTCATAACCTACCCTCATCTGGATCCTTCTTGTTCCCGATCCGTAAAAGCTTTGCTTCAGTTTGATCCCACTAGGCGTATAACTGCCAAACATGCGCTTCATCACGAATTCTTTTCTGGTGATACACAGTCGTCTTCACCCCTTTCCAGCTATTCGGGTTCTCTCTCTGCTACTTCAGAGGAGCTAGGCCTCCCATCTATCGCAGTTGATTCGGGAGTGCCAAGTTCCAATCCTCATGATTTGAGTCAAAGTGGAAGTGAGCTTGAAATTTCCCTGCTTCGGGATCGCAGCTGCTCTCCCAGCCCCCTCAGTGATCATTTTAATTTTTGTCCTTCCGCTCAAAACAAAAGTCCCACCCATAATATCCCAATGCAAGCCATCCATTCCCTGCCATTTCCCGAATTGAAAACCCATTCAAGGAAACAACAGTGGGGGGCGGTTTCGATCGAAAATCCCCCAGAACTTAATCGACATCGGTTTTCCTTGTATGATGTCCTGGATTCGCCTGAAATCCGATCCCTCACTATATCTCGTTCTAATACCGAACCCATTGAACTTAAAGATGTCCTTCCTCAGTTTTCCAAGTCAACTCAAACCCCCAACGTGAATATGAGTTTGAGCAACCTCCAAACCGATCCCCAACTCTTGGGTGGATTGAGGCGCAAATCCAAAATCCCTCAAGGAGAGTTCACTAGCCTACGGCGTCTTTCAGTTGATTATGAAAAGCTTTTGGCCTGTGATCAGCTTTATGTGAAAAAGGACCCCTATTCTCAAACATATCCCCCTAATCGATCTTCACTAGAGGAAGAGCTTATGGGACTAATGGATAGTAGCTTCAATTCAGACGCTCTTGACGGCGGTGTCCATCAGCTTCCTGGAAGTTTAGGTGGACCCGTTCACAGCCACCACTCTAGAAAGACGTCACATTCTATTGTCAGCACTCAAATGCGGCGTTCCCTCGATCTCCAAACGTTATCAGAAGATCAGTATGATTTGGCCAGTTTTCTCTCCCAACCCGCTCCAACCCCGGGCCTCTGTCAAAATAGCTCGCAGCTGGGGTCTACCCAAGTATCTAACGACAAGCATACGCGGGCGAGGGGGACTAGTATTAGTAATCTTTTTGGTAAAGTGCGCCATCTTTTTGGTCGAGGAGGCCGCCCCGTGGCTCCTCATCCTTGCATCCATGTGAGTGAATCCAATCCAAACATTTTAATACCAGAACGCTGCTGGGATGCACACGTCTAATAGCGTCCTGGGATATCCCTCTCCACCAACGCACCTGTGTATTTTGTTAATTGAACTTCCCATATTTTCTAGACGCTACTATCCCTAAATCTGGACCCACCCCTCTATCTCTGAAATAAACCCAAAATTTACTTATAATACCTGCAAACAGAATGTCCCAAGTCTAATCAAAACCCCTTTATAGATACAGAACACTATATAATATATAAATTGCCTATCAAGATAATCTACATTATCCAGCTCACTCTGACAAGTTTAACAAGTATTATGTTTCTTTACAGCAAGCTCTAGATCAACTTTGGATGGTTATAAAAGTGTTGTAACTGTGCTGTTTTAGCAGAGTTACAAGGGGGAAAATATTTGAAGACTAGATAACTATCTTTATTTGGAGATAGGGATCATATAGCTATTGTGAATCAATGGATAGCAGGAACATGATTGGTGATCACATGGCTGGATGGAAGAGGGGGTGGCTTGATCCTGCTAATGAGTCAAGCGCCAAATCAAGGTATCCACTGTGAGGGATCATCATTTGTTCATGTTGTTGGATTTGGAAATTTGAGTTGAATTCCTAGTCTGGCTTTGAGTGACTGGATAATTGGTTTGCGGGTCACAAACCTGCTTACTCAAAACCTTGTTGGCGGGTCAACCCTGCTGTTCTGACACCCCCCCTCCCCAGCTGAAGGTTGGCCTTGTCTGGAGGGTGATCATCTGGGAGGTCGTCAGGAGCTCAGGTGCTGTACTGGACTAGTTGCTGTTTGGTTGCGGGTAGGGCAGCCTCACCTTGTCTCTGCCGGGCCTTGCAGGGTCTCAGTTGATCATGATGTAGAACTTTATCTTGTCTGTGTTTGCCGAGTCCTTGAACTAGGTAACACTGTTTTTGTTTACCTTTAGGATTATGGCAGGTCCTACTTTTTTGGGCTGAAGCTTGCTTTTGTCTAAGTTTAGTACCCAGACTTCACCTCTGACTCTGTGTCTGTTTTTTATGGGGATGAACGTCTTATGTAGTTGTTTCTCTTATCTTTTCAGCTGATTGCTGTTGGCTTGCATTACTTGAGGTGCTGTGCAAGAGGGGACCTTGATAGGTATTTCCAGCTTTGGTCCTGAAAGGGCTTAGATGATATTTGGCTGTGTACCATATACAAGTTCAAATGGGCTCTTTCTGGTGAATCTGTTCACCCAAGTGTGACATACAAGGAGTGCAGTTGCTAGTTACTTGTCCCAGTCCTCAAGTCTCCCAGCTGTGAGTTTGGCAAGGGCTTGTACTAAGCTGCTGTTTAGTTGCTTGACTCTGTCATTGGCCTGAGAGTGGTGATGAGGAGCGCCTTTTGGGAAAGCTTCAAATATGGAATTAAAAAAGAAGAGAAGTATCTTTTATTGGATAATACTTTTGTCACAAGTGAAAAACTCCTGTTGACCATGCTCATAGGAACACCTCTACTACAGGATTTGAGCCCTGATACCCTGAGGGCCTCCAGCCTGCAGGACTGGCCGCCCACATATTTTTGGGCTCAAACCAGAGCAGGATTTGACTTCAGGGAATCCCCTAAAGCTTGATGAACCAAAACCACCTACATTGACACTCCCCATGCTAAAGGTTTTTGTTAACCCAACTAATCAGCGGGCGGACCAAGCCATAGATCCCAAAATAACTCGGGCCACCACAGAAGGGGAAACAAAGAAACTTTCTATAGAACACAGGCCGCCTAGAGATGACCAATCCCACGACCTGAAAAAGAAATTTGACTATTCTCAATTCAATTCAGCCAATGAATTAACTCCTGCAAAAAATGTCACCAAGGACTGGAAAGCCCTGGTAGACAGCAGCACCCGGGCCAAAGGAATTTTTAAAAGTTTACCCATGGCAGATGGGCATACTTATACCCTGGACCGCCAGGAAGTTGCCCATCACCATTCTTCCAATAAAGTGACATGAACCTTTGGTTCAACCAGGTTATTCCATATTTGATTTTAGTTCTATTTAATTTGCAGTCTACCTCACGCGGTTCCGCACCTCACACCCATCAGCCTCAAGAAACCGTGGACCAGCTGCCCAAACTCTATTGCCCACCAGGAACTTCCTTTGGCCCGGTACATTTCACTGAATACCCACCTGACCCAGCGTATTTGGAGTTCACCCTAGAGGAAATCCTAATCTATGACCCAGAGGCTAGAACTAGAGAGACAACCACCGTTTACAGAGAGGGCATCAAAGTCACCACCCTTCTTCTATTCCGCAACAAGTACAATTACCTGCCCGTGTATTTGGTTCCAATGACTCCACCTCTCACCCTGCGGCCTGACTGCCCGCAAGAATCTGTTGCAGCCAATGAATTCACATCCACCCAGATATTTGGAGTAATGTATATCACTATTACTGGCTTGATAGATTTGATGGTCCCAGCAAGCGGACCTTGGGCCCTCCTGGGCAAATCATTATCTTATATTGTAAAGTTAGCATTGATCTTGTGATGGGCCCTTCCTGCTGGGCCCGCAGGCCGTCCGCCTGCAAGTTCCCAGGAACCACCCACAGGTTGGATCCCTGAAAACTTTAGACTTATATAGCTTTAGCTGTGGCAGAGATTTAATTGGATTGAACCTAGGGGTTTATCACGTGCAGGATGGCTCCAAGTTGCTGGATACTTGGACAATAATGTGATATTGTTTGGTTGCCATTCCTGGCATGTCAAACTGTATATTGGAAAGGCACCAAATTGGGTGATGACTGGGTGTTAAGTGGGTTGGTGGTAGCCAGAATACTTGTACATCCAGATCCTTGACACACACACCCTTAAGGGGTTACTCTGGTACATCAGGAGGGGGCTTTGTCTTGAAGGCTGCCGCCTGATGTTACTGGAGTTGTTTGCTAGTTGGTACCAGTTTGGTCAAGTATTCTCCTTTGCTAAGGCGGAGGCGAGATCTGTGGTACTTCTTGGTAATGGGCTCTTTGGCGCCTTGGAACTTGACTAGGTAGGTGTTTCTGTCTGGTCGGTATTTGACAATTCTTCTTGGTCCTCTGTGTACTGAATCCAGCTTCTTTCTGTTCTTGGCCAGGACCCAGAGGGGGAGTTGATGGGGAGTGGTTCCTTGGTTGAGGTGATATTTTGTGCTTTGAGTCTTTTGGTTTCTGCTATTTTAGCCTTGAGGCATATGTGTTGTAGGGCTGGTGCTTGTTCTACTGTGGCAGGTTTCCCTGGGGGGATCTTTACATATGGCTGGTTATTGTGGGTGACTATTTCTGGTTTGTACCCATAGGTTAGCTCAAATGGTGAATAGCCTGTCCCTTGATTGATACAAACCTGGGATACTAGTAATGTGTGTTTCACATATAGGGGCAATGTGTCTTTGGCTTTGCCATCCATTATTTTCTCTAGGGTCCTGATAAGGCTGCAGTTGAGGCGTTCCACTCTGCTGTTGGCCTGTGGCCTGTACGGAGAGGTTGTGGAGTGTTTAATGTTTTTGGATTTCAAGTTGTCATTAACTATGTGACCTGATAACTCTGTTGCTCCATCAGTTATGATGTAGTCTGGAGTGCCATAGTTGGCTATGATTGCTTTGTTAATGAAACAGTTGATGGTTTCCGCCTTATGATCTTTTGTTTCCCAGCAGATGGGACAACATGTGGCAAAGTTGATGGCTACAATTAGAAAACGTTGATTTGTTTTGGTTTCTGGGAAGGGTCTCACTACGTCCAGTCCCCAAACCTTAAATGGACCAGGGTCTGGTACTGGGTTGACCGTTGGCTGAAGAGCCTTTTGACTGGTGTATTTCTCGCACAATGTGCACTTCTTTAGAACATCAATTATGTCTTGCTTCAGGTTGGGCCACCATACTATCTCTTTTAATGTGAGATATAGGTTGTTAGCCTTTTTGTGTTCTAGTAGGCGGTGATGTCTTAGTATGGTGTCAACTCTTTGTACAAGTGGAATGTACGGGACATGTTTGTCATTAATAATTTGGTATACAGTGCCATTTGATATGTGGAAGTACTTTTTGTTTCTTACTAATGTATTGTGGGTTAGTTGATGTGTGGAGGGATCCTTTCCTTTTTTCTTGTACTCAGTGTTGTATAGGTTTGGCCAGTCAGGGTCCAGGTAGTCAGGATTGTCCTCTCTTGGCTGACATAGCCTAGAGAGAGCATCAGCCATGACCATCTTTGCCCTCTTTTTTATTGGATGTCCAAATTGAGCTGCTCCAGCAGGGACATCCATTTGGCTTGTCACTGTGCAAGTGCATTATGAGTTTTGAAATAGATTAAGGATTTATGGTCAGTTAGTACTCGGACGTTTAAATGTCCTTCTAGATAACATCACATTTCTTGCATGTGTGATATATTGCTAGCAATTCCTTATCATGTATTTGGTACCTCTGCTCAGTGTTGGTTAGTTTTCTACTCTTGTAACATACTGGCAGGAAGTCTTGCTGCCCTGGCTGGCAGATGCGCAGGACTGCGCCAATGGCAGTGTCACTGGCATCTGACTCAAGCTTGTAGCACCCGTTGTTATTAGGGTATTGCAAGATTGGTGCTTTGATTAGAGCTTGTTTTAATAATTGGAAATTATTTTTGCATTCTGGAGTCCAGACAAATTTCTTTTTGACATTACCCTTGGTTAGGTCATTGATTGGTGTGGTGAGCTTTCTGCAGTCTTTGATATACTTCCTTAGGTAAGCTACCATTCCAAGAAAGCATCTTACTTGTTTAAAGGAGGTGGTGTGTTGCATGTTATTTATGGCTTTTATTTTATCTGTGTCTTCTTTGATGCCACCATCAGAGACAATGTGGCCCAAGAACAAGAGTTCCTTTTTCCATAAATTGGCACTTACTAGGCTTGGCGTAAATTTTGTGCTTTGCAAGTCAGTTGAGTGTCTTGCGGACATGTATGAGGTGTTCCTCTTTGATTTGTGAGAATATGATGATATTATCAAGGTAGAATAATGTATTTGAGATACTGTTTAGTGCTTGGTTAATCGTGGTGACAAACGTTGCAGGAGCGTTGATCATCCCAAAGTTCATTACTTTACATTCAAACAACCCAAATTGCGTTCAGAACATAGTCTTTGGTATGTCTTTCTCTTTAACTTCTACTTGGTTATAACCAGACGTGAGGTCAGTTTTTGAGAAAATTTTTGCTCTGGAGATTCTTGCAAATAGGTCTTCTATGAGGGAAAGTGGGTATTTATTCTAAACTGTACTTGCGTTTAGTGCTCTGTAGTCAGTAACTAAGCAAAAGGATCCTTCTTTCTTCTTTACAAAGAACACTGCTGCCACCCACAGGGAATCAGAAAGACAAATGAATCCTTTGGCTAGATTGTCCTCAATATAGGTCTTGAGGGTTTAGGTCTCCATGGGGGAGAGTCTGTAGAGGGGTGCAGGTTTAGGCATGGCCTTGCATAGATTGATGCCATAGTTGACCTTCCGTTCAGGGGATAACTCTGTGAGCTCTTCCTTGAATACATATGCATATTTGTTTAGGAGTGCTACAAGTTCTAGGGATTGAATTTTGGTTGTTTGTATGTTATGGAATTCAGTGTACCTCATTATGTGGAGGGTACTGTCCTTGTTTAGACGTTCTGAGTAGTCTTGATTTATAACTTGATCAAATACTGTGTCTCTTATAATGAGATTGTTGGGTTCTTTAAGAATATTAAAATTGATACTGTTGCGTTTGATGGTCATGGTTTTTGTTTTCCAACATATGCTGGGGTTCATTCAGGTGAACCAGTCCATGCTGTAAAACCCAGTTACAGTAGGTATCACTTGTAGGATGAAGGGCAGCAGGTTTGAGAACTGGAACCCAGTCAAGGCAGTAACAATAGAATACACAGTCATTAGCCAGCAGAAGACCTTTGCATGTATGTTGTATCTCCCAAAACTCCCGGCAAAGTAGGTTAAGATGTAGTACATGGATGTGTACATCGTGATAGAGAGTGTTGAATGTGGGGAAACCAAAGGGGGCCAGGGTCCAGTTTGAGATGAGTTCAGTTGACCAGGGTCATAGTGGGAGTTGTGACTGAGTCCATTAGGGGAGGGTCCAAAGAACTCTGAACCTGGTTGGTAGCCTCCAATCCCAAGACAAGCTGTGAGCACAGCTGTGAAGATGAGGTGATTCATCTTCCTTGGATTGGAGGGTTGGCAGGGGCTGATTGGTAGTTTTAACTTTAGAGGTAAGTTGAATTTCACTTTTATTGAGGGTATTAATCTCAATAATAGCACAAGCTATTACTGAGGTGGGATACTTTATTTATAGTACTCTCCCCTGTGCAAAGATTTGCAATTGAGAGGGGAAAACAGGGGATGGGAGATCCCAGAAGTTTGGAAAGTAGAAATGGCAATTGGGGCTTGGGAATGTTGCAACTAAACCAATGAGAGTTCAGTATTGGAATTTGGGAAGACAACAGTCCAATAGGAAAGTACAGAATAATAAGAATAAGGTATTGTTTATTTTAAGATATTGTGGTTAATATACTAAATGGGGAAGCCACAAGGCCACAAGGGGGTGGCATAGTGGGGAGTTCCATTTAGGGTTTGGAGCCAAGGAATAACTCGTGCGGGGATCAGCGGGTCAAATTGGCAATGCTCCTAATTAGGATGAAGTGCCTGCCATTTGACATCACCATCAGATTCATTCATAACGTTAGATATATCAAGGGGCAACTCATTGAGCGCCCCCTGTGTACTGTAAGATACGTTAGCAGGCGAGGTTCAAACCTCGGTTGCAACACCCCCTGCTTGTTGTCAGACACCAGGACTGGAGTCTGCGGAAGGCCTGGGAAGGTCCGCACAAACAACCTTTGTGTGGGGATGGCACAGCAGGGGCGCAAGCAATTGTGGTGAAGTTTCTTGGTGTTTCCCTGGGCATCCTCAAGTTGGTAGGTGTGGTTGTCGTAGATGGCAGCTACCTTGAAGGGCCCTAGGTGGTTGGGTTCTAATTTGGCAGAATTGGGATTGAGGGTGTAGACGGGGTCACCTACGGTGTACCTAGCTTCAAGGTGTTTTGTCCCCCCTGCAATCCGCTTGTGTTTGATCTCCCGGGCTTTGGCGCGCCATTGGTCTAGGGAGGGAGTTGGCACTAAGGGGGGTTTGTCGGGAACCTTGGACCGTAGTTTCCCCTGTTCAACCCCTGTCAGACCGTCAGGTGTTCCAAAGGCCAGGGTGTTAGGACTGAACCCAGTGCCCCTGTTGATTCTTGCTTGCAGGATCAGTAGGGCAGTGGGAAGATGTTCAATCCATGCGGTATTAGGGTGCTCTTGTGAGAGCTTGGCAATCAATTGAACCAGGGAACCATTTAACCATTCCATGCGCCCGTTGGCTTATGGATGATAGGGGGTTGTGACTATATGCTGAAGCGCGTTCTTGACACATTATGCCTTTACAACATGTCCAACAAGTTTGGCCCGCCATTGGTGATGAGACGCTTGGGTTGCCCAAAGCGAGCCACAATCTCCTTGCCAATAAAGTGGGTAACGGTGGTGGCGGTGTAGTTGGTTGTGGCCCAGGCCACTGGCCAACATGTGAAATAGTCAATAGAGGTGATAATATACTTCTTACCCAGTCTGTCTTCAGGAAGCGGTCCCACAATGTTGAGGGCCCACTGTTTGAAGGATTCCATAGCCTTGATGGGTAGGAAAGACTTAGAAGGTGCAGGTTTGGATGTATTCTTTTCACACAATATGCATGTCTCAAGGAGATCCAAGATGTCTTGAGGCATGCGCGGCCTCCAAACCTTACGTTTCATGATCTCAAAGAGGTTACACCCTCTGATGTGACCCAAGGTTTGGTGGTAGTTCAAGATGGTGTCTCCTTGTTGTGTGGTGGGAATATACGGCGTCTTCTCACCTGTCTCTGCTCAGCGGCAGACATTTCCAGCATTGATGGTGAACTGACTTTTGTTATCCTTCAGCTTGGAGATGGTGACCAAGTTAAGGCCCTCGTAGCAGGTCACCTCAGGGCGCAGGTAGAGCATGGGCTAGTCTGGGTCCAGACTGTCGTCCCCAGTGATGGACGCTATGTAGAGCCATGAAAGAGCGTTGGCTGTAACAAGTTCTTTTCCAGGCTTATGTTCAATGCGTAATTAATAGGGGGACAGACGTTCAACCCATCCTGCTTGGCGGCGTGTCAGATGGGACTGTGTTGAAATACTGGAGTGACTTATGGTCTGTCAGAACGCGGGATGGGAAGGTTGCACCTTCCAAGTAACAACGCCACTTCTCCACACAGTGTACAATGGCTGCCAGCTCTTTATCATGGATGGGATAACATTGTTCTGAGTCAGTGAGCTTCCTGGATTCATATGCTATGGGAAGGAAGACGCCATTGTCAGTTTCTACCCTTAGCATGCCCCCTATGGCCCTGTCAGAGGCGTCAGTCTTGAGTTTTTACTGTCAGTTTTGGTTGGGGAACTGCATTACTGGTGCTGTTGTGAGCCTTTGCTTCAATGTCTTGAAGGCTTGATCTTTGGCAGGGGTCCAATGGAAGCACTGTTTGGTATTGAGGAGCTCAGTGAGGGGTGCAATTAGTTCTCTGCAATTGGGGATGAACTTGCGTACATAGGCAACCATGCCTAAGAATGTTTGCACTTGGCCCACATTGGTGGGGGGCAACATGCTGGTGACTGCCTTGATTTTGGCAGGGTTGGGCCGTATCCCTTGGGCAGAGATGATGTGCCCAAGGAATAACAACTCTGACTTGAGAAACTCACATTTGGAGGGCTTAGCTTTTAGCTGGTTTTCCCGAAGGGTGTTGAGGACAGCACAGAGATGTTGGAGGTGTGTGGTTTGATCTTGACTGAAGACAATAATGTCGTCAAGGTACACAACCACACACTTCCCAATCAGTTCCTTGAAGGCTTTGTTCATCAACATGGCAAAGGTAGAGGGAGCGTTGGTCATTCTGAAGTTCATGACACGACATTTGAACGACCCATAGTGTGTGTGGAAGGCAGTTTTTGCCTCATCCCCTGGTGCAATGCGGACCTGGTTGTACCCTGCAGTGAGATCAATCTTGCTAAAGACCTTTGCGCCTGCAAGTGAATCAAACAGATTGTCAATCAGCGGCAGGGGGGATTTATTTTTAACTGTCACCTCATTTAGGGCGCAGTAGTCTGTGACCAGGCAAAGAGACCTATCCTTCTTAGCTACAAAGAAGACTGTTGCCCCGTATGGAGAGAGCAAGGGGCAAATGAATCCCCTTATCAAGCGCGTCCACAAGGTGCTGGCAGAGGGTTTCATCTTCCTTTGGTGTGAGACGGTATAATGGTCGTGCTTTAGGTAACAATCCTTGAAGTTGTACAGCGTGCTGGATCTCCCAGGGTGGAGGTAGTTGTTCAAGTGTTTCACTGAATACGTCCTTGTACTCCTCAAGGAGTGCAGCTAGCGCTGGTGGTGTTGATGTTGACAAGGGAGGGACTGCAGATGGTTCTGCACAGATAACTTTGACTGAACATTGGTTATAGTCTAGTTTCCCCCCTTGAAATTGTATGAGCCTGTTTCCGTCATTCTGACAAACACAGTGTCATGTAGTAGTTTGTTCATTTCCAGGGGGTGAATCTGAAAACCCACCCCCATTTCTATTGAGGGTGATGACAGAGGTATCCCAGTCAATGTAAGGGTGGTTATGCCGGAGCCAGTTGAGGCCAGCAATTAAGTTGTGGCTGAGGTCTGCCATGATAGGTCCCAAGAGCTTAACCTGGACATTCCCCATCCTTACGGAGAAGGGTACTGTCTTGTGGGTGATGGCAATTCTGCGGGAAACAGCTACATGTACTGCTTTGAATCTGCTGGGCACTTGGTCTAATTGCTGGGAGTCAGCAAACGCCTGATCTACCATGGTGTGATCAGCCCTGGTGTCTACCAGTAACTTGTGGGTGTTCCCACGGAAACAGAAGGGATATGACAAGTGTGTTACTTTATTTGCAGAATGAGCGGCCTGCAACACAGGGTTGTTGCTATGGACCTGAAAGACGTCTAGGGTTTTGACCTTGTGAAGATTGTAGTCGCAGGAGTTCTTTGCAAGCAAGGGCTGAGAGGGCGGGTCAGTCGGGGTTGTAAGGCCTCTTGTTGTTACAACCCCCAGGCTTTTCCCTGGTCCTCAATTAGCGCTATCTGGAGCTCCCCCCTTGCGGGGACGTTTAACGGCACCTTCCTGCTGTCAAGGTTGGCAACGGCCCACTTGACCTTGGCCATTGTTAGGTGCAGGACGTGGTTGGGGTGGAGTATTGTTGGTGCGGCGGAAGCCCATTGAAGCCTGGTTACTGGGCTCTACAATGGCTTTATAGCAGTCATCAATAGAGTTGCAGCGGCCAACGGGAACCCACTTGCAAATATGGGGTTTTAACCCATTAACAATGAGAGTGAGCAACATGGCGTTCCCATTGGTCACTGCTTTGGGGGCGGCAGCAAGGGCTTGTTGCCACATGGCAAGATACTCAGGGACTGAACCAGTCTGCTTGATGGCTAAGAGGGGAGTCCCCAAGATAATGGGAGAGAAGGTTTCACTATATTGGGACTTGGCGGTGTCTCAAAATGTTGCCCAGGTGACGTCAAACTCCTGGCTGGCCCAGTTGGTGAACCACACAGCGGCAGGCCCCGTAAGGCAGCCAGATGTGGTGGCAACCCACATGGACTCAGGAACCTGAAAGATACGGAGGCGCGTTTTGGTGGACTGGAGCCAACTGACAATGTCAGCTCCTTTGACACCGCCAGTGAAGGACTCTAGTTGGAGGTTGAGCATATGTTGTAACAGATCCGACTGTGGTGGGGTGACGCTAGCGTCACACTGCCTGAGGTGGAGCCAATTGTATACACTGGTAAGAACTAGCTGATCTTGATAGATGACATAACCTTTGGGAATTTCCCCCTTGGGGATTGGAAGGAACATCTCTTGTTGTGGAGTAGCCATGCGGCCCGTACTCTGTCCTTTCTTGGGAGGAATTTTGTTTTTAAAATTGGTCATAACCTACTTCTGCTACCGCTGTTGCAACTGAACCAATGAGGGTCCAGTACTTGGAATTGGGGAAGACAACAGTCCAATAGGAAAGGACAGAATACTAAGAATAAATTATTGTTTATTGTAGGATATTGTGATTAATATACTAAATTGGGAAGCCACAAGGCCACAAGGGGGTGGCATAGTGGGGAGTTCCATGTAGGGTTTGGAGCCAAGGAATAACTTGTGCGGGGATCAGCAGGTTGAATTGGCAACGCTCCTAATTAGGATGAAGTGCCCGCCATTTGACCTTGCCATCAGATTCATTCATAAGGTTAGATACATCAAGGGGCGACTCATCAAGCGCCCCCTGTGTATTGTAAGATACGTTAGCAGGCAAGGTTCAAATCTTGGTTGCAATAAAAAGCTCACGTCAGCTCCCATCCTACAATACCCCAAACACAATGGAGAATACCAAATGGAAACCAATGCCTCAGATGCATCCATTAAGGGAGTACTACAAATCAAGAATAGTGATGGTGACTTCCTGCCTGTAGCCTACAAATTGCAAAAATTGACAGACAGCAAGTGTCAATACCCTATCCACAACAAGGAGCTGCTGACTATTGTGCACTGCCTAGTTAAATGGTGTTTCTATTTGGAACTCCAAGAAGAATTCACAGCACTAACCAATCACAAGTCACTCATCTATTTCAAGACTCAAGCAAATCTATTGTGCTGCCAAGCGCAATAGATGGAACTATTGGAGAGATTTAACATGCTCATCCAGTACAAGCCTGGGGCCAAGCTTGCCATGGCAGATGCCCTGTCCTGCCTGTATGTCTGTGCTTCAAGAGGAGAGAATGAGCTCAACCCAGAATGGCCTCTCTTAGTGCTATAAACCAAATACAAAGGGTTCCCCCAGGCACAACCAACATAACCAAAGAAACAGTCATCAAGAATGAACACCTCTTTGCTGATGTATATGGGACTCTTCACAGAAAGATGACTGACGGCATGACTATTCCCTAAATTCCCACACATCAGCGAGTTGACACTATCCTTTGCTATCACAGAGACCTTGGACATACCAAGAGCCAAAATCTATATGAGTTTCTAAAACATAAAGCCTGGTGGCCAACCTTATACCACAATGTCCAGAAAGTTCTAGACCAATGTGAGGTGTGTGAAAAGTTTGTCAAAAGCAAAACCCTGCCAAAGTCAGTACTCCCCATTTGCAAACAACTACCTTTCAAAGTATGGGCTCTTGACATTGTTGGTCCCATGCCAGGAAAACACAATGACAAGAAATATATAATCACTGCCATTGACTTTGCAACAAGATGGCAGTAGCTCAAGCAGTGAAGGCACACACTGGCAATGACGTTTGACAATTTATTGGCAAAGAGATAATCAGCAAGTTTGGAAAGCCAGAACTCCTGATAACTAATGGGGGCAAGAAATTGACTTCCAAAGACACCAATGTATACCTCACCAAGAATGGGGTCAAACACACCGTAACAACACCATATCACCCACATGCCAATGGACATGTGGAGCAGCTTAATGGTAGCCTCATGCAAGCCCTAGCTAAACTCACTGCCAGGAGACCTGAAGACTGGTATAAGCAGCTACCAACTGCATTACTTGTGTGCCAACCCCAAGTGAACAGATCCACCGGAAAAAGCCTGTTTGAACTGGTATACAGCATACAGCCAAATATCATTCAAGCATTGACAGGACCTAAACTGGAAATCCCAAGTGAAGTCCCCCCACGCTCAAACCCTCAAGTAATAGAGGCTAACAGTGAACAAACAGCCAGAGAAAAAGAACGTCTGCAAAAGACATTTGTCCCCATCCACAATCAACATGAAGTTGGGGACAAAGTATGGGTCATGAATATTGACAAGAGCAAGTTACAGCCTGAAAAAGTGGGGCCAGCAATCATTCTGAAGGTAAACAACAATAACACTTACCTTGTGCAAGGACTTGGAAAGCATAAACAAGACAAGATTCTACACCATGACCGCCTACAACCCTGCAAAGCAAGACAGAAACAACAAGAAACCGCCCTGCCTGCCACAGAACAGCAACTAGTTCAATACAGCGCCCAGGCTCCTGACAACCTCCCTGACAACCTGCCCCAAGAGGAGGCCGACCTTCAGTTGGGGGGGGGTGTCAAAACGGCAGGCTTGGCCCACCAGTAAGGTTCCAACCAAGCGGGTTTGTGACCCGCAATCCAATTACCTGGCCACCCAAAGCCAGACTAGGAAGTCAACTTGAATTACCAAAACAAACAACATGAACAGATGATGATCCTTTATGGTTGGTACCTTGTTTTAGCGCTTGACTCATTACCAGGATCAAGCCATCCCCCTCTTCCATCCAACTGTGTGATCACCCATCATGTTCCTGTTAGCCTTGATTCACAATAGCTATATAATCACTATCTCACAATAAAGATTATTATCTATCTTCTAAATATTTTTCCCCTTGTAACTCTTCTAAAACAGCACAGTTACAACAATACCCAATAAAGTACCATTCTCTTCTTAATTTTCTCATTTATCTTGTTTACTATACTTCCCAGAAGTATATCAACAACAATGGGTAGAAGCAGGGAGAGTAGAAGATTATAATTGCAAAAAAATTAATATGTGGAATTTTTTATTGGGAGTTAAAAATTCAAAACATAATAAAGTGTTGAGTTTGGCACTGTCAATCAGCTGGAAAAAGCTGAATTCTCACTGTCAAGTTTCCTGGAGTCAAGCAGAAAAATCAAATTTACTATGTTTTTTACATATAAAGCTTGCTTAATTTAAAACAGGTTTGAAAGTTAACCCAAAATCAAGGCAGTTTTGTATGCTCAAAAACTAAAAAAACAACATAAGTTAAAAAATTTAATGAGTGGGAAGGTGTTTGTTAGTTGTAAGAGTATACCAGGGAGCTGGGAGTGGGTTATTTACCATAATGAGCGTTAAACCTTTAAGAATCTCTCTGCAAATTCACCCTGATAAGGTGTCAACTTGGTGGGTGTTGCATGGCACTCATAGTGTGTCACTTATTAATTTAGCCTCAATTCTGAGCCTTTGATTAATTAAATATAAAACTGATTATGTGGCAAGTGGATATTGTCAAACAGAGGGGGAGTCAATTTTCTGTTTTTATAAATTAGATATGAAAACCGTTAATAAATTGGGCTTAATTTATGTGGCATTGCTTAATCTACAAACCCGTAAATGACATAATGTAAAACAAGTGGGGTATTTGATTAATGTATATACCACTAAATCCAGTATAATGGTGCTTGGGAGCTTAATCAACAACTATGGACACCAATATTAAAATATAATAGTAAATAATAAAATTTATATAATTACATGTGTGTTTTATTAATAAAAATAAGATTTGGCTTAAAAAGTGTCAAACTAGCCACTTTTTGTTTTAGAGTGTTGAACACAGGTTTTTCATTTCCATTAGTAAATTTACTTATTAATTGCCCCTTAAATTGGTCTTTGAGCTAACCAATTTCTTAAATGGAGCCAAATTCAAGTGAATCTAATATCAGATTTTGGTTTAGAACCCCTAAAATACTAGTAAAAATTAGCTTAAAATTGGTTAAACCAAAAATACTAATAGATTTGCATATGCAGCAGTCAAATCCCTGGTACTCAACAAAGTGTCAAGTATCAGGGAGTCAACTTCACCACAGTTGCCATTCATCTCAAGGTCATGGTAACATTAAATAGTGTCAATAATTGGATAGGACTGGGAAGCGTTGTTTATTGCTGAAATGGTGGCTCCTTGGGTTCTGTTGGAGCAGCTAGTGCAATCCTTGGATAAGTGGCCACTCTGGTGGCAATAGAACCATAACTCACTTCTGACATGGTGTTGATACTCTTCTAGGGTCACATTCAAGTGAGGCCTACTAGCATCAGGGGGCTGGTTATTCCAGGGCTGTCCAGTGTTGTATCCTTGTGGTTGGCTGAAGTCCATGCTTCTGGTAATTGCCAGAAGCTTGTCTTTGGGGAGGTTGCAATGGTGGTATCTCATGAGGCTGACGTGGTGTGGGTTTGATATGTTTCTGAAGTGCAACCCTGATATGTTGTCAGGAGTCTGGCGGCCTCTGACAGGCGTAGGAACTGTTGTATGTAGGTCTCCATACTGTCCCTTCTTTGGGTCAAGCAGATGAGCCCCATGTAGGCTTAGATCTTGGACCCAGCAGGGGTGGTTGCAGAGTTCATTCTCTCCAGGAATTGGTTGTAGGAGAGTATGAGATCTGGGTCTTCCTCTAGGCTGGTCAAGAAGATTTTTCTGGTGCCATCTTTCTGTTAGACGGCCACCATTGTAACCTTCTGAGCACCATCTCTGAAACTCTCAGGGTGGGCAAAAAACAAGGCGTTTATTATCATTCCTTTTCTGAAGCCATCCAAATCCATTTTGGGCAGGTCAGGAAGGCTTGTGGGGGCAGCAGTATTCTGGTTTGAGGTGGAGATTGTCAGTCTAGACTTGGGAAAGCTTGGCAACAACTCCTTCTTGGCTTTTGCTTTTTTCTTGTTTCTTGGTCATGAGCTGTCTTAGGTAGTAAGCTATGATAAAAAATAAAAGCATACAAGATGCCCCTATAATCAAAGAAGAATATGGGCCCAGGGTTACTAATTTTGATATGGTTGAAATACTGTCACAGCCCATACCAGAGTCTGTCTGTACTCCTACAGGGGAGGCAGTTTGAGCCTGAAAGGCCATGTACACAATTGGCACAATCCTGACTATATAATTCACAGCAGTGGCTAGGGGATACCAACTTTCAGTATGGGACACAACCTGGTCAGCCAGTCTTAATATTATAATGTAGATGAACCCTAACTTACTGAAGTTTTGGGCAGGAAGTGCTTTGGCAAGGGGGGAGTGGAGGGGACCTCCTTCATGATAGTCAAAACTGGGCCTCTATAATGGCCAGGAGAGAGATCCAAGTGGTGAGGATGGAAAAACTCCAAGTCAATGGAACAAGTTGACGTAACTAGGTGGACAGGAACAGAGCCAGGAGGAATAGGATAGGTATGGGTGTATTGTGTAGTATATTCACAAAGAGATGCAAACAGAATGATTATATTGGTGAAAAATAGATTATTCCTACAAGAAAATAATGGATTCTGGGCATAAAGTCATTTATTTAAAGGTGTCAAGTGTGAGGAAGGCTTCTCCTCTTCACTATTTATACTCAGTGAGGAATACTTAGCCTTTTTGCCACCAGAGGCCTGTTGGCATCATTTTCAATGATAATTTCAAAATGGCTTGGAAATTGTGCACTGGGACCTGGGGAGGGAAGGGCATTGGCTGGTATACCAGGAACCTTGGTTTTGCTGCAGCATGCTGAGGTGCTACAGCTATTATTAGAACCTGCTAGTGTTTAAACGCCCAATTGAACAATCAAGCAATGGTTTTCTTGATTTACCATTTCCTGGTATGAAAGAGACCCAATTTTAAGTTTAATTTTAGTTCCAGGGTTTGTAGCATGTAAGCCTTGTGAACACCTAGTCATTTGCGGTCAAAAAGGGGGTTTTCTTCTAGAAAGACGGTTGGAAAAGGCTTTTGGAAAGTTGGTTGTTTTATCTCCAGGCAGGCTAGCTGATTGTCTGGGGCATTCTGGGCCCTGACAAGGAGATAAAATTTGGGCTAAGACATTTGATTGATCCTAAAAACATGAAAAAATCCTGGTATTAACAATATAAGATTGGGTTAAAAACTTGACTTAAGGCCAGGGTATTGATCAGAATTTACTGGTGGGTTCAAACTATTGAGTATCAAAGTTTTTGTATCTCTATAAAGGCTACCTAACTGTTGGAAAAGATAACCAAAAGGAATCATGGAACTAAAACTAGAAGATTTAAGATGTAAAGGAAAAGAAAATGATTTTAAAAATAACAAGCCACAAAACCTAACAAGTAACTTTGATTTACAAGTCTAACAATCTCAACTTAAAGTTGAGACTGATAAAACTCAAGCTTTTTATTCTAGCTTGGTTTATTTGAGGTGACTTAAAGGTTGTCACACTTTTTGCTTTACAGCACCACAATTATTTGAGATTATAGGGAACAGGACATTTGCTTGAATACAGTCATATGTGAGGACATGAGTAGTATTGTATCAGAAGAGCCAGGATTAAATGGAACCATGATTATTGTCCGGCAATGGCTTCTGATTGTGTAGAAGCACTTAAGGATTAGGTTAAAGGTCAACCAGATTAAAGATATATTAAAGACAAGTCAAGATTTAAGCTTCTTTTTATTGTGAGTAATTGATTCTTCTTATACCTTCTGCCAAGGTTAATCCCTGGGCTGCTACCAATGTCTTCTAGGACATTCTAACACTCCCCTTATTTGGGTAATTATTAATCTAGGTTTGGTGCTTATCACAAATCAACCAATAGAATATCTTCATTTTCACCCAGCACAGGTGGTCCTTGCTGGTATGGAATAATTTAGTTACTTCAGGATCACTTCCTACTTTCCTGACATACTATAAACTTAATGCTTATTAATGTGATACATATGGGAATTTGAGATTATGGGGAATCAAACCCAGCACCTTGGTGCTTGATGTAAAAGTAAAGCAGTGCCTTGGCGCCTACAATATTTGCCAGGCGGCGCTTGCAATAACTTTCAGTTGGCACGGCGGCGCTTGACATAAAATTAGTTTGGTGCTTTGGCTCCTAATCCAGTTGCTAGGCAGCGCCTGTGTATTTTCCAAGGTGGCGTGGTGGCAAATCATGTATCACTTAGTGCCGCAGCGGCGCTTATCATTGCTAATTTGAGGTTCAGGTCAGCAGGTTACTGCTGATCTAATATGCATATGATTTATACTGCTGATTTATATTATTTGGTAGCTGCAATTCATATCCACAAGCTCTGTTATAATTAGCATTATTGCTTGGTCAAAATTCTCAACAAAGGGAAAAAGAATAGAACCAAATTTGGTTAGGTGAACTTATGATAGATAGGAGAAGCCACATGCCTGGGATGGTTTAACTTAAAAAAGCTAGGTACAGAGACAAGAGAACAGAAGTAGGAGAGGCAGTTGACATTATGGCTAGCTCAGATTGAGCAAAAACGGCCAAAAACAAAGGGAAACTCAGTCCAAGACTTGCTTGTGTGGCTTTGCTTAAAGCAAAAAGGTAAATGATTTGGAGTTGATTAATACTGGCTCTTAAAATTTGGTTCTGGGTTCAAAAATTGTTGGTGTATAAGATAATCTTAAAAAGGGGTTCTAACCTTAAGTTTCAGGTTTAAATTGACCAGATGAAGTGAAGGGGATGATAAAGTTTAAATAAATTTGTTGACTTGTTGTTTTTACCCAAGAATTGTTGAAAATAATCAATATTTTAAAGACAAAGCTCCATAATAGCAGGCATAAGAGGTGAATGCTGACACTTTCAGCTGACATGCTATCTTTTTCTGAGATCTTAGGCTTGTGGTTGAGTAGATATCTCATGACCTTTGGGTTACACATCACAGTATAAGAACCCATATTTTTATTAATAAAGAATTCTTGTTCTTAATCCATTTTCCTGCCCTTTCCTTTCCTGGAGTGTTGTCTTTCCAACCCAAATTTTTGTGCCCTACCCCAAAGAGCAGGCTTCTTAACATCTTAGTTTAAGTTTGAACATAAATTAAGAATGGTAATTATTAGTATTTTTAATCAAGGATCTATTACCTTGGTTTTTTGATTTTGGTTTGGTTTTTACTTTTATTTTGCGCGTGCACTTCTTTTATTTAATTTTATATAAAAACCTAATCTTAAATAAGTTATATTTTCAGTTATTATTCTGCTTACGCAACTGCCACCTTCCCTCATATTGAAGCTACAGATCTTTGGATTGTTGTTTCTCAGTACTGTTTTTCCAAACTTACCATGTGTTTTCTTCTGGGCTATCATTTCTACCTGCCCCAAACTCCCTATTTTCCTTTGATGATATTTCCCAGGATGCATGTTTCTTTATCTATAAATAAAGGCAATCAGAAGAGTAAGCTTATAAGCTGAAATTCTAAGTGGTTTTTCCAAAAGCACATTACAGGTTTTTTATCTTTCCAAATTCATTTCAAATCTTTAAAAAATTTAACTTCAAAATTTGTAACTTTAGTTATAGCTTAAATTTAGTCTTAAAAGTTTAAAAAGGAAATCAATTTTAATATATATCTGTTTTCTTGATTTGTTAGTTCTTTAGCAGCTAGGATTATCAGAATGGAGATAGCCCAACAAGAAATTGGCTTGTTGTCACCTTTTTTACATGAGGGATAACTTGACATCCTTCATGTTAAGATACTATCATGGGGAGTATCCTGACATTGAAATTCCTTTGGTTACAAAAAATCTTTGTTTAATATATTATTATATATAGTCTTTTTAGGATTAGTTAACTCTATGGCACCTTTTGTGTCAAATACAGAGTTTTAGAGGGCCTTTTAAAGGTACTTTTACAAACAGCCCCTATGTTCCTCTACTTATTGAATCTTAATGCTAACATCTTACACAGCTTAGTTTATAATCTTGTACCTTATTGGGCAAGACCTTACACAAATACTGGGATATAAAAGTTTATTTACAGCATCATACATCACTAGTAGTTTGAAAGCAGGCTGGAAAACTTATCCATAAAGTTGCAGCATCTACAACCACTCCCTCTTGGGAAAACAATTCCTCAGGAAATATCCTGGTCAATGAATAATTGGTGGCACTCTTATCAGATGCTCATGTTGTATGGGGATCAACCCTTTCAAATACTATGAAGAACTTTACCTGGACAAGCCCCATGATGTACATGGACAGTATATGGCTTCCCATGATACTTATAATCATATATCTTTATATAAAATAAGGTATCACTATCTTCTTGATTTTCCCCTTCATATTGTTTTATTTGCTTCCCAGAAGTATATAGTCAGTGATAATTGCACTTTTAAAAGTTCTCCATGATTCTTCTTATAAAAGGATACATTTGTGCTTTTGGTGGTTTAAGATGTGGTTCTAATTGAGAAGAAATTTATTTTATTATCTAAAATATGATATAGGGCCTACATTTTCACAAGCCTATTCTGTACCAAATAACGCCAGGTGATGGTGCTTTATCACTGCATCACAGAGTTAAAGCTTTGCTGAGAAAATGTGAGTGATAACATTTAAGGATGTTGTTTTATGGCCTGCTATAGAGATGATGGTATTAAATCCTCTGTTAAAACTACCATGCTAATCTTTTGAGAAGGCTTCAATCCCAAGAGACATTCTGGCTTCTAAATTGGACTGCTTCAAGCTTTCTGTCAAAGCCAAAATTGATCCAGGCTTATCAAATAAGACATCAAGGAAGCCCTTTAATATTAATATGTAACAATTTATGAACAATTTCTGTCTCTGTAACTGGATAATTATACTATGAAAATTACACCATAGCCAATAGAATATTTCTTCAATAAAACTATGTCGTAACTGTGCTGTTTTAGCAGAGTTACAAGGGGAAGAATATTTAGAGGATAGATAATAATCTTTATTGTGAGATAGTGATTATATAGCTATTGTGAATCAATGGATAGCAGGAACATGATTGGTGATCACACAGCTGGATGAAAGAGGGGGTAGCTTGATCCTGCTAATGAGTCAAGCGCCAAATTGAGGTATCCACCGTGAGAGATCATCATTTGTTCATGTTGATTGATTTGGTAATCTGAGTTGACTTCCTGGTCTGGCTTCGAGTCACCGGGTAATCGGATTGCGGGTCACAAACCCGCTTGGTTGGAACCTTGCTGGCGGGTTGAGCCTGCGGTTTCAACAACTATATCATCTTCAATCTGATAATACTGTCTCTAAATAATACTGTTACAATATAATAGAGGGAGCATTAAAAATATAGCAGGGCCAATATGCTTATACAACCATGGCAATATTGTTTTTATTGTGGTATGGTATAGAAAACACCGCTACTACCAGGGTTGTAGCAGGACTTTCAATGGTAGAAATTGGTAAAGGAAAGATAAATTATAGTTAAAGAAAAGTTGGTTTGATTGAATGAAGTCATTTGAAAGAAAACCAATTAAATTTAAGACATTTCAGAAGGGAAGTTACTCTTATTAAGATATAGAATATAGTTGATCTGATAAAGGGGCCTTTCAGAGAGGCACACTCCCTGTTATAGGTGAGTTGCTTTCATACTCAGATGGCGAACTTCAGCCAATCAATCTCTCTTATCGTTTACAAGTTAGAATAGCGCTTCATAGGCATTGTCTTTTTGACACCTCGTATCTAGGATAAGGTTCCTGTTATTTTCTGATGCATTTTAGCTGCAAGTGGTGAAATTGCACATACATCGGTTTCATCAATTATCCCATGTGTCAAATGGTTAAATATATTTACTCAAGGTTAATGATGTCATGTTCACAAGTACTGAAATGTTCCTGCTTTCCCTGTATGCTGGAACACCATGATTGCTTTTAGTAAATGTACTTGAAATTGAAGTGGGGCATTCATTAGGCTTTGGCAAGGAAAGTACCCTGGTTCTGGGGGCTGAAGAGTGCATGTTATTGTCTTTTAGCAGTTTGCCCAATCTGATTTTTGTTTAAAGTTAGCTTAGAAATTAATTATCAAGTGTTAACCTGGACTCCAACATTTCCTAAATATGTTCAAGCTAGAAATGAATAGGGGGTGTAGGTAAATCTATTGGTTGACCCTTTTGAAAAGACAAAGCGGGGCAATTTAGCACATGTCGATGGCTTATGGAATGAATTAAACTAGATATATATATTTATTCGAATCGAGGGGCTTTAGTTAACGAAATACTTGCATTTGTATGGAACATTTATACTATCGAATAACTTAAAACATATAGGGTTGATAATTTGTAAGGGGTTGGAAGCTTCTTTAATCCTTTTCTTGGCTCTATCTAGGAATGGGTCATGTTATTTGGGGGTATTCGCTACAAGCATAAATATGTCGGACAGATGAAATGCACGACTTCGTGCTTGACCAATCAAGTGGAACCACTACTTGCTGAGAATGAATTCAAACCATGCCATCCCGATTTTAAATTTAAGTTGGCTCGAGCCATTCCGAGCAGCAGGGACAGGTGGGAATGAATAAATGGTGCATCAATCATAATGGCATTTGAAACTACACAAACCACTAGAAAATAGAGGCCTATCCAGACTTTTTGTACTATGTTAAAACAGCAAGCCTTTAAGGATACCAGATGCGATCGTTGTTTCAAGAAACATCTGCAGTGCAATCGAGCCTTTCCTATATGTAACCAGTGCACCAAGGCTGTTGGAAGCACATGCAGTTACTTGCGAGAATTTAAGCGCAAGCGCCGAGATGATGGGAAATATACCAGCCAGATAAATGTCATTAGCGTTAAAAAGATAATAGTAGAGCCTAAGCCTGCTGCTGTTTCTCCTATAGCAGTTGTACTTAGGGCACCTTTCCGCTCTTTTGTCAATAGCGCCTATGACCTCTTTACTCTACCCTTGCCCCCGGTTGATACCTAAAAGCATTGAATTTTTAGTTTCAAATATATTCCATCACAGTGGGGCTGTTTTTTGCCAACCACCCCCACCTCCTCAAGTAACTTTTTCTCGGGAAAAAAGGTTTAAACTTCTGAAGAAAGCATATGCAGCCTTCTTTAAACATGTAAACCCCATGATAGCTTTGTTCCCGGAAGGGGGGTTCGGATTGTATCCCCGCTCTCCTCTCCTCAAGGCATCTATCCTTTCGTGTGGACTACATTGGTGTGGCAGAGGTGCCTTGGTTGATGAAACTCAAGGCCAGCTTACAAAATATCTTATCTCTTCAGTTGTTCCCAGCAAGCTGCCTCTGACTCTTGACTCCTTGCAGACTCTTATTGTAATAATGGTAGGACTTTTTGGTGCTCCCTGGACGGGTCGCCGCATAGATATGCTGCACTCGATATCCCTCTGCATCCTCAACTCAATCGGGCTGCATGTTGCCACGCAGAATGAGCCCAGTAGAGCTAGAGAGAATTCTTGCGGCAAATTGTCTTTTATATCATTTAAACTTTATGAGCCTAGGCGGAATACACATCTCTATGCAGATACCGCCATTTCCTCTCACCAACTCTTATCCGGTTCCTCTGTTGGCGTGCTCCATGGCGCATTTCAACCGCATTTTTCCCGAACTCATAGAGCTTAAGTTTAGGTTGGTGGAACATCAGGATGGGCCTACTTTAGATACCGAGAGGCGTATTTATGATTTGAAAAGCAAACTCGACAAAGCTAGTTTTGGGTTTCTTACTAAGCTTCACCGCCAACTTGGTTCCAAGTATCTCGAAGTACCACATCTCATCAACATATTTAGCTTTTATCATGCATATTATGCATTCTTTATTACTGGAATGCGCCTGTACCGCTCCAACAATACGCTATCTCCTCTCCCCCTCAGCCCACCCTGTTCAAAGACGCTAAACGCAGCTCTCTATCACTGCTCTTTGGCTCTCCAGTGGGGTATGAAAACACTAAACCATCATTTTCACTGGCACACTCTCGCGAAATTCGGGCAGTGCCTCATTTTCTTCACTCTTCACCGGGGCATACTTTCACCCGACGACCATGCACTATTAAGACAGGGTATCGTTCATTTAAAATCACTCTCCAACAACCCCCATTCTGGCGCTATCTTCTACTACATCCAGTTTATCAACAAACTGGCTCTCTTCTTCCCCGAGAAGGCCTTGGCATGAACCTAATATTGTATTCATAACTGCTATATAACGCATACATCAGTTTTACAATTTCCTTTCCCAATTCATATACTTCTGCTAGGGCAGAACCATGATATCTCTTAGATATTCAGCCTTAAACTATTTCGCTTCCTATATTATAAAGCCTGAAAACCAAAACCCTAAACTCCGATCTACTCAACAAACCATTAGCTGATATATTTTACTTGGATTTGTTGTTCTTTTGGCCATTCTTGCTTCCTCAAAGAAAATCCCAAGTCGGCACCATTGCAATCTTGCTTCTTTGGTGCGATGAGACATTAGTTTAAGCCTGTATTATCCGGGCCAACCTACAGTCCCAAACTTGTCAATGGCTCTTAAAGTTCAACCCATTCTATGATATTGGCTAACGTCAGCACCGCCATATTACAGCTTTCGCTCATCCCCAATCCTCATATTTTTATCAAAGCAAATGGATGCAAATTCTTCATGAATATGCTAATGAGGCCACCTGCAAACGGGAAGCGAGAAATGGACGAGAGAAGGATATTTTTACTGAGATCTAGATTTGCCTTTTAAGCTAAAGATATTGTGGCTTGATCCTGCCAAGGTTGACGGATCAAGTTTGGGTGGGAGGGATAGCATGGGGAATGATAATGCGAAGGAACTATCTTATTGGCAAAGGGAAGGATGATCAAATGGAAGTTGAAAGGTTCAAGATCTACCCCCTCAACACACTCACCACATAAGGAGTAAACCTGCTGTAGCAGGAGCATCAGGAAGAGGTCTGGTCTTGACAGCAGATAACTGATAAACCTGTAGTTGGCTGGCAGTAGGCACCAAGGTGCTGGGATGGTCTTTACTTGAGAAGAGGTATGCTGTGGTATTTCTTGGTAGCAGATTCTCTGATGCTGCAGGATGGCCCAAGGTACATATTGTGTTCTGGTTGGTGTCTGAAAATTCTTTCTGGTCCTCTGTCAGGATTCATCAATTTACCTGCTACTATGGATGTTGTAACTGTGCTGTTTTAGAAGAGTTACAAGGGGAAATATTTGGAAACTAGATAATAAGCTTTATTGAGAGATAATGATTATATAGTTGATGTGAATCATGGATAACAGGAACATGATTGTGTTGATCACACGGTGGGATGGTGAAGGGGGTGGCCTGATCCTGGTAATGAGTCAAGCGCCAAAATGAGGTATCCACCATAAGGGATCATCATCTGTTCATGTTGTTGGATTTGTAAATTTGAGTTGACTTCCTTGTTTGGCTTCGAGTGGATGGATAATTGGATTGCGGGTCACAAACCCGCTTACTCGAACCTTGCTGGCGGGTTGAGCCTGCTGTTTTGACATGGACAACATTTTTACACATCCTTGGTCTTCACCTCATCCCAAATGCTTTTCAAAAGCAAGAATCCTTTTTTCTGCCCCGCCTGCCTTTATTTTAAGGCTTATTCCCTCCTTTTGGGTCCAATTATCTAAAGAACTTAAGTTAGTAACCATTTAAAAGCTTACTGTAAACCCACAGCAAGTTCCAAACCCAAAACCTTACACTAAGTTCAGGTTAAGCTTAGGATTTAAACCATTTCCCTTTTTTCCCGCAAGATCCAAATTTGGACTCCCAGGCTGGGGGGTTCTGCTTCTTTTTGCTCAATTGCTTCTTCCTGAATGTCAGGGATCCTGTCGTGTTCTGAGGCGCGGCACAGACACACAACGGGAATCCTAACCTTAGGATTGGATTCATACTAAGTCTTGGTTAGATGACAGGGAAGGCAATAGTGTTTACCTTGCGACCCTGGATGAATAATCTCTACTAGGCGTGGCTAGAGAGAGGCGTGGAAGTACAGAAGACACAAAGACAAAAATGTGAATATAACTTAATTTTATTGGTGAATGTGAAATGGAATATATAGTGTTTAGGAATACCACAAAACACTACCAGGACGGTAGGATCACTTGCCACAAGCATGAGTGGGGCAAGTGAGTTGTGCAGAGTCAGAAAACTGAACAATCATATTTCCTGAAGCGGAAGCCAGTTCATTTCGAGAGTCAAAAGCAAAAGCAAGAGATTTGTCTTCGGAATGGCCCACCAAAGGCAAAATCAAAACATGGTGAATGCTGTTATTCACGACATTGCCCCCCTCTAGATTGGCCTTTGGGGGGTGATACTTGTGGAGGAACTTGGCGTGTACATGGGCAAAAGGGCGACCACTAGAGAGGAGCTTTACAGTGTACTCAGACCCTCGTTTGAAAGTCACCTCTAAAGGACTGATCCACAGGGAGTCTAGTTTGTGCGTGCACCCACCCACACGGTGTTGATAGTATAGGACATGGTCACCAACAGTAAACTCAGGCAAGGGGGAGCGCCCAGCGTTGTCAGGAGAGAGCTCGAGCGTCTTAGTCTTATAGGCGGAAGTGTAGGCAGTGGCCTGTATATCAATGATGCAGTTGACTAAGTCTTTGATGTGGTCGTCATGGTTCATGGCCTTATCAGAAGAGAGTAGGGGAACCCCCAAGAGCCACAGAGTGGTGGCTTCACGCCCATACAACATGACAAAGGGGGAGTACCCTGTGATCCGATGCCTGCTCAGACGATAGGCAAAGAGGGCAGCAGGTAAGTATAGATCCCAATTGGCAGCGTCAGAGTAGATGAGTTTTCTCATGATAGAAACCAGTGTCAAGTTGGCACGCTCAACTGCCCCATTAGTAGAAGGATTATAGGGGGCAGAGAAAGATAGGTGAGTTCCCAGAGCTTCAACAACAGAGGTTACAAGTTTGGCATTGAAGTTGGTCCCGTTGTCTGATAACAGCACTTGAGGACAGCCATGGCGGTAGAAAACATCCTGCAGCAGGAAGGCAGCAGTAGTCTTAGCAGTGATGTCTTTAGTAGGGCGAGCTTCTACCCACTTGCTGAAGTGGTCAACGGCAATCAGGATAAAGCAGCATCCAGAGTGTGAGTGGGGGAGAGGACCTACAGCATCAATGCTGACAGTGTGAAAAGCGTGTTGAAGGGGAACCAATTTGAACTCATGGGAAGCAGCTCAGGGCCTCTGAAGTTGGCAGTCATGGCAACTAGCTATGACATCTGGGATCAACAGGCAAAGATTCTCCCAGAAGTAATTCTTCTGAAGCCAGTCAAAGGTTTTGGCAATGCCTCCATGACCAGTTTCCTTATGAGCTTGTGACACCAAGAAGAGGCAAAGACTGGGGCGTACTTATGGCAGGTATTGACCCCGCACCTTCTTGAAGAGTTGGTTGTCGCATATGAGGGTGTCTTCAGACAATTTGGACAGGGCAAGTCAAACCTCTTCTGTCTCAATTTCCCAGGAAGAAGGGTAGCCAATTAGCTCGTACAGTCGGTCTGCCTCAGCAGGATGTAGGGCAAGGATGGGCATTTGGGACAACCCATCAGTGTTCTGATGTTGAATCCCGGGGCAATGGAGCATAGTGAAATCATAACCTTGCAGGCGGAGAGCCCATCTGGCTAAGCATCCTTCTGGCTCCTTAAGTTGTTGTAACCATTTGAGCAAAGCATGGTCAGTGACAACAGTGAAATGGGTACCATACACATAGTGGCAGAATTGTTTGACTGCATGCAGCACAGCAAGGCATTCCTTCTCTGTAACACTATAATTCTTTTCATGTTTATTCAGCACACAGGAAGTATAGGCTACAGGGTGGTCCACATCTTCATTGTCGAGCTGAGCCAAGATAGCCCCAATAGCAAGGTCACTAGCATCAGTGCACAAGATGAATTCCCTATCATAATCAGGGTACACTAAAATGGGTGCTTCTTTGAGTTTCTGCTTTAGAGTCTCAAAGGCTTGCTGTTGACTGGCGGTCCATTCAAAAGGGACATTACACAATAGTTGGACCAGGGGTTTGCTAGTATCAGCAAAATCAGGAATGAATTGTCTATAGTAACCCATCATGCCCAGAAAGACTTGTACTTATTGGAGGTTGGTGGGTGGAAGCATTTTGTCGATGGCTTCAACCTTCTTGGTCATTGGACAAATTCCCGTTTGGGTTACTTCATGGCCCAGGAATTCAAGGCGCTCTTTGAAGAAAGCACACTTAGAAGGCTTTAACTTGAGGCCAGCTTCTCGGATCTTTATGAACACCTCTTTAAGATGGGCTAGGTGATCAGTGAAAGTTGCACTGAAGACTGTTATATCATCTAGGTAGACTAAGACACACGGCAACTTCAAGTCACGCAGGATGGAGTCCATGGCCCTCTGGAAAGTTGCTGGGGCATTACAGAGCCCTTGCGGCATGCAAGTAGGCTCAAACAATCCTTCTGATGTGATGAGTGTAGCCTTCTGATGGTCTTCAGGAGAGAGGTCAACTTGCCAGTAGCCAGACGCCAAATCCATGGCAGAGAAAAACTTAGAACCTCCAAGGCGTCAAAGGGCGTCATCAATGCGCGGTAAGGGATAGGAATCTTTCTTGGTTAGAGAATTCAACCTTTGATAGTCCATCACAATCTGGTGGCCTCCATCCTTTTTCTTTAAGATGAGCAGAGGGGAAGCCCAGGGACTTTGAGAGGGAGCTAGCAGTCCAGCATCCAGCAGTTGTTTGAGCTCCTTAGAAACCTGCACATCTTCCACTTGGCTGCGGCAGTATGGCTTGGCATGAAAGGGAGGAGCATCTCCTGTGTCAATCTGATGTATCACACCTTTGGCTAGCCCATAATCAGTACTATCTTTAGCAAAGATGTCTGAGAACTGGTCTAGTAAATCAAGCACCTCTTTCTGTTGGACCGGGGACAACTGAGGGAAGTCTTGGGCAGTGAACAGAGATAGGACTTGAGGCTCGTCTTTGGGTAGGTTAAAGTCTTGAAACGTTCCAAAAGGATGAAGAGACAAGACGTCAGGAGCATTTAACAACTTTCTGTAACCAACAAACTGTCCTCTGGATATAGTCATAGGAAGCGCAGTAAGGTTGGCAACTAGTAATTGAACGGGATCCTTGTGGGAAACGTCCAGAATTCCAGGACAAAGGTAAGGCTTGTTACGCCCCAGCAAAGGAGGAGAGTACAGCTCTAAGAAAGTCCGTTCAGGTAGTTCATATGATATCTGGGAGTCTAGGATAGCCTGAGAGCCTGGAGGGATGGTGATAGCAGACGTGGCCATGAGAGGGATTCCCTCAGTTGCAGGACAAGCCATGGGAGGACACTTCATGTTGGTGGAATGGGTTTGGTATTTCAGGGTGAAAACTCCAGTGGGGTACTCCAGAGTACATGTCTTCAAACATTTACCAGGAACTTTGATTGGCTCCTCAAAGATCAGAGGGACTTTGTACCCTAGGATAGAAAGATAACCATCCTTTAGGTTGATGATCCCATTATATTCCCAAAGGAACTGGGTACCAACCAAAAGGTCATAGCTCTCATTTTCTAGAACAACAGCCGGCGCAGCCAACAGGAGTTTACCAAATTGCATTGGTAAGGCAGAGTACGCACCAATGGCGCAAGTCATGGAGAGACCAGTGGTGCCATAGGATTGATGGTAGTTGAGATCAGGGGCCTGCTTAAGTTTCTTCATCAGTTTAGAAGAAACAACGTTGACAGGAGAACCAGTGTCCAGGACGGCTTTGATCTTGACCTTTTGGATAGATATCTCTACTTGGGTGGTGGTGCATCCAAAGGGTGGCAGAACAGCCAAGATATCCTGTGCCTCAGCTAGTTCCTTGTCCCATTTCTCAATCATGCATTGTAGTCCCGGAAACTCCTTATATACAGTTTGGAGAGGGAGTGAGACAGATACATTCTTGAAAACGGCGTCTGCAACTTCAGCGGCTTCCTCTGATGATTCCACTAATACAGGGGACCGTTTTGCCTGAGTAAGATAGGGGCGGGAGACAACTGCTTTGGCCTCAGACAAGGGCTTGGTGGTAGTTGTAGTCTTCCCAGATTGTAGCTTGTAGGGAACGGCAATAGTCTCAGGGACGGCAAGAACAGAATACCTGTATGCATCATGGTCTTCAACATCAGATTCATCCACATCAGAATTGTCAGAAATGTCATGGAACAGGAGGAGGATAGGAGGTGCTTCATCATCAGCAGGCTCAGAGTCAGTAGCAGGTGGAGGTGTAGGAGGAGACTGGGAAGAATTGTCAACCAAGAGCGTCTCTGCCTCTAGGTTGACTGTTCTTTTCCCAACTGATCCTTGGGGTCAGCTCCTTCAACCCGCGGATTGGTGCAGACGCAAGAGTGGTGGCCTATCTGACCACAGTTGTGGCAACCCTGACGTTGAGGAGGATTCTGGGAGTTCATAGTGAGGATACGAGGGCCGCAAGAAGAGGAGCCAGAGTTGGAAGCGGCACAACTTTCCCAAACAACTGCCCCAGAATGGGTAAGATGCATATCTTGGAGCAGTGTTTTTATACTTTTCATGGAGGACAGCATAGCCTTGTGGGCCTTGAAATGGAGGCATAGGAGTTGATTTACCTTGAGGGCCTGGGCGCAGGCCATATATGCTTCATGTGCTGTCAATTGTCTGCTTGTTATTAACTGTTGTCCCTCCATGTAAAATCTGTCGGCAAATTCAGCTAATGTCTCCTTGGGCTTGAAGGATATGTGCATGAAAGCATCCTTTTTCACCTCCAGGCTAAGATCACCACCAAACTCGTCAATCAAGAGCTGTTTCATGTCCTCCCAGGTCTCAATGGAGGGCAGCTCTGGTACAACTACCTCTTGACAGGTCGGGTGTAGGCAAGTCAGAATATGTTCTTTCTTAACCTCATCTGATGCTTGTCTCATAGCAGTCTTGTAAATAGTTAAGAAGGCTGCAATAGTCAAGGTTTTAGGATCAAACACTTGCTTAAAAGTAGGCTTGAAGTGTGCCTCAGGAGTTGGACCACCATTGTTGCTATTGAGTACATTTATGCGCGGGGAGAACTCAGCTTCAGATTTGGAGGGGGGTTGTCTAGCCCACAGTTGTCAAACACTTTCTTCAAGGGTTGTCAGAGTCTTGGTGGTTCTGGCACCCGTAGTGTTGGCTAGAGCAGTCTGTTGTTCAGTAACATCTAGGCGTTGTCCTTGGGTAGTGACAACAGTGGAGAGCTCAGCCAGTTGCAAAGTAAGGGATGGCCCCACTGATAGGCAAGGGGTGAATCTGTTGTTTACCAAATCTATCAGCTCACTCATCTCCTGTACGTCCCTGTCCAACTCAGTCTGGTCTTGTTTCAAATGGTCCACCTCATTAGCTAGGGCAATCAACTCCCTAGCTCAGTGGATTTGAGGAGCCCCCACCAAACCAGGACAACATCCATCTTCCTTGTTAACCCCGAGTGGACTAGCAGCAGCTGTCACTACCTCACGTAAAGCAGCGACTTCCTGCTGTAGTTCAGCAACCTGAGCAGTCAGCGCAAGAACCTGGGGATCAGGTTGAGGCATTTCAGTAGGACGTCCTTGGCTACAAGTGGAAGCACGTAATTCCCGGATGGCTTCCCAGATTCTCTGCTCTCTGTCCACCAGATCATCAGCAGGAGGAGAAGGCGGAGCATCAGGTTTGGGAGAGGACAGCTCATTCACCTGACTCTGAAGTTTGGCAATAGCGGCAGCAGTGGTAGCTCTCTCTTGATCAAATTCCGCACTGAGCTCATTTAGACCTTGGGCGGCAAGGTCAGCTACCTGTTGTAATTGCTCAAAGGAATAGACACTGAATGCATTGAGCTGTTGCACTAGGCGCTCAAAATTGGAGAGATGAGCGTTTAGGGTGGAGTCTACTTGAGTGCACCAGGGTTGTTCTAACTGGTGAAACTCATGTAGTTGCTCCCTAACGTACTCAGGGATGGACTGGTGTATTTGCTCTATGGAATTGACTAAATGTGTTTGAGAGGTGACCAAATCACGCTGATTGTCAGATATCAGGGAGAACAGGGAATGAATCCATTGTTGGTAGGCGGCAAACTGGTCCCAATGATGGGTAACAGCTGCTTGTAGAGACGAGATTTCTTGAACGTGGAGTCCCAACACCATCTGGTGGTGGGCCAAGGCAGGCTGTACAAAGGATGACAGCAGATGATCAGCGGAGCCAGCCGCTGGGAGGAGATGTTGTGGAAACTGAGGGGCCACAATTAACTCATAGTATTCAGCACGGCTAAACTGTAACTGAAGGCAAGGGATGGCCTCATCCCGAGCTATCCCAAGGGCTACCGCCATGACTTGTTCCAAGTCAGGGGTATCCATAGGGTAAGCAACTAGGCGGGGACCATTCCCAAGGTTCAGTACATTAGGGACAATAGGCAGGTTGGCAATGTCTTCCTCAATAGGAGGGCTGGTAATTTCAGGCGAGGTCGACTCCTGAATAGGCGGAGGCAAGGGACCTTCAAACGTAGATGCAAAAGGGATAACCAAGGGGCTTACAGCCCCTGTAGTGAGCACCATTTTTGTTGTGTTCTGAGGTGCGGCACAGACACACAACGGGGAATCCTAACCTTAGGATTGGATTTGTACTAAGTCTTGGTTAGATGACAGGGAAGGCAATAGCGTTTACCTTGCGGCCCTGGATGAATAATCTCTACTAGGCGTGACTAGAGAGAGGCGCAGAAGTACAAAAGACACAAAGACAAAAATGTGAATAGAACTTAATTTTTATTGGTGAATGTGAAATGGAATATATAGTGGTTAGGAATACCACAAAACACTACCAGGACGGTAGGATCACTTGCCACAAGCATGAGTGGGGCAAGTGAGTTGCGCAGAGTCAGGAAACTGAACAATCATATTTCCTGAAGCAGAAGCCAGTTCATTTTGAGAGTCAAAAGCAAAAGCAAGAGATTTGTCCTCAAAATGGCCCAACAAAGGCAAAATTGAAACATGGTGAATGCCGTTATTCACAACAGATCCAGTCTTGGGTGGCCAGCCTGTTGTTTTCAGGGGTAACTAAGGCCGGGTTTTTTGCAGGCAATGCCCACCACAAGAGGGGAGCTAACTTTAAAAGGTATGAGGTAGACTTCCCCACCCAAGACCACGGGCCGGCGGCTGGGATTATAGTGTCAATCACCCCTGTGAGGGTGATGTACACAATCTCAAACAGCTTGCCAGGATGGTTGGTTGGGAGGTCGGGTGCAGAAGCAGGCATGGGTTTTGGGGTCATGAACGGTTCCATGGACAGGTCATAAGCAGGGAGATAGTTGAATTTCCCTCTGAACAACTTGGGTGTTGAAAATATCCACAGGCCTTGTTGGTTGTATCTAACTGTGGATTGTATGCAGGCCAGGGGATTGAGTTTGAGTATCTTTTCCGGGGTGTATTCCTTGTATTTAGACTTCAGAGGGTAGTTGGTATAGTGGACAGGTCCAAAGGGTACTCCAGGAGGGCAAAAAACAGCAGGCAGCGGGCCAGGCGGGCCAGGAGATCTCAAACTGAATTGGTAGACAGCAAATACAAAATAAGGCAATAGCTGTATGAGCCAAGTTGACATAACCTTTATTCAAAAATGGCAATAAGTTTGGAGCGTGGGGTCCTTGGGTCTATATAGTACCCCCTCCAAACTTAACGTTTTCCATGGGGGGGGGTTAATCTGGGCATTGGGAAGGCCTGGGCCGGGGAAACTGGGTGCTTGGGTCCAAAGGCGGCAAAATGGCACTTGGCCTGGGAGTTCTTTCATTGGTCAGAAATCTTGATTTGGCTGCCTGATCATCTAGCTTTAGTGTTGAGGTCATGGGACTGGGTTGCAGGCCTGTGCCTCTTTCCCGGGTTGGCTTTTGATTGGTTGCTGGTGTAGACTTTGAGTTTATGAAGCTAATAGTTGCCAAATCAGTGTCTCCATAAGGCGCTGTAATTAATCCTCCATTTGGTGTGATGATTTCTTTGGATTGTCTCTTTTTACTGCATGGGTTAATACGCTTGGTGTCAGCTTGTGGGAGCTTGATCCCAGAAAACCGCAGGCAGGCAGCCCCGCGGTCCACAGGCCCGGGTTTCTAGAGAGGAAGAATTGCCAATCCTGACACTAAAGGCCATATCACCCACTGGCCCACCTCTGGCCATATCTTCCTCAATTTCTAGACCAACTTTTCTAAGTTAGTACTGTAACTGTGCTATATTAGCAGAGTTACATGGGGAAAGGTGATTGGAAGCTAGATAAATATCTTTATTGAGATATTGTGAGAGAGGGGGGCTAAACTAACTAAGTTTGGCTCCCATCTTGGTGAGACAAACCACCAGGATGCTGCCCAGTGAAGTACTGGGACAGCCGCTCTAAGAGGGGACCAAAGGGAAGACTCCAGTGACAGTTGGGGAGAATAGGCATTCAATCCCATCAATACAAGTCCAGTAAGCAACCACAGTGCTCAGGAGGGGACAGAGGTTGGGAGCTCCAGTGCCTGTAGGGGGTAGGCCCACTACTCTCCTGTTGAAACAGAGGGGAAGGTGATGTCTCCTCCACAACTGGAGTAAGCAAAGCGGGGTCTGCTGTAGACAAATCCAGGTCGTCACAGGTCAAACTCTTGGCCAATGCCTCTCCTGAGATGAGGAAAGAGATAGGCAGGTACAAAAGACTGGAGGGATTATCATCCACAAGGAGCGCAGAGGATGTGAGATGCAACCAAAGGTCAGAAGAGGTTGACCACAAAAGGAGAAAAAAAGGAGCCAGAGAAAAAACACAAGTTTAGCAACTGGGAGCAACATTTTCAGAAGCTCCAGGGGATTTGGAGTCCAAAAAAAGTACTTTTCAGGTTTTTTGGTGAAATTTACTGTAACCAGGGTAGCTACAGGCAAAAATGCTGCAAAAATACCAACCAGGGGATCTTCAGAGCCTTGGAAATAGTCTTGGGTATCTTCAACAGCAATTAAGTCAAGATCAGGTTTGAAAACAAACAAAAACAATGATAATAGCAAATACAAGTAATTTTTTATATGAACTACTAATTAAAAATTCAGTTTCAAACTGTGTTTCAAAAAGCAAAAGTAGTTAAAACCAACACTATATGCTGCAGCTTCTATCTCTAGTATCAAGGAGACCAGCAGGTTCAAACAGAGCCGCTCAAAGGTAAGGTTTAAAAAGGGAACAACTAACACTTTCAAATCTAGGGACAAACTTAAACAAGGAGTTTGAATCTCTTTAAAGGAATTTAAAAGTGGTGCAGTAGACTCCCAATTTTAATAAGATAGAGAATCAACAAGCAGAGGACTGGAAGTCCCTTTGCTAGGTTAAAAGGGGGAGACTAGCTGCAATTTGAATCACATGACAGACTGGCCAGGCTTTGATTGGCTGGTGGAGGATTTTTTTGGTCCAATCCAAGGGGGCTGGAGGGTTTCATACCAATTTCTGAACCTTCATCTGATTGACTGGTGTTGGTTTTAGACTTTTGCTATTCATTTGACTTTGTGAGTGTTGATGTGACATTTTTTTTGGTTATCCCTAATTGTTTTCAAAAGTGGACAACACTATACCAATATATAGTCCAAATTAATTAGTGTTTATTCCCAGGGGGGAGCAACAAGGGCCAGAGGGTCTTTGGGTAAGCTAGCACAAATCTTTCATCCAAAATGTGAGCTAAATCCCCTAAATAATTGAGTAATTTGGCTGGCGCTTGGGAGTTTTCCTAGTGCAGCAGGAAAAATGTTGCAAGCCAAAGCCAAAGGGGGCAGTGAATTGAGCAATTCATGACACTCTTTCTATGAATTTCTTCCTGGATCTTTTCCTCTGGGCTATTATCAGCAAATTTCACTAAGACTTTCTGTTCTTTCTCTACTAACATCAGTGGTTCCACCTAGGCTTTCTACTCTTTCTTCATACTGACCGCCATTATTGACTTCTACAAAATCCTTTCTCTCTGTATAGCCGCCATAGGTGTCTTCTACTGAGGCTTTCAGAGTGTCAGGGATCCACTCATTGGGAAGTCTCTCTCCAATGGAGTGAATGAGAGCTCCCAAGTTGAATTCAGCTAGAGTGGACCCTACTGGAATCCCTATCATTAACATGTGCAAGAAGTGACCAAATAAGCGGAATCTCCCCAGGAAGGGAGTGAAATAGTTTAAGAGATAATAGACGCTGGTATACCCCAAAACCAACCAGGGGGCCTTGGGATGAATAATGGGGGGGATTGTGCTGTTTCTACATAGGGGGCATGTCTTCAACGTGGACCAAAACAATACCAGATTGAGTCTTCAGATTTGCCCGTAGGTGTTGGTTTGGGGTTTTCAAAGTTAACATTTTCTTGTCCATAACTAATTAACACATAAAAAGCCCATATAATGAGAATGAGCTTCATTTTGTTGTAGGAGAGCCCTTTTAGATCTACTAATCAAGTTTTTAGAAGGTTGGAAAATATAGATTTATTGGCTAAGATAGGAATAAAAAATTGTTGGAGAAATTGGCAAAGGGGGAATTCCTCAGCTTAAATATTGAAGTCAAGTGTGGAAGTGGACATAGTGGTTACCAGGTGATCTTGCAAGAGTAGTTTGGCAAGTATTGTCTTGCAGGACTGCAGCAGGCTGCAGCCTGCAATGCAAGAAGAGGTAAGTTGGGTTATTGAGTTGCAGTATTCATCTGTACTATGATGGAGATAGTGCTTTGGGTCTGGATGAGTGCTACTTCTCTGGATTAGTTGCACTGCATCAAGTGATTGGCTAGGTGGTTCCCCTGAATATTGGTAATTTGATTTTAAGCATTTAAATTTAGGCTGATTGGTTGCTTTGAGAGTTTTAGAGCTAATTTTAAACGCTATAGAGTGATTGGCGTCAGATTCATCATCTAGTTCTTGGATTTTTGGCCTTAAAGTAGAATTTATGTTATCAAATTGGTTTGAGCTTTTGCTTTTGCTTCTGATAGCGTGTTCATTAATCAATTTCAAATGCAGATTTGGATTGGCTAATTAAATTGATTCTGTATTATTATTGATTCCCATTTCAGCATTTAAAAATACAATTTTGGTATCATTATGTATATCAATTTCCCCAGTGTTGGATGGACTACTTTTGAAAGGGATGAAGTCCCTTACACAGAGGCAAGCAATCTCTTGATGATACACTTTCTTCTTTGATCCCCAAGTGTTTGACTTGAGTATTTTCAAATTAATCAACTCCACTTCCTAAAAACTACTCTGAATCTTCAGCTTCAGCCACTGTTTCTCTGGACATCCACCCAAATGATGGTTCTAGGCCCCCTATACTTGAGAAGTTGTAGTAGAGATCTCCCCTAAAACTACCTATAAGACACAGAGAGAGAAATTTATAGCCCTTTTGTCAGGGCCCAGGATGCCCTGGACAACCAGCTAGCCTTCTTAGAGGCCAAACAACCCACAGCCTGGAAACCCTCACCATTTGTCTCACAGAGCAAAAATGCCTCCCTTTTGATTAACAAATGGCCCAGGATTTGAGAGGCACACAAGCCTCAGATCTCTGGCTTTGATTCTACTAAGGAATCTGGGCCACTTAATTATCAGGAAATGAACATTGGGAGCACAATTGTTCAATTGCGCAATCAGGTGCTAAATTGCTTGCAGGTTCTATAAATAGCTGTGGCATCTTGGCATGCTGCAGCTATAGCAAGGTTCCTGTTATAAAAACCAATGATCATCCACCTCTAAGCCCAAGTACACAAATTCCTGTAAAAATTGTACGTTTAACTGAAATTAATGCCATCAGTTCTCTGGTGGCACAAAAGTCCACAAAATCACCAGTAAGTATAAATAGTGAGGAGTGAAAGCCCTCCTCACTGTTGACATCTTGAAATAAACAATTTACATGCCCAGGACCCATTATTTTCTTTCAGGAATTATCTATTTTTTCTCAAATATAATTATTCTGTTTGCATCTATTTTTGAATCTACAACACATTATAAAAACGCCTATTTATTCCCACCTGATTCAGCTCCCATCACTTTGGCCAAACCATCAGGAGTTCTTGACTTGGAGTTCTACCACCCCCATCACCTGGATCTCCCTTCTGACCACCCAAGAGTGACTATACTGCCAAGCATGAAGGAGATTCCTACTACTCCCCCTCCACCCAACACATTTCCTGCTCAGGATTTCAGTAAGTTAGGGTTCATCTACATTATAATATTAAGACTGGCTGACCAGGTTGTGCCCCATACTGAAAGTTGGCATCCCTTAGCCACTGCTGTGAATTGTATAGTCAGGATTATGCCAATTGTATACATGGCCTTCCAGGCCTGGCTTGCCTCCCCTGTGGGAGCCCAGTTGGACTCTGATATGGGCCGTGACAGTATGTCAACCATATCAAAATTAGTAACCCTGGGCATCTATTCTTCTTTGATTATAGGGGCATCTTGTATGCTTTTATTTTTGACCTTAGCTTACTACCTAAGACAGTATATGATCAAGAAACAAGAAACAAACAAAAACCAAGAAGGAGTTCTTACCAAGCCATCCCAGGTCCAGACTGTGACAATCTACACCTCAAACCAAAATACTGCTGCCACCAAAAACTTTCCTGCCCTGCCAAAATGGACTTGGCTGGTTTCAGAAAAGGAATGATCATGATAAACGCCCTGTTATGTGCCCACCCTGAGAGCTTCAGAGACAACACTCAGAAGGTTATGATGGTGGCTGCCCAACTAAAGGACAACACCAGAGAAACCTTCTTGACCAGTCTAGAGGAAGACCTGGACCTCATACTCTCCTATGAATAATTCCTGGAGAGAATGAACTCTGCAACCACTTCTGCTGGAGCCAAGATCCAAGCCTACATGAGGCTCATCCGCCTGACCCAAGGAAGGGAGAATCTGGAGACCTACATACAACAATTCCTACGCCTGGCAGAGGCTGCCAAGACTCCTGACAACATATCAGGGTTGCACTTCAGAAAAAGATCAAACCCACACCACACCAGCCTGATGAGACACCACCAATGCAACTTCCCCAAAGACAAGCTCTTGGCTATTACCAGAAGCATGAAATTCAGCCAACCACAAGGGTACCATGATGACCAGCCCCAAAACAACTAAACCCCTGGTACTAGTAGGCCTGTGATGGTCCAAATGGAAGCAGTTTTGTAGGCAAGGGTTGATTTGGCTTCAAATAAAGACGCTATGTGTCAGGGATTCAGTCTTGGGCGTCAGCCTGTTGTTTTCAGGGATAACTTGGGCCAGGTTTTTTGCGGGCAAAGCCCACCACAAGAGAGGAGCTAACTTAAAAAGGTAGGAGACAGATTTTCCCACCCAGGACCGCAGGCCAGCAGCCAGGATTATAGTGTCAATACCCCCTGTGAGAGTATTGTACAAAATCCCAAACAGCTTACCAGTGTGGTCAGTCAGAAGGTTGAGTGAGGAAGCAGGAATAAGTTTGGGGGTCACAGGCAGTCCACGGGAAGGTCATAAGCAGGGAGATAGTTGAATTTCCCTCTGAAAAACTTGGGTGTTGAGAATATTCATGGGCCTTGACGGTTGTATATGACTGAAGACTGTATGCAGGCCAAAGGATTGAGTTCAAGTATCTTTTCTGGGGTGTAGTCCTTGTATTTGGGTTTCAAAGGATAGTTGGTGAAATGGATGGGGCCAAAGGATACACCTGGAGGACAGAAAACTGCGGGCAATGGGGCAGGAGAACCGGGAAATCTAGTACTGAATTGGTAGATAGCAAATACAAAATAAGGCAATAGCTGTGTGAGCCAAAATAATATAACCTTTATTCAAAAATGGCAATAAGGTTTGAGCACAGAATCTATAGGCATATATAAGATCCTGCCTCCAAACTTAGTATTTCCCATGATGGTTTTATCAAAACATTGGGAAAAATACAGGCAGGTGGCCAGGAAGCCCAGGTGTGAGAGTGGCAAAATGGTACCTCAGCTGGATGTTCTCTCATTAGTCAGACTGTCCAAATTGTTCACTTGATTTTCTTGATTTTTGGCTGTGGTCACGGGGCTGGGCCTAAAACCTGTGATTTCCCTTGGAAGGGGAATTTGATTGGTCATCTGAGAGGACTTCAGATTTGTGAAGTTCACAGAGGAACTTTCTCTGCCTCCATTAGGCAATTTGAGAAGCTCCTCCTTGGGCACCATCATAATTGAACCTTTACTGGTATTCTGGCTTTGGGACTTAGCAGGGGCTTCAGCTTGCGGAGGCTCAATCTCAGAAAAACGCGGGCAGGCAGGCCCTTGGTCCATGGGGCTGTCAGCCCGCAGGAATCCAGGCTCAGGGTTTGAATCCCGCCATTGGGCCCAGGTTTCCGGGGGTAAAGAATTGTCAATCCTGACATCATCCCCTTCTTCCCCCAAGGGCCCTCCCTTCTGGTCCTTTTTGTTCAGATAGAGTTGCACAGCTTCTTGGGCATTGGCCAAGTTATTCTGTGGTTCCCAAGTACTTTCCTCTGGTGGGTATTCTTTCCACTTGATGTAGTAATGAAGTTTTTGGTAATGAATTCTGTTGCCGTATGTGTATTCAACTTCATATTCCTTGAAACAACCTGTTTGAATGGGTGGGGGGCTATTTTGATCCATTGGTGGGGAAGCAAGTTCCCATCTTTTTTAAGCAACAGGGAGCAGTGGAACACATCATGAATTTTCCAGGAGGGGGGTAGGTCTAGTTTGAAGGCAACCTCTTCAACTAATTTGTTGATCTTGTGGGGGCCACTTCTTCTGTGAGCTAACTTCCTGCAGGGCACAGACGGGGGTACATTCCGGGAGTCTAGGTATACCTTGTCTCCAGCTTGCAAGAGTTGGCCTGGGGTTTTTTGTGGTCAGCAAAGGCTTTGTATGTTTGCACTGCACAGTTCAGGTTGTTCAAGCATGTTTTTTTTGTGTTGTGAATCTGTTCAATCCAGGAGCGCCCAGTGGTGTTAGATTCCTTCTCGCCAATTTTAGGGTCCCAGGTGGGGTCAAATCAATAGTTGGCTTTGAATGGAGACATGCCTGTGGAGGCGTGATCTTTACTTTTGTAGGCAAACTGGGCCATGGGGAGCATTTTGGCCCCTATTGTCCTGATCAGCGTTGGCATAGCATCAAAGGTATTGTTCAAGAATCTGGTTCACTCTTTCAGCTTGGCCGTCTGTCTGTGGGTGGTAAGAGGTGGATACACATCACTTGATTCCCAAGTCTTTCATCACCTGTGTCCAGTAGCTCAACGTTAATTGGGGTCCTCTGTCTGTGATGATTTCCTCAGGTGTTCCGTGTTGAGTGAGGATGTGGTTGTGGAAGTGTTGGGCTGTCTCTGCTGCCGTGCAATGGGTGGTGGTTGGTACAAAGTATATCATCTTGGTGAAGCGGTCTACCATAACCAGGATTGCATTAAAGCAGAGGAATGAGGGCAGTCCCACAATTTAGTCCATGGAAAAAGATCTCCAGGGTTCATGAGGTATATACAAGGGTCTTAGCAGTCCTTCAGGTTTGTTTCTGCAAGTTTTGGTCTGCCCACAGGTCTCACATCCCTTCAGGTACACACTTACTTCTTGATTCATTTTTGGCCAAGCAAAGTTCCTTCTGATGATACAGTGGGGTTTGAGTCTCCCTGGGTGTCCAGCCATCTTGGAATTGTGGTAGTCTCTCAAGATTTTGGTTCTGATGTTCCCTTTGGGTACAAAAATCCTGTTGTGGAGCATTAGCATTATTCCTTTAAATGAGTAGCCTTTTTGGTAGTGGGCGCTCTCCAAGGATTTGGAGAGGTCAGAGATCATGATTTTGGTGAATTTTTCAAGTGATTGGGCCTTTAGTACTTCTGGTTTGCTGGCTCTGATTTTCATCAATCCCAGGTGGATTTCTAGGCTCACTGGGTCCAAGAGGACTTGGGTGTTGTGGTTGCAAATTTCTATGTGGGTAGGCATCAGGTCAGTTCCTCTACTTAGGGCATTGGGTACCACATTCTCCTTTACTGGATTGTAGTCTATGATCAGGGTGTAGTTGGCCAGTTCTGAGGCACATCTTGATTGTTGTTGGTTAAGCTGGTGTGGTTTGAAGAAGTAGACCAAGTTCTTGTGGTCTTTCAGGACCTTTACTGGATATTCAGCACCACATAGGTATTGGCGCCAATGTTTCAGGGTCTTTATTATGGCTAGCATCTCCTTGTTGTATATTGGATAGTTTCCTTCAGTGGGCAGCATCTTCTTGGAGTAATATGCTACAGGATGTAGCATATTATCCCCCTCCTTCCTGAAGAAGGACCCCACCCACCGCAAAGTCAGACATGTTGGTTTCCAGAACAAATGGTTTGGATGGGTCTGGCATGGCCAGAACAGTGGTGGGGGTGAAGGCAAGTTTCAAGGTTTCAAAGGTGGTGGTACATTCTGGAGTCCAGGTAAAAGTGACCTTTTCAGAGCAAAGGCGGGTCAGGGGCAGGGTAATGTGAGAAAGTATTTTTGGATGAAATCCCTGCAATAATTTGCCAGGCCCAAAAAACTTCTAACATCCTTTCTGCATTTGGTCACTGGCCAAGCTGTTACTGCTTCTACTTTGTCCTGAGCCATGGCAAACCAGCCAGTCTTCACTTCATATCCTAGGAATTTGACCTTGGGCTGAAAAATTCAAATCTCTTCAGTTTAGCGTGTAATTTAGCCTGAGAGAGTTTTCCTAGTATAAGGAGAGGTGTTGGGGGTGTTCTTTGTGTGACTTGCTATAGATGAGGATGTTGCCCAAGTATGAGACACAAGATTGGTTAAGGTACTCCCCTAGAGCACTGTTAATCATCCTTTGAAAGTGCTGGGGGCGTTGCACAGGCCAAATGGCATTATTAGGTATTTGTACATCCCATATCTGGTTTTGAAAGCTGTCTTGTATTTGTCTCCTTCTTTGATTTGGATCTAATTGAAGGCCTCTCTTAGGTTAATTTTTGAGTACACCTGGGCTCCAGTCAGTACGTCACAGAGTTCATCAGTGTTGGGAATGGAATAGCAGTTCTTCACTGTAATGTCATTCAGTTTCTGGTAGTTTACGCAGGGACGCATTCTGCCATCCTTCTTTCCTATAAACAGCATGGGTGACAAGCAAGGGGCCTTTGACACTTGGATGAAGCCTTTTTTGTCATGTTTTTAAGGCTACTTGTTTGAAGTGGTTGCAGCTGTAGATGGACCTATGGTGTGGCTGGGTCCCTGGTAGCAGGTCTGTGATGATCCACATGTAAGAATTTTTGCAGGTGAGGGATGATTTGGCTTCAAATAAAGACGCTATGCTCCAGATTGACAAGGTGTGATTGGTTTATTACAGGTAGAGGCCTAGTGGGGAATGATGGCTAATAGGGATGGTAAGGCCTAGCTTGTAGATGTAAAAATTACTAGAGGCAGAAAATGCCTCCACCCAGCAGATGATATTGGCTGCTGTGGGCTAGAGTTCTTCAACTAGCAGGGAACTGTGGCTGCAAAAGGGTAGATAATCAAATGATAGCAGGGAACTTTTTTTCTGTTAGAGGTGGAGAAGGTTTTGGACCCCTGGCAGGTAGCGCAGGCTTCCAGGGAGGGGAAGAGCTCTGAGGGCTCTACATACCCTGATACACTTGCAGGAGGTCTGTGAGCAAGCATCCTACCTAAAAGACTGGTAGGGTGTCCTTGTTTATGTCCCCATGGGAGCTTTGGGAGAACCCAAAGTGAGCATTGGAGGGCATAGATATGCTCAGAGGTGTCATCAAGGCGGTTTGCTTGGGGAAGCAAGCTGCAGAACTTGGTGTGATCAGGCCTCTGGGAAGTAGAGCTGATTACTCTGCGACTGAAAGCCCAGACTTCATCACCTAGGTAAGTAAAGACAACACAAAGACATAGATTTATGGTTGAATGGCCTAAGTGGATTGCCACTTGCAAGGGCTCAGTCAAACACCAGTTCAATGTAGACTCATGCCTGGGTCTACAAGTTCTGGTAACAGGGACTGAGATAAAGAACCAAAGTGGTTCACAGAATCAGTAGAGAAAACTAGCAGGAGGGACTGTTTGGTCACAGTGAAGGCTAGTTGGTGAACTGTTAATTCATATTGAAGTTTGGAACCATAAAGATTCATTGTGCAGATGGAACTAAGGATGTTCTTAGCAAAGATAAAGACTGAAGAGGAGCTGTTTGTTGCACTAAGATGAGCTGATTAGCTGAAGAACTGGTGAAAAGACTAGAAGATGTGAGTGCAGGACCAGGAGGTGACTTGGAAGGACTAGCCAGACTAGATGCAGAGGCTGGGAAAGTTGATTTTGGTGTCTTTAAAGAAGAAATATAAATATAAAGAAGCAGTTAGATAATACTTTAATGCTGCCTAAATATGTTGAAAATAATGAACTACCATATGTTCAGAAAGAAAGAGGAGAGAAAATGGTTTTCAGGGTGTTAAAATTGTAAATTTATTAAGAGGAAAATGGACCAAAAAGGAGTGAGAAAGAAGCCAGAAGCAGGACAGAGAAACTGGAAGGGTAAAAGGGCAAATTTTGCCAAGAAAAATTAGGAGAGGCAAGAGAGCAAGCAGTGAGCAAGTTCAAAGTTGAAAAACGTTAAAGAAAACACAGGAAAACACAAAAAATGTTGAAAAATTGAAGGGACAAAATTTGCTTAAGTAAAACATATACAGAAGCGCTCAAGTTTCACCAGGAAACAAGACAGGAATCACAGCAAAACTGTTTGAAACACAGAGCAGCTGTTTACCCAGAGCAAGACAGCCTTGTGTTTGAACCAGGGTCAAGAGAAAGTCATCTGGGGAAACCTTTTTGGCAAAACCTTTGAATTGAGGTGTATGATTGAATGCAAGCCAAATTCTGTTTGATCAGTGTTTTGAGAGCTTTAACTTAAGATTTAGAGCCTAAAAAATGAGGAGCAGAAGCGTAAAATTTAGGGATTTTATTGGCTGAAGTAAGTTTTGAAGTCTAATATATTGTAGAGGGAAAGAAACAGGATAGTTTAAGCTTTGGAAAACAAGAGTTCTGAGAGAGATTTTGGATTAAACAAGGAGCTATAAAAGGGGGAGCCATCTGAGACTCTTCAGGGACTGGATCAAGTGGATTATAAAGGCCACAAGGACTAAAGAAGAAGCTGGAGCTGAAGATAAGGAGCCAGAGCTAGAACAGAACGCAGGAGCCCAAGATAAAGGTACAGGAGCCCAAGACTGAAGTGCAGGAGCCCAAGACCAAGTACAAGGAGTCCAAGAGATTGTTGAAGGACTCCAATTATTGGAAAACCCATATTGTTTTCCTTACCCAGGCATCAAATATAAGAAGATTTCTAAGGGGATCTTCCTTCTAACCGTGAATAAAAAGCCTATTATAACCCCTGACCAAATTTTTCAGTGATCAAAGTAAAAGCCCTATGAGTGAGCCACCCCATATCTTTTACCCTAGCCAAGTAGAGGAAGATACCTATCATCAAAATTGTAGAAGATTTGCCACCAGTAAGTCTTCCCAGGAGGAGTGGGAGAGATTAACTAGGCATCTTGAGATGACAGATAGGGGAAGGGAGTTTATAGGAAATGAATTTACTAGGTTGTTACAGGATTGGTACAGGCCCATGGAGGGGCTAGCACCCATTGAAGTACAGGTGAATGGTGGGGATGCCTGCCTAGTAATTGGAAAGGTGCTAGAAGAGTTTGCAGTTATGTAGACCAAGTACAAGCTTCTGATCAACCACTCACCACTGCTGGGGAATGACAACTCCTTCAAGCTGGTCCCTGGCTATGACCCAGGACACACTTTGGGGACTGGCAACCAGGAACCCCACAAACCCCTTTGTGTGGGATGACACCACCAAATCCGCCTTTGAGTTGCTAAAGAACGCCTTTGTTTCCGCCCCCCGTCTTGGCAATGCCAGTTTACTATAAACCCTTCATTGTAGAGACAGATGCCTCTGACTTTGCATTGGGGGTGTTGCTTCAGGAAGGGCATGATAGTAAGCTGCAACCTGTAGCTTACTACTCAAGGAAGTATACTCCGCCTGAGTTGAACTACCCCCATCTACAATAAAGAGATGCTTGCTAGCATACAGTACTTGAAAAATTGAAGAATATACTTGTGTGACGCCAACCACCCAGTGAGAATCATGACTAATCACAAGAACCTGATATACTTCTTCAAACTTCAACAACTAAACCAGCGTCAAGATAGATGGGCCTTATTCCTAGCATAATACAACTTATCAATCAGCTAAAAACCTGGCAAGATTAACATTGTACCTGACTCCCTAAGCCAAAGAAAAGACATGTTTACTAGTGTGAAAGAGATTGAAGAATTCAACACTAAATCCTTGCTGCCCCCAAACATGATTGAGCTGATGCTCCTATTCCTGGGACTAGCCAGTAGAAGGGAAGAAATCCAACTAGCTCAGACCTTAGACCAGCACTGCATCTCCATCATGGAAGACTTAAAGAAAGATATCAACAGTCAATACTACTGAACAGGTTACTCCTTACATGGAAACACTCTACAACTACACAGACACACCTACATACCAGAAGGCCCACTGCGCTTAGAGATACTGAAGGAATATCACAACTTCCCCATGTCAGGACACCCTGGGCGTACAAAGGCTCTCAAAAGAATCCAGAGAACCTACATGTGGCCCAGGATGAAACCAGAGATTGAAGGATACCTCAGCTTTTGCGAGACATGTGGACACACCAAGCCTAAGCAAGGAAAGCCAGAAGGATTATCACAACCCCTCCAGATTGCAGAAGGCCCTTGGAAGTCAGTATTTATGAACTACATTGTGGAACTTCCTAATTCAAAGAGATTCAATGCCATCTTTGTAATTTTCAACTTCTTCACCAAAATGGCCCACTTCATACCAACAACAACCAAAGTAACTGCAAAGGAAACATCCACCCTATTCAGGAACCAAGTATTCATGAACCACAGACTTCCAAAAGAAATGGTCTCAGACAGAGGCCCACAATTCACCTCCAAGTTTTGGGCCCAAATACTAAAGGACTTGGGAACAAAAAGATCATTGTCTACTGCATATCATCCCCAGAGCAACAGACAGACCAAGAGAGTAAACCGGGTCCTTGAACAGTACTTACAATGCTATGTTAACTCAGAAGAGAAAAATTGGGTAATACACCTACCAATGGCCCAGTTTGCCTACAACAACCAATACCACAGCTCCACTGGTATACCCCCTTACAAAGCCAACTACATATTCAACCCCACATGGGATGTCCCTCTCACAAAGGAAGCCGACAAACCAGAAAGACAAGAATGGGTCAGCAACATCCATGCATGCAAAGAAGAATGTGCCCAGAACCTGAGAAGAGCAGTACAAGTATACAAGGATTTTGCTGACAAGAAACAAAGCCCTGGTCCCCTAATAAAAGTAGGAGACCTTGTTTACCTCAGCGCAAAGAACATCAAGACTACTTCCCCATGCTCTAGCTTTAGTCCCCAAAAAACTTGCCCTTAAAAGGTCTTACAGTGTATTGGTGCTGTAGTGTAATGGTTAGAACTTCCCCCAGATGGAAGATTCATGATGTATTCCATCAATCCCTGTTATCAAAAAAGAAAGGACTTTCTCTCCCTCACAAGATAGTGAGAACGGCTCCCCCTCCCACAAAGTAGGAAGCTTCACGGAACATGAGGTCAAAGCCATCCTGGGACACAAACTCTGATACTAAAAACCTCACTTCCTGATCAAATGGAAAGGATACCACCATAAAGAGAATACTTGGGAACCAGAATCCAACCTGGAGAATGTCACTAATCTTCTGAAGGAATACAAGTCTCAGAATAAAGAGTTGTGCTCTGCAAGATCAACTATGGTAGGGGATGATGTCAGGGCCCAGAATGCCAAGGACAATCAGCTGGCCTTCCTAGAGGCCAAACACCCCACAGATTGTAACCCCTCACCATTTGCCTCCCAGAGTAAAAATACCCCCTTTCAATTAAAAAATATCCCAGGATTTGATAGACACACAAGCCTCAGATCCCTGGCTTTGATTCTACTAAGGAATTTGGGCCACTTAATTTTCAGGAAATTAACATTGGGAGCACAATTATTCAATTGTGCAATTGGGGATTGATTGCTTGCAGGTTCTATAAATAGCTGTGGCATCTTGGCATGCTGCAGCTCTATCAAAGTTCCTGTTATAACAACCAATGATCATCCACCTCTAAGCCCAAGTACACAAATTCCTGTAAAAATTGTAAGTTTAACTGAAATTGATGTCATCAGTTCTCTGGTGGCACAAAAGTCCACACAATCACTAGTAAGTATAAATAGTGAGGAGTAAAAGCCCTCCACACTGTTGAAATCTTGAAATAAACAATTTAAATGCCCAGGAACCATTATTTTCTTGCAGGAATTATCTATTTTTGCTCTAATATAATTATTCTGTTTGCATCTATTTGTGAATCTACAACACATTATAAAAACACCTATTTATTCCCACCTGATTCAGCTCCCATCACTTTGGCCAAACCATCTAGAGTTCTTGACTTGGAGTTCTACCACCCCCATCACCTGGATCTCCCTTCTGACCACCCAAGAGTGACCATACTGCCAAGCATGAAGGAGATTCCTACTACTCCCCCCTCCACCCAACACGCTTCCTGCTCAAGATTTCAGTAAGTTGGGGTTCTCCTATATCACAGTATTGAGGATAGCTGACCATGTTGTGCCCCATACTGGGAGTTAGTGCCCCCTAGTTACTGCAGTCAACTATCTGGTTAGGATTGCGCCTATTGTGTATATGGCCTTCCAGGCCCAGACTGCCTCCCCTGTGGGAGGCCTGTCAGAATCTGGTATGAGCTGTGACACCTTTTGAGGATAATTAACCCAGATGTATTCTTAAACCAGCTGGTATCAGGATTTCAATAATACTACAGCATCTTCATCCCAGGAGACTACACTTTCATCTGCATTATCACCCCAGCTTGCCTTTAGGAGTTCAATACCATTGTGACATTCCCTTGTCCCAGGAGAAGACCAGCTGTGTTATCACCTCAGTTTGTCTAATGATACATATACCTCTTTGATATAAACATCACATGGTACCTTTTTTACCCCTTTAAAAGCCTATCAGGGGCCTACCCTACTAGTACTCCAAGGGGTAAAAAAGATACAAACAAAAAATAACTAGTTATCTTTTACTAGACAACATCTTTTTCTTTAGCCAGTTGCTGGCATTGCCTACAAAGCAGCTTTTCATGTGGACTATCACAAGCTCTCATTACTTCTGAGAGACTTTTTAAGCCTACTTGTATAACCTTAGTTCAATGAAATGCATTAGCCATGTTTCAAAGGGCTATATACTCTATTATTTGGGATTTAAAGCTCTCTTGTGTACTGTAAATTCAGAACCTAAACGTAAAAATACAGGATTGTCAAATCCTTGGTCTGAATTTCAAATCACTTTTGCGGGCAACTCAGCTGAGCAAAAATTAACATTTTTAATAAAATCAAATATTTAAGTTGACTTTTTTATTTATTTAAATTGGCAAATTTTGAATCCCTTGAGCAGATAACTCAACTAATAAAAGACAAAAAACATAAAAAATGTGGGATACATGAATCAGAAATGTGGGATTCTAATGTACAATTTGAGATTTCCTATATGTCTAACAAATTATAGACAATATGTAAAAATTAAAAAATCTAAAATTTCAGAATTTTCAAATCCAAGAACTAAATTTCAAATCAAAAATGAGGTAAATTTGAAATAAATATAATTTATGGGCATCTCAAACAGGAAGCCAAAGGATCTAGAGTGGATTTGTGCTAATTCTTTTAGGAATCATAGGCATTCTCAAAAATCACCCTATTTCATTTTAGGATAGCTAAAATTTAGATGCTTGATTAAAGTAGATTTTAGAAAAGGCAACTTGATATAAATACTTTGTAATGTAAAATTCTATTTTATTATTAGAGTTTTATAAAATAAACTGTAATCAAGCATCTTTACTAGCAATCTATTAACACATAGTGTAGTAATCTGGTGATGTTTCATCTTGAAGTTTTTTCTTTTCCACCTCTCCTTTCTTCCTTGAAAAGAAGTTTGTTTGACCCCTGACTACACCAGGGGCCAAAAAACTTTTAAAAAAATTCTGCTTCATCAGAAGGCTGGCTCACATATTCTTATATGGGTTTATGATTGCTATATTAGTGATTTAGAGTGCAGAATATTGCATCATTTCCAGTTTAGACAATTTTACATTTCACTTAATTTAATGTCTAAACATAGCTATCAAGATTGAATTTTTCATTTGATTTTATGCAGAGTGGAGCTTCTTGATTTGGACTGATTTGCCCTAGTTTCTTACTGTACATTCAATTTGGATTCCAGCTCCTGCAATTAATATTTGAGTTTACTAGTGGCATTTAAAAGATATTTGAAATTTAGTTCATGGATTTGAAAATCCTGCAATTTCAAAAAACATGGTAAACTTGATGAAAATGGTTGATGGTTTTGAATGCTTCAAATCTGATTCCAGTTAATTCATTTTTTCCATTGGAAATATGCTGTTTGACTTTTAATTTGCAAAGTGTCTATGAGTTCCCACATTTTTAAAATTCAAATAAAAATAAAAAGAATTCAATTTAATTAAAAAAGTTTATCCCATAAAAGTGATTCAAAATTTGGACCAAGGATTTGAAAATACCGCATTTTTATGATTAGATTCTGAATTTACAGTACTGATCTATTTAGATAACATAACTCCTTAAGCTCCACATTCACAGGTTACTTAGTCCATCTTAAGGAAGTGTTTATTGATATCAGAGAAGCTAGGCTCAAGATAAAACTGTCTAAATGTTCCTTCTTTAAGAAACATCTGAATTTCCTTGGACATGAAGTGACCCAATTAGGAATATGTCTGATGACAAAGAAATTGGAAGCCATTGATAAGATGCTTCATTCACCTGATCTAAGGGAGGTACAACTCTTCTTGGTATGATGAGCTGATACATTTCATACCCAGCTTTGAATATATCAGCAAGCCACTGGTCTAGCTTTTGCACAGGGTTCCTTTTGAATGGACTGCTAGCCAGCAACAGGCTTTCAAAACCCTTAATCAGAAGTTAAAAAGAAACTCCTATTATAGTGTACCCTGACTATGACAAGTATTTCATCATTTACACTAACAGTAGTGTCTTAGCTATTGTATCAATTCTTACTCAACTTGATGATGAATTAGACCATCATTTTACTAAAACTTCCTGTGTTCTCAACAAGCATAAGAAAAACTACAGTGTTACTGAAAAATAATATCTCATTATCCTCCACACTGACAATTAGGTTTGTCACTACATTTACAGAACTCATTTAACAATAGTCACCAATCATGCCTCCCTCAAATAGATTCAGCAGTTAAAAGAGCCTGAGGGTTGCCTATCCAGATGGGCTCTTTACCTTCAGGGTTACAATTTCACTGTTCTTCATTGCCCAGGGATATAACTTTCAAATGCTGATGGGCTGTCCCATATGACTGTCTTAGCTCTTCACTTTTGTCACAAATGAAATTGTGTCATGCCCTGCCCCAAGGGCAGGCTGTTTAAAGTTTAGTTTAAAGTGCTAACAATTGAATTCTATCTTTTAATAAGAGAGATTTGAAATAGCTAATAATTTACAGCTTTAATTTATTATCTCTGGTCTTTTGCCCACTTTCACCTGGCTTTTGCTCATATGTGTCTTCTTTTTTGTTACTAATTCAACTCCCTTTAAATTCTACTATAAGAAAATGTTAGAGTAGAGTTTTTTTGCTTACTGCTTTCATAAGCAGCCGGCGCTACTCCTTACCTTGCTTTAGCAGATCTTTGGGTTGTTACAGCAAAGCTATTACCCTATATTTCTATCTATATTATCCCCAATGTCAAGAATTTCATTTCAATACTAGTATTGAAAAACCACAAATTAAAGCCTGGTCCTCAGGAAACGCCTTTAATTAACCAGGATGAACGGGGACCCACCAACCTGCCAGTTCAAAGACTTGACTTGATGAGTTACTATGCAACATTCCAGCTTAATAAGAGAGATTCCCTGAATGACAATCAGATTTCTTCTAGTTGTGTGCCAACAAGAATCCAGACCTATGCAGAGGTTGTTGATTGTCAAAAGGAGGTTAAAAAACATGAAATCAAACCTGCCAATAAGCACCAGCTGCAACCAGTACTCAGCGCAAAATTAGCAATGCAAATGGACAACCTAAGCAACACAAAGAATAAAAGCAGCAGAAATGAAGCACTTTCACTTCTGTTCACCAGATCCAGCCAACCCATAATTTTCCGCCCTTGAAGCCCTGCCCCATTGCCAATGTCCCAACAGCAAGTTTCCTGTGGACCTGAAGCCCGCAAAATTTGGAGAAGCTAAAACTGATAGTATGAAAACCCTGGCAGTGTAGGGATGGCAGTATTGTCATTATAATAATAAAGATTAATGAAACTTTGGTTCAAGAAAATTTTACCTTACAGTATTTTTTAAACCTATTGATATAAACATATATTAGTCAGTTTAGAACAAATGAACTCAGTCTAAAAACAGAATTAAAGTGGATCCAAATCTATTGTAATTTAATATAAATTCCTCTTTTTAATTCTGTTTTTAGACTGAGTTCATGTGTTCTAAACTGACTAATATATGTTATCTCAACAGGTTTGAAAGCTACTGTATCTAGTCCTAGTAATTTACACTTCCACTTAAGTCCTGTAGACATCAAGCTGCCTGCATTCCCTAGTGATCACCCCATAGCCTCACTGCCTGTGCTATACTGCACCTGTGAAGCACCTTTTGGACCCATGCATTTTACTGAGTATTCTTAAAATCACGCCTACTCAGAGTTTAACCTGGAGAATATCCTTATTCCTGACTCCCTGGAAAGAACTAGAGTCACCAAAACTATTGGTTGTGAAAGAAAGTGGCACATAAGGCCGCCCAGATTGTTCTATGACAAGTACAATTACCTACCTGCTTACCTTGTCCTGATGACCCCGCCTCTGACCTCTCATCCCAACTGCTCATTAGAACCTACCATAGCCATCAACGCTATATCTACCCAGCTGTTTGGAGTACTTTATATTACTCTCACATGTTTGATGAACTCTATGGTGCCAAACTCTGGTCCCTGGTCCTTGCTTGGGCAATCCCTATCTTATGTTATGAAGTTAGCGCCTATATTGTGGTGGGCACTCCCACTAGCTTGGTGGTTCCTCCACCCAAGTCAAACAATGAATCTACCTATACCTGGCTTCCTGAAATTATGATAATCTTTTACAACTATGATAACCTAGGCCCCAAGATGTTTTTAACTCTTGAGGCTACTTGTATGCTTTTTACTGTGATAATCACTTATTACACCCATAAGGCAATTATATCCCTGATACTCTCATGGATGAAGAACCAAGCCTCCAAAGAACTGAAAGACCATGCACTTGATGCAGAACCCCAGAACCCAGCCACATCACAAGTACAAAATGTTATAGTAAACAAGACTACAACCAAGGTGGACATGCCCCAGATGGGCAAGCTCACCTTGAAAGAAGCTTGTTGTGCCATGCCCCATTTCTGACTCCATTTTATATCCAATGCTAATGTCTACCCCAAAAACACCAAAAAGATCCTGGGGTGGCCGCCATACTGTCATGAGACATACTAGATTGGTTCATAAAAACCACCACCAAAGATTTCAAAATTTGCCATGACTACTTGAGATTTGAGGCCAAACTCATGAGCACTGGCAATGACCAAGACACCAGATACTATGTGCTGAACTCTCTGTTAGAGATCCAACAAGCAAACTGCCCTATCCAAGCGTACATTGACAAATTCCTCAAACTAAAGACCCGCACCCAACTTGAGGACAAACTGGCAGCCATTATCTTCCAAAAGGGAGTCAACCTAGCAATGAAGGGCCTGTTGAAGCACCACCCGCCCAACCTCAGCCTAGACAATCTAGTTCCCCTGTACAAGGGCCTTAGCATGAACCAAGAGAATGCTGGCCTCTCCCAGACTCGCCAAAACCGAGCACCAACCCCCAACAGAATGGGAATGACACCTGAAGAGCTCCAACAACATTACTGCAAAGGACTCTGTTTTCACTACCACAAGGCAGGCCACTTGACCAGAGCCTGCCCTAAGAATAACACTTACCCAATCTCACTGGTGAAAATAATCACTTCTTCCCAGTCTTAAAAATTCATCCAAGTGACCATAAAAGTAGCGGGGAACAAGCGTCAGATCAAAGCTTTTATTGATACAGGAGCTGATCAAAGCTTCATTGATGCTGACCTAGTCCAATAAATGGTCCTGTCTGCATCTGAGAACTGCCTCCAAAACATCATGGGAAATATCACAAAGGATATAGAGTACAAATGCAAACAAGAACTACCCCTGATTATAGAAAACAGCATGTACCCATTGTCTCTCATCCTATTGAAAGGCTTACCACACCCCCTCATCCTTGGTGATTCCTGGTCTGACAGACATGGCCTGATCCTGAACTACTGTGAGAAAACTGCTACGTTGGGATGACCTGAATCTTGTGACACTTTTCCCTTTGGTATGAGCCCCAGCAAAACGCCGCCCAACAAACTCTTAACCATAAAGATAGAACCTAGTGTTGGGATGCTACCTACTCCCCTACCGGAATGGTACCACATGTTCAGCAAAGAAGAAGCCACTAAATTACCCATATATTCAATCTAAGACCACACAATAGACCTGTTGCCAGGGGCCTAACCACATCATGGACCAATTTATAGCTGTAACCATCACAAAAAAGTGTCCTTGAAAGTGTATCTAGAAGACATGGCAAATAAGGGCTTTATTCAAGTGTTCAAGGCCCCCTTCTCATTACTCATGCTGTTTTTAGGGAAGAAAGACAGAGGAATGTGCCCTTGTGTAAACTATCAAAATCTGAACACCATTACATGAAGAACCTGTGCCTCATCCCCAAAGCTGACAACCTGTGTGATGTCCTGACAGGTGCCCAGGTGTACTAAAAAATTGACCTTAGAGATGTGTTCAATCAAATCCAAATTAAGTAAGGTGACAAATAAAAGTCAGCATTCAAAACCAGATATGGCCTATATAAATATCTGGTGATGCCATTCAGCCTATGCAATGCCCCAGCACTTTCCAAAGGATGATTAACACTGTCCTAGGTGGATACATCAACCAATTTTGTGTTTTATATTTGGAAAAAACCCTCATCTATAGCAAGTCACATGAAGATCACATTCAACACCTGGACCTCATACTAGAAAAACTCTTGCAGGCTAACCTATACACCAAGCTTAAGAAGTGTGAATTCTTCCAGCCCAAAGTCAAATTCATGGGTTATGTGGTCAAAACTGGTGTATTTGCAATGACACAAGATAAGGTAGATGTAGTGACACCCTGGCCCACACCCAAGTGCATAAAAGAGGTATGAAGTTTTTTGGGCTAGGAAAATTACTGTTGTGATTACATCTAAAAAATTCTGATTACCCTGCCTCTGACCTGCCTTTGCTCTGACAAGGTCCTACTTGTCTGGACCCCAGAATGTACCCCTGCCTTTGAAGTTTTTAAGCTTGCTTTCACCTCTGCCCCTGTCCTGGCCATGCCTGATCCATACAAGCCATTTGTATTGAAACTGGCACATCTGACTTTGCAGCGGGTGGGGTCTTTCTCCAGGAAGGAGGGGGATGGTATGCTACATCCTGTAGCATATTACTCCAAGAAGATGCTGCCTGTGGAAGTAAACTACCCTATTTAAAACAAGAAGATGATAACCATAATGAAGACCCTGAAACACAGATGCAGGTACCTATGTGGTGCTGAATTCCCAGTGAAGGTTCTGAAATACAATAAAAATTTTGTTTAATTTTTTAATTCCAGACAGTTGAACCAAAGAAAGACCAGGTGGTCTTTAGAATTGGCTGACTACACCCTGAAAATTGACTATAAACCCAGGAAAGTCAACATAGTACCTGACACACTGAGCAGAAGAGCAGATATGATTCCCACCACAGCTGAGGCCAAGGACCATAACACCCACGTACTCCTCAACCCTGCCAACCTAGGCATCCAATTGATGTACATGAAGATGATGGCACATAAAGCCAAAATAATTGAGGCACAGAAACTAGACAAATAGTCAATGGAAATTATTTCCAGCTTGAATTCAAACCCAGATAGCCCCCAGTAAAACAAGGATTCTACTTGAAAGGAACCACTCTGTTACTAAATAACTGGGTTTGTATACTAGAAGGTGAGATAAGAATCAAGGTGCTTATAGACTGCCACAACTCAGAGATGGCTGTTCACCATGGCAGACTCAAGACACTCAGAGGAATAAAGAGGAACTACACCTTGCAAACATTAGACAAATAAGTGGCTGCCTATAATGAAGGTTGCAAAATGTGCAGGAGGACCAAGACCTGTAGAGCCAAAACCAAAAGACTGTTGAGCCTCCTAGACATGCCCACATGACCCTGGCAATTGCTCTCAATGGATTATATTGTATAAATTCCCCTTTTTAACTTGTTCAACACCATCTTAGTCACAGTAGATAGATTCACCAATATGTCCTACTTTGTTACTACTACCTCTCACTGTTCCACTGCAGAGGTAGCTAGAAATTTCCATGATTGCACCCTAACTCAACACAGCACCCCAGCAGAAATAATTACCAACAATGGCCCCAGTTCACCTCCAACTACTGGACCCAAGTGATGAAGGACCTAGGATTAAAGTGTTGTACATCTATCTTGTACCACCCACAGACTGACAGCTGGACAAAAAAAGTGAACCAAATACTTGATAAATACCTATAATGCTATGTCAACGCCAACCAAGATAACTGGAACAATATGCTACTCATGGTGCAGCATAACTACAAAAGAAAAGACCATGTGTCAGGGCCCAAGGGCCCCCAACTCTGATCTGTTTAAACTTTAGTCTAAGTAAAGTACTTTATTTATTATTCAGACCAAGAATAATCACAATGGGGAAAAGGGAACTAGGTTCTTTTTATAAAATTTGCATTGGTCTTTGAGATTCTTCCAGATTATTACTGAAGGTCCTTAGCTCTCTATCTGGGGGGTCATGCTAAAAGTTTAAGACATCAGCTGACTAATTCTAATCATATTTCTTTGGCCAGATTTGAACTTTGCGCTTTGCCTCATTTGGTCATCTAAAAATACTTTGGCAGGATTTTACTTGTCTGGGGCTTTCATTTGAGCGTAAGAACGTCTAAAAATGATCACTGGAAGCTGAGATATGGTTGGATTTTCCTGCTTACTAATTGTTGCTTGTCTTGATTTGAAATCCAATCTTGCAACCATTTCTGGACATGTTGACAGGGTTTTTGAACTCGGCTCTTTAAATTGCCATAAATTTTGATCTAGGGTACCTAGGGAAATCATCCAGGTGGCTTTCTGACGGCAAGAGGTAACTTTATTGATCCAAGCTTTTAAAACGTGACTTTCTAATGTTACCATGCCATGGCGGGCCATGACACCACACATCTACTGGAATGTCCCCTTTCAAAGCCAAATACAGGTTTGATCCATATTGGGACCCCAGTATTGGGAGTAAGGAGGTAAACATGTCAGTAAAAATCTATATTGAACAAAAACACAACACCCAAGAAACATATGTTAAGAATCTGACACACACTGTCCAGACTTATAAGGCTTTTGCTGACAAAAAGAGGATTTCTGGTAAACCCTTGAAGATAGACAGTGAAGTTTACCTAGACTCCCAAAACGCGCATTTAAATGTTCCCTGCTGAAATTTAGCCCATAGAAGAAGTGGACCATACAAGATCACAAATCTAGTAGGATAAGTAGCATTTAAACTAGAGCTACCTCCCTCATTAAAAATACACAACTTCTTCCACTGTGCACTACTATTCAAGAAGGAAGGAAACTTCCTACCCCACCAGAAACTCATGAACAGCTCCCTCCCATCTAAGTAGGAATTTCCAAGGAATATTAAGTTGAGTATGACCATGGAGACCACACCCACTACAAGACCTTCTAGTACTATGTCAAGTGGAAGGGATATCCGCCAGAGGAGAGCACCTGGGAACCACTAAATAATCTACCCAACACCCAATTAGCCATCCAATAATACCTTGATAAGAAGGCTAAGAAGTAAGGGAGTTCCAGGAAAGAAGCGGATGCTTTCAAGAATGACATTTCAATACTAGTATTGAAAATCCAGGAATCAAACCCTGGTTTTAAGGGAATGCCTTTCATCAACCAGGCTGGACGGGGACCCACCAACCTGCCAGGTCACAGACTTGAGTTGAATTATTCTGCAACTTGTTAGCTTAGTAAGAAAGATTCCCCAAATGGAGATCAGATTTCTGCCAGCTGTGTGCCACCAAGAATCCAGACTTACACAGAGGTTATTGCTTGTCAAAAAGAGGTTAAAAAGACCTGAAATTAAACCTGCCAATAAGCACCAGCTGCCACCAGTCCCCGGCGCAAAATTGGCAATACAATTAGCCAACTTAAGAAACACAAAGAATAAAAGCAGCAGAATGAAGCATTGTCACTTATGTTCACCAGAGCCAGTCAACCCAGAATTTACTGTCCTTGAATCCCTTCCCAATTTCTAACTCCCTAACAGCAAATTTCCTGTGGACCTGAATTCCACAAAATTTGGAGAAGCAAAAATTGATGGTATAAAAACCCCTGCTATGATGAGAATGACAGTATTGTCATTCTGATAATAAATTCAAATGGACCTTTGGTTCACACAAACTCTATCATATTTAGTCATGGTCTTCTACAATATACATACTGCTCTTGTAGGCTCTAAAGCTCCCACCAGTTTTCTGTTAATTCCATGGCCCCTCT